>JAHZTW010000001.1:15611144-15789872 GCA_020283515.1 Alliaria petiolata | reverse complement strand
TTAAGAAACCAATTTAGATTTATCCATGATGTGTGGTATAAACCCTTTCCTCACCCTTTCCTCCTAACCCATGATGTGTGGTGGAAAGAAAATGTGAAGAACATTAAGAATGGATCTTAAAAACGGTTTAACTAGCTCCCTAAGCATCCATGATGTGTGGGAAAGGATGAGCTAGTCTCTTGGATTTGGTTTTAAGGGATTTCCTAAGTCTTGTTAGGATAAGGAAATCCCTAGATTAAAGAGATCTCCATAGAGAATCTCTAGACCTTAAAACCCCCAAATCCAAGAAGAGAATTTAAATGAAGAACAAGATAAAAACAAAACCAAGATTTTAATCTCCAACCTCCTTAATCATCCCAACCTCAAACCTTAGGCGGTTTATTCACAAATCATGTTCTTACCTCTTTTAAAGATAAGTTTAGAGTTAAGGAACATGATCAATGGGGTTAAGAAGAAAGACTTGAAATTTATTTAAATTCTTGTGGAAGATAATAAAATACAAGAATTTTCACAAAGATCTAAATAAAAATTAAGAAGAAAGATTTGACATTAGAATAACTTAAATTCGAAATATATATAATAAAAATAAGAGTTTTTAAAGAAATAAATAAGAAGAACTATAGTACTCAAGAACAAAGGATAGCTTACAAGAACACTAAGAAGACTTTGAAAGTGAGAATATAAAGACTTGATTGAAAGCTTAATGAAAAACTGAATGATTATTACAAGCACACACATACTCCTTATATAGAGTTTTAAACATGGCTATTGGCCTTAAAAGAGGGGTCAAGGGGCAAGGTACAAGGGGCAAGGGACAAGGGGCAAGGGACAAGGGACCTCTCTAATCCCACTTTTACTAAAGCATAAACACTTTTTGGAGCACTTGCAAGTGGTATCTTTTGGTTCGGGTACATGGATTGATCGATCTGTATCTTTTGCACTACTGCACCGTTTGACTTGAAATCACCACCACATTAAAGCTAACTCAATTTCCTAAAACTCTCATGAAGACTGTAGAGGCTAAATCGCAATGAAAACCCTTCATCCGAGCTGATCGTTCAGTTTGGTCGCCAAACTTCCAGACGGACATGTTGTTACTTAAATAGCCGTATCTTCTGAACCACTGTCCATAATGACTTGAAATAACCTCTGAACGAAAGGTAACTCATTTTTATATGAGTTTTATGAAGATTGCGGAGGCTGAATCGGAATGGAAAGTCTTTGTAGAGTCTGATCTTTAAGTCGCTTTAGGTGGCATGGATTTGAATCGGTTGCAACATCTCGGTACAGCAAGTCAGATGACATCAATTTGCTCTCTACTTGTTCCTAGCTCATCATCTTATGTTTCCAGCTTCCACATTGTCGCCAAATCCATAGAATAACCTGAAATGATGCATATATACAAAAGAAAATGCAAATACAAATGCAAATGTTCTAAATCCTATAAATGATCAAATACTATGTTTATACTTAGGTATAAATAAAATATGGATGAAAACTTATTCTAAATGCATGATAAATATGCGAAATATATGAGTATATCAAAACCTCAACGGCCCTAGCGCACAAGGTATGGTGAATGAGCATGGATCTCCTAGCTTCTTTGGTGATATCTCCTTGAGGATGATTTCACTGCACTCTTGACTCAATACCATGATCTCTTGACAATCTTTAGCTGTCTTGGCAAGTGTATCCTTCAGAAACTTGGCATACTTCGGTACCATGGCCAAACAATCAAGTAAAGGCAATTTCAGCTCAACATTTCTCAAATGTTTTTCAAACAAGGCTCTGTGCTTCTCAATCAGCTGCTTTTTGAAGCGTCCAGGGAAGGGGAGCTTTGGTTTGTAAGGTGGAGGTACGAAAATATTTTTTTCTTTGCTTGCTGCCCCCACTTGTTTTTCCAAAACCGCTTCCTTGCCTTTTCTTCCCCTTTCAATGTAGACATTGTCAAAGGTGATCTCTTGATTATTTGAAAGATCACTCCCCCCTTCTTGAATCACAATGTCCGCATTGTCTTTAGCTGTGGACCGTGGTTGTACTTCCTTTCCACTCCTTAGAGTGATCACGTTTGCATACTCCTTGGGATTTGTCTCACATTGGCCGGGTAAAGTACCTTAGCCGCTTGTACTAGCTTTTCCTTTCTCCAGCTGACGAATTTTGTTGTTGATGTTGCTTATCTATGTAGAGACCTCAGTAAGGTGGTTGTTCATATCAACAAATTTTTGATTATTGGATGCTTGGCCTTGGAGTAGTTGTTGGAACATAGCTTGTACCGGATCTTGAGGTGGCGCTTGATTTTGTTGTTGCTGATGCACGAAACCAGGAGGGTAAGCTTTGTTCCCTTTCTGTTGGTTTCCTTGGTATTTGCCTTGTCTTTGCCCTTGATAGACACTGTTTTGTGGAAATCCTCCTTTGTTGTAAGGAACAAACGGTTTGCCTTGATTGCTTTGTTGTGGAGGGTACACTTGGTCTTTTGGATTTTCCATATTGGTGCTTCTGTAAGACAAGTTGTTGTTGTTCCCTTGATACCGTGGAGCATATCCCTGTGGCTTAGGATAGTCTTGGTCACCAACCCAATTTGCTTCCTCAAACTCCTCTCCATGTCGGTCTTGGAACGAATCCGCGGCTTCACCAACGAAGTGGACATGTTTTTGGCCAGCAAGCATCATTTTGTAAATCTTTTCATGGAGTGACTTCAGCTCCTTCTTGTGTGCATCCAGATCGTGGCCTCTTGGTGCTCGGTAATAGTCTTCAGAATAGTTACCGTCACTCAAAGCCAAGTCTTCTATCAGCTCCATGCCGTCTTGCACATCTTGTCCAAGGAAGTTTCCTTTGCTTGTCGTGTCTAGTAACATGCGAATCTTTGGCAAGGCTCCACGGTATATTGTGCTCAAGAGTGTCTCCTCAGTGAAGCCATGGTGAGGACACTGAATGGTATAGTCCTTGAACCGCTCCATTGCTTCACTAAAGGTCTCATTTTGCCTTTGTGTGAAACCGCTTATCTCACTTCTTAGCCTAGTCGTTCTTGTGCTTGAGAAGAACTTTGACAGGAAAGCTTTCTTGCATTCAACCCATGACGTGATGGTGCCTTGAGGTAGGGTCTTCTCCCAATGTCTGGCTTTGTCCCCAAGATAAAAAAGGGAAAAGCTGTAGCTTGAAGCTATCCTCTGAGATGCCGTTTATCTTTATCATTCCACACACTTGTTCGAAGTTGTCCAAGTGCTCCAGTGGGTCTTCCATTGCCAGACCATGGAACTTGTTGTTCTGGACCTTAGAGACAAATCCAGACTTGATCTCGAAGTTGTTATTTTGCACCGGTGGTGGAGTGATGCCAAAGCGATTTGTGTGGGTGTTTGGTGCATCACCCGCACCAATGATACGTGGTGCTCTTGGGAGGTGGTAAGGGTGTCCAATGCCTCTGCCAGCAGCAGCATGTTGAGGTGGATCCTCCACCTGGTCGTGGTCAGCCATCACCTCTTGATGGTACTCGTCAATTTCGAGTAGTAGTCTTTCTCTCCTATCTCTTGCACTTCCAAGCTGATGTATGTTGTCTAGTGGCGTGAGCAAGTTGTTGTCACCTCTAGACCTCAGGTTCATATACCTGAAAACACAAGTAGACAAGTAGAGAAATTAGTAACCAAATACAAAATAAAAACTTAGTCTCCACTAAGCTCCAAATCCTAATACTTTCACTTAAAACCCAAGTTTGGCAACGGCGCCATTTGATGACTAGCTTTTAGAGCAAGTTTAATCAAACCTAAAGCATAGTTTTGTTGTTGTAATACATCAGGTGTAAATCCAAAATGGGGTGAAAGATACTAAGAATACAAGAGTTCAAGTGAAGCTAAGCAGAATTCGGGTTAATTGGTGATTAATCCTATGAAAATTACTTGCAATGATTATACAGACACGAAAACTATTTTAAAATCCCTACTGAAGGGTTATACAACTACTAGACGACTTCTAAACAATTAAACAACCTATCTACTAATTTTATAAAATCAAAATCTAAAACCGGATAAACTAGACAATTATTAGCTAAGTGACAAGATTAAGCTATCTAGGAGAATTTTAATGAAAATAATTAACTTTGAACAAGAGGAAAAAGATTTTAAGTTTTCAAAGATTAAAAACAGATTCAAGGTTGGGATTCATTCTTAGGGAGGTTGAAAATTCGAACTTGGGGTTTTAAAAACATATTTCTACACACTTTAGTGCTATCTCTAAGCCTTAAGAAACCATACTAGATTTACCCATGATGTGTGGTGTAAATCCTTTCTTCACCCTTTCCTTCTAACACATGATGTTTGGTGGAAAGAAAAGGTGAAGAACATTAAACTTGGATCTTAAAAAAATGGCTTAACTAGCTCCCTAAGCATCCATGATGTTTGGGAAAGGATGAGCTAGTCTCTTGGATTTGGTTTTAAGGGATTTCCTAAGTCTTGTTAGGATAAGGAAATCCCTAAGATTAAAGAGATCTCCATCGAGAATCTCTAGACTTTAAAACCCCCAAATCCAAGAAGAGAATTAGATGAAGAACAAGAAAATACCCAAAATTCTAGCTTTCAACTCCCTTAATCATCCCAACCCCAAACCTTGGTGGTTTACTCACAAATCATGTTCTTACCTCTCTTAAACATGAGTTTAGAGCTGATGAACATGATCGGTTTTTACAGGATGAAATATTAGACTTTAAGAAAATGAAAATACTTGAATCAAATCCAAAATACAAGAGTTTCACACAAGGAATAAACAAGAAACAAAACAAGAATAATCAAGAACTAGCAAGAACAAAGTAAGAACAAGGAAGAACACTCAAGAACACTTCTCTTCTCTCTCTCTCACGCTACAGATGATCATAAAAGTTAAAGTGATGAGATAATGGATCCATAAAAATCTTCCTCCCCTAGAAGTCATAGGGAAAATATTATGAAACTGTCCACCCTTTCCCTAAAACAGGGCTTCTTGTCTTGTAGAAGACTTTCATGCCAAGGTGGTCCCCTCACTAGAAGACAATCACTCAAGTTGAGAAGAGGTTGTTGCGCCTGACTCGGAAGATCGAGTCAGATTGGTCGATCTTGGAGTCGATCTGCGCTTGGTTCGGGTTGGCCGGTCGATCGTCCACTCAATCTTTCCTAGATCGAGTCATCCTGCTCGATCTTCCTCTCGATCGTGGTTGAATCGACTTGGCTTGGTCGATCTTCTAGTCGATCTCTCTTAGATCGAGTCATTCTGCTCGATCTGCTCCTCGATCTTGGCTCCTTTGCTTTTGTCCGAGTTCTCCTAAGTGGTTCCATAAATCTCCAAGCTGTCCTTTGAACTTTCTTGAGCTCCAGCCATTCTCCACATCTCCAAGTACTCTAAACAACCTGAAAAAGATGCAAATATGCAAGAAACCATGCAAATGCTAATGCAAAGTGTTCTAGGACTTAGAATGAGATAAATGATGTTAACTAGCCTATTATGAATGATGAATGCATGTAAACCTATTCTAAATGCATGCTAAATATGCGAAATATATGAGTATATCAAAAACCAATTCCCAATGTAGCATGATCATGAACCATGCTCTGATACCACCATTTGTAACACCCCCGACGCGATCTAGGTTGGATTTTAATTGATCGGCCGCACACCAATCAAACAAGAACATGCATGGCCAACCATCCGACCCAAACTAGAGCGGAGATGCCACAATGCCGAACAGCACAAACGGTCCAGCTACGACCTAAGAACGAATCCGAAGCCGCAGCCGGTCCTTCCGCGATATCCGACCCTCTCGACCAAGGCCTACCCAATCCGAGAGTTGTGCCTAGACAAGACTAATATCAGATGAAACCGGTTAATATAAAAATAAACTTTATTTATTAATATATTAAGGTTTCACAAAACATTCAACAAACTTTCACACTTTGGCCTAACGCCCAAAAGATAAAACAACAACCATCAAACATTTATTTTACAAAGATAACAAAACCTACACTGGCGGCTTAACGTTACTTGCTTCCCGCTACTGGTTTCCCGACAATTGGTTTCCTGCAAAACAAAGTGAGGGATGAGCTCTAACCGCTCAGTGAGTTATGGCTCCCCTAGCATATATAATAATTTTCCCACCCCAAAACCCAAAATAACACACAACACGCAATTCACACAAAGTCAGCGTTAGCAAAAACAATCACGTCGTCGTAATCATCACCAAAGGCCTTGCGTATTCGATCCTATCCCTCTCGTGAACACCCATCTCATAGCCACAAAGGCACATGAGACAGAACATCACCAACCCGAGTCCTGTCTTTCGACCGCACAGACTCGGCAGGCTCCGACTATCTACGGCAAACGCCTGGACTATCCCGTCGGATAGTACTCGGCCATAGGCTGCAATCCCGTCTCTCCGAGTCTTCCCGCTTAGCCGGTCCTTTCACTAACAATGGGAAAACGAGGTAGGATCGAATCGCCATCACATCACATCACACTCACCACAAAAACTCGGTTAAGTAGTCATAGAACCTCACATGCAAATAAACAACTCAACAAAACTATAATAATTCATGAATCATCAATCAAGCAAACAAATAGCTCCAACATCACGCATTCTAGTAAATAAATCTTAGCAAGCAATCAAGAATCACCAAAACTCACGCCTTTAAATAACCACGTAATCTAGCAAATGAATCCTAACAAACAATCACACATCACCACAACTCACATTGGCTTTCCGAAAGATAGGAATAAAAGACTAAGGTTTCCGGCAGCAATTCAACCTCCTACTTAAAACATTAGTTTCATAGTGATTGGTCCATAATCACAAGAAACGGAGGTTAGAATTGGACTCGCGATGAAAAACTAAGCTAGACAAGAGGTTTCGGGCTAAAACATTTTACCTTAAAAATATCTTGGCTAGCCTCGCGGTGGTTCTGCGGTGGTGCCCGCGGTGGTCGAGTGGTCGGATTTTCTTTAGGTGGTTGAGGACGTGATGATTCTTCAAAGACGTGAGGCTTCCCTTTATATAGGCGAGCTCCTGCCGTATCGCGCCATGTGTCGGCGCCGGAATGCGCTTGGTGGCGGCGACTCATCATCAAGTTGGTGAAGCAGCTCAAGCAGGTGAAGCAGGACAAGCCTCCTAAGCAGGTGAAGCAGGCCAATCACGTCAAGTAAGACATCTAAGCATCTTAGTCACCGAGGTGCTTTCTCCCGACCAATCGACAAACCACCCGATCGCACCGAAACAAGTCACCGAGAACACTGTTTGGCCCTATTAAAAAACTTATGGACTAAACTTATTTTTAACAATTCTAACTTACTTAAGACTTAACTTATCCAAGCCACACTCAAGAAATCCATAAAAAAAAACTCAACTTCCCCGATCACTTAGATGAGCTGAAACTGCCCCGATAAGACACTGTTGGATCAAACTAGAATTCCTTAGACTATTCTATTAAAATCTACGACCAAAGTGCTTATCTTTACCTAACATGTCGATCCAAGGACCCTCAAGTCGATTCTTGACTTTTGATTTTTGGACCTTCCCTTGGCCAAAATTTTCTCTCGGCTGTCCTCAGCTCGGACGCTCTTAGCTCTTGACCGGGTCATTACATGGGGGCTGGAGGTGGATGATATATACTCTCCTCTACACATCACTGGAGATCATTGGGTGGCTATATGGATCTCAATACCGAACAGGCGCATTGTAGTATGGGATTGTGATGTTACTAACGCCTCCGATGAGCAAATTGCTGCTGCAGTGAAGCCTATCGCTGCTATGCTTCCTTATCTACTTCAGGAGTTAGCTGTTGAAGAGGATAAGGTGAAGTACCCAAGTGATCCATTCACCCATGAGCGATGTAAAGGGCCAGGAGTACCCCCAAAACGTGCAAAGTGGGGACTGTGGAATGTACTGCTTGAAGTATATTGAGTGCCATGCACTTGGACTTACCTTTCCTTCGAGCTTCTGTGATCGTAACATCCGGGCGATTAGGGATAAACTAGGGGCAGAGATCTTTGATGAGACTAACATCAGTGGGACTGAGGAACGCCCATATTCATTGTTAGACGTCTATGACTGAGGCACGCCTTAACATTTTAGATTCTTGCATATATTTTGTGGTGTAATAACCAAATATATTTTGTGGTGAAAAACACAATGATTTTTTGGAGGTTATTGCGGGTTATTTTTGAGACCTGGCAATGGTTGTAACAGGTAAGAATTTTTGAACCTATCAATGGAATTGTCTATTGTAGGTTTGGTACTTTTGTAACTTTGTAACTTTGATAACACATCAACGGAGAGGATGAAGAAGTGCATAACAGGTTACAGGTTCAACAACATTACAAGTGTATAACAGGTTACATGTTACAGGTTCGGTAAAAGAAAAACAACACTAGTGCATAACAATAAAAGACTTCTACTGAATTCATCTCGTGTAGACTTCAAATTAAGTCACCTTATGTAGCTTACAACCATCTTTTCATACCTATTTGGAAAACAAGGTAGACAATGAATTATAAAACATAATTTCAAAGACAAAAATATAACTTAGGGATTCTTACACATTTCCCTCGAGTATGGCCTGGTTGCTTGCATTTTGAACATTTGTAATGCTTGTTCATCTTCCTCGGCATGTCACGTTTCCTCCTTGAGATTTCTAGCCATGTTTGCCACCTCGACTTATTTTTTCTACCAGGCGGACGCTTAACTTCTGGAGGAAGAACTTGTATTGTGACGTCTTGAGCTTGAATATTGGGATTTATGGGATAAATATTCTGCAAATAAGTTGCATATAGATAGTCCTTCGCATAGGCAGGATATACAAGCGTAGCCACATGCGATTGCGCATGTGCTGCAGCTGCAATAGCATGTGAGCAAAGTATTTTCTCAACATCAAAGACACCACATGTACACTTATTCTGTTCCAAATCAACAACCCAATCTATTGATCCTCCTCTCACATGGTATCGCCAACCATCTATACCTTCCACTTTCATATCATCTACAAATTGCTTACGAACCGCCAACAAATATTCAACTCCCCGAGAATGGCGAGTAGTGAGACTCAAAGCATCCTCTCGGCTTTTATAAAACCACGTCCCTAGCTCTCTCGTATATACTCCAAAAGGAACACTATTGGAAATCCCCTTGCTCTCTTCTGTGCAGAATTGATAGATTCTGTAATATTGCTCGTCTTTATGTTATATCTCTCTCCATGGCACTGAACTCGTGACCACAACCTCACGTCTGCATCTTCCAAGTATGTTGCTAGCTCGGGATTTATATTCCGGATATTGTCCATATATCGGTTAAAATCGTGAAGGGTAAACGCATATGCAGCGCCTTTGACCAAGTACAAGAGGTGTTTCCCATGAAACTTTGTCACTATGTTATGTTGTAGGTTATAATAGCATATCCCCCGTCTTGCCCATGAGATTACCTTCTCACACGCCTTCTTAATGGAGGGATTCTTATCAGAAACTATCACCAAAGGATACTGATTTGTAATACAACTGCTCAATTTGGTGAAAAACCATTCCCATGAATCCTCGTTCTCGCTATCAACTATTCCAAAAGCCAATGGGAAAATCTGAAAATTACCGTCTTGTACAACTGCGACAAGCATAACAGCTCCATACTTGCCACTTAGATGAGCCCCATCAACAACAATAACTCTTCTGAGATACTGAAAAGTAGCTATAGATGCACCAAACGCTATGAACAGATATTTAAATCGATGATGCTCATCAACTTCAAGGTCAATGACAGTTCCCGGATTGGCTTTCTCGATTTGATGGAGATATATATTCGCTTATCCATCTTCAGTTGATCCCCTCACAAATTCGTGTGCATTACAAATTCTTGTGCATGGAGTAATGTTCTATATGAAGTGGTATAATCAAGCTTCAAACCAAACATTGTCTTCATTGAATCTCTGATATGCTCGGGCACAATTCCATCAATTAATCCAACGCGCTCTATAAACAGCCTACCAATATATTTCAGAGTGGAATGTCTGCGGTGAGCAAACCGATCCGCCACTGAACAAGTATGATCTTTCAAATACTTTGTCACCCAAAACGTGTTTGCTTCGTTCTTCACTGACGCTCTAATCATCCACTTGCATCCTTTCACACGACAATTAGCCACAAATAGCGTTGGTGTAGACTTGTACACTTTGAAAGCATATTTTAACATTATCGTTGTCAAACGCAACTCTGCGACTAGCTCATCTTTGCTAGCAAAACTCTATTTGACAAAGATATTGTCGGACCATTTCATATTGGAAATTCCTCCTTCACCAAAGCAACGTAATTTGACCCTCTCACAATTAATCTGATAATCCTCTTCATCCCCATCTTTGACCTTCCCATAAACAATGTAATCTTCATCATCAGAGTAAGCTCGTAGTTCATCTTTCACTTTAACACCCACATTTTCATCATCATCAACATCTTCATACTCCCCATCTTCATCATCATCAACATCTTCTGACTTCCCATCTTCAGCATCTTCTTCATCAATATCTTTTTCCTCACAATCCCCATCTACCTGTCCATTCACTTTTCCAGAATCCAAATAGAATCGACTTGAAACACAGAGACGCACCACATGTGTTCTACCTAACTCCACCAAATTTCTAACTTGTATGTCGTTTGTAACATGCATGGGAGGAGTATCTGGAGCCATTTGTTGCAACATTGAATCCAATAGCGAATAGGTTAATTTTACAACCTCTGTTTTCTTATCCAGCTGATAATCCTCTTGTGCTATTTCCATAAGTTCACCATGTGTACAACCATCACTCAAAAAGAACATTCTTCCTCCTTTGCGATTATCCACTACAAATTACCACGACAAGTCTTTCCACACCCATTCTCCATAAAAAGCTGCTAGCTGAACCATTTTCTGTAAAAAAGACCATCAGACAAGAAATTAGATTATACTTGAGAAGTAGACTTCACACGAAGTCAACACAAATAGGCTAAATCCTAAACAAACAAGAAAATTGATTATACCATATTATAACACAAAAAATGATAAACTCATTTCAAAGCAACAACAACCTCTGAAAAATGTATTTTTGAAAAACATTAAACCCACAGACTTCACTAGTCGTCTACTTGAAGTAGACGGCAAAAGAAGTCTGCTCCACCAGACGGCCAAAGAAGTCTGTGATCGTTTAGGTTACTTTTGCAATTGAATTTTACAAAGCAGACTTCACAAGCAGTCTGAAATAATATCAGACTTCTCTGGAAGTCTGTCTTTGTTAATTTTGAGGTTACTTTACATTTGACCAAAACATTGACTTTTACGTCGCAGACTTCTAGTGAAGTCTGCATGATAAAAATAGGTCATTTTTGCAATTGACCAAGATTTGACTTTTGCGCGCAGACTTCTATGAAAAGTAAAGGTTACTCTTGCAATTGAGCAAGTTTGACTTTAGTAAAGCAGACTTCACCCGAAGTCTGAAACGTTGTAGACTTCTAGTGAAGTCTAGTCTTAAAACCGAGAGGTTAATTTTGAAGTTGACCTAAATCAATTAGTAGACTGCAAAAGAAGTATGCTAAATTATCGATAATATTTTTAAAATATCGATAATTTAGCAGACTTTGTTTGAAGTCTACTAATTGATTGATTTTCTGGTAAATGATTTTAAGTTTTGGTCAAATGCAAAACTAACCTCTGCCGTAAAAGTGAGCAGACTTCATATGAAGTCTGAAGGCGCCAGACTTCACATGAAGTCTACTCTTTGAAATTCAAATATTGGTCAGATGCAAACTTAACCTCCTTTTAGTGCAGATTTCACCTCAAGTCTGCATGTATATTTTTTTTGTTTTCAAAGGAGAATTCGCACACTACAGATGAAGTCTACACCGATAAAACCTTAAACTGGTCAAATGCAAAAGTAACCTCCTTTTGACTATCAGACTTCAAGCGAAGTCTGCTTTCGGGAAGCAGCAATGACAAGTTACGAAAACGGATGAAAAGTTACCTCAATCCGGTTTGAGCTCGTAATATGCTTCGTCGAGAGCACATTACTTCGTGTTTCACCTCTAGCAACTAAGCCCAGACGATTGAGCTCGTTTTAATGGAAGAAACACCAAAAATGGCAAGATTTAAGAATGCAAGATTTGTAAAAACAAATATGAGGGAGTTTTTGGTATGAATATGGAGAGGGAACGGAAGATAATAAAGTTATTTGGTGAAAGATAGAGCATTTAGTGCTCGAAAATAAGTTGTTGAAGCATTTAGAGCTTGAATTTGATTGTTAATGGTGGTTGGAAACATTGAAGAAGATGACATTTTCGAAATTATGAGAGTTCTTGTGGATATTTGTGTCTTTTTCTATTTTCTTGTTATTTTGCACAAAAAAAAAAATATAGAACTAATGGCATTTTTGTGAATAAGTGATGGTGTGAAGGATAGAATTGAGAGGAAATGGCAAATGTTGGAGTGAGAAGAAAGAGAGGTCATTTTAATGTTTGACCATAAATAGTATGTCATTTGTGAAAGAAGCTTTTATATTAATTATGAAAAGGATCTATTAGAATTTAAAAAAAGGAAAATTAAAAAAGTAAATAAGATTAACTATATTTCAATTAAGAAAATGAAATCATATATATGATAATGATATGACATTGGACGATGATGAGTTCAATGAGGAGGAAGTACATGTAGAGAAACTTTTTGACGCGAGTCTTGAGAAGCATAACTTTGATAGAGAGCAGAGAGATCATATACTAGAGATGACTATGAAGAAAAAGAAAGACTTTGTTTGCTTAGAGAGAGTTAATGGGGAGATCGTTAACATACTCGAATGATTCAAATTGTATACCCAAGTTTTTTATGAAACAGGACATAAAAAGATAGTTGATAAAGTGTGTACTATAAAAGAAGTAGGGTTAATGTTGTTTTTTGTCACCAATTTCATTCCATTAATTAAACTGATCGATTACATGTAGAAGAGGGAATTAAATATCCTCTTTGAACACTACAATAAAGCATAAAAACAATTAAACATAGAGCAGTTTCGTCTTAAAAGAAGATTGACAGCAAATTTGAAACAAAATTCAAATGCGTTGAAAAAGCTTTGACGGCTAAGCCAAAATGGATAACCTTAGTCACATTTCAAAGTGACGTTGAGGACCAACTCTTCCCTCCGAATATCGTTAAAACGAATCCGGTTGCCTCTTCTGGTCCCGTACAGACAGCTACGCAAGAAGACAAATCGGTGAAGAAGTTGTAACACTTTCTCGGGAAAAATCCTGAGAGAGACCCGACTCCCATGAAAACAAAGAGTTGTAAAGTTAACATATGATCGATCTTCTTAGATAAGCAACCTGTAGAAAATAAGCTCGTTACACAGAACTCATCGACGATGTCCAGAGACATACACTCCCTTAGAAGGAAGGAAATTTGCAGGGTTTATTTACATAATCCTTGAGTCATAAAAGCACTTGCAGACATAGAACCACAGAAAACCACCAAAGAAGCCCACATGGGAGAACCCAGAGACAAAGATGATCGGCCCAGGCCAACACTGAGAAACAACTTGGGGACAAACCCCATAGAAAATCCCTCGGCACACCATCTCGCCGTGAGTCCAACTAAACTCGGTGATGGCCGCCATAGAAGAAGCTTTATCTTCGGGTAGAGTGTCGGATCAGAAGCTGACGGCGACTCCGAAATTTGAGCACGAGGAGGAAACAAACGGAAGTGGGAGAGGAAAGGCGGAGGAGATATAAGGAGAGTTGGATGAGGAAAGAAATGGAACCCTTGGATGGATTATGCTCTTTGTTGGTGAGTTGGATAGATCGGATAGATGGGATAGATGATGGATCGATGAGACCGTCAAGAGATGCGGAAGTCTCTTGGTATTCTCCACTCCACGGAACCGAGGAAGTAACCCTTAACCACGGATCTTAGGAGTTTTGCTGCGTTTGGAAGTAACCCTTGCCAAACTCAACGAAATGTCCAAGATGAACAAAGAGGTTTCTCTCAAAAGAAGAAGGTAAAAAGTTTTATATCTCATTAGAATGAAGTTTTACAATTACTTATAGAATTCGCAACATGGAAAAAGAAAAGAGAAATAAAGTTTTGTGGATTTTCTAAACATAGAAAATGAAAACAAAAGACTAGAATTTATTCCTTGGTCAAAGACCCTTGAATTCACGCGGATTGCTTGAAATGACCCCTCGGCTTCTTGATGTGTTCCCATCCAGGAGTCTGCTGCACATTTCCAAAAGTCTGCTCTTGACGCGTCCTTGTTCCGTTCGGTCATGCCTCGTACCGGATGGAACAAACATAAGCATTCTCGGCCATAATGCAATCAGCTTTGTCAAAGCGAATTATCTCATGTTCGATCTCTTCCTTTAATCCTTTAGCTCGAGTAGAAAGCTTTTGACCGGAAGAAAAGTCGAATGGGTCGGGAAAATACTTATCGTATGAACTTGGTTCGGTGATCGGATGCTTGGCTTGGACAATCTGATTTCTAGAGTGAACACGAGTTGGTCAAGAGACTCGGTCATCAGGACAGAGTTCCCTTCGTAGATTATTTCCGGACAGTGTTGGATCAAAGCGGAACACGGCGGTGTCGGACTGAACACGTTCGCGGCCAATGCTGGTCTCTCGTGTTGGAACAAAGCGGAACACGGCGTTGTCGAACTGAACACGTTCGCAGCCAATGCTGGTCTCTCCTCGATGAACCTCACTTGTACCGTCCATGACCTGCTCTGGTACATGTTGCTCGTCATCACCCGAACAATCCGTAGATATCTGGCTCGGTGCTCTGCCACGGAATCTAGCATTCCCCTTCTCTTGAAAAGGATTTGTCCTCAAATCTGGATCATCTGAAACAAAAGGAGATAAATCAGAAACATTAAAGCTTGTGAAAATGTCATACTTACCTCGTAGATCCAGCTGGTAAGCGTTGTCATTAATCTTCTAGACCGCCGTGAATGGTCCATCCTTTCTTGGCATAAGCTTTGACTTTCGTTCCTTAGGAAACCGTTCCTTCCTAAGGTGAATCCACACGAGGTCTCCAGGTTGAAACACCACCTTACGCCTTCCTTTGTTAGCGTACTTCTCATATTGCTTGGTCTTGGCTTCAATGTTGGCTCGTACCTTCTCATGAATCTGTTTGACACGTTTGGCTTTCTTTTTGCCATCTAAACTGATTCTTTCACTCAAAGGCAAATGAATTAGATCAAGAGGAGACAACGGATTAAAGCCATAGACAATTTCAAAAGGTGAACGCTTTGTAGCCGAATGCACAGAATGGTTATAAGCAAACTCTACATGCAGTAGGTTCTCTTCCCATGTTCCAAGGTTCTTTTTAACCAATGTTCTAAGCAAGGCAGAGAGCGTCCTATTAACTACTTCCGTTTGACCATCAGTCTGAGGATAACAAGTAGTAGAGAACAACAATTTAGTGCCTAGCTTAGTCCACAAAGTTTTCCAGAAATAACTTAAGAACTTAGCATCACGGTCAGAAACTATAGTCCTAGGCATGCCATGAAGTCTAACGAATTCTTTAAAAAAAAATTCAGCTATGTGAGATGCATCATTGGTTTTCAAACATGGAATGAAATGAGCCATTTTAGAAAACCTATCTACAACCACAAAGATGGAATCTCTACCTATCCTATACTTAGGCAATCCTAAAACGAAGTCCATAGAAAGATCAGTCCACGGAGGAAATGGAATCGGCTATGTTCTTGGATTTAGCCTCCTTACATGTCACACATCTGCTTCAGATCCTTTCAATATCCTTCTTCAGGCTTGGTCAATAAAAATGTTCCTCGAGCACTTTAAAAGTTTTTTGCCACTCCAAAGTGACCCATTAGTCCTCCTCCATGAGCTTCCTTGGTGAACAATTCTCTCAAAGAACAGTAAGGCACACACAATCGATTATCAAAAAAATAAGAAACCTTCCGAGATAAAGTACTTGCCATGTGCGTGTCTAGAACATGCCAAATAAGGTTCCTTAAAATCTGAATCAGCCTCATACAAGTCTTTTATAAATTTGAACCCCAAAAGCTTGGTTCCAAGAGAAGAAAGAAGTACATACCTTCGAGAGAGAGCATCAGCAACTATGTTCTCTTTACCTTGTTTGTACTTAATGATGTATGGAAAGGTTTCGATGAACTCAACCCACCTAGCGTGTCTTTTGTTAAGCTTTTGTTGTCCCTTGAGATGCCTTAGGGATTGGTGATCCGTATGTATGACAAATTCTTTTGGCCACAAGTAATGTTGTCACGTCTGAAGAGCCCTCACCAAAGCGTACAACTCCTTGTCATAAGTGGGGTAGTTAACAAATGCACACCTAACTTCTCACTAAAATACGCAATGGGCTCTCTGAAACGCCCCGACCCGATTTTTCCTAACCGCAGCCGAAACTTCAGGAAATTTTTCGCATTTTTCTAACCGATAACCTAGATGAGGTTCACCCAATTACTTACATCTAGCAACTTGACTTAGTCAATCTCATTAACTATCCAGCAACCTAACCAGTCACTACAAGGTTCGGCTAAGTATGTACCTTAGCCGTTCATAGTCGCGGATGCATTGACTGTGGTCGACCTGATCCGCATGGTCGACCTGATCCGCATGGTCTCGTGACTGTAGTTTACCGTCACTGTCATCATCCCGGCCACTGTTCCATTCTCCCAATAACTCAGCCACCAAACCAGCAATCCAACAGAACACGCCTCCCCTTGTTACTTAGTCATTCAACCAACCATCCCCACATGACCAAGTAACGAAGAGAGGCGGCGTGGATCCCTTGTCCTTCACACGCCAGCCACGGTCCCTTTAACCGTATTCACGTTTCTCCAACCGTAGTCACATTCTCCCGACAATAGTCACGTTCTCTCCCGAACAGTGTCACATTCCTCTCAACCGTAGTCGCGTCACTCCCGAACAGTATCACGTTCCTCTCGACTGTTCCCGATCATACGCACTGTAACCGTTCATGGTCACCGATCGCTCCTGATATCCATGTCCTCTCGAATATAGTCACGTGTCCCGCGGCTATGTTCCTTCGCGGATCGGCTATGTTCCTTCACCGTCGGCTATTCACAATCCGATCGGCTATAACCGCCAATCCCTAGACTGGATAACCCGTCGTCTCCTTCTCTCGGTGAATCCCCTCGATTCCACGATTCCCTCGGACGAACTCACAAATTAACCGTACCCGCTCGATCATAGTCGCGCCTCTCGCGAACGTGTTCATCCGTGCATCGGCTATGTTCACGTAACCGCCGACTATCTGCTAATCCGATCGGCTATTTCCATCAATCCTTCGACTGGAAATCCCGTGCGCATCTTTCCTCTCAATAACCGCTTCTTCTCGATGATTCTGTCCGATGAACACAGGATATAACCGTTTCCTCTCGAACGCAGTCACGCTCCTTGCGACTATGTTCCACTGCGCATCGACTGCGTACACATAACCGTCGACTAACCAAGAATCCGATCGGCTATCTCACTCAATCTCTCGACATAAATTCCCGTTTTCCCTTTCCCATGGTTTCTGTGTATTTTTCTCTCGAAGAACTGAGGCGTATCGTGAATAATATCCCCAGAAAACAACTATTCCCGAGTTATATCCTAGAAACCGCTCCATAACCGTCCATTTTCAGTTTGCCGCCCATTTCCTCGGATATTTCCCACGTGCCACATATAATAATCGACACCCCTTTTATTCTGTCCACGCATAATTTATTTTTAGCCGAGCCAATAACATTATATTCGACCGTCATTGATTATAGTCGAACCAATAACCGTTCCCGCCAACACTAGTCAAGCGCTCCCTCGGCCATAACCGTTCCCGCTTAACTATTTCACTTACCATCTCGACAAATCAACTCAGTCCCCCGGATAACTTCCAGCTCAGTTCCGACCAATAACTGCTTTGTCCGAATTCCGACCAACCACTCCGAAAAACACGGACTGTCCGAAATTCACTTGTCCGAGCCACTCTCGCCCAGCTCAAGTCGAGCTCCCATCCGACCATGTTTTGACTTTCACGGCCAGTTCCATTTGCTTCCGGCTATCTTTAATTTCTCTCGGCTAAAACCACTTAGCCACCCTAAACACTCGATTAGAACCGTCCCCGCTTACTTCTAGACAATTCCTTATTCGAGCCTTCACATCCGGATTCCCATGTACCACGTCTGTACAACGGTCGTACCATGTTCATACCGCGACCGTACCATGTGTATACCGCGATCGTACCATGTTCATGTACCATGTTCGTAATGCTGTCGTACCACGCTCGTACCAGGTTGATCCGTGGATCATGGGCGTTACAATTCTCCCCCCCCCCCTTAGAATGAATTCGTCCTCGAATTTGGCAGTTGCTAGAACCTTGCTAAACAATTCAGATCTTCCTTGGACTCCACGAACACTCTTTGCCCCTTGGATCACGCACTGATCCTTACAGCCGAGATCGCCTTGGTAAACTTCTCAAGTACCCAAGACCGATCTCACAGACATGTCTTGGCAAATCCGTAGATTTTCCCACAGACGCTAACACAGACACAGTCATGCCTTGGCAAACCTACTCGGTTCCCAAAGTCACAACTCAGAACAGTCAATTTATCCAGTCAATAACACATGCACGGCACACTGGCCTTCGGCACACTGGCCTTTGGTACGGCACACTGGCCTATCACGGCACACTGGCCTTCGGCACACTGGCCTTCGGTACAGCACACTGGCCTATCACGGCACACTGGCCTTCGGTACGGCACACTGGCCTATCACGGCACACTAGCCTTCAATTATGGCTTACGAGCCTTGAACCATGGCTTACGAGCCTTAACATTTTCAGCAGAACAATTGAATTGTAACAGTAACGCATGGAATAGTTTAAGCAATCATTAATTCTTAAACAATCTGAACACAGTCAATCCAGCAGCAAACATAATCGTATTAACAGTAAAGCAGAACAGTCTCATCAATCCAATCAGTCAGTCCATTATAATTTTTGCTTTACTACGTAGTATAAACTCTAGCCCGATCAAGGCAATTAACCAAGTTAATCATATTTCTCCTTAACATTTTCGAATATCATGACATCCTAGTCAAGCCATGTTCTTACTAGACGCAGTCCTAGAATCAACCTGGCTCTGATACCAAATTGAAACTCCCCGACCCGATTTTTCCTAACCGCAGCCAAAACTTCAGGAAATTTTTTGCATTTTTCTAACCGATAACCTAGATGAGGTTCACCCAATTCCTTACATCTAGCAACTTGACTTAGTCAATCTCATTAAATATCCAGCAACCTACACAGTCATTACAGTCACTACAAGGTTCGGCTAAGTATGTACCTTAGCCGTTCATAGTCGCGGATGCATTGACTGTGGTCGACCACATCCGCATGGTCTCGTGACTGTAGTTAACCGTCACTGTCATCATCCCGGCCACTGTTCCATTCTACCAATAGCTCAGCCACCAAACCAGCAATCCAACAGAACACGCCTCCCCTCGTTACTTAGTCATTCAACCAACCATCCCCACATGACCAAGCAACGAAGAGAGGCGGCGTGGATCCCTTGTCCTTCACACGCCAGCCACGGTCCCTTTAACCGTATTCACGTTTCTCCAACCGTAGTCACATTCTCCCGACAATAGTCACGTTCTCTCCCGAACAGTGTCACATTCCTCTCAACCGTAGTCGCGTCACTCCCGAACAGTATCACGTTCCTCTCGACTGTTCCCGATCATACGCACTGTAACCGTTCATGGTCACCGATCGCTCCTGATATCCATGTCCTCTCGAATATAGTCACGTGTCCCGCGGCTATGTTCCTTCGCGGATCGGCTATGTTCCTTCACCGTCGGCTATTCACAATCCGATCGGCTATAACCGCCAATCCCTAGACTGGATAACCCGTCGTCTCCTTCTCTCGGTGAATCCCCTCGATTCCACGATTCCCTCGGACGAACTCACAAATTAACCGTACCCGCTCGATCATAGTCGCGCCTCTCGCGAACGTGTTCATCCGTGCATCGGCTATGTTCACGTAACCGCCGACTATCTGCTAATCCGATCGGCTATTTCCATCAATCCTTCGACTGGAAATCCCGTGCGCATCTTTCCTCTCAATAACCGCTTCTTCTCGATGATTCTGTCCGATGAACACAGGATATAACCGTTTCCTCTCGAACGCAGTCACGCTCCTTGCGACTATGTTCCACTGCGCATCGACTGCGTACACATAACCGTCGACTAACCAAGAATCCGATCGGCTATCTCACTCAATCTCTCGACATAAATTCCCGTTTTCCCTTTCCCATGGTTTCTGTGTATTTTTCTCTCGAAGAACTGAGGCGTATCGTGAATAATATCCCCAGAAAACAACTATTCCCGAGTTATATCCTAGAAACCGCTCCATAACCGTCCATTTTCAGTTTGCCGCCCATTTCCTCGGATATTTCCCACGTGCCACATATAATAATCGACACCCCTTTTATTCTGTCCACGCATAATTTATTTTTAGCCGAGCCAATAACATTATATTCGACCGTCATTGATTATAGTCGAACCAATAACCGTTCCCGCCAACACTAGTCAAGCGCTCCCTCGGCCATAACCGTTCCCGCTTAACTATTTCACTTACCATCTCGACAAATCAACTCAGTCCCCCGGATAACTTCCAGCTCAGTTCCGACCAATAACTGCTTTGTCCGAATTCCGACCAACCACTCCGAAAAACACGGACTGTCCGAAATTCACTTGTCCGAGCCACTCTCGCCCAGCTCAAGTCGAGCTCCCATCCGACCATGTTTTGACTTTCACGGCCAGTTCCATTTGCTTCCGGCTATCTTTAATTTCTCTCGGCTAAAACCACTTAGCCACCCTAAACACTCGATTAGAACCGTCCCAGCTTACTTCTAGACAATTCCTTATTCGAGCCTTCACATCCGGATTCCCATGTACCACGTCTGTACAACGGTCGTACCATGTTCATACCGCGACCGTACCATGTTCATGTACCATGTTCGTACTGCTGTCGTACCACGCTCGTACCAGGTTGATCCGCGGATCACGGGCGTTACACTTTCCTTCCTGCATCAAAACAGCACCAATACCCACGCCTAAGGTATCACATTCAATTTTAAAAGTTCTCGTAAAATCTGGGAGAACTAGTAATGGAGCTTGAGTTAACTTTCCTTTCAAGGCTTGGAAAGCATCTTATTGGGCTTGCTCCCACTTAAACCCCACATTTTTCTTGATCACTTCCGTGAGAGGGGCTGCAATGGTACTAAAGTTCTTGACAAAGCGCCGGCAGAAGCAAGCCAATCCATGGAAGCTTCTGACTTCACTTACGGTTTTAGGACTAGGCCACTCCTTGATTGTCATAACCTTTTCCTCATCCACACGAATACCATCAGCATCTACAACAAAACCCAAGAAAATTAGGTGATCCGCTCCAAAGATGCATTTCTTTTCATTAGCATATAAGCACTCTTTCCTAAGCACTTCTAAGACTTTTCCCAAATGCCCAATATGTTCATTCATGCTCTTACTATAGATTAAAATGTCGTCAAAGTATACGACAACAAATTCTCCTATGTAAGCCCTAAGAACATGATTCATCAATCACATAAAGGTACTAGGAGCATTATTCAAACCAAATGGCATCACAAGCCATTCATAAAGTCCATGCTTAGTTTTGAAAACCGTTTTCCATTAATCCCCTTCCTTCATCCTTATCTGGTGATATCCACTCCTAAGATCTATCTTAGAAAAGACCCTAGAACCGTGCAATTCATCCAACATAACATCTAAACGAGGGATGGGATGGCGATACTTAACCGTGATGTTGTTGATGGCTCGGCAGTCCACGCACATCCGCCAAGATCCGTCCTTCTTAGGCACAAGCAGTACGGGAACGACACAAGGACTGAGGCTCTTTCTGATGTAGCCTTTTCCCATCAACTCATCTACTTGTCTTTGCAACTCCTTGGTTTCGACAGGATTGGTACGGTAAGCGGGACGGTTTGGAAGAGACGCTCCGGGTACTAGATCGATTTGGTGTTCTATCCCACAAATAGGTGGCAATCCACTCGGAGTTTCTTCCGTAAACACATCCTGAAATCTGCTCATCAACGGCTTAAGTTCATTCGGCAGCTCCGGTGTAGGGTTAGTGGCCATTAGTGATTCTTTAAACACAAGTAAAATGAGAGAAGGTTTGGAAAACAAAGTTTTCTTTACCTGACTGGGTTTAATGTAGAAGTTATACCTTTTGACTGGTGCCTTAGCTGCTTCCTGTTGTTTCTCAAGTTCACGGCTCTTTCTAAGTTGCAGCTGATCCTGGTGAACTTTGGATGGAGACAAAGGAATGAGAGTGATCTTCTTGCCTTGATGATCGAACATATGTCGATTGGTGTAGCCATCATGCACATCCTTTTTATCGAACTGCCAAGGCCGTCCTAAAAGTATATGGCTGGCATCCATAGGCAAAACGTTGGATATGATTTCATCTTGATATCGGCCAATGGTGATTGGGACCGTGACTTGTTCCTTGACGTGTTGAACACCGTCTTCATTCAGCCATTCAAGCTTGAATGGTCTCAGGTGCGGTCTGGTTTCTAATCCGAGTTTGCTGACAAGCACATCACTAGCAACATTAGTGCAACTTCCACCATCAATGATCAAAGAAAAAACTTTATCATTTATGAAACAACGAGAATGAAAGAGTTTCTGATAGATTCCGTGGCAAAGCACCGAGCCAAACATCTACAGATTGTTCGGAGGGTGACGAGCAGCATTTACCGGAGCAGATCATGGACGGTACAAGTGAGGTTTATCGAGGAGAAACCAGTATTGGCCGCGAACGTGTTCAGTCCGACACAGCAGTGTTCCGCTTTGATCCAACACTATCCGGAAATAATCTACGAAGGGAACTCCGTCCTGATGACCGAGTCTCTCGACCAACTCGTGTCCACTCTAGAAATCAGATTGTCCAAGCCAAGCATCCGATCACCGAGCCAAGTTCATACGATAAGTACTTTCCCGACCCATTCGACTTTTCTTCCAGTCAAAAGCTTTCTACTCGAGTTAAAGGATTAAAGGAAGAGATCGAACGTGAGATAACTCGATTTGGCCAAGCTGACTGCATTATGGCCGAGCATTCTTATGTTTGCTCCATTCGGTACGATGCATGATCAAGCGCAGCAGACTTCTGGAAATGTGCAGCAGACTTCTGGAATGTGCAGCCGACTTCTGAAATGTGCAGCAGACTTCTGAAATGTGCAGCAGACTTCTGAAAATGTACAGCAGACTTCTCGATGGGAACACATCAAGCAGCCGAGGGGTCATTTCAAGCAATCCGCGCGAATTCAAGGGTCTTTGACCAAGGAATTAATTCTAGTCTTCTATTTTCATTTCCTATGCATTGAAAATCCACAAAACTTTATTTCTCTTTTCTTTCTTCCTTGTTGCAAATTCTATAAGTATTTGTAAGATTCATTCTAATAAAATATCGAACTTTTTATCTTCTTCTTTTGAGAGAAATATCTTTGTTCATCTTGAACATTTCGTTGAGTTTGGAAAGGGTTACTTCCAAACGCAGCAAACCTCCTAAGATCCGTAGTTAAGGGTTACTTCCTCGGTTCCGTGGAGTGGAGAATACCAAGAGACTTCTGCATCTCTTGACGGTCTCATCGATCCACCATCTATCCAATCTATCCAATCTATCCAATCTATCCGATCTATCCAACACGCCAACAAAGAGCATAATCCATCCAAGGTTTCCATTACGTGGTATCAAAGCCACTCTTTGTTGGTAAAATTGTTCATCTTCTTTTCTTCTCCCTCTTTCCATTGAAAATCTGGGCCATCCTCTACCCTCGTTTATATTTAGAAAAAGAAAAAAAAAAAAAACCGAAAAGGTTTAAAACAAACTGAGGAGAAATCCAGTTTCTGAGGGTGGTGGAAGAGAAATCCTGCTGGCTGAGGATAAATCCAGTCAAGAGGTGGCTAAACGGATTTCCCTTCGAAATTTCTGTATTTTCTTTCTCCTTTGTTGCGTGGGAGTATTTGCTGGATTTGGCTTGAAGTGTTTGATAAGAAAATCGAGAGAATAACTCAGTGTAAGCACCATAAAATAAGTGGCAATAAACACTTGCGAGAAAGAGAGTTTTTGCTAATTGTTTGTTAAGTAATTTTAAGGAAAACAATGGGTGATAGTGGAGAAGAAGGAAATAACAATCCTGGATCCGGATTGTCTGGTTTACAAATGAAAGCACTAACCGAACATTTGATGAGATCTATGAATGTAGGTCTTGAAGAGGTTCATGTTCGGCTTGATAAAATTCAAGAGGATCAACAAGGCCAAGCGCGGCCAGCCCAAAGAAGGAACTGGGAAAGGAGACATAGTCGTTCCTTTGACGGTCATGAAGAAGAAGAATTCGATGACAACCATTCTACCTTCCGTGCAAGGAGAGGTCATAGAAATCGAGATGAAGAGAACCCGTTTTCTAGAAGGACAGATGACGGACTTGGTGGTCTCAAGCTCAAAATCCCTTCCTTTTCGGGTAAGAATGAACCTGACACGTATTTGGAATGGGAAAGAAAAACTGAGTTGGTTTTTGATTGTCAAAATTTCTCAGAACTTAAGAAAGTTAGACTTCCTGCCTCCGAATTTAATGGCTATGCCATTAGTTGGTATGATCAAGTTGTTTCATAAATGATAACTACTTGGGAAGAACTAACCGAACTAATGAGAAAGCGTTTTGTTCCAAGTCATTATAATAGGGATCTTCATCAAAGGCTGAGACGTTTGACTCAAGGCACAAAGAATGTGGAAGATTATTTCCAAGAGATGGAGATGCTTATGCTTAAGGCGGATGTAGAGGAAGACATGGATGCAACCTTGGCTCGTTTTCTTGCAGGTTTGAACCGGGAAATTCAGGACCGGCTGGAGCTTCAAGAGTTTGAAAGTGTAGAGGACATGCTCCACAAAGCCATCTTGATAGAACAACAAGTCAAGAGGAGGAGTTTTTCAAAAATCAGCTTATGCTCCAAAACCCGCTTATCCACTTAAGCCTAGTTTTCAGGATAAAGGTAAATCTTTTACTTCTGAGTTTAAAACTAACTAATCTTCTCGTTTTGACAAGGAATCCACGAGTAGAGCCAGAGATATCAGATGCTTCAAGTGTCAAGGATTAGGACATTATGCAAACAAATGCCCTAACCAAAAGATGATGATCCTACTTGAGAATGGAGAGATAGAATCCGAAGGTGAAAACGATGAAGAGGAGGATATCGGACCCATCTATGATGAAGAAGAGCCTTATGATTATCTGGCTCAAGAAAATCTTCTAGTGACCATGAGATCACTAAGTGTGCAACCCAAAACCAATGATATCGAACAAAGGGAGAACCTTTTCCATTCTCGTTGTTTCATAAATGATAATGTCTGTTCTTTGATCATTGATGGTGGGAGTTGCACTAATGTTGCTAGTGGTGCTTGTCAGGAAACTCGGACTAGAAACCAGACCGCATCCGAGACCATTTAAGCTTGAATGGCTAAATGAAGACGATGTTCAGCACGTCACGGAACAAGTCACGGTACCAATCACCATTGGTCGATACCAAGATGAGATCATATGCAATGTTTTGCCTATGGATGCCAGCCATATACTCTTAGGACGGCCTTGGCAGTTCGACAAAAAAGTTGTGCATGATGGCTACACCAATCGGCTTATGTTCGATCATCAAGGCAAGAAGATCACTCTCAGTCCTTTGTCTCCATCCGGAGTTCACCAGGATCAGCTGCAACTTAGAAAGAGCCGTGAACTTGAGAAACAACAGGAAGCAGCTAAAGCACCGGTTAAAAGTTCCAACTTCTACATTAAACCAAGTCAGGTAAAGAAAACTTTGTTTTCTAAACCTTCTCTTATTTTACTTGTGTTTAAATGGTGGAAACAAATTGTAAAAACTACTTGCAACTAACAAATGACTATGAACACAATTTTAACAATTCTACTGATGGGTTAAACGTCTGCTAGGCTACTGCTAAGAATTTTAGTGACCACGCTACTAGTTTTAAAAATCCAAATGCTAAAGACAGACTAAATGGGCAATTTCTAGCAATCTAAGATGAATTATAAAAACTAGTTATAAAATATAACAACTGCTAAATGATTACTAGGCTAATGAGTGATACTCTAAGCTATTTAAAAAAACTATGAAACATTCAAGAACACAAGTTTTCTAATTAAGATACTCTAAACAGACTATTAAGCTGATTAGATGATTTTAACAAGGTAAGTGAAAAGATTAAACTTTAAAACTAAGAGATGATGGGTTTGATGATTCAAATACTAGAAATAGATTCAAGGTTTTGGTTCATGCTTAGAGGGTTAAGATTCGAACTTGGGTTTTATAAAAAAACAGAGCTACACATTTCTAATGAGATATCTCTAAGCCTTAAGAAACAAAAGATAGATCTTTCCATGGTTTGTGGTAAAACCCCTTTCTTCAACCTTTCATCCTAACCCATGGTGTATGGTGGAAAGATAGGCTGAAGAACATAAAGCACAGATCCTAAACATGGCCTAATTAGCTCCCTAAACATCCATGGTGTGTGGGAAAGGATGAGCTAATCTCTTGGATTTGGGTTTATGGGATTTCCTAAGTCGTTTTTAGATAAGGAAATCCCTAAGATCAAAGAGATATTTCTCACGCATCTCTAGGCTTTTAGCCCACCAAATCCAAGAAGAGAATGAGATGAAGAACAAGAAAAAACACCAAGTTAAACTTCTTAAACCTCCTTAATCACCAAAATCTTAAACCATGATGATTACTCACTAACCATGTTCGAATCTCTCTTAAACTCTGTATTTGAGATGATGAACATGCTTAACAAAGAACAAGAAAAGAGATTAAGGATAAGTACTTGATATAAACTAAAGCTTAAAGTTTACAAAACATGAAAAGCATAAAAACCTTCAAAGATGGAGGCTAGACCATGAAAACCTTCAAACCTTCAAAGATGGAGGCTCACCAAAAACCTTAGGAATGATGGCACCCTCACTAAAGACAAGATAGAGGTTGGTGAGGCAAAAGCATGAAAAACAGATGGAGGGATCGATCGATCTACTATGGATCGATCGATCTGTGTCTAGCCGTTCGTTTTGAGATCGATCGAGTGAAGTGGATCGATCGATCCGAGGATCGATCTAGTGCTAGCCGAATGCGTAGAGGTGTAGACCGATCAATCCACTTTAGACCGATCGATCCGTTGCTTGGCCGTTCGTTTTGAGATCGATCGATCTGATGTGGATCGATCGATCCGTGTCGTTCTTGGTTGGATCGAGTTGGCTGCTCGATCTCGCGGTCAATCTTAGGCTGGATCGAGTTTGCCGCTCGATCTCGCGGTCGATCTTCGGGCTGGATCGATCGTTCCGAAGTGGATTGATCGATCTGTGTGCTTGTTGTTTGTTCTTGGCCTGGATCGATCGATCCGTGTCGTTCTTGTTCTGGATCGAGTTGGCCGCTCGATCTCGCGGTCGATCTTAGGCTGGATCGAGTTGGCCGCTCGATCTCGCGGTCGATCTTCAGCTGGATCGAGTTGGCCGCTCGATCTCGCGGTCGATCTTCGGGCTGGATCAATCGTTTCGAAGTGGATTGATCGATCTGTATGCTTGTTGTTTGTTCTTGGCCTGGATCGATCTGCTGGTCGATGTGGTGGTTGATCTGGTCTTCAGCCCTTTTGTCCAAGTTTCTTCTTCACTCCAATCAATTCCTTAGCTCTTCTTGTCCATGCCTACTATCCAAACTAGCTCCATGCACACCAAATGACCTGAAAATGATGCATATATGCAAGAACTTATGCAAATGCTAATGCAACATGTCTTAGAACCTAAAATGGGACAAAAGCTATGATCATTGCAAGTATGAATGCAATATGAATGCAAATATGTTCTAAATGCATGGTGAATGCATGAAATATCTAAGTATATCAACTCCCCCAAACTTGCCTTTTGCTTGCCCTCAAGCAAATCAAAGACAAACTAGGAGAAGAAGATTGAAAGTGGGGGCTCAAATCCAAAAGTGTTTTTCAAATGAATCAATTCAATGGTCCTTGTTCTCAATCCTAAGATGCATCATACAAATTCTACTCCAAAGAACTTAGCCATATTCATTACAGATTGAATTTCAAATCAAGTCTTGTCTATACTCACAATCCAAGAATACTAACATTTAACATTCATTTCATTTAAGCTCAAACCGTGAATCACACTTATGCTTTTAAAACCGAATACATTTGGCTAAGGGTCAAGGCTAAGAGATAATAATGATATCATTCAAGTGTGTACTCCAAGCAATGGTTTCTCTCAAGAAGGAATGAACTCATGCATTATGCTAAAGCTAAAAAGCAATTGATGCATACATGACTAGACTCTCATCTACCCTTTATGCTATCAATGATCCTAATTCCCCTCTCATTCATTTTCTTTTCAGCTCACTCACGCTCTAGAGATACCCAAAATCAAGCAAACCAACACGCCATGTACAAACCCACAAGAACTTCAACAAATTCGTCCTAGGAACCTTCTTCACCCTTTCTTATAGCTAGTGGTAAGGCCATACATTTATTAGCTCTTCTCTTTTCTTTTGATAGCTCTCTTCTTATATTTTTTTTTTCTTTTATGCTTTGGCCTCTTGGCTCTTTTCTTTTCATTTTATAAGACAGCTATCATCTTTTCTTTTTAACTTGAGCTTTTACACAATACAACTCAAGACCAACCACCACAACTATGTATCCCTTCTTATTCATTTCCCTAACATCTTCTCATTCTCAAACTCATGAACCCCTGCCCAATTCAAGTCTATAACTAGCTTCAAAATGCAAACCTAACATCATATGAGAGCCTAAACATGTCGCCATAAACCTAACACTTTATGCCAAGTTCAATCAAAAAGTTTTAAGGCCTCACATACTCACACAAATTTTCGCTTGAAAGGAGGTAAGGGTTAAGGTTTGTAAATCTATTTAGTCTCACAAGAGAGTGGTGAAAGGAAGAAGAAAGCCCAAATATGTATATGTATCCATGTATTCTTTTTCAAATGCACAAGTATGATAATTTAAAGTCCATGTTAAGGTCTCACTTGTTAGGTAAGGACCAAGAAAATCAAGACAAATGGTCCAAAGATGGTTAGAACTTAATTTTCAAATTTGCACAAAGCATCAAAGGACTACTAACTAGGGCCTTGAACCAATTCATGAGCTTCAAACACTTTACAAGGAATTTTGTATCATTTCCCCTTATGCATATGAATGATGCAACCTATATGGTAAAACTACTAGATTCAATCCTACAATATTTGACAATGCAAATGAAATCTAGATGATTTTGTTTTCGAATTTTTTTAAGTTTTTCTAATTTTTTGTGATTTTCTATGCAATATATTTATGCATGAAGACTCAAATATGCTAAAGGAAAAATAAGAGCACAAAACACAAAGTTAAATCTCTCAACCTCTCCCCCAAACTTAAATTACACAGTCTCTTGTGTAATCCAAGTTCAAGAGAGACCATCAACAAAAATAAAAATCAAAATCCAAAAATGCATGATATTTACAAGGTTTTGGAATGGTGTACCTTGGAGTTTGTTGTGCTTAGGCCTTGTAGGCTTGATTCTTGGTTCTACATTTCCCTTTTTCCTGCTCACACATACTTAAAAACATAATCGAGAACATAAATAAAAAACATATACACAAGGATGGACATGGGATTGCCTCCCAAGTGCGCTTTGTTTAAAGTCTCTTAGCTTGACTTTCCTTACTCTTCTTTTTAGGCTGGCTTAAGGGTGAAGTGGGTGGCTGGAGATGTGAATGAGTGTGAACTTTGTGGTATGTCCATGTTATAGATAGTGGACAGCATCTCTTGCACCCTTGCTTCATCCTTCTCTAAATCCGGTGGAAGAATGAACCTTGCCTTTGAGAATGGTTTTGAGCCTCCTTTGCTCTTGACTTTGTACTCAGTGGAGCCATCCTTGAGTTCCAATGGATGTAAAATGAAAGAGGTCTTTGGCCCAGCACGTCTATTACCAATCTCATCCTTAGCTTTCTCAAGCAATTTCACCAAAGCCCCTTTAGCCTTGCCTTTCTTGTTTGGTGGTTCCTTCTTGGTGGTTAGTTCTTCTTCATTGCCAAACATCATCAGCATTGACTCACCATCAGTCTCTTCCTGAGCAGTAGACTTGACCCTAGGCTCGGCCTTGTCCTTGCTTGTTCCCAAGACACAACCAACCATAGCCTTGGCCGCATGCTTGTCTTGCATGCTCTTAGCTAGTTGCTTGTTTCTCAAAGCTTGTTCTTCTCCATACTCTTTGGTCAAGGCTAGCTGAATGTGGTCTCCTTTTCCTAAATCCTCACGGAACTCATTAGCTGGAGCATCCATTGTGTTAATCAAAAACACTTGCCCATCAATTGTTGGTTTCTTCATAACTTCATTGATATCAAAGTTGAACTTTATATCTTTTCCCAAGTGTAAAGAGATCTTGCCATTCTTCATATCTATGATGGCTCCAGCAGTGGCTAGGAATGGCCTTCCAAGGATTAGAGGGTCCTTGGGTTCTTCATTCATATCCAACACAACAAAGTCGGTCGGTACATCCACATTACCTATTCTCACGGGTAAGTCTTCTAGCATACCAACCGGAAGTCTCACACTTCTATCAGCGAGGATGAGAGATATCCTACACTCCTTGAACTTTGTAAAACCCAGCTTCTTGGCAATAGAGTGAGGCATGAGGTTTATACTAGCTCCAAGATCACACAAGCAATTGTTAAACTTGAAAGGACCTAGCGCACAAGGTATGGTGAATGAGTCGGGGTCTTCAAGCTTCTTTGGTGCTATCTCTTTGTCAATGATTGCACTGCACTCTTGGCTCAGTCCCAGGACCTCTTGACAATACTTGTCTCTCTTAGCAACTGCATCTTTTAAAAACTTGGCATACTTCGGTACCATAGCCAAACAATCAACCTAAGGCAATTTTAACTCAACATTCCTCAAATGCTTTTCAAACAAAGCCCTATGCTTCTCAACCAGCTGCTTCTTGAAACGTCCAGGGTCCCCTTTGGTTTGTAAGGGGGAAGAATGAAAACTTCTTCCTCTTTGCTTGTTTCTTTCACTTGTTTCTCCAAAAGCGCTTCATTCCCCTTTCTTGGCCTTTCAATGTAGACATTGTCAAATGTAATCTCTTGATCATGTGAAAGATTACTCTCTCCCTCTTGGTTGAAAATGTCCTCATTGACCTTAGGTGTAGGCCGTGGTGCTAGTTCCTTCCAACTTCGAAGAGAGATCATGTTTGCATACTCTTTTGGATTGGTCTCACACTTTCTGAGTAAGCTTCCTTGTCCATTTGTACTTGCATTGCCTTTCTCTAGCTGGCGCATCTTGTTGTTTATGTTACTGATCTGTGTAGAAACCTCAGTGAGAGAAGAGTCGAGCCTGTTGTTTATTTCAACAAATTTATGATTGTTAGACGTTTGGCCTTGAAGTAGTTGTTGGAACATAGCTTGTATAGGATCTTGTGTGGAAGGTTGGAGTTGTTGTTGCTGTGGCACGAAACCAGGAGTGTAAGCTTTCGTCCCTTGCTGTTGTTGGCATTGGAAGTGACCTTGTCTTTGCCCTTGGTATCCATTGTTTTGTGTAAAACCACCTTGGTTGTAAGGGACAAAAGGTTTTCCTTGATTGCCTTGTTGTGGAGGGTACACTTGGTCCTTTGGATTCTCCACATTGGTACTTCTATAAGACAAATTGTTGTTGCCTTTATACCTTTGAACATAGCCATGTGGCTTGGGATTATCTTGGCCTCCAACCCAATTGGCTTCCTCAAACTCCTCTTGATTTCCCTTTTGAAACAAATCTGAAGCTTCACCAACAAAGTGGACTTGTTTTTGGCTGCCAAGCATCATCTTGTCTATTTTCTCATGGAGTGACTTCAGCTCTTTCTTGTGTGCTTCCAGCTCATGACCCCTTGGTGCTCGGTCATACTCCTCAGAATAATTTCCATCACTCAAAGCCAAGTTCTCAATAAGCTCCATTCCTTCTTGCACATCTTGTCCAAGAAAGTTTCCTTTGCTTGCCGTGTCCAATAGCATGCGAATTTTTGGCAATGCTCCACGGTATATAGTGCTCAAGAGTGTCTCCTCTGTGAATCAATGATGAGGACATTGAATGGTGTAGTCCTTGAAGCGCTCCATTGCTTCACTAAAGGTTTCATTTTGCCTTTGTGTTGTCTTTAGGCTGGAGTAAGTTGTTGTCACCTTTAGATCTCAAGTTCATGTACCTGAAAACACAAGCAGCAAATTAGGAAAATCAGTAAGCAAAATCAAAATAAAAACTTAGTCTCTACTAAGCCCCAAATCTTAGTACTTTCAACAAAACCGAAGTTGGCAACGACGCCATTTGAAAAGAGATTTATTTCGTGTTTCTAATCAAAACCTAAAGCCTCTTTATGTCATTGTAGTACTTTAGATGTCAATCCAATTCAGGGTGTTGAAAGTTACCAAGAATGCAAGAGCTCAAAGTAAATCTAAGTGATTTTCGGATTTAGATGGTGGAAACAAATTGTAAAAACTACTTGCAACTAACAAATGACTATGAAAACAATTTTAACAATTCTAATGATGGGTTAAACGTCTGCTAGGCTACTGCTAAGAATTTTAGTGACCACGCTACTAGTTTTAAAAATCCAAATGCTAAAGACAGACCAAATGGGCAATTTCTAGCAATCGAAGATGAATTATAAAAACTAGTTATAAAAATATAACAACTGCTAAATGATTACTAGGCTAATGAGTGATACTCTAAGCTATTTAGAAAAACTATGAAACATTCAAGAACACAAGTTTTCTAATTAAGATACTCTAAATAGACTATTAAGCTAATTTGATGATTTTAACAAGCTAAGTGAAAAGATTAAACTTTAAAACTAAGATATGATGGCTTTGATGATTCAAATACTAGAAATAGATTCAAGGTTTTGGTTCATGCTTAGAGAGATTAATATTCGAACTTGGGTTTTATAAAAAACAGAGCTACACATTTCTAATGAGATATCTCTAAGCTTTAAAAAACAAAAGCTAGATCTTTCCATGGTTTGTGGTAAAACCCCTTTCTTCAACCTTTCATCCTAACCCATGGTGTATGGTGGAAAGATAGGCTGAAGAACATAAAGCACAGATCCTAAACATGGCCTAATTAGCTCCCTAAACATCCATGGTGTGTGGGAAAGGATGAGCTAATCTCTTGGATTTGGGTTTATGGGATTTCCTAAGTCTTTTTGAGATAAGGAAATCCCTAAGATCAAAGAGATCTTTCTCAAGCATCTCTAGGCTTTTAGCCCTCCAAATCCAAGAAGAGAATGAGATGAAGAACAAGAAAAACCCCAAGTTAAACAAGAGACACACTAGGTGGGTTTGAGTTCATTGAAACCTTCCCATACGTCATTAAGTACAAACAAGGTAAAGAGAACATAGTTGATGATGCTGTCTCTCGAAGGTATGTACTTCTTTCTTCTCTGGGAACTAAGCTTTTGGGGTTCGAATTTATAAAAGACTTGTATGAGGCTGATTCAGATTTTAAGGAACCTTATTTGGCATGTTCTAGACACGCACATGGCAAGTACTTTATCTCTGAAGGTTTCTTATTCTTTGATAATCGATTGTGTGTGCCGCACTGTTCTTTGAGAGAGTTGTTCACCAGGGAAGCTCATGGAGGAGGATTAATGGGTCACTTTGGAGTGGCAAAAACTTTTAAAGTGCTCGAGGAACACTTTTATTGGCCAGGCCTGAAGAAGGACGTTGAAAAGATCTGTAGCAGATGCGTGACATGCAAGGAGGCTAAGTCCAAGAACACGTCCCAAGTTTTGTATTCTCCTTTACCGATTCCATTTCAATTGTGGACTGATCTTTCCATGGACTTTGTTTTGGGATTGAAAAAGTCTATGACAGGTAGAGATTCCATCTTTGTGGTTGTAGATAGGTTTTCTAAAATGGCTCATTTCATTCCATGTTTGAAAATCAATGATGCATCTCACATAGCTGAACTGTTCTTTAAAGAAATCGTTAGACTTCATGGCATGCCTAAGACGATTGTTTATGACCGTGATGCTAAGTTCTTAAGTTATTTCTGGAAAACTTTGTGGACTAAGCTAGGCACTAAATTGTTGTTCTCTGCTACTTGTCATCCTCAGACTGATGGTCAAACGGAAGTAGTTAATAGGACGCTCTCTGTCTTGCTTAGAACATTGGTTAAAAAGAACCTTAGAGCGTGGGAAGAGAACCTACCGCATGTAGAATTTGCTAATAACCATTATGTGTATTCGGCTACAAAGCATTCACTTTTTGAAATTGTCTATGGCTTTAATCTGTTGTCTCCTCTTGATCTAATTCCTTTGCCTTTGAGTGAAAGAAACAGTTTAGATGGTAAAAAGAAAGCCAAACTTGTCAAACAGATTCATGAAAAGGTCCGAGTCAACATTGAAGCCAAGACAAAGCAATATGAGAAGTACGCTAACAAAGGAAGGCGTAAGGTGGTGTTTCAACCAGGAGACCTCGTGTGGATTCACCTTAGAAAGGAACGGTTTCCTGAGGAACGGAAGTCAAAGCTCATGCCAAGAAAAGATGGACCATTCACGGTGGTCAAATAATTGAGGACAAATCCTTTTCAAGAGGAGGGGAATGATAGATTCTGTGGCAAAGCACCGACTCAAACATCTACAGATTGTTCGGAGGATGATGAGCAGCATGTACCGGAGCAGATCATTGATGGTACAAGTGAGGTTCATCGAGGAGAAACCAGCATTGGCCGCGAACGTGTTCAGTCTGTCACAGCCGTTTGATCCAACACTATCCGGAAATAATCTACGGAGGGAACTCCGTCCTGATGATCGAGTCTCTCGACCAACTCGTGTCCACTCTAGAAATCAGATTGTCCAAGCCAAGCATCCGATCACCGAGCCAAGTTCATACCATAAGTACTTTCTCGACCCATTCGACTTTTCTTCCGGTCAAAAGCTTTCTACTCGAGTTAAAGGATTAAAGGAAGAGATCGAACGTGAGATAACTCGGTTTGGCCAAGCTGACTACATTATGGCCGAGCATTCTTATGTTTGCTCCATTCGGTACGATGCATGATCAAGCGCAGCAAACTTCTGGAAATGTGCAGCAGACTTCTGAAATGTGCAGCAGACTTCTGAAAATGTACAGCAGACTTCTAAAATGTGCAGCAGACTTCTGGAAATGTGCAGCTGAGGGGTCATTTCAAGCAATCCTTGTGAATTCAAGGGTCTTTGACCAAGGAATTAATTCCAGTCTTCTATTTTCATTTTCTATGCATTGAAAATCCACAAAACTTTATTTCTCTTTTTTTTCTTCCTTGTTGTGAATTCTATAAGTATTTGTAAGATTCATTCTACTAAAATATCGAACTTTTTATCTTCTTCTTTTAAGAGAAATCTCTTTGTTCATCTTGAACATTTCGTTGAGTTTGGCAAGGGTTACTTCCAAACGCAGCAAACCTCCTAAGATTCGTGGTTTAGGGTTACTTCCTCGGTTCCGTGGAGTGGAGAATACCAAGAGACTTCCGCATCTCTTGACGGTCTCATCGATCCACCATCTATCCAATCTATCCGATCTATCCAACGCGCCAACAAAGAGCATAATCCATCCAATGATTCCATTAGGTTCTCCCTTTGTTCGGTATCATTGGTTTTGGGCTGCACGCTTAGTGATCTTATGGTCACTAGAAGATTTCCTTGAGCCGGATAATCATAAGGCTCTTCCTCATCATAGATGGGTCGTGTATCCTCCTTTTCATCGTTTTCAGCTTCAGATTCTATCTCTCCATTCTCAAGTAGAATCATCACCTCTTGGTTAGGGCATTTGTTTGCAGAATGTCATAATCCTTGGCACTTGAAGCACCTGATATCTCTGGCTCTACTCGTGGATTCCACGGTTTTGCCTTTATCAAAACGAGAAGGCTGGTTAGTTTTAAACTCAGAAGTAAAAGATTTACCTTTATCCTGAAAACTTGGCTTAGGTGGATAAGCGGGTTTTGGAGCATAAGCTAGTTTTGAAAAACCCCCTCCTCTTGACTTGTTGTTTTATCAAGATGGCTTTGTGGAGCATGTCCTCAACACTTTCAAACTATTGAAGCTCCAGTCGGTCCTGAATTTCTCGGTTCAAACTTGCAAGAAAACGAGCCAAGGTTGCATCCATGTCTTCCTCTACGTCCGACTTAAGCATACGCATCTCCATCTCTTGGAAATAGTCCTCCACGTTTTTTGTGCCTTGAGTCAAACGTCTCAGCCTTTGATGAAGATCCCTGTTATAATGACTTGGAACAAAATGCTTTCTCATTAGTTCAGTTAGTTCTTGCCAATTAGTTTTTGGTCTTTCACATTTTCTTCTCCTAAGAGAAACAACTTGATCATACCAACTAATGGCATAGTCATTAAATTCAGAGGCAGCAAGTCTAACTTTCTTAAGTTCTGAGAAGTTTTGACAATCAAAAACCAACTCGGTTTTTCTTTCCCATTCCAAATATGTATCAGGTTCATTCTTACCTGCAATGGATGGGATTTTGAGCTTGAGACCACCAAGGCCGTCATCTTCCTTCTAGAGAATGGGTTCTCTTCATCTCGGTTTCTATGGCCTCTCCTTGCCCGGAAGGTAGAACGGTTGTCATCGAATTCTTCTTCTTCATGACCGTCAAAGGAACGGCTATGTCTCCTTTCTCGGTTCCTTCTTTGGGCTGGCCGCGCTTGGCCTTGTTGATCCTCCTCAATTTTATCAAGCCGAACATGAACCTGTTTAAGACTTGCATTCATAGATCTCATCAAATGTTCGGTTAGTGCTTTCATTTGTAAACCAGACAATCCGGATCCAGGATTGTTAGTTTCTTCTCCTCCACTATCATCCATTGGTTTCCTGAAAATCACTTATCAAACGATTAGGAAAAACTCTCTTTCTCTCAAGTGTTTATTGCCTCACCCACACACGTGTTTTGCTCACTCATTTTATGGTGATCACAATGAGTTATTTTCTCGATATTCTTATCAAACAATTCAAGCCAAATCCAGCAAATACTCCCACGCAACAAAGGAGAAAGAAAATACAGAAATTTCGAAGGGAAATCCGTTTAGCCACCTCTTGACTGGATTTCTCCTCAGCCAGCAGAATTTCTCTTACACCACCCTCACAAACTGGAATTCTCCTCAGTTTATCTTAAACAGAGGGTAAAGGATGGCCCGGATTTACAATGGAAAAGAGGAAGAAGAGAACAGATTATATAGATTTTTTTTTATTGAAAGAAAAGAAGATGAACAGCTTTACCACCAAAGAGTGGCTCTGATACCACGTAATGGAACCCTTGGATGGATTATTCTCTTTGTTGGCGAGTTGGATAGATCGGATAGATGGGATAGATGATGGATCGATGAGACCGTCAAGAGATGCGGAAGTCTCTTGGTATTCTCCACTCCACGAAACCGAGAAAGTAACCCTTAACCACAGATCTTAGGAGGTTTGTTGCGTTTGGAAGTAACCCTTGCCAAACTTAACGAAATGTTCAAGATGAACAAAGAGATTTCTCTCAAAAGAAGAAGATAAAAAGTTCGATATCTCATTAGAATGAAGTTTTACAATTACTTATAGAATTCGCAACATGGAAAAAGAAAACAGAAATAAAGTTTTGTGGATTTTCTAAATAAAATACTAGAATTTATTCCTTGGTCAAAGACCCTTGAATTCACGCGGATTGCTTGAAATGACCCCTTGGCTGCATGATGTGTTCCCATTCAGAAGTCTGCTGCACATTTCAGAAGTCTGCTGCACATTTCCAGAAGTCTGCTCTTGACGCGTCCTTGTTTTGTTCTGTCATGCCTCGTACCGGATGGAACAAACATAAGCATTCTCGGCCATAATGCAATCAGCTTGGTCAAACCGAATTATCTCAACTTCGATCTCTTCTTTTAATCCTTTAGCTCGAGTAGAAAGCTTTTGACCGGAAGAAAAGTCGAATGGGTCGAGAAAATACTTATCATATGAACTTGGTTTGGTGATCGGATGCTTGGCTTGGACAATCTGATTTCTAGAGTGTACACGAGTTGGTCGAGAGACACGGTCATCAGGACGGAGTTCCCTTCGTAGATTATTTCCGGACAGTGTTGGATCAAAGCGGAACATGGCGGTGTCGGACTGAACACGTTCGCGGCCAATGCTGGTCTCTCGTGTTGGATCAAAGCGGAACACGGCGGTGTCGGACTGAACACGTTCGCGGAAAATGCTGGTCTCTCCTCGATGAACCTCACTTGTACCGTCCATGACCTGCTCTGGTACATGCTGCTCGTCATCACCCAAACAATCCGTAGATGTCTAGCTCGGTGCTTTGCCATGGAATCTATCAGAAAGGGAGGGTGGAGAGAAAAAAGGCAAGGAAGAAGGAGCGGGGACAGCGGGGAGGGAAGAGCAACGGACGGAACCACCAAAAATAGAGGAGGGTCCGGCGGATCTGGCGGTTCCGGAGGTTCGGGTGGCTGCGAGCGAATCAGCTGGACCAGGGGCTGAGCGGAGTCGGAGCTCCGACCTGAAGGACGCTGCGTACCGGCCGGATAGTTCAGAGGAGCTCGTCGTCGTTCTTCAGCCATCGCGGTGGAGAGAAACCCTTGATTCCGAGAAAACTTGACGCAGAGGATGAGGCCCGTCGGAAATTGGAGATGACGGGGGCGAAACGACCTTCCGACCAGTCAAAAGGAGACCAGTCAGAGAAGCTTCTTCCGGGCAGCTAAGCGCTAGGGACGGACGGAGAGGAGGCGACGATGGAGACGCATTCTCGTGAGGAACACGATGAAGTTACGGCGGCTGCCTTGGAGTTCGTGCATGTGAGCGTTTCTCTCTTAGGGCGAACTCGGTTAATGTTGTTTAGAATTCGCAAAAGATTATGTGTTTTAAATATTTTAATTGAAAACATATGAGAATTAAAATAAGTAAACAACTCTTAAGTTTCGATTTTGTGTTTTAATATATTTTTTTTTAAGTATTGATCCGATTTCATTTTCTATTTTTTTAAAAAAATATATATTTTAACGGATTTAAAATTTTGTTATTACAAACCCGTGTGGGCAAGTTAACAAATTTTTTGTTTGACGCTTGAAAAGATGACGACATTGTCCAATCTTTCTGGAGATTTCGTTGGAGAGCCATGTCATTGATGGGAAATACTTATTTTGTTTCACAAGATGAATCATATACTAGAGTTTCTTTTTTACTTTGTTTTGATTTTACAGCAGAGTGATTTGGACCGCGTCTTCTTCTGCCGTTTGATCACTCTTACGACCCTCGGTGTGATCATGTGGCTATATCCTGTGTTAGAGATGAGAAACTCGCTGTGTCATATACACACTATGATAACATAATAGAGATTTGGATTACGACTAAGATTGATCCCAATGCGGTATCCTGGAGCAAGTTTCTGAAATTTGATCAGAGATTGCTCACTAATTATAAATTTCTATTTAATTGGGATGCTGGGAGCTTCTTCATTGAGGAGGAAAAGAAAGTTGCTTTGGTTTCTTATAAACCAACCATGACATGTCTCTACAAACAGCTTACATCATTGGAGAATATGGATACTTCAGATCTGTGAATATCCGAGCTCTGGAACCCGAACAAGATTATAGGTACTACTACCATCACGAAGTTGAGTTCTTTCCGTATGTTCCAAGTTTAGTGCAACTAAAAGGAGAGAAAGATATTATTACCTAGCTAGTTTCATTATTTTGCAATACTTTTATTTGTTTCTTGTATCATGTCCTTTTAAACAAAGGTTACTGATAGTCAATTATTTATCATCTGAGAATGAAGCACATTCACTTAATTAGTTTGCTTCACCAAAATAAAAACGTGACAGAAATATATTGATAATAATTAAAGCTTGAGCAACGGGCAATAAGAAAGGAGAATTCCAAATGTCGTATATTAACTCCAAGAAATTCAAAGTATCAGCCAAGAAGTAAAACTGATAAGGACAAAAATAAAAATGCGAAACTTAAAATCTACGCATACTACAATAGATCTTCCGATTTGCAAGAACATAAAAATTACAAATGAAAGAATAAACAGAAAAGTTTGCCATGAATCTACTAAAAGAGGAAAGAAAGCAACTTAAAATAGGAAAGAAAGCAACTTACCAACTTACTTTAAGGAAATTAAGCAACCCAATGAAGTCAAATACGGCAAACAAAAAAGAAGGATGAGGAACAAATTAATATAGGTATTGACCAATGACCTTGTTCAAAGAACATGACAAACCAAGAAATAGCTAGATTACATGTATTAATGTAAATGGAGTAATTAAGTTGCACTGTACTTGGAACTTAAGAGCACCCAGTTGGGTAACAAAATTCGTTTGCAGATTCCCCAAGATCAACCTTTTTCAAGGATCCATCCACTCCAACGAAGTAAGCTATACGTTGCGACTAGGGTTCATCAAACCTTTTTAAACTTTATCAAAAACCACGACGACTTTCTTCTCCACGTCAATGAAGAAACTCGACTCAAAAACCGTAAAATCAAGCCGAGGGTGAATAAGTTGTTTAACATTCCCTGATAAGAACACCTTACTGCTCCACGACTGAGAGACCCCAATCTCGCTATCTTAGCCGAGAGTGGTCCTCACGCGTTTTAACAACCTTTTAAAAATATAACTACCTATTAAATACGCATTCAATGTCAAAAAATCCATTTATTAAAATCAAACCGAAAACTCGAAGCGTCGTAACAATAAAAATCAAGTTTAAACTTAATAATAAAATTAATTGAAATATCTTTTAAAAGTTTTAAATAAAATCAAAGCGCCCTTTTTTCCCGAAAATAGCACCGCTCCGACTTCAACTCAAGACTACTCACCTAAAAAGGGAAGAGAGGGGTGAGTAACAAGTTACTCAGTGAATCGATCATAACTGCCTACTTAATCTATAAGAAGCATTAAACATAACCACATATGCATCTACTCAACCTAGCGATTAGACAAACATGAATCAACAGGCAAACACAAGTCCAGAGAAAACCTATCAACCAAGTTCCTACTCACGAGAACGTCACACTTTTAAATATAGCGACTCGTCAGCCGAAATCTCACAGGCCCGTCAGCCTCTTTATTGGCTACACTTCCTTTGTGTGCAGTCCAACCATGGTCTCACTTCGCGCAACGTCTTTCGTGACGACCAACAAACAATCCGTACATAGGACGGAATCAATCATACGCTCTAGTGCGCCTATTCTAACACCAATCAAAAATTCAAGCATCCGTTTTCAATCATCATTCATGTTCGTTTTAATTATCAATCAATCTCTAATATCTAGGTTCAGCACATACATACTTAGCTAAGTCTCACACCACTTATGGATCAACAAGTCCCGCCTCACCTTTACCTTTGGTTGAAAGTGAATAGTCGGAAGATGCGGTTACTGCGGTTGACGGTTGAAAATTGCGATAAAAAGACTTTCCAGAATTAGAAACTTTCCTAAAATGGAAACCTTCCTAAAATAGAAACTTTACAAAAATAGAAACTTTCTAAATTAGAACATTTCGAAATAAGAAATTCATAAATAAGTCTAGGTTTTCGGATTAAGGTTTTTAGATTATGGTTTCTGGATTAGGGTTTTCGTTCAACTTGCTCAACAAGGAAACTCAGATCTAGTGTTTCTGGATTTGACAGACTTGACGATTTCTTATCCGTAAAGCAATCGAAATAACTTTTGCGGTTTACCTCGGCTCGGTGATCGGCCAATTGCCACGGCAAGATGGCTGGATGGGCTTTCCAAAGATATGCTGAACGGCAGCTGGATCGATCTGGTTCGCCGGGAAATTGGCCCGAAAGTTCCTTTGAGAAACTGGGAAAAAGTGAGATCTCTGGGTTTGACAGAATGACAAGCTCGGATTAAAAAGGCATAACTAACGGAATATACGTTCAAATCAGACGATTAAAGAGGCGCTGGAAAGATAAGAGAATCCTCTTTCCAACAAAACCAAGATCGCGATCTGGGTCATCCGGAGTCGATGGGAAATGGCTTCGAAAGGTGACGGTTCGGAGATGCTTCGACGGCTGAGCTGCGGAGAATTCGGCAGAGCTTCGCTGGGGCTTTTTCTGTACCTTCTAAGGTGCTGGACGAAAACTATATATAGGGGAGGGCTAGGATTGACAAAAGGTTAGGTTTAGGGTTGGAGTGGGCCAAAAGAAGTGGGCTTTTAGAGCTTGATTGGTTCTCCCGCTATCACCCTCAAACGCAGCTTTTACGGGTGGTAGCGGTTGTTAGCGTTTAGCAACAATCACACAAAACGTTTTTTACCGCTCCAAACTGCTTTTTATCGCTCAAAATCAAAAGCTCCTACCAGCTAGCGTTTGCGATTGCGGGCGATTGCAGGTGCATAATTAAAAAAATAAAAACCTAAAAAAACACAAAATTTATTTAAAATTAAGATATATATATTATAAACTTTTTAAAAAATAAGATTTGAATATTATAACTACAAATAAATAAATAAATTTGACATTTTTTAACTAATATTCATTAACAATCTTTCATAATTTTATATGTATAAGATTTATAAACTCTAATTATTTTGATAAATTTAATCTTCATTACTAATGTATATATAACAACTAAAATTCTTTTCCTCTAACATCTTCATACAAAAAAAAAAATTTGTCTATTAAAATCATAACTTTCATCCAAACTAAACAAATTGAGAAATAAAAGTAATAATTTTTATAATTAATTATGTTTAATTAATAATTTTATAGACTTTTTAGTAATAATATGGTTTTTAATATTTTTTATAGTTATAAAATATATTTATATTGTTTAACCGCTATTGCACCCGCAAGTTAACTAGTCGTAAATATCCTGCAAACACACCCGTTTCTAATCGATGTGCCAGTCGTACAACCTGCTTAATAACGCTGTTAACCACAATCGCCCACTTCCATAAATTCTCGCAACCGCAACTGCAACCGCTGCGTTTAAACCAGTCAGACCCTTAGTGTTTGGGAAATTTAGATGGGTTTGGGAAAAGAAAAAAAATTATTTTGGGTTTGGGGATGTCACAAACTCCCCCACTTGAAATGAATTCGTCCTCGAATTTTGGAAATGACTTCTCAACTTCTCCCCCAACTTGATTTTCGACCAATCCTGGAACGTCTGCCTTCTTGTTGTCTGATCGTGACATCCCAGCGCTTCCGCTGCACACTCTAACTCATGAGCTTCTGGTTGGAACTTGTGCCTCTTTGATCTTCGGAAACTGAACCTTCAACACTGCAAAGTCAAACATGCTAACAAAACCTTCTTTACTAGAACAAGACTTAACCTTAGTCGTCGGTTCTTTACATTTCAAAAAAATCCCCAATACCCCAAAAATAGTTTGAAAACATTTTACTTTCATAGGACCGCCTTCCAGGACAGAACCGGCTTGGTAACCTTACGCTCTGATACCACTTGTAACACCCCGACCGCCCCTACCGGCGAGTCACCCATCCTCGGGCTCGTGGGCCCAGCTCCTGTCCGACGGTCGGTGCGTTATTTTTCTCGTGGGCCCGACCGACTGATTTACTTGTCCCTGCAATCACCACGTGACATTTTCCCGTGTTTTGACCTCACTCACACGGTTCCGCAGAGGACTTCCGGAAGGTCACCCATCCTAGTGCTACTCCAGCATAAGCACGCTTAACTCTGGAGTTTTCTTAGGGTAAGTGACCGGAAAAGGTAAGTGCACTTTGATGACATAGGTAGCCAAATCAATCCATTTAAACTTATTAAAATGGGCCGGATCCGGGTCGTTACAGCCAGTTTTCTTAAAACACATTTCCCATAAGGAAACCTGAATTTCAAAGTCGAGGAAGAAGACATGAACTTCCAAGCGCGTTTGATAAACAAATGATCTTTGAATCTGCACAATTTTCCTTTTTTTTATTATCCCTAAATTGAAAAGCACTGTTATATATTTATGAAGCAATTAAACAAAATCTTATTATATAAAGTAGGATGCGTCAAATTTGTTAATTAACATGATTGTGACACATGTCAAGTTAATTGATTAGATTTTGACATGTGTTAAAAAATCCAATCAATTAGATTTTAACATAATATTTATATAAAATCTAAAAATTAGTTTCAAAAACAAAAAAAAAGTTTATGTTATATTTTCCAGTTAAATTAAGAAAATTGTATAATCGATTACTAATATTAAAAAAAAAAATCAAAAAGATAAATATGAAAATTAGGAAAAAATAAAATAAGTTTCTTTTATGTTTTTCATTTAGATTAAGAAAATTGTATGTTCAATTACTAATACTAAAAGGAAAAAAAAAAGGTAAATAAGAAAACTAAAAAAAAAGAAACAAGTTTTTTTTATGGTTTTCATTGTTAGAATAGATTTAACCATTTTTGTTATCTTTTTGATTCGCTACGGTTCACATTTTTAATTAACCATAAACTATTTATTTTATTTAATAAATGTTTTGTTTGTTTATTCATAGAATAAAATTATTGGAGACTTAAAACACAATTATGATATTCTTAAACAATAATATAATAAAATTGTGTTTTTATAAACAAAATACCATAAGGAAAAATATGTTATTTTCATTATGATTAAAATATATTGGTAAAGAAAACTTTAGGAACTTATTAAATTTAAAAGGGAAAATTAAAAAAATATATATACTTCACAGGAAATCTAAAATAAAAATAGAAGCAAATAAAATTAACTCTAATTTAGAAAAAAATTACAATCTTATTATATGAAGCTTGATGTTTCAAATTTGATAATTAACATGATCGCGACACGTGTTAAAGTCTATACTTTATAATTAACATGATCGCGACACGTGTTAAAGTCTATACTTCAGATTTTGTTTGAAAATGTAAAATTTCTATTTTTATTTTTTTGAGGTTTGCAAAATTGACTCAAGAATTGAGGTCAATTGCAAATCTAACCCACCAAATTTCTCATTTTAACATTAACCACTTTCTCTCCAAACCATCCTTCCCACTTTCAAATATTTACGAAAATGCCATTGATTCAAATTAATTTCTTTAATTTTGGAAATCCAATTGACCAAATAATCCTCATCTTCTTCACTTATTCACGAAAATGTCATCATCATCAATTCACCCAACCACCATTTTCAACTAATTTGAAGCTTTAATTGCACCGAAAACCCATTTTTAGATTGAAAAGATGCTAAAAACAAGTGATAAGTCATTTTTCAGTCAAATTTCGTGTTTTCCAGATCTGGGCTACGATAGTAGACTTCATCTCACCTCGAGAAGTCTACTAAGTCAACGCAAAGGTTAGTTTTGCAATTGACCGCGTGAACAAAGTAGACTTCTTTAAAGGCAGGTCATTTTTGCAATTGACCAAACTTTGACTTTTTTGGACTAGACTTCTTCGAGATAGTAGACTTCTCCGAGAAGTCTACTCCTAAAAATAGACTTCATACGGGTCACTTTTGCAATTGACCAATCTTTGATTTTTTGTAATAAACAGTTGGAGAAGTCTACTAGGCTTTTTTTTGGCCTGAGAAAAAGTCTACTTTTTAATTAATTCAATGTTTGGTCAACCCCAAAACTAACCCATAGTAGACTTCTCCAGGGTTCAAGAAGTCTACTCCAAAAGTCAAACTTGGTCAATTGCAAAAGTGAAATGTATGAAGTCTACTTTTAGGAGTAGACTTCTCCGAGAAGTCTACTATCTCGGAGAAGTCTACTCCAAAAAAGTCAAAGTTTGGTCAATTGCAAAAATGACCTGTAAGAAGTCTACTCCGAAAGTAGACTTCTCCACAGAAGTCTACTTTTGGAGGAGAAGTCTACTCATCTTTTGAAAATTGCAAAACTGACCTGGAAGAAGTCTACTTTTCGAGTAGACTTCTCTTAAGAAGTCTACTTTTCTTGACGAAGTCTACTACTAGTAGACTTCATTAACCATCTTAGAAGTCTACTTTTCTATATTTTTTAAAAAACGCTTTTTATCAAATATATAATGAATTTTTAAGATTTTCTTGGTCATGAGCTTGTGTTAGTAAGTGTTCTTGCCTCTATATCAGTTATACATGTTTATAGTTTATAGGGATAGTAGAATCAGGTTTTGTGTTTTACAAGGTACTTAGCTTATTAGTCGTAGACTTACTTAGTAGACTTCTCCGGACTTCATATGAAGTCTACTTCTTTAATTTCTTTATAAAAATTCATTTATCTGTAATTTATATTAAATAAAAATTACTTTTTGACTCTTGAGTTTGTGTTATTTATTGGTATTACTTATGTATGAGTTTTACATGTTTGTTTCTTATAGTTAAGCTTTAATTAATTTTCTTCTTTTATTAGGTACATAGCTTATTAGTAGTAGACTTCTAATGAAGTGTAAAAGTTTACTTTTTCAATTTGTTAAAATTCCCGCCCAATTTATTAAAGTTTCCACCTTTTAAAGATGGTGATGACTGAGTAAGATGTCCAAGAATAAGTACGGTGATAAGTGAATAAGGTGTCAAGAAAAAAGTCTGAGTAAGAAGTCTACTAATGAAGACTATTGGAGAAGTCTACTAGAAAAGCCTGAGTAAGAAGTTTAAGTACTTTTGTTTCAGTTTAAGTACTTTTGTTTCAGTTTGATTATAAGAACCTCTTTTAAGACATTAAGTACTCATTTCTCTAGGGAAATCGGCCAATTCCTACCTCAACACTTGTTCACGGTCCCGATCCGATCCTGTACTCTTGACCTGTGCTAAAACATACCTCAAGTCATATTAATTTTAAGTTACATACCCGAACTATTAAAAACCGGGTAATTCATACATTGACCATAAATCCGTTAGTCAACCGTTAGTGAAGTATAACATGTCTGTTATTGAGTCTGATGTGGCAAAATTAAAACTCAGAATACTCGTAAACGATTTGTTTTGGCCACAAAAAAAAAAATATGACAAATTAAAAAAAAAAGTTAGCATTTGTGAACGTCGCGGAATGTTAACGCATGATTTGTGTCTTTTATTTTTAAACATAAATTCTTCCCTCTGAATCACAATGATTTGTCTTTTTGAGCACAACCTTGGATGATTTCTCTCGAGTTTTACGGGAACTAGCTAGGCTAACCTCTGATGGTCATTTGGGCTCCGATTTTGTTCCCTTCCCCGCGGATTAGTTACTTTTTTTATTCATAGTAATTTTCTTTGGCAGGCAACGAGAGGGAAGCTATAGCTGTTCTGAAGCTTCTTGGCCACACTGCAGATTCACTGTCATTTATTTGCAAAACCTGAGTTTGTGTAAGTCATTCTGACTAGAGATTGCCTCGTTTTCTCTCCTCATGTCTGTGTATTAATTTGACTGTATGCACCAATCCATGATGTGCGTCTATCCAACCTCTAAATTTGCTTCTTCTCCCCTTTTCTTCCTTTTGCTTCTTCTCCCCTTTCCTTCCTTTTTCATCTCTTCTCAAGTTTGATGCTTAACTTTTTAGTGAATACCTCATTGTTTTTACCAATATCCAATCACTTACTGAAGAAGACAATGCTTAAATAGGTGTCGCTCTTCAACAGTTTTGATGCTTTAATCCTTTCTCTTGTTAAGCTATTTCAGCTCCAACTCAAGGCAGTCGTACCGTATGTGCTTCCATGCCGCTTTGCAGGCCATTGAAGGTGAGAGTAGGATTTACGACTTTCTTCCCATTTGGCCTTTCGAAACTGATAAGCATTTTCATGGACCACAAGTCTTTTATTTATAAACATTAATTATTCAGTTTTTTCCATAAGTGCAAATAATGTTAGGATGACCATCTTTATTATTCGAGATAGTTGCTTGAAAAACTGACTTCACGCTCCATGGTTCCAAAATACTTCAACTTATACTGAACTAACATGCCTTTTGTATGTTCCAGATATCCAACCTTTTGCATCAATCCATTCCAATGAACCGTGAATCCAAGAAGCTTCAGAACAGTTGTAACTTCCATTTGCTCTGTGGTAAGAAACATTTCTTGCTCTAGCTCAGTAACTCAGTCACATGAAACTCGGAATTGTGTCTTTGTTTCTGGTTTCAAGTCTGATCCAAAGTTGTGTGTTGTTTTGCAGGGCACTGACCTCAAGTTTCAGAACGTGTATGTTTGTAGCATCTCGTCGGGAAAGAGCAAATTGAAGAAGAAGAATCCCCGAAGAACTTTTTAATTTGTCAACTAAACAAAACTAAGTCGTTTTGTAATTTTTTTTTCAAATTTTGTTGACCAAAACGACGTGGTTTAACTAGAACATGTATTTTGTGTTTTGGTTACGTGACTGTATTGCCATGTCATTGTCCATAACGGACACGTCATACTTTACTAACGGTTGATTAACGGATTTGTGGTCGTATGAATTATCCGATTTTTAATAGTTCGGGTATGTAACTTAAATTTAATATGAGTTGAAGTATATTTTAGCACAGGTCAAGAGTATAGGATCGGATCGGGACCGCGAACAAGTGTTGAGGTAGGAATTGGCCGATTTCCCCATTTCTCTCTATTTGTGTTTTCAAAATTGGGTTTTCTGATGATTTTTTTTACTTTTTTGTGATCTTAGATATTTTCTTTTGTTGTCTTACCTCTGGAGTTTACTTTATCGAAAGTTCACACTTTTTATTAAAAATATGTAAATGAGTTAAATTATCGAGAGAAGTCTACTCGAGAAGTCTTCTCAAGAAGTTTACTATGTAGTATAAGTCTATTCTAGAGAAGTCTACTTTAGAAGTAAGTCTATTCAAGAGAAGTCTACTTTGGAAGTCTACTCGAGAAGTCTTCTCGATAAGTCTAATGTCTGTCTCTTATACACATCTAGATGTGTATAAGAGACAGACTCAAGGCAGTCGTACAGGATGTGCTTCCATGCCGCTTTGCAGGCCATTGAAGGTGAGAGTAGGATTTACGACTTTCTTCCCATTTGGCCTTTCGAAACTGATAAGCATTTTCATGGACCACAAGTCTTTTATTTATAAACATTAATTATTCAGTTTTTTCCATAAGTGCAAATAATGTTAGGATGACCATCTTTATTATTCGAGATAGTTGCTTGAAAAACTGACTTCACGCTCCATGGTTCCAAAATACTTCAACTTATACTGAACTAACATGCCTTTTGTATGTTCCAGATATCCAACCTTTTGCATCAATCCATTCCAATGAACCGTGAATCCAAGAAGCTTCAGAACAGTTGTAACTTCCATTTGCTCTGTGGTAAGAAACATTTCTTGCTCTAGCTCAGTAACTCAGTCACATGAAACTCGGAATTGTGTCTTTGTTTCTGGTNCTACAATCTAAAGAGTTAATATATTTACAAAAATGTAGCTCATATTAAAACAAAATCATTTATTATTAGCTTTGTCTTATTACCAATGATGAACTTAGATCCAACAACAATGAGATATAAAAAATTACATTCAAAACGTTTAACATTATAAATTAAAAAAATACTGTAAAAAACTCTTCTGATTTTAAGCACAAAATCTTGACGCAACTTCATTATTTCTCCTATTTTCTCTGTCTGAACCTAATCCACCATTAAAAAAATAATCAAACCCAAATTATAACTAAAATACAATTAGCATAACTAATGAGCATTTAAATTTTAATTACTGAAAACTCAGAAATACGCAAAACTGAGGATAAGATAGTAGTACCTTTGAATCTTTGATTGTGAGAAAGAGAGAAGAAAAACATAATACCTGCAATAAAATTCAGATCTGCAACAAAATCTACCAAATTTATACAATAATAAGTTTAGATCTGCAATAATAAACCCAAATCTACAATAATAATTTAAAATTTGTAATAATAAGCTCAAATTTGTAATATGAACACAAAGCAAAGAAAAAGAAGAACACACAAGCACATATTTGCTTACCACTACCATAACCAGCAAGTAAGAGGAGATTGAAGGTGAGATAGATATAATAGAGATGAGAATGACAACAAGAAACAAAGGAGAAGAGATTCATGGCCAGAGAGGAGGGAGGGGAGAGGAGGCGTTATTTTAAATAGAGAGAGAGGCACTTTATTTTAAACACAATTAGGTTAAACTCTCTTTATATATTTAAAAAAAAATTCGAGAGAAGTCTACTTGAGAAGTCTACACAAGAAGTCTGCTATGTAGTATAAGTCTATTCGAGAGAAGTCTACTCGAGAAGTCTGCTAAAGAAGTCTGATATGACTAATAAGTCTATTTGAGAGAAGACTACTTTGGAAGTCTACTCGAGAAGTCTACTATGTAATATAAGTGTACTCGAAAGAAGTCTACTTTAGGAGTCTACTCGAGAAGTCTACTTTAGGAGTCTACTCGAGAAGTCTACTTAACCAGTAAAATTGAGTTCCGGCCCAATTTATTAAAGTTTCCGCCCAATTTATTAAATTTCCCGCCCAATTTGTTAAATAATTTCGATTTTCCGCTGTATTTTATGAGGTCTACTCGAGAAGTCTACTAGAGAAGTCTACTATTGAAGTCTACTGTGTAGTATAATTCTATTCGAGAGAAGTCTACTCGAGAAGTCTACTTACCCTAAACCCTAAATAAAATATTTTTGATTAAAACTTATATCAAAACATTAATTTACTTAACATATTCACAAATTACAGTTAAAATAATAAAGATATCAACGCTAAATCATTAACCAAACCACAAATTATAAATTTATAAAAAAAAAAAAAATTCTAACCTAATTTGGCTATGTTTATTTAAATTGATTCATTTTTTTGAAATTTTATTTTTTATAGATGGAAAATGTATATGTTTTGGTTATTTATCTAAGTTTATAAAATAAAGTTTTTATAATTTTTTAATTAATCCTCAAAAAATTATTTGAGAGAATTCTACTCGAGAAGTCTACTCCAGAAGTCTATTATGCAGTATAAGTCACACGAGAGAAGTCTACTTTGGAAGTTTACTCGAGAAGTCTACTAGAGAAGTCTACTGTGTAGTATAATTCTATTCGAGAGAAGTCTACTGGAGAAGTCTACTCGAGAAGTCTACTTACCCTAAACCCTAAATAAAATATTTTCGATTAAAACTTATATCAAAACATTAATTTACTTAAGATATTTACAAATTACAGTTAAAATAATAAAGATATCAACGCTAAACCATTAACCAAACCATAAATTATGAATTCATATAAAAAAATTTCTTACCCTAACAATTACACCCTTATACCCTATACTTTAAACCTTAACCCTAACCCTTTTAAATTGAATACACATGAAACTTATAAATTGATTCATATTCATGAAATTTTATTTTATATATATGCCAATTGTCTATGTTTTAATTGTGTTCATAATTTTTTTTACCAAATTATTTTTATAATTTTTATTATTAAAATTTGAGATTTAGTGATTTAGTAGACTTCTCTAGTAGACTTCTCTATATGTATTAGTTTCTAACCTAATTTGGCTATGTTGATTTAAATTGATTTTTTTTTTTTGAAATTTTATTTTTAATAGATGGAAAATTCATATGTTTTGGTTATTTATCAAAGTTTTTTATAACATTAATTTTTATAATTTTTTTAATTAATTTTAAAGAAATTATTTGAGAGAAGTCTACTCTACAGTATAAGTACATGTGATAAGTCTACTTTGAAAGTCTACTCGAGAACTCTACTTTAGAAGAAAGTACACTTCTTGGTGAGGTCAAGAAGTCTACGCGGGAAGTCTACTCTCTCGTAGTAGACTTTTCTAGGGTAAAACCATCATTATCGCGAATATTTTTTGTTTGGTCATAAGGGTGAGGGTTGTAATTTCACTATCATTGTGGGTTACTTTTGCCAAACATGCAATAGGGGATCTAGTTTTGGAGAAAGAATCAAGTTTTAGGTTATTGTTAGTAATTACCCTTTTATTTTTTACAATAAAATAAATATTTATTTTATTATATAAAAGTCGTGTATGGAAATAGTAAAAACAAATTAATCAAAAAAAATAAAAATTAAATTAAATTTAATATTTTCTTAATTTTACATTTTTCACAAGTGATTAAATTTTAATTTTAAATATTTTTGTACGGGCTTAAAAAAATTTATTCAAAAGAGTTTTTTAAGCGATGACTCATAAAACCCTAACAACTTATTTGTAGAGCTTTTAAGCGGCGGTGACACACCCCTAGCTAACTTATTGGTTTATCTATTATTATATATAGATAGAAAAGTGTGGGCAAGTTAACAAATTTTTTGTTTGGAACTTGAAAAAATGATGACATTGTCCAATCTCTCAGGAGATTTGGCAGGAGAGATACTTTCTAGGGTTCCATTGACACATCTTAGCGTGGTACGATCTACTTGCAAAAACTGGAACGATTTATCGAAAAATCAGATATTTGGCAAAGCAGCAACAGCAAGGAAGCAGTTTCTAGGGTTCATGTTGATGGATTGTAGGGTTTGTTCAATGAAATTTGATCTCCAAGGAATCCGCAACGCTGACAACATCGTTGATCCATCTATAAAACAGCTAAGTGTAATTAACCAAGTCGGGGTAATATATCAACTCTTCTACTGTAACGGCTTGTTGTTATGCCTCACCAAGATCCGTCCAAGGTTCGTGGTATGGAATCCATATTTGGGGCAAACCAGTGTTAGAGTGAATATTCTATGATAGATTCACTTGTTAATATCTGGTGTAGTCTAAATCTAGCTTAGCCTTATCTCTAAGTATTCTAGGTTATCTTCTCTTGTATATATAAAGAGTTGTAACCCTCAGCTTATGAATACAACGATCTATTGATCATTCTCTATATGGTATCAGAGCTTTGATCTCACCAAACCCCTCAAATTTTCTTTTTCAATTATCAACAATATGGTTGACGATTCTTCAAGCACCACTGCTTCCCTCACACACACAGCTTCCGTTTTTGATCCCAAGCATCCCACATGTCATGTTCTCTCGATCAACATGTACAACGTGACCAAGTTGACGACTGTGAACTACATAGCGTGGAGTCAGCAGATCCGATTTCTCCTTGAGGGACACGGATTACAGACTCTAATCGCTCCTGATGCAAAGATTCCATCCGTTGTCATCACCAACAACGGACTCACCAAACAAAATCCGGCGTACAATCAATGGAAACGACAAGATCGTTTGATCCATTCTGCTCTTCTTGGAGCTATCTCTGGTGCAACTCAATCTCTGGTCTCATGTGCTACGTCCTCGCTCGACGTTTGGAAAATACTCGAGCGAACCTATGGATGTCCTACACGGGGACATCTTAAGCAACTCAAGAACCAATTGAAACATCTTCAAAAAGGTTCCAAATCCTTTGATAAATACATGCGTCATATTCGATCCAAAGCAGATCAATTGGCGTTATTGGGGAAACCACTTGATAACGAAGATCTCATTGATTACATTCTAGACAACCTTTCGGAAGAATACAAATCAAATGTTAACATTGCGAATGGTAGGGAGACACCCATGAGTTTCATCGAACTCCATGAGAAGTTGTTAAATAAAGAAGCTGATCTTGTTCATCTCCAACCGGCTCAACCTCAATTTCTAGTGACAGCAAATGCAGCAACAACAACAAAACCCAAAAGCAACTGCAATCAACAGCAACAATGGCGCTCTCAGACCCCTACAGGACCAACAACAACGACACCTAGACGTCCCTATCTTGGTCGTTGTCAACTGTGTGGCATACATGAACATTCTGCAAAGTTATGTCCCCACTTTCGTCAGCAGCTTCAGGACCAGCAGGCTCAGGGTCATTACAGAGCTACATCACCTGCATCGTCACAGTGGCTCGTGGATAGTGGTGATTTGCATCATATCACCTTCGGCCTCAATAATATGTCCTTCCACAATCCGTACACAGATCATGACTCGGTGATTGTTGGAAACGGAAACACGTTGCCTATCACTCACTCTGGTTTTGCTTCGCTACCTCTCACTTCTCATGCCTTGCATAATGTTCTTTTTGTACCATCAATTAAGAAGAATCTGATCTCGGCAAACAAGTTATGCATTATAACGTTTCAGTGGAATTGTTTCCTTCCAACTTTCAGGTGAAGGATCTAAGCACGGGAACACCGCTTCTGACCGGGCCAACTAGGAATGGACTCTACGAGTGGTCGACTACACCTGCTTTTACTTCTGTTTCTGCTTTTACGATTTCTAAGCCCACTTTGTCCGAGTGGCACTTGCGCTTTGGTCAGCCAGCTTCTAGTGTTTTAAAATCCATTCTTTCTCATGTTGCTTTCAATGGATCTTTGTCAAAACATTTTGATTGCAATGCGTGTTTAAGCAATAAAACTCACAAATTGCCATTCAACGAGTTCTCAATTACTTCCTCTCGCCCTCTTGAAATATTGTTTTTTGATTTATATACGTCGCCAATCTACTCCTTTGATGGATTCAAATATTATCTTATCATCGTAGATCATTTCACTCGTTATTTATGGTACTTTCCTCTCAAACAAAAATCGCAGGTCAAGGAAACATTCATCTGTTTCAAAGATTTGGTGGAGAATGCATACTCTCTGAAGATTTGGTCGTTATACATAGACAATGGAGGTGAATACCTTGCGATGGCATCATTTTTGGCACATCAAGGAATCAATCACTATCGGACACCACCTCATACTCCCGAGCACAATGGGATGTCTGAACGACGACACCGTCACATTGTTGAAACCGGGCTGGCGCTTCTCTCTCATGTGTCGATGCCTACTGATGGGGTCTAAATAGTCGTCCCAGATTGGAGGATTTCTTGGGGACTCGTCGAGCTTTCAATTTGTAGGACCCTAAGCTGCAAGTGCACAGCGTGCGTTGTAGTACTTAGGGTATCGAACCACAGGGAGGAGGTCAACTGCAAAACAGGAAATCAAGGCAACCAAAGACGCATGGAATTGGGGTACGTGTCATGGCTCTTGCAGGAAATAATGAAAGCAGTATCACGCCTTATATAGAAGAGGTTGTCAATCCCTTCTATAACCAACGGAAAAAGGAAAATCAATCTGAGAACTTGTAAAAAGGAAATCAGGTGTGCGGTGCAGAAAAAGTAAATATTGAAGTGCGTAAATCTCGATTGAAAAGCAGTGCAGAAAAAGTAAATATTGAAGTGCGTAAATCTCGATTGAAAAGCAGATGGGTGAAACACGTTGGACATCTTCTCGGGAAATCTATGGGGTTCAAACTATAAATTAAACACACAAAAGTTAAGCAAACGAGACTAGGCGATTTTCCCTAAACTGATTCACTGGTTTTAACGACCTAACTCTGACAAAGCAAGATCGATTTGTTAACATCTATTTCGCAGGTATACTGTCGTATCATGTGTCCTAGACGAACACACAATAAGATCGTGACAATAAACATTCAAACATCTTTTAAAAGATGCTCTCTACCCTATTATGGTTTAGATCTGAGATTCAGGACATTTGTCGCTCTCAAGACCCTGCGATCAAAATACTAGTTCATGACGCTAGACTCATGCAATAAGAACGAATATGGTGAGACAGAAAACCCTACTCTTCGGCCTAAACAATCGGTTTAAAAACAGTTAATGAAATTCCCCATAGATCCCCTTAAAGAATACCCAACGAAAATAAACTACTCAGACATGAAAGAAGAAGTAGAAAACGTGATTTATGAATACATAACTTGTATAAATCGATAAGAAACAAAGAGGGTTTAAGAACAAATCAATCTCCTTCAAGAACAAAGTGAGAACCGCGAATACGGGATTCGCGGCCACCAAAAGAAATCTATGAATATGTGTTTCGTCCTATGTCGGCTCTCTCCAAAAAAACCCTAAACAACGAGTATATATAGGTCTTCAAGTGCCCTAGGTCGTGAATTAGGTCTTGGCTTGCATAAAACGGCTGCGGGTTTAAGTTGGGCTTCAAATGGGCTCGGGAACCGCAAGTGGCATGGCCGCTCGAGCGACCGGTCGTGGCGCGGCAACTGGTCATCTGGATCGGCCGTGGCGCGGCCATCTCGATCTTCTGGGTGCATGACGGACCTTCTTGCTTCTTCCATAACTTGAGATCCAACCGTGGGATTGTTCTCAAACCACTTCGAGGTGAAAGATGGCTGATAAGGCTTCCTTGTCTCCAAATATGAGCTTGATCTTGTGGTGGGAAGGCCTTCGTTTGGTGTTGAACTTCTGTCCTTGAGCACTGTTTCCGGAATTGTCCATTTTGCTCCAAAATAAGCGTCTTTTGCTAAGTTTTCCTGAAAAGAGTCTTGAACAACCAAATACTCGAAATCTAGTGTTTATGCATTAAAACCTTAGTGAAATGCTCATTAAAGCATTATGATAGCAAAAATGGGTAAAATATGCATGTTATCAACCCCCCAGACTTAAATCTTTGTTTGTCCTTAAACAAAACAGAAATCTAAGAAAGGATAAGAGGTTTGAAAATGTGGAAACTCACCAATACTTGGGAACTCATCAAGTCTAACAATCGACCTATTTGAGCCACTTAACTCGGAATCTAGCTTCAAGGTCTTTGGGTCTAGTTACCTTGAGCTTTTCACCCTTCCCGGATACGCTTCACGGTCCCTTTGAGTATTTCGAGCTTTCTCTTGTTGACTCCTTTATTTATTTAGGCGTGCGGTCTCTATCGAGGGAGTATTGGTCGACGAGACATTATACTCTTCTCTTCCAAACATCTAGACAAAGACATTTCAGACACAACTCTCTTATTTTCTCTTCCCTTAGTCGATTTTGCCCTACTTTTCTAGGGTATCATTTTATTTTTTATATCGACTTCCTTTCTCTATTATTTTTCTTCTTTTCTTTTCTTTTCTTCTCAGCTTAAGAATGATCACTTCTTTGAAGTTTTCATGATGTCTGCGAACCGTCATGGTCCTTTGAGGAACTCGGGTTGCCATCATCAAACTAAGATTTTTCTCTCTTCTTTTTCTTTTCTATAACAAGGGAAGATCAAGGAGAGGTTGCATTGCATCTACTTAGTCATGCTAGAGTCTAAAAGAGGAGAAAAGTTTGAAGTACCTCAAGTCCCTTGATGAGAAGTTTTGATTCATTAGGTGTGGAGTCAAAGCAAGATCATTCGAGTACTCTAGAGATTAGAACTTTCTCCGTTGGAATGATCCACTCGCAGTGTTCGACTTAGTAAACCTTGCTTCTAAACCCGTGAGAATGGTCATTAAGGTTCCTTGTTCGAAGCGACTTGTACCTAGCAAAGTTCATAGTTTCCGACTAAAAGAAAAAAAAGTTTTGACTCTATAAAACGACTCGATAGATGATGCAAGTATGCATAAGACTCATCAAATAAAAGCATAGTTAGTAATATAAGAAACCCCCCCCCCCAGACTTAAATCAAACTATCCCCAGTTTGTTTAAATCGAGTTGAGGTGAAAAAGATAGGTAAATTCAAGTACAAGCTTGTGAAGACTTACTTGAAAGTGGCGTTGGGTTTGGTATGGGTGGATGGACGTGTGGTATGGTTGAGCTAAGTACTTGATCATTCTCCTTATGTCCCTGCTTAGAATCGATTTGATTGAACAAAAGAAATCAAAAACTTAGCTCGAAAAGAAATGTCTTGCGCGGTTGAGCTTCCTTGCTTCGTTTAGATGGTGGTGGGCGTGTGGTGGTGATGTATGATGGTGGTGTAGGCGTTTGGTGATGATGACTGGCTCGCCTTTGTTGAGAAGAGCAAGTACTTCGGTTCTTGAGTACTCGTCTTTGGTTCCTTGACCTTTGTAGAACACCGTGAATGAGAGATGGAAAATCTTCCGTCCTTGCGTCTTGAAGATTGCGTCACCTCAGAAACTTGAAGTTTGGGTCTATGCTGGCCTATCAAGTGATCTGTTCAGGATCCCGGAAGACAGGTGTTGCTAGTTTGAACTTCCATGCCATATGAAATCCTTACTTGGCTTTGGTAAAGGTCTTGGTCGCGGAAGAGAGAAGTTAGTCTTTGGGAACTTTCCTCTTCGCGGTTTGGTGAAGGAAGTTGCATCTTCTTCCTTCTGAAGCTTGCACAACGATTTTCATCCTCTATAACCGTCGTATCCCTCTTCGTCTTCGCGAATACAGGTATGTTGATCGTGCAGGATAAAGTAGAATGAGAGAGATGGATCACTGACTTAACTTGACTTGGATGGAGTCTTATCTTGTCTCGCCGTCTTTGATGCAATAGCAATGTGTCGCGGTTGTGGAAGTGATCTTTGCGATCTTCAGGACGTGTTCATGCCCTTGAATCAAGGAGGAAACTTGAAAGGCTTGACACAGGTTGAAGGAGATCCGGTTTGGTGAAGTTCGGATGGAGAGAGTTCCAAACGAAGGCCGGCCGCTCGACGGGTTGTCGCAGACGCGGCCGGGCACGTCTTCTGGCGCGTCCAGGCTCCTTCTGGCCGGCCCACGGGCAGCTCGTCGCCCGGTGAGTGTTCTTCGAAACTCCTTCTTCATATTTTTGGTTTTATTTTCTGATTTTACTGATTTTTTGTGCTTTTCTTGTTTTCTGATTTTTTTTTGCTTTTGGGATTTATATAAATGTTGTAAACTGAGAAGAAACCAAAAGTAAAGATTAGTATGGTTAAAGAGATGAGAAAGAGAATACCTAAAATGGGTTGTCTCCCATTGAGCCGCTCTTTTTTAAAGTCTTTTAGCTAGACTTTGGTAGTTTGGGAGCTTAGTTGGAGGTGGAGTTTGACCTTAGGCAAGGTCTTTTTACCTTATGTGTGGCCTCTTCTGTTAAGGGCTCCTCGAGTCTCTCCATGATAGCATCTTCATCCTTCTCGAGAAGATGTGTCTCCATAGTGTAAGGTATCGCGGGGTAGAACTTCTTCCCATCGATATTGGCGAATTATACTCGCCTGTTTGGCCAATCCATGATGGCTCCTGCAGTGGCTAGGAATGGCCATCCCAAGATGAGAGGTGCGGCTTCTTCCTGGCGGGTCTGGACTATGTAGAAGTCTACCGGGATTCTACAATCGCCAATGATGACCGGGAGATCGTAGATGCCTCCTTTCGGGGTCGTGAAAGATTGGTCCGCCAATCCGATCCTGACCTCGGTCGGGAAGACGCATTTTATCCCAAGTCTTCTTTCTATACTGGCCGGCATGATGTTTATGCATGATCCCGAATCGCATAAGGCATTACTGAAAGTGTCACCTCGGATGTTGCAAGTTGTGAGGTACTGTTCGTGGCCTTGGATTTTGTAGAGGTTTCTAATCTGCTTTACGGCTCTAGCGAGGTTGAAAAGGACTTGAATGTCAGATACCGTTTCTATGCTTTCACAGAAAAGATGCCCGAATAGGTGATCTCTCCATGCTTCCACGAAATCCACTTCTGGAGGGAGACTTTTGACTACCTTGTTGAATTCTTCCAGTGCCAACGGCTCGATCCTATTTTGGTGCCACTTATACCTTTTTGTTGGTGGCATTATGATAGCGCCCTCGGTGGCTGAATGTCTTGCTTGGTTAAAGTAGACCTCCACGTCGACTTTGTTTTCCATGCTATCTTGAAATAAATCGGCTAAACCATGATCTTTCCAGGCGTCTTCGAATGACATCTTCGCAGGGAGTTCCTTGACCTTGGCGTTAAACTCCATAAGCTTCTTCCTCTGGATGTGCATCGTGATGGGTCTTGCGTGGCCGACCTTGCTACCCCCAGTCGAACGGACAGAGGTCTCTTCCTCGAAAAGTTCTTGAGACGAATTCTTTGACGACCCGGTCGAATACGTCTCCTCGAACTCATAGTTTCAATCACTCGAGCAGCTGGCAGTGAAGCTCGTTTCAAGACTTAAGAACCTTGTTTCGGTGAAGGGTTTGACCGCATTGCATGGTGCAAACGTGACATGGCTTGGGTAGTGACTTGGTGCAGCCGGCGTGTCTCCTTGAGTTGTTCCGCGGATCGAGAGTTTGGAAACTCTTTTCACTGTCTCTTCAAGAGGGTGAGTAGGCCCTCTGGTTTCGCCTAAGTTGATCGAAGAGACCACCTCGCCAAGACTCCTTTGTTCCTTGGTCAGCTTCTCTACCGCCGCCGCCTACCTTTTTAAGCAGTTGAAGATGTCTTCGATCCTATTGTCGATTGCCGTGGCCTTGTCCTCAGATAGTCGTTGGTATTCTACTAATTGAAGGATGTCAGCCTCGGCTCGATCTCTATTGACATAGATAGGGTCGTTGGTCTCCTCAAGTTTTTCGTTCAAGGTACGGATGTCCCTTATGCTTTGCTCGAGGAGAGGTCTGCGATGTTCGAGTGCATCAGAGATTTTCTTCAGCTTGATTGTATTACTGGCTGCTTGCTCTTTATGTAGCCTCACCTCTTCCGAAACGGCTTCTAGCTTGGTGAGGAGTTCGGTCTGAACTTTGTTTATATGCCCGTAGACAGCCTCAGTGCAATCCCCTTGATATCTCACCATATCATTGATCGAGTCTATGAGTTTGTTGAGCTGGCGGCCTTGCTCGACCTCTGTGTGGCCGCATGGTTGAGAGACTTCTGGTGCGTCCTGGTGATGCACTCTCGGGCTAGTCTCTGGCTAGCAAGTCGCGGATCGCGTGAGTCACGAACTCCGAAGGTAGCTTCGGTTTCTGGAGATCCAGGGTCGTGTTGTTCTTGGTTCGTGGGGATCTCCATGGTTTTAGGGTTCCTGTAACTCATAGAAAGAAATCTAGAAGTTAGAGAAAAAGAATGTCTTTGAGTTGTGATCATGACCTTTGTTTTGGACAGCGAAACGCAACCTCCCCGGCAACAGCGGCAAAAGCTTGATGGGGTCTAAATAGTCGTCCGAGATTAGAGGATTTTTTTGGGGACTCGTCGAACTTTGAATTTGTAGGACCCTAAGCTGCAAGTGCACAGCGTGCGTTGTAGTACTTAGGGTATCGAACCACAGGGAGGAGGTCAACTGCAAAAGAGGAAATCAAGGCAACCAAAGACGCAGAGAATTGGGGTTTTGGGGTAAGTGTCATGGCTCTTGCAGGAAATAATGAAATCAGTATCACGCCTTATATAGAAGAGGTTGTCAATCCCTTCTATAACCAACGGAAAAAGGAAAATCAATCTTATAACTTGTAAAAAGGAAATCAGGTGTGCGGTGCAGAAAAAGTAAATATTGAAGTGCGTAAATCTCGATTGAAAAGCAGTGCAGATAAAGTAAATATTGAAGTGCGTAAATCTCGATTGAAAAGCAGATGGGTGAAACACGTTGGGGATCTTCTCGGGAAATATATGGGGTTCTAATTAGAAATCAAACACACAAAAGTTAAGCAAACGAGACTAGGCGATTTTCCCTAAACTGATTCACTGGTTTTAACGACCTAACTCTGACAAAGCAAGATCGATCTGTGAACACCTATTTCGCAGGATACTGTCGTATCCTGCGTCCTAGATGAACACGCAATAAGATCGGGACAAAAAACATTCAGACATCTCTACCCTATTATGATTGATGAATGCATAACTTGTATAAATCGATAAGAAACAAAGAGGGTTCAAGAACAAATCAATCTCCCTCAAAAACAAAGTGAGAACCGCGAATACGGGATTCGCGGCCACCAAAAGAAATCTATGAATATGTGTTTCGTCCTCTGCCGGCTCTCTCGGCTCTCTCCAAAAAAAAAACCTAAACAACGAGTATATATAGGTCTTCAAGTGCCCTAGATCGTGAATTAGGTCTTGGCTTGCATAAGATGGCTGCGGGTTTAAGTTGGGCTTCAAATGGGCTCGGGAACCACGAGTGGTCTGGCCGCTCGAGCGACTGGTCGTGGCGGGGCCACTGGTTGTCTGGATCGGCCGTGGCGCGGCCATCTCGGTCTCCCTTGTGCTTGACGGACCTTTTTGCTTCTTCCATAACTTGAGATCCAACCGTGAGATTGTTCTCAAACCACTTCGAGTTGAAAGATGGCTGAATAGGCTTCCTTGTCTCCAAATATGAGCTTGATCTTGTGGTGGGAAGGCCTTCGTTTGGTGTTGAACTTCTGTCCTTGAGCACTGTTTCTGGAATTGTCCATTTTGCTCCAAAATAAGCGTCTTTTGCTAAGTTTTCCTGAAAAGAGTCTTGAACAACCAAATACTCGAAATCTAGTGTTTATGCATTAAAACCTTAGTGAAATGCTTATTAAAGCACTCACTTATGAAAGCAAAAATGGGTAAAATATGCATGTTATCACCTACCGAATTTTGGAGCTATGCATTTGCAACTGCGGTGTACCTCATCAATAGGATGCCAACTCCTATTCTCCCCACTTTAAGCTGATTGGATATATGCCTAAATACTCCAAATTACGCATATTCAGATGTCTATGTTATCCTTGGCTTCGCCCGTATGCCTCTCACAGGCTTGACACTCGATCTCTTCCTTGTGTATTTCTCAGGTATTCTCTTTCTCAAAGTGCCTTTTATTGTCTAGATTCTATTTCTCTTCCTATTTATGTGTCTATACATGTACGATTTTGTGAAACACAATTTCCCTTTGCCTCAAAAACTGCTTCTCCATCTCTAACAAACTCTTATGTTAGTGATGAACCAGCTTGGAATCCCTTTGTTGCTCCTTTAACTGCAGGTAGTTAGCCACTTGTCCGAATTGCTTCAACACCTCCTGTCTACTTAGATCCTTCACCATCACAAGTGCCTCCAGCTCTTGACACAGCGGCTCTCTCTCCTGCAGTATCCACGTCTTCGTCCGAAACAGAGACTCCTCTGCTCGACACAGAGGTTTCCTCCTCGGCAAGATCATCAGACACTTCCTCTATTCCTGCAGTTTCAGATGCATCTACATCAGTCTCTGCACCACATCCGCCTATCCCAATCAACGATCATACAATGACTACTAGAGCTAAAAACGACATTCACAAGCTGTCCAAATGATATTGTCTCACAGTCACAATGGATTCTACGCTAGATACTGAAATCATCAAACATGCGCTTGTCGATCCACGCTGGAGTCGTGCTGCGAGTAATGAATTTGATGTTATCATTGGCAATTACACATGGGATCTTGTACCAGGAGAAGATGCCACAAATATAATTGGCTGTAAATGGGTCTTTCGGACCAAGTACCTCTCTGACGGCTCTGTCGACAAGTTTAAGGCACATCTAGTAGCAAAAGGCTTCCACCAGCGGCCGGGACTGACTTTCATGAAACGTTCAGTCCCGTTGTAAAGCCTACAACAATCAAAATCTTACTTGGTGTTGCTGTCAGCAATGATTGGGTTATTAATCAACTAGACATCAATAACGCATTCCTTCAAGGAACACTTGAAGAAGAAGTATTCATGAAACAGCCGCCTGGTTTTGTCGACCCTGATAAACCAACTCATGTATGTCGTCTCAAGAAGGCTCTCTATGGCCTCAAACAAGCACCGAGGGCATGGTATTATGAACTTCACCAATTTCTGCTACAGTCAGGCTTTACTAATTCTCTGGTTGATGCATCGTTGTTCATTTTTCACGAGAATAGTGTCATTCTCTATCTCCTTGTTTATGTGGATGACATAATCATCACTGACTCCTGCAACGATCATGTCTTTGCATATGTCACGGCACGCTCCAACAGATTCTCTCTCAAAGATCTGGGCGAGGTCTCTTACTTCCTTGGAGTGGTGGCAATTCGTTCAAAAGAAGGACTCCTGCTCACACAAAGGAAATACATTGTTGATTTGCTTCGACAAGTAAAGATGGATAACGCAAAACCAGTGGTGACTCCACTCTGCTCCTCTACTCCTCTTACTCTTCGGGATGGACAACTCCTTGACAACCCAACGGAGTATAGAATGGTAGTAGGCAGTCTGCAATACCTCTCCTTCACTAGTCCTGACATCGCTTTTCCTGTAACCAAACTCTCTTAATTTATGCATATGCCGACAACAATTCACTGGGATGCAGCAAAGAGAGTCTTGCGTTACTTGGCTGGCACAGCTACTGCATGGATCTTTCTTCATCGTTCCAATAAACTATCTCTTCATGCCTTTTCGGATGCTGATTGGGCAGGAGACAAAGATGATTACACATCCACAGCAGCTCACATTGTGTTTCTCGGCCAACATTCTATTTCTTGGTCTAGTAAGAAGCTTAAAGGAGTGGCACATTCGTCGACTGAAGCAGAGTATCGTTCTGTTGCCGATACAGCCTCTGAGGTACGATGGATATATTCATTGCTCTCTAAACTGAGGTTGCCGCAGGAACACGCTCCGGTCATCTATTGTGATAATATTGGCGCCACTTACCTCTGCGCTAATCATGTGTTCCATTCTCGGATGAAGCATGTAGCCCTTGCTTATCATTTCATTCGTGAGCAAATTCAGGCAGGTCATCTTCGGGTTTGTCATGTTTCTTCAGCTGATCAACTGGCGGATGCACTGACCAAGCCATTGCCGCGAGCTAGATTTCAATCTCTCTTCTCCAAGATTGGCCTAACCTACGGTGGTCCATCTTGAGGGGACATGTTAGAGTGAATATTCTATGATAGATTGTGATCTAAATCTAGCTTAACCTTATCTCTAAGTATTCTAAGTTATCTTCTCTTGTATATATAAAGAGTTGTAACCCTCAGGTTATGAATACAACGATCTATTGATCATTCTCTATAACCAGGAGGATTCAACTCAAGGACAAATCCCTCCCAGGAGGAAAGCATGTTCTTGGATACGACAACAACCGTAACCACAAAATCTTGCGGTTTTTTGGTGCTTCTGACCCAAAATACTTTGGTTTCTTGTTTGAAATCTACGATTTTAGCTCCGATTCATGGAAGGATCTTGATGTCAATCCCGACTGTGACAAAATCTATTATAAAAAGTCGTGTCTTTGATGGGAAATACTTATTTTGTTGTTTCACTAGATGAAAGACATACTAGTGTTTGTTTTTTACTTTGTTTTGATTTTACAGCAGAGAGATTTGGACCGCGTCTTCTTCTGCCGTTTGATCGCTCTTGTTGTGGTCGTGTGGCTATATCTTGTGTTAGAGATGAGCAGCTCGCTGTGTCATATACACACTATGATGAGATAGTGGAGATTTGGATTACGACTAATGCGGTATCCTGGAGCAAGTTTTTGAGATTTGATAAGAGACTGCTCACTAATTCTCTATGGTATGCTGGGAGCTTCTTCATTGACGAGGAAAAGAAAGTTGCTTTGGTTTCTTATAAACCAACCAGACATGTCTCCAAACCGCTTACATCATTGGAGAAGATGGATACTTCAGATCTGTGAATGTGGGAGCTCCGGAATCCAAACAAGATTATAGTCGCTAACCAAGTTGTGTTCTTTCTGTATGTTCCAAGTTTAGTGCAACTAAAAGGAGAGAGAGATATTATTTTCTAGTTTCAGTATTTTGCAATACTGTACTTTTATTTGTTTCTTGTATCGTCCTTTTGAACAAAGGCTATACTGATAGTCAATTATTTATCATCTGAGAATGAAGCACATTCACTTAATTAGTTTGCTTCACCAAAATAAAAATGTGACAGAAAATATATTGAAAATAAAGGTTGTGCCACCTTTAAGCAAACGGGCAAGATTTGCTGATCTTGGCGTATCCAAAAGCATACGTATAATAGTCCAATTTGTGAAAGTTATGTGTGGGCTCGATATAGAGTGTTTTCCCCCAAAACGGGTTCCAAACGACGAGCCAAGTGTTGTCTTTAGAGATGCATAGCAATAAATCGTCGCATTGAAAGACTTGAGATACATGGATTTGATCTGAATCGTCGTCTAGGATAATAAAACTTCACCTTCAAGATTTATACATGAATTGTTGTTGTGAAGATTGACTCTCACCAAATAAACCCTAAAATCCATCATCGTGACTAGCGGCGGATTTAGATTTTTTTTTTACCGGATGCAAAAACACTTACGAAAAATATACATCTAAATTTATTTATTAAAATATATTATATCATAAAAATAGTTTAAAAATATTCAAAAAATCTATAAATACTCATATATGCATGCTTAATTTATTTTTTTAATACTATGTGGATTTTTTTTGTAAACACGCAAAATGAAATGGAAAATAAATGATAAACGAAAAAAATCATTTAAAGTAAATCTAATAATAGAAATTAAAAAGATAAGGTATAAAAAAATATATTAACATGCTTAATGGAAATAAACAAATAAGACGCAATAAAGGAAAGTGTGCATCAATTTTTTTTTGTACTGGTAAAAAAGTAATTTTTTTTATTAGATAAACAAAAAACGAAATATGTTGAATCCAACTGCAGACAATGGGGGCAAGATCATTAAAGGGACGGGGCACAATAAATTTTTGCATAATAATTAGCGTTTTTTAATATTTATTTTAATCTACTAGGGGCACATGCCCCCCCTCCCTATCCTCTTTACATCCGCCCCTGAATTCATGACCAACGTAAACTCCTTTGCTTCTGCTATTACTTTAACTTGATGAACAAGGTGCTTTTTTACAAATCTCCTATCTTTGGATAAAGTGTTCCACTTTTTGCAAGTTGATCGGACTTTTCCCAGAGATGTCAACGGAACCCTAGAGAGCACCTCCTCCACAAACTTCATTGGTAGATCCGCCAATTCCATTGGAAGAGAGGACATCTTCGTTTAACCAGGATCGATACGTAAACTAGTTTAGTTTTTTTCTTGATTTATCGGAAACTCTTTTCCTCTCTATCTGTGATTACAGATCTCTTACGCAGAAAGAAACCCTTATAATTTATAAAGGAACGGATTTCCTTTTAAAACAAAAAAAAAAAAGGAAAGGATTCGATGACCGACACGAACAAAAAAATAATTAAAAAGCTCAACCGGGTCGATCCATGTCAACTAAACACTAAATTGGACTTAAAAGCCCAAAACCCGATCCAACGTCACTTGTTCTCAGTTTAGATCTCTTTCTAATTAATCTAATCCATTCTAACAATCGGTATAATAGAGTATAGACAATCCCGCTGCATTATGAACTCAGAATCGAAAAAAGGAGCTCGATGCACTCCTGTCGGACGAATCGCTAGCCAATGTCCCATTCCTTATCCTAGGAAACAAAATCGACATACCTTACGCAGCATCTGAGGACGAGCTTCGATTCCACCTTGGTCTCTCCAATTTCACCACTGGTAAAGGCAAAGTGAATCTAGCCGATTCGAATGTGAGACCATTGGAGGTGTTCATGTGCAGCATTGTCAGGAAAATGGGGTATGGCGAAGGCTTCAAGTGGCTCTCTCAATACATCAAATACATTATGCTTGACATATGGTAATGACTTAATTTTTTATTCTTCATCTTTTTAAAAAATAAAATAAATGATCTTACAAATTAAACACATCGAGTGTTTTGGTCTATGGTTAAACACAAGGGTTAGTACTATTGTGCTCCTAATTGAAACCTCGGTGAGAGGAATGAATAAGGGAACTCATTGGAAGAGCTTAAAAGAACAACGGAACCAGAATTGTGAGAAAAGGGAGATGAAGTTTGGTGAGAGAAAGTGAATTTCTGATTAATTCAAAATTGTTCTCGATGTACAAATACAACAAACTTCCGATTTATCAAAGACTTCAAAAATTTACTTTCTCTCAACAAAATTCTTCTTCTTTAACTCGGGAAAAACGAAGATGAAACAATCTTTAGAAATTCCTTAACATCGTGAGACCAAAAACCACTTTCTCTCACCAAACTTCATCAAAAACCAGCTAAAGGAAATCGTTGGTTTTTTTCCGAAAAATAAAAAAATAATAAATCGTTAACATCGAGAAAATTTGGGAGTTAATCAAAAACCAACCAGGTAAAAGAAATCGGTCTAACTAAACCAAGACTCTAATCGTTAACATTGACCAACCTTGGTTACTAAACTATGTTCAATATAACAGGACACAAACAATTATGTTACCAAATCGCGGTGTCAAATTAACATAACCTATCGCTTGAGGGTAGACTCAAGCACTCCGTGATCAAATCATTTATTTCACATAAATTTTGATTCTCTCATTGTTGCGTGTGTTGTAAGACTGATTTTGTAAAACATGTTTTAAGGACTGGTTATCGAAACTTTGAGGACCCATTCACTCCCTTTGCAAGTGTCGACTGAAGACTGATTCTAACTTTAGTATTTTAAGTTTCAATAAGAACTAATGGTAATGGAGATGTTTGTATGATTATGAAAACAGAGATAAAAGAAAAGAAGAAGTTCCTCAATGTCTTAATTCTTAAGGGCCGGTTTTCTTAAAACACCTTTCCCATAAGGAAACCTGAATTTCAAAGCCGAGGAAGAAGACATGAACTTCCAAGCGCGTTTGATAAACAAATGATCTTCGAATCTGCACAATTTTCCTTTTTTTTATTATCCCTAAATTTAAAAGCACTGTTATATATTTATGAAGCAATTAAACAAAGTAGATATAGAAACTAAGATAGGAATGGGAAAGAGTTTTTTAAGCGGTAACACATAAAACCCTAGCTAACTTATTTGTAGATTTTATTAGCGGTGGTGACACATAAAACCCTAGCTAACTTATTTGTTTATTTATATATAGATAGAAAAGTGTGGGCAAGTTAACAATTTTTTTTATTTGTTTAGTTATTATATATAGATAGAAAAGTGTGGGCAAGTTAACAATTTTTTTTGTTTGAAACTTGAAAAAATGACGACATTGTCCAATCTTTCTGGAGATTTGGTAGGAGAGATACTTTCTAGGGTTCCATTGACACATCTTCGCGTGGTACGATCTACTTGCAAAAACTGGAACGATTTATCGAAAAATCAGATCTTTGGTAAATCAGCAACAGCAAGGAAGCAGTTTCTAGGGTTCATGCTGATGGATTGTAGGGTTTGTTCAATGAAACTCGATCTCCAAGGAATCCGCAACGCTGACAACATCGTTGATCCATCTATAAAGGAGCTAAGTATAATTAACCAAGTCGGGATAATAAAACAACTCTTCTACTGCGACGGCTTGTTGTTATGCCTCACCAAGAACCGCCAGAGGCTCGTGGTATGGAATCCATATTTGGGGCAAACCAGGAGGATTCAACTCAAGGACAAATCCCTGCCAGGAGGAAAGTATGTTCTTGGATACGACAACAACCGTAACCACAAAATCTTGCGGTTTTTTGATGGTTCTGACGTAAAATACTTCGGTTTCTCGTTTGAAATCTACGATTTTAGCTCCGATTCATGGAAGGATCTTGATGTCAATCCCGACTGTGACAAAATCTATTATCAAAAAGCCGTGTCTTTGATGGGAAATACTTATTTTGTTGTTTCACGAGCTGAAGGACATACTAGTGTTTCTTTTTTACTTTGTTTTGATTTTAGAGCAGAGAGATTTGGACCACGTCTCCTTCTGCCGTTTGATCGCTCTTGGTATCATCGTGTGGCTGTATCTTGTGTTAGAGATGAGCAACTCGCTGTGTCATATACACACTATGATACGATAATAGAGATTTGGATTACGACTAAGATTGATCCCAATGCGGTATCCTGGAGCAAGTTTCTGAAATTTGATAAGACATTGCTCCCCACTGATCGTCTGTTTACTTGGGATGATGTTGGGAGTTTCTTCATTGACGAGGAAAAAAAAGTTGCTTTGGTTTCTTATAAACCATGCAAGGCATGTCCCTACCAAACAGCTTACATCATTGGAGAAGATGGATACTTCAGATCTGTGAATATCGGAGCTCCGGAACCCGAACAAGAACCCGAACAAGATTATAGGTACTACTACTATAACGAAGTTGTGTTCTTTCCGTATGTTCCAAGTTTAGTGCAACTAAAAGGAGAGAAAGATATTATTACCTAGTTTCATTATTTTGCAACATATACTTTTATTTGTTTCTTGTATCATGTCCTTTTGAACAAAGGTTACTGATAGTCAATTATTTATCATCTGAGAATGAAGCACATTCACTTTATTAGTTTGCTTCACAAAAATAAAAACGTGACAGAAATATATTGAAAATAATTAAAGCTTGTGCCACCACCTTTGAGCAACGGGCAATAAGAAAGGAGAATACCAAAGGTCGTATAGGATGAGGAACATGACAAACCAAGAAATAGATTACATGTATTTATGGCCGGCCCTGTGAGAAGCCCAATTAAACATTTGCATAGAATCTTCAAATTTTTGAAAATTATTAGTATTAAAAAAAAAACTCCAGTTTTATTTTATTAGTGATAAAAAGCTCGCAAAACTTTTAAAAAAATTAAAACCTCCTAAAATTTTTTTTTTTTTTTATAAGCCGACCCTGCATGCTTTAATAATGTAATCAAGTTGCACTGTACTTGGAACGTAAGAGCACAGAGTTGGGTAACAAAATTCGTATGCAGATTCTCCAAGATCAACCTCTTTCAAGGATCCATCCACTCCAACGATGTAAGCTACGTTGCGACAAGGGTTCATCAAACCTTTTTTAACTTTATCAAAAACCACGAAGACTTTCTTCTCCACGTCAATGAAGAAGCTCGACTCTAAAACCGGAAAATCAAACCGAGGGTGAATGAGCTGTTTAATATTCCCTGATAAGAACACCTTGCTGCTCCACGACACCGTGTTGGGCTCAATCTTGGTCGTAACCCAAATCTCCATCTGTAATGTATCCCATCGCTGAAACAAAACCGCAAGCTGCTCTTCTCTATCACCTCTAACACTAGATAGAGTGAGATTCTCTTCAGGATACGTTTCTGGTAGAGGCAAACGAGGCCCGAATCTCTCTCTTGTGAAATCAAAACAAAGCAAGAAATAATAACAATTGTCTCCTCTTCCTGAAGGAGCCTTGTCTTTAGCAAACCAGTACGTATTTCCCTTGAGAGACACGCCACGACTATTATAATTTATCGTCCAGTCTGGAGTGACATCAAGAACCTTCCAAGAATCAGAGTTAAGGTTGTAGATTTTGTACTCAACAAAAGTGGAGCGATAGAAATCTATAAATCTCAAGATTTTGTACTTGCGGCGGCAAGATTTGCTGCTCTTGGCGTATCCGAAAGCATACGTATAATAGTCCAATTTGTGAAAGTTATGTGTGGGCTCGATATAGAGTGTTTTCCCCCAAAACGGGTTGCAAACGACGAGCCTAGTGTTGTCTTTAGAGATGCATAGCAATAAATCGTCGCATTGAAAGACTTGAGATACATGGATTTGATCTGAATCGTCGTCTAGGATAATAACTTCACCTTCAAGATTTATACATGATTTGTTGTTGTTGTGAAGATTGACTCTCACCAAATAAACCCTAAAATCCATCATCATGACCAACGTAAACTCCTTTGCTTCTGCTGTTACTTTTGCTTGATGAACAAGGTGCTTCTTTGCAAATCTCCTATCTTTGGATAAAGTGTTCCACTTTTTGCAAGTTGATCGGACTTTTCTCAGAGATGTCAACGGAACCCTAGAGAGCACCTCCTCCACCATATTCATTGGTAGATCCGCCAATTCCCTTGGAAGAGAGGACATCTTCGTTTAACCAGGATCGATACGTAAACTAGTTTTAGTTTTTTTCTTCTTATTTTATCGGAAACTCTTTTACTCTATCTGTGATTACAGATCTCTAAGAAACCCTTAAAAAGGAAAGGATTTCCTTTTCAAACAAAAAAAAAAAAAAATGAAAGGATTCGGTGACCGACACTAGAACCAAAAAAAAAATCAAAAAGCTCAACCGGGTCGACCCATGTCCACTAAATTGGACAAAACATATATAGTGTAAATGTTGATGGGCCGAAGCCCATTTAAGAAGCCTACATGATTATTGTCATCGCGAAGAGCTTTTGAGTGTTGTACTCGGAGAAAAAAAAATGAAAGACGTTTAGGAAAAGAGCTTAAAGAGCTGTGTCAACCTCTTTCTTTCAACCAAAACCAATAATCGCCTTCTCCCGCGGCGGTTCTCCGGTCACAATCTCTATCGCTGCGGCGACGGCGGATACGACTGGTCCATTATGCTGAAGCTTTGGAGATGGTACCAGCGATGCCTGACGGCTCATCCATTGAAAACTCAGGTCATAAGCTCCGGCTTTCTTTGGGGATTTGGCGATGTCACCGCTCAATACATCACTCATTCCACTGCGAAACCTCGTCTTCTTCGTCTCACCGTTAGTCATTCTCGATCTCCTTCCTTCTCTCTATTCGATTCTCTCTCTCTCCTGTTCGAGAGCTTCTTACCTCGATTGAAGTTTCAAATTGGGATTCTCTCCGATTCTTGATTTTGTTCTTTTGGTGCGGATTCGATGAAATTAGTTTTTAGGTTTATTGAACTCTCCGGATTTTTGTTTTACCTCTAGGTATCTCTTGATTTCGTGATGTGTTTCTGCTTCGAGTTCGTATCAATCGATTCCTGTGCATCAGTATATATGGGACATTTCAATGAATGACCAATGCTTGAAATGTGTATTGATTTATACAGATCTTCCTTAGACATTTATGCTATTTCTGGAGTTTTTCTTCGATATCCAAGAAAATGCTACTTGGCAAAATTTCCCTCGTTGTTGTTCTCAGCTTCTCGCTGCTCCATCTTTCAAGGATTTGAGTCTTCCTTAGCTATCTTTTTTTCTTTCTTTTTCTTTCCATTAACAGTTCTCTGTTGGCTACTTGGATTCATTTCTTTGTTGTTGATTAGAAACATTTCTCAAACAAGTGCATTTACTTGTTTGCTGAGATTTCATGGTCATACCTAATGGCTTGCTCTTGATGTGTTTGTCCAATGGCTTTGTCCAACTATCAAGATGTGTTTCGGCCAGAACTTTGTGCACTACAGCTTTTCAGTTTTCTTTTTGCAAGCTATATTAGTTGAGTAGAGAGGTCTTCTATGGTGATAGAAATACTTGCAAGATAATCACGGAACCAATGTGTGTGTGTTTTTTTCATTCTTCACGCTGTTGCTTTAGTACTTCCATGTTAACGTTGCATCACAACTCGCCTATTGCTTGCTTCTATGGAATGATGAGATGCTTTGTCAACATAAGACGTCTTTTGCTGCAAACAACCCTTAGAATTCAAGAAACCACCAGAGTCATTTGGTACTTTTCTATGTGATTTCAGGACAACCTTTTATTTCCATTTGCCTCTAAGGTCTGTGGTATATAGGTTGCTAGAGGAAGAAATTTATTTAAGATTTGTTGTAATATGAGTTTTGGCTAAGTAACCGAGACTATGTTGACTAACCTTGGTTACTAAACTGTGTTCAATATAACATGACACAAACAAATATGTTGACATAGAAGTCATATGTATAAGTTTCCGGAAGAAGAGATCTATTTAACTTTTGCTAATATATTGTTCTGAGTTTTGGCTATGTATCTTGGGTCAGCACTAATCAATGTTCAATATAACAGGACACAAATAAAGATAAAGACGCAGATGCAGAATTCAAGGTCAACTGGAAGCGAGTAGCTATCACCAGCATGTTCGGGCTTGGTTTTGTTGGACCTGTTGGCCACTTCTGGTTTGTTTCCTTCTAATTTCATATCATCTACTTATAGCTTGTGTATGTCCTCATGTTACCTAATCCAGCAACACTGAATCAGATACTTGAGAAAGAATGGTTTTATGGATAGTAGATTGATAAAACCTGACACTGTTATATTTGCTTGGTCTCTCACAGGTACGAAGGCCTGGATAAATTCATAAAACTGAAGCTTCGATACGCACCAAAGACAACACGTTTCGTGGCAGCCAAAGTTGCAATGGATGGCCTTATCTTTGGCCCCATTGATCTACTGGTGTTCTTCACATACATGGGATTCGCCACAGGCAAGAACACAGCAGAAGTGAAAGAAGGACTCAAGAGGGATTTCTTACCGGCTCTAGCTCTCGAAGGCGGAGCATGGCCGCTTCTTCAGATCGCAAACTTCAGATACGTTCCCGTGCAATACCAGCTGCTTTACGTCAACATCTTTTGCCTTATAGACAGCGCTTTTCTCTCGTGGGTCGAGCAACAGAAGGACGCAGCTTGGAAGCAATGGTTTACTACTTCGTTTCAAACGCTGAAAGAACGAGGCGGCACAGGTGGAGTATGATCTCTCTTTCCCATAAAACTTTGAATGAAAAACAAAACTGAGTGTGACTGGCGATTTTTCAATAACGAAAGTTGCCTAGGATACAGATTCTTGAAATCAAAATATTATTTCATTTTCAACAAGAATTTGGTTCTCCCTGAATACAAAAATTTGATGGATGATTATAGAAATGAGCTAAAGCCGCCTCCAAGTGGTACTCTCGGTAGAAACAGTATTGATGCTTTCAAGCATGGACAATAGCTGAAGCCAATAGCCTGAAGAAGCAGCACATAGAAGAGAATCAATATTTTATCAAATCTGAAAATTACACAAATGAAAACAATGGTTTGATTTCACTTACGGGAACGCTGAGTAGTAACCCGCAGTGATTGACCAAGACAGGGAAGCTTCTTCTCGCAGCTGCTGGGATAGACTTTAAAGACCTGAGAGCTTTATGTGAGGATGAAGTAGAATGATCTCTGTTCGAGGATCTTGAAAGCTCGGCTAGATACAACCAGTCTGATTCAACCATATGTCGAACCTCCATCGATGTAGCTGTACGCACTGGACAGTTTCCACATTGGTGGTGGTCACTCAAGTTCCATCTGATGAGAAACCGGTTCATGAAGTAAAGATCTTGCCCTGGACAAAGATGTACTTTATCAGAGGAAGAAGTTGCAGTGTTGGTTCCATGCTCTGTTTCGTTCACCGGTTTGTCTTTTGGTTTAGTTATGAACCGATTGGTTTCATCTCTCTGCAGTAGACCTATGGTTTCATAAGTCGACTCGCTTAGAAGATTGAGCTCTCTGGCTTTACTCAATACTGATTCAGATGCAGCATCCAAAAATCGGACTTCAAACCGGTCTGAGAAAGGTTTTGCATCTGATGTGATTCGACGGAGGTCATCAAAAGCCGGTTTCTTCTGAGCTTCTTCGAAGCAAATGTTCAAGATCTCTGTCTTTGATGGTAAACAACCGTCAAGAAAACATGAGACTATAACTTTGGTTCCCTTTGAACCAGGAGCGGGACTAAGGTAGCAACCAGCAGCTGTAAGAGATGTCTTTGAGTGTAATCCAAATGAAGCTTAAATTAGTTACAGATCAAAACTCTAAGAGGAACAGAACAACATGAAAGAATTGATTATTACCCTGCACGGAGTTGTACGGAGGTAGTTCAAAAGCAACTTCAAAGTGTTTCCTCTGATTGGTCTCTGCCGTTGAGAGATAAACTGTAGAGATTCGAGAGAGATCACAGAAGAGTCAACAAAAAACACTGAAAAGACTATAACTTTACCAAAGCTCAAGATGTAAACAAAACACCTGCAAGACCGCAGTGATATACTTCGAGAGACAAATGTCTTTAACTTCTGTTGGGTTTAGTCTCTCTAGATCAAGAACAGCATATCCTTTCTGCCAATTCCAACATCAAAACAGTTATGGCTTTTTCACTCTTACTAAGTCATAAACTAGAAAATGCTCTTACATCTGTCACTGTTACGGTTCGATTTAAAAAGTCTGTACAAACTTTATCGACGAAAGAACGTGTTCTCCTGCATTCAGAAATGACTGCTTGGAGCTCTGACTTGAATGTACCTGAAGAAACAAACAAAACAAGAACTTACATTAATCAAATCACACATCGCTATTCAACAACAAGAAGTCCAAGTTTGATGTTTAAATAGACTTGCCTGACTGTAGATTTCCTATCGATGCTCGAATCCTATTCCGAACAAACAACTGACTACGATTAGTCGGATCTTCAACCCAATCTTGTCTCCCCCATTGACATATCTTCTTGTAAAACATCATAGAATTAATGATGAACAAACAAACAAAACCATAAAGCTATAAACGATTCTCATGAGTTTCTACCTCGTACATGTCTTCTTTCCACAATTCAAGCAACGGACGCACTAAGAGAATAGATCTGTTCTTCATATGTTTTGCATCTAATTCCAAATCCCTGGAGAAAATCTCAGAAGCAAATGATGTACCCGCAAGCCCCAGAACTCCGCTACCACGAGATAACCTGAGAATGAATAACTCAGCCTGCATCAAACTTGACCAACAACATTCATGAATATCTCTCTATTAAACCATTTCTCTAAATTCTCAAGAAGCCTTTTATCACCTGGTCATCTGCATGATGAGCTATAAGCAAGACACCAATCTGTTGTCGAAAGCAAACATTCGAAATCATTTGATACCTATAAAGAGGCAAAATCGAGTTTTAACAGATGGTGATTTCAAAATCAAACGATATAACAACAACAACAAGAAGAAAAGTAACCTCATTTCACGAGCTGCTTCTTGCAAGTGACCTTGCTTTGGTTTACCATTAACCCAATCACAACGAGCAATCTCACATCTGATTCCTATAAATAAAACCCCAAATTACTAGAACCCCTTAAAATTGCAGACTCGAAAGGTTCAAACTTTTCTAATGAAATATTGTTACCCATCTGAGAAACTCTGGAGCAGACGAGTTCAGCTTCGTCTTTGCTCTCTTGTCGTAATCCATGATCCACAACTACAGCAACGAGCCCATCGATGAAACCATCTGTCTTGTTAACACAACTTAACCCTTCGGTTTTCCATTTTGCGGTTAGAACACAAAGCGCCATACTATCAGGCCCACCCGAAACACCCAAAGCTTGAAGACAGACACAATTCGCAATTGTTTATGTGTAAGTAAACAAAAAAGCATCAAAATTTCGATTCAATTTGTACAATTACCAATTCGGTGGTGAGGTTTGAGTCCTGCCATGGCCATTCTGCGAATGAAAAGCTCCTTATACTTCGTTTCATCCACCGTCTCGGGAACAGAGGCGAAGTTACAGAACAATCGCAAGAAATTTGGGCGGCGGGATTGAATCGGATACGAAGAAGCGAAAAGGGTTTTAGGGGTAAAAGAAAGTGAAGCCCTAGCGATTGAACTCGAGAGTCTTCCATTGGAGCATATGGCCAGACCTCGCGCCATTTACGAACGAGAAAGGAACTCGCGAGGTGTGTCGACTTTTATAAATTGTAAATTTTGTAATCTAACCATTTTGAAAAACTCCGTCTTGCCACTAAACTAAACACAAAGTACAGTTCGATTTTGTTTTTGTTTTTTTTGTCTATTGAGTTTAATTTGCTAAATGGCAATCTTTATATAATTAGCCCATTTCTTGGGATATTTAAGGATTCCAAATATTGCTCTTAAGAACTCAATACAGAGCCAAATATTAGCATTTTCCCAAAAATCTGCTTTTATCAACTTCGAATCTTGCATAATGCCTTGCATGTAGACATGGGAATTTGGTTCGTGTTAACCGCGGGTCCAGCTTTGTTAGATTCGCTGTAGAACGGGTGCGGATCAAAAGAAAAACCAGTTTGTAAAAAAAAAGGGTTTGCAGGGCGGATATGGTGTTTCAATTTTATTTTGCAGATTTGCAGGTTATCCATTAATTTAAACAAAAAATATTAATTATTAATATATTGAAAATATTATTAAAATTTTGAAATATTAGGTATATTAAGGTACTATGTATAAATTCGCTAACAATTTTCTTTTAGATTTTTAAATAAATTGTATATTTATATTTTACCGTATTGAATTTTTTCATTAAATATATTTTTTTTAAATTATATAAAAATTAATTTTTATTTTTATTTAAATATTTGCGAATTATCCACAGCTATTAGTAAATTCGAAGAGAGAGGATGTGGGCCAAATATGTTATATTTAAAATTTTTACAGAACAGGTCTAAACGGTCAACAAAAAAATTATAATCCGCAGCGGGGCGGATGCGATCGGCAACCAGGCCTACTTACATGTTGCAGAAGCACTCAACAAAAGAGGACTCGAGATGAAAATGTTTTCTTGCAGTGCTGCCGAGTAGCTAGAGAAATTGTGTAACGAGGCAACAAGCAGAGAAAAAAGACCTTTAATCTCAACATAACAACTCTGCCAATTATAGGAGCGATTTAAACTCTACTTTCATTTTATATTTCTGTATTTTGTTTTTGTTTGATTTATGTTTGATAAAATTAATATAAAGCTTCATGAGTTTAACCATTGTAACTTCACAAGGATGCGTTGTATAATCAGCGTCTTTTGGATATAGCTGGACAGAACAGAACCAGTACAGAACCTAACATAAACATGTTAGGCAGACTATGCAAACAAGGACAATCTTTCATATTACTAGCTAGCGAAGCTTGCCAAGACCATGGATGAATATATGAAGTTAATGTAACCAGATTTGTCATTTCTGTCAGATGTATATTCTCAAAACCCGGCAAGTCTTTTAGACGATTCAAGTAAATTGCGTTTACAGGTAAACTTAACAGTCTAAAGGATTTAGAACATGTCGATATATATATGAAATCTTCCACTGCGACGGTTTATTATTGTGCACCACCAATAACTATAGACATGTCATAGTTTGTAACCCTTGTACCGGCCAAACCAGGCGGATCCAACCTATTAATCGCAGCGGACGTTGCTGTTTCAAAACTAAGCATGTTCTAGGATACGAAAACAATAACAATTCTTTCGGTAGCTACAAAATCTTGAGCTTTGGCGTATATTTGATCAACAACAGAATGGTCTGTGAGATTGGAATCTATGAGTTAAACTATGATTCATGGAGGGTTCTTGGTGACGTCACTTCTTATGACTCGCAGGAGTGGTTGAATTTACGTCGCGGTGTGTTTTTGATGGGAAATACTTACTGGATTTATAATGGATATGGAGTTAATTACATACTCGAGTTTGATTTCACAACAGAGAGACCTAGACGACTCTCTCTTCCTTATCAGAGTGATCCTTANTGAAAAGCTCCTTATACTTCGTTTCATCCACCGTCTCGGGAACAGAGGCGAAGTTACAGAACAATCGCAAGAAATTTGGGCGGCGGGATTGAATCGGATACGAAGAAGCGAAAAGGGTTTTAGGGGTAAAAGAAAGTGAAGCCCTAGCGATTGTGTTCGAGAGTCTTCCATTGGAGCATATGGCCAGACCTCGCGCCATTTACGAACGAGAGAAGGAACTCGCGAGGTGTGTCGACTTTGATTTTATAAATTGTAAATTTTGTATCTAACCATTTTGAAAAACTCCGTTTTGCCACTAAACTAAACACAAGTACAGTCGATTTTGGTTTTTTTTTTTTTTTTTTTTGTCTATTGAGTTTAATTTGCTAAATGGCAATCTTTATATAATTAGCCCATTTCTTGGGATATTTAAGGATTCCAAATATTGCTCTTAAGAACTCAATACAGAGCCAAATATTAGCATTTTCCCAAAAATCTGCTTTTATCAACTTCGAATCTTGCATAATGCCTTGCATGTAGACATGGGAATTTGGTTCGTGTTAACCGCGGGTCCAGCTTTGTTAGATTCGCTGTAGAACGGGTGCGGATCAAAAGAAAAACCAGTTTGTAAAAAAAAAGGGTTTGCAGGGCGGATATGGTGTTTCAATTTTATTTTGCAGATTTGCAGGTTATCCATTAATTTAAACAAAAAATATTAATTATTAATATATTGAAAATATTATTAAAATTTTGAAATATTAGGTATATTAAGGTACTATGTATAAATTCGCTAACAATTTTCTTTTAGATTTTTAAATAAATTGTATATTTATATTTTACCGTATTGAATTTTTTCATTAAATATATTTTTTTTAAATTATATAAAAATTAATTTTTATTTTTATTTAAATATTTGCGAATTATCCACAGCTATTAGTAAATTCGAAGAGAGAGGATGTGGGCCAAATATGTTATATTTAAAATTTTTACAGAACAGGTCTAAACGGTCAACAAAAAAATTATAATCCGCAGCGGGGCGGATGCGATCGGCAACCAGGCCTACTTACATGTTGCAGAAGCACTCAACAAAAGAGGACTCGAGATGAAAATGTTTTCTTGCAGTGCTGCCGAGTAGCTAGAGAAATTGTGTAACGAGGCAACAAGCAGAGAAAAAAGACCTTTAATCTCAACATAACAACTCTGCCAATTATAGGAGCGATTTAAACTCTACTTTCATTTTATATTTCTGTATTTTGTTTTTGTTTGATTTATGTTTGATAAAATTAATATAAAGCTTCATGAGTTTAACCATTGTAACTTCACAAGGATGCGTTGTATAATCAGCGTCTTTTGGATATAGCTGGACAGAACAGAACCAGTACAGAACCTAACATAAACATGTTAGGCAGACTATGCAAACAAGGACAATCTTTCATATTACTAGCTAGCGAAGCTTGCCAAGACCATGGATGAATATATGAAGTTAATGTAACCAGATTTGTCATTTCTGTCAGATGTATATTCTCAAAACCCGGCAAGTCTTTTAGACGATTCAAGTAAATTGCGTTTACAGGTAAACTTAACAGTCTAAAGGATTTAGAACATGTCGATATATATATGAAATCTTCCACTGCGACGGTTTATTATTGTGCACCACCAATAACTATAGACATGTCATAGTTTGTAACCCTTGTACCGGCCAAACCAGGCGGATCCAACCTATTAATCGCAGCGGACGTTGCTGTTTCAAAACTAAGCATGTTCTAGGATACGAAAACAATAACAATTCTTTCGGTAGCTACAAAATCTTGAGCTTTGGCGTATATTTGATCAACAACAGAATGGTCTGTGAGATTGGAATCTATGAGTTAAACTATGATTCATGGAGGGTTCTTGGTGACGTCACTTCTTATGACTCGCAGGAGTGGTTGAATTTACGTCGCGGTGTGTTTTTGATGGGAAATACTTACTGGATTTATAATGGATATGGAGTTAATTACATACTCGAGTTTGATTTCACAACAGAGAGACCTAGACGACTCTCTCTTCCTTATCAGAGTGATCCTTATCGTGATGAGACTAATACTTTGGCTATATCAGTTGTCAGAGAAGAGAAACTTGCGCTGCTGAGGTTAGATAGAGATTCATCAGAGATGAAGATATGGGTGACCAACACTAAGATTGATGAGGCCAAAGACTTGTCGTGGAGTGATTTCTTAGCAGTGGATTCCGGTAAATTTATGTCGACGATAACAGACATGTTCAGTTTCTTGGTGGACGAGGAGAATAGAATGGTCGTGTATTGTGATAGAGGTATGTACGATGAAGATGATAAAGAGAGTCTCAGAATTTATATTGTTGGGGAGAAGATGCATAAAGAAGTTTATAAAGAGACTAAAATATCATCATCGTATGATTTGCTGCCACTTCTCTTCAGCTATGTTCCAAGTTTGGTTCACATTTAAAAAGCCACTAGAGACGAGAGAAAAAAAAAAGTGATTAGTTTTAAAATAAATTATTAGCAATAGTAATCCTGGGAAATTTCTAATTTTTGGGATTTTATTTTAGTTTTTACCTATCACCATTTTTTCTTCTTCTTTCTCATCTTTGCCTTCATTTTATATTTTTTGTATTCTTTTTATTATGGTTCATGATATGTTGTCTCGTTGTACACCCGCATCATATATAGGCCTTCTACGACGTCTTTTAGTCCTCTTGCAAACTTTAATTTAGAACAAAATTATCCACGGTATGTCTGCTATAATTTTTTAGTTTTTGATGGATGATGTGATATCAAATATATAAATATATAATAAAGCTTACCTTGATTAAGAAAACTGTAACAAAGACATTATAAAGCGTCTTCGCATAAGGACTCTCAGATTCTCTTGAGATCAGTCAGCTCCAAACATGGCTTTAACGAATACGATTACTCATTGTGTTAACATACATTGTGAACATCTCGTTTGGCTTCCTTCAAGAACTTTCGAACAGAAGGCTGTAGATCATATCTCTGTTTCGGAGAGACTTGAAACATTGGTGGAGTGGAGAAGCGTCTAGACCAAGCCAAGTAAAAGGTTGAGACAATAGGATTGCGTTGTACACACGCAATTGGTATAAATATTCCTGACTTGGTACTAAATCCTCCTTGTAACAAATTGACCATAATACCCTCAATATTTGTTTGTTTGTCCGTATCAGCGGTGCGTATGATATTTTGCGAATTGACCTATTATATTATACCTTCTCTATTTATAAATCAATTGTGAGTGTCAAAAGTTAAAACCCTAAAATTTTCTCTTTGCTTTCTTACGTGGGAGATCACGTCAGAAATCACAAAGAGAGACGATGATGATTTCCGATCTTCCACTGGATTTAGAATCGGAAATACTCTCTAAGGTTCCGCCCAAATCTCTAACCCAATTTCGATTTACTTGCAAACGATGGTACGCGTTATTCAATGATCCAGGATTCATCAAGAAGAACTTGAGTAAACAAGCAAGGCAAGTGATCTTAAAGAGAGATCGTAGGGTTTATTCAGGTAGCATCAATCTCCATGGAATCCACAACGGCGTTGATCCATTCTGTGAGGTTACTGGTAAACTTAACAGTCTAAAAGGTTCAGGACATGTTGAAATATGTGAAATCTTCCACTGCGACGGTTTATTATTGTGCACCACCAACGACTCTAGACTCGTAGTTTGTAACCCTTGTACCGGTCAAACCAGGTGGATCCAACCCATTAATCGCAGCGGACGTTTTTACTCTATCAAATCTATGTATGTTCTAGGATACGAAAACAACAACAATTCTTTCGGTAGCTACAAAATCTTGAGATTTGGCATATATTGTCAAAGACCAGATGATCCCTGAGGTTGAAATATATGAGTTTAGCTCTGACTCATGGAGGGTTTTTGATGATGTAACTTCTCGTGAGTGGTTAAGTTTACTTCGTGGTGTGTCTTTGATGGGAAATGCTTACTGTTTTTGTAATAGTTATGAAGAAAACCGTTCGGTTAATTTCATACTCATGTTTGATTTCACAACTGAGAGACTTAGACGACTCTCTCTTCCTTATCAGAGTGATTATCGTGCTAAAACTGTGGTTCTATCAGTTGCTAGAGCAGAGAAACTTGCGTTGTTGAGGTTAGATAGAGATTCATCAACGATGAGGATATNTCCAACAATGTGTACTATGGGCTTCCCTTTCAAAACCCTCCTATCACAACACAGGAGCACTTTCTTCTCCTCATCAACAACGAAACTTCCGCTATCCCAGATCGTATAACAAGGATCTAATTCCACTGCAAAGACCTTGCTCCACGACATCCCTTTGGTCTCACCAATCTTATTTGTCACCCATACTTCTGTCTTCGATTTATCATCACGTAGTAATAACAAGGAAAGTTTCTCCTCTCTAACAACGGATAGAGACACCTTTTTATAACTTGGAACACGCGGAAGACATAGACGTTCAAATTTTTCGGTTGTATAATCAAAACTGACTAAGAATATGTCAAGCTTTTCCTTTTCCTCTATAGCAATCCAGTAAGTCTTTCCCTTCAAAGACACCCCACAATCAAAATACCCAAAAAAACTGAAGTCGAAAGGGAAATCAAATATCCTCCATGAATTAGAGCTAGTCTCATAAATTTCAAGTTCTTGGTTGTTGCCATAATAACTACGGTGGCTCAGTATTTTGTAGCTATTATCAAGGAATTTGCTGTCTTGGTACGATCCAAAAACATAGGTGTAGCCTCTCTTGTTATGTTTGATCCACTGTGTTTGACCAGTACACGGGTTCCATACCACGAGCCTCTCCGTATTGTCCTCTTCCTTTGGGACGCAGACACATAACAATAAGCCGTCGCAGTGCGAGAATCTATTTATCTTGACCTGACCTAAACCACTATAATGAAGGTCGATTAGGTTAAATTCACCTGCGACGCCCATTGGACATACCGTAAACTCCTTCCACATGTGAATCAGAAACTGCTTTGGGGCTTTATCGAAGTGCTTTGTTGTAAATTTCGTGTCGTTGAGCAGACGGTTCCATCGTTTGCAGGTAAATCTTAGACGTGTTAGAGATAAAGCCGGAACGCGACATAGTATCTCCTCTACCAAATCCTCCGGAAGTTCGGACATTATGATCTCCCAAAGAAGAAAGTGCCGGTGGCTTTGAATTGGTGTGTTAGGGTTTTCGTGATTTGATCTCCCAAAGAAGAACGCGACATACAAGTATGTTATTTCCATTTTTTACCAGAAAGAAATAATAATAAAACAATTGTTTCATTTTTTTTTCTTTGTGATTTCTATTTTCTAGTTTTTCCTTTGCCTATGTGGTTCTAATCTTCCTCCAAATTTATCGTATTTAACTTGTAATCACATTGATTCAAGAGAAACTACTTTGTCCATTGATTTTTCATGTTGCCTCTGTTGTTCCGCTCATAAGAACTTTTGTGTGAAAACAAGAGGATGCCTTCAAACACAAGAAAACGAAACTGATTTATGAGACTTAAAAAAAAAAAACTTAAAAGCCAGACAAGATGGTTTTGTTTCAGTTATTTCTTCATTACCATGTGCATTGTACTTTTTGCGTCAAATCCTCAAGCGAATTTATGTAGGGAAAATTGGAAATAAAAGATGTTTTTAGGCCAATTTTGTCCATCTACACCTTTATTTTAGTAGGTACAATTGTGCTTAAACTATCCCTACAATCATATATTTTAATATTTTTTTTTTTTGTAAAATTTGTTTTTAATATTAATTTAAATATTTAAAAGGAAAAAATAAATATTTATGGAAACAGAATTTTTTATTTTTCCAAAAACGTAATAAACAAATATTTACAAATCTTTTTTGATCTGTTCTGCAAAATTCAGAAGGTGTATTCTGCGCATTCTCTATGATCTGCGAATTGTAGAATGTGTCTTCTGCAATTTTTATATGTTCTGCGAATCCGTAGAATATACATTCTGCATAATGTACATGTTCTGCGATTTCATAAAATTTACATTCTGCATAATGTACGTGTTCTGCGATTTCGTAGAATTTACATTCTGCATAATGTACGTGTTCTGCGATTTCGTAGAATATACATTCTGCATAATGTACGTGTTCTGCGAAATTCAGAAGGTGTCTTCTGCGAGTTTTAGAATTAAGAGTTTTAGAACATCTCTTCTCTTCATCTTCCACGCCGCTTCTTATATTTATGATTTATTCAGATTTCTGCAAAAATCAATTGTCTAAACCAAAAAGGATTGGATAGATTTCACATAAATCTGGTGAGTTTATTGAATATATGTGACAATTCTATTTGTGAGAATTGATTAAAATTTGAGAAGAATTGAACAAGAAAAGTTGAGAGGATCAATTTAGTTGAGGAAGAAGAAGGTTGTCGATTTTGGTGAGGAAGTATAAATTTTATTTTTCCAAAAAATTTCTGACCTAACAAAGTGGGATTTACAAAATTTTGAAACCCAATTTTTTCATTTGATTTTCGAAAATAATAAAAAGAGGGTATTATGCATTTATAATTTTATATTAGAAATAATTAACTAATTAAGAAGGTATAATTGGATTTCAATTAATATAAATATTAAGTCACCAACAATTACTTAAGGTGTAGATGGACAAGAGTGGCCTAAAAACATCATTTATTTCCAATTTTCCCATTTATGTATGACTATAATCTTTCCATAAATTGAGTATATTCTTTAGGCTACTTTATTTTTACAGGGACTGTGAAACTGATGGCAAAATGATCTTATATATCAGAAAAAGTTTTATTAGCTTAAATCCCAACTCAAAGGTGTGTCTCTAAGGATCCACTTATATGGCTCTATTTATTTCTTGGGTTAGTTACTGTGGAAAATTCCATTTTCAGAATGATAATAACAAAAGAGATCCTCCACTTATATGGCTTTATTTGTTTCTTGGGTTGGTTATTGTGAAAGTTCGTTCTTCCAAATCATAATAAGAAACACAAAATTGTATTAATTAAAAAGAAAAAAAGATGTGACCAAAGCAATGGGGCAGATGAACCTGCCACCGCTAAATAAAAACATGCAAGAGGGATGTTACCGTTACAATCATGTATAAATTATTTTCAATACATATATAATTAAGAACTGAACCGAAACTGAAAATGTACAGACCGATCAATATTATAGATTAGGTTTACATCGGTTATAAACTTGGAACGTAATTAAACAAATATGACGGAGATATTGACCAAGCTCTGTAATCTCTTGACATTATTGTCCTCTCCAACTGTATATACAAACCACAACACACGAGGACTTTCTTCTCATCGAAGGCAAAACTTCCGCCATCCCAAGTAGTATAAAAAGGATCTAAATCCACAGTTGCGATATTGCTCCACGACATCACTTTGGTCTCACTAGTCTTATTTGTAACCCATATCTCTTTCTTCGATGGAAAATGACGTGAAAGTTTCTCATCTTTAACAACGGATAGAGACAGAGTGTCATACTAAGGATACTTACGCGGAAGACATAGACGTTCAAATCTTTCTGTTGTATAATCAAAACTGGTTACGAATTTTCCAAACTCTTTTTCATCTTCAGCAATCCAGTAAGTCTTTCCCTTCAAAGACACGCCCCAATCAAGATACCTAAATTTGAAGTCCAAAATGACATCAAGAATCCTCCATGAATTTCATCTCATAAATTTTGAATTCTTGTTTGTAGCTCAATAAAGGCACATAATACTTGTGGCTCAATATTTTGTAGCTATTACCGTTGGACTTTTTTTTGTCTCGGTAGGATCCGAGAGCATATGTAGTGTTTGTATGTAATGATTGATCCTGATCCACCTTGTTTGACTAGTACACGGGTTCCAAACCACGAGCCTAGGAATTTTATCCTTGGTGACGCATAATAATAAGCCGTCGCAATGAAGAACATGATCACAAATCTTGATTTGATTTAAACTATACTAGGTGGGTGTCCGCGCATTTGCGCGGGCTATTGTGTTCCATTAAGTTGCGGATTCTATGTTGATGTTGGTCTCATAATTTACTTTTAATTCCTTGATTCAATCTATTGTAAACAATTTGAAATCATTGTTGGCCACACATTTAGATGCATACCAACAATAATATTAAGTTGTCCCAAACGTTTTCAATTCTAAGTAATATAAAGAAAAACAATTAATAGCATATAAATACCAAAGTTACACCGTTCAAATAAAAAAATGCAAAAGCACGCAGAAACAATAGAATATAAATACCATCAAGAAAAACACAAATAGAATTTATCGTTAGAGAGCTAAAAAGGTTTCCGGAACACTTCTTCGTAAGCAACATTCTACGTCTTCCGTTGTGGCTTATTATCTTTATCCGTTACCAAGATCTTCAACCCCAACCTGGAAGTTACCCTTGATAAAGCCACATATAATTGGCCATGTGTAAAGACCGGTTTTGGCAGAAACACTCCTACTTTTGCAAGTGTTTGACCTTGACTCTTGTTTATGGTCATCGCAAAAGCCAAAGTGATTGGAAACTGTTTACGTCTCATCCTAAACGGAAGCCTCGTTTCCGTTGGTGACACGAAAATACGAGGTATAAGAACCTTCTCTCCAACCTTATCAACGTAATTGGCCATCTAGGTTATAAGCAACCTCGTCCCATTGCACAAACCATTTTTAGGGTCAATGTTTCGGAGCAACATTATTGGCGTACCAACTTTCAAACGCAACTCATGGTTTGGCAATCCGGATATTTTCACTGAATTAAGAAATTCATCGGTATAGATCATATTACCAGGTACACGCTCATTTTCAGACCCGGAGCTTAGGGATGGAACCTCAGATGTCTCATTACTATCTAACTCCCGATCGGTTGTGTCAATACTATCACAACTTCGATAGATTCTCTCGACACCGGACGAATACAAAGCAATCGTTATTAAACATGCTATAAGCTCAATATACATTGTTGTAATTTTAAATACGATTATAGTAAAAAAATAAATATGGTAGCTGGGATAACATATAGTTATTAACGATTTCTACGTCATCGTTTCGTGGACTTAAAATCGTTCGTTCTTGAAAGAACTTGGGATCTGTTTTTCCTGCGTACGATCGTCCATAAACCTCAATGACTATTGCTTTAATCGGATTTCCATCATCCATAATCAGCATATCCTTAGGAATGTCAATCTCGGATTCGCCTAAACTATTCCCAGTTATCTTCCGGTCACCAATATCTAATATCCATTGCGAAAATTCTGCCAGATCATGCATTTCCTTACTATTATCTCCTGGTATTAGCCGCATATTCTTTGTAAGCTTTAACAGCTCACAATCTGGCCAAAGAGTGGACGAATTTAAAGTTGTCATGACAATTTCTACCCTCCCAGCATTCGGTATAACTGGCAAGATCTGCCTTAAATCTCCACCGGAGACGATTACTTTACCACCAAACGGCTTATCACATTTCATGACATCGCATAGGGTCCTGTCTAGAGTCCCAAAGAAATCTTTGTTCATCATCAATGCTTCATCCCATATTATCAGTTTCGTCTTCCTAATCAACTCCGCTAGATTAGAATCAGATTTGATACAACACGTCGTAAACTTGTTGACCACGATAGGTATTCCAAACCTAGAATGACCAGTTCTACCTCCTTGCAATAACAACGCAGCGATGCCACTCGACACAACGTTGAGAACAATTAGACCCTTAGAACGTAGAGCAGCACCGAGCAAACTCCAGAGATACGTTTTTCCAGTACCCCCAGAACCATACACAAAGAACATCCCTACACTATTTTTATTGATGCGATCATGGAAAGCACAAAGGAGAATGAGCTTGTAGCTGAGCTTGAACCTGAACTAGAAGCCGTTGAAGACTTGGTGATACCATCCGGACCGATGACTCGTGCAAGGCTTAAGAGATTTAAAGAAGGAATTGGAGGATTACTCAATCAGATGATCACTCAAAAAGGAGAAGAAGTTAAAACCATTCTGGTTTTAATCACTCTGCAGACTTCTGAAAATAAACAGCATACTTCAGAAAAATACGCATCAGACTTGTGAATCAAGTTCATTTGACAAGTCTTATAAAAGCTTATAAACTGGTTTGTGATCATTTGTACTATTTTTCCTTGTCCTTGGGTTTTCCCATTGGGTTTTCCAGGAAAAGTTTTAGTGAGGCAATTGATTCATAAACTTAAGCTAGGAATTAACCAAAGGAAGGGAATGCAACTATATAGTCACACTATATAGTCGAGCTACATTCGTCGTCTACATAGTTATTCTACATAGTTCGTCTACATAGTCAAGTTCGACCATAAGGAAGCTAAATGATCTCAAGGGTCATCTTGAAGCCAAGAGTCATTCAACACAATTAGTCTTCGGTCTTGGTCTTCCTTAGTTATTGTTGCCTAGTTTTAACACATTTTATCTAGTTTTCTACAAAGTATTTCTTATAAGTACTCTTGTAAAACCATCAAAATAATCAGAATCTCTTTTTTATCAAATCTTATAAAACTGATTCTCACTTGTTCTCTTTGAACAAACCGATTGTTTGGTGTGTTGATCCGTCTTGGTGTGTCATATCCAAGGGGTCTGGTGGAATATCAGGAGTCTTCCGCAATTTCTGTGCGACCATTCGTTCCATTTCTTTGTTCTTCGTGGCTTCACAATCTGTTGAATCTAGGCTTATCTATTTACCAACTATATAGTGCAATAATCCTTTGGAGGATCACATCATTTATGCACAGCAGTTAATATCTTCTCATAAGTTACACTTTGCTCGTCTGTAACAGTTGCTATCAACTCATCGTGCCTACGTCGCAAAACCTCATGATCATAACTTTCCTCGTCTCTAATAAGTGGATTACGGTGCGTTTCCATGACCATGTCGTCTGGGGAACGGCATAGGGGTGAAATTTGCAAGAGAACTCCCACTGGTAAGTAGCAATTTCTCTATTTCAACCAAGGCATAGTTCTTGATTTGATTTTCCGAAAGCGTCAGCTCTACACGAATCCTAGCATATATTAGTTAACATAACAAACTCACCCGACTAAGAATAGTATATATGTATCACTCTTAAAATTTACCGTACCTCGGTTCCCAGTGTCCTTCCTTTGCTGGTACTGAACATCCCCCGCTAGGATCCTCCAAGGCGCATCCCAAACTCTCGATGGTATGACAATACTATTTGTAATCAGCATGATTACAAATAACCTACGAATATATTTCTGCGACGCCCAAACACCGGCCTCGTTAATAGCATCAATGTATTCCTTATCATCATCCAACAAACCATAAGCATAGCAAGCCTCTTTGAAGCTTTGATATTGAGTCTCCTCCACGGTCTTTATATTCTCGTAACTCTTTGGCCCTCTCACTATGTTCAACAGAAGTCTCAAATAATAGGCCTCACCAATGGACATAGGGACATACATTACTCTACCTAGCGCAAATTTTGCTCGAACCATTGGACTCCACATTCATTTAGTTGCAATCCATCTGAACTTCGTAGGAATCTCTGCGTATGTTAAAACCCTAGACTCTTCAAAGCTCTTGTTGCATTCCATCCAAGCGATGAACTTAGAATTACCAGCCGAACGACGATTTACCACATACTCTGCCGGATCATCTTCGTTAAAAATAACTTATTGCTGATTTGGTAAATGAAACGGAAGTTTCACAATGGAAACTATTCGATAGTGTGTTAAGAAAGAAAAAAGACTCCACATTGACTCACAAGCTGAGATATATCTGGCAAACCGAAATATTAAAAATTAATAACGTGTCGATGAAGCAACCTATTGTGAATATTATAATAAGAAGAATAATATAATAAGAAATCAATCCACCTGCAACTAAAATGTTTTTTTATCTCGTCATCATTCGCGACGGTGGCACATACATAATATGCCCCTTTATGAATGTACTTCAAGAGGTACTTGACAGAACGAGACTGTATACACCATTCAACATTTATATGAGCTCTATAACGGAGTGTTAGGTCTTTGTTATAAGGGACCACATAAACATTATCACAATTGAAACCTTTTTTGCTAATAGACTTACCATCCTCGCATCTCCAATATATAAGATAGCCCACGTCGTCGATCTTAGTGTGTGGACTGAACGATTTTGGGAAGAACTTTGCACATCTTCCTTCTGCCATGCAAACACTACTCTTATTGAGTACAACACATGGTTCATGTATCATTACATCGCTAACAACGTCATAAAAATCTGGCTCAGTCGTCTTATCAAGTATTTCCGCACAAATGATATTGTCGATATCATCACTAATGGGTAACTTGTGGCCAGGCTGCAACAAATACCTCATACCACCAGTAAAAGACGACGGTATAATTATCCGTCGTCCTTGTGCCGAGATATCAGAACCACCCTTCACAACAGTTTTTCGAATCTGATCATAACTCTCCGACCGGAGCTTTTGCTGGTTAAAAAAAGGATACCGAAGTTTGTTTGTTTCAACCATCGTGAATGCGTCCACCAAAAACTGTTGATAAAGCCTTCTTGACGTAACAATGATTGGTGATTCACTGAACAGTTCCTGAATGCGGTAAGCAAAAAATTCGCGCATTGTTACATATTTCCTTTTTCGTCCTTCCGTGTCGACAAACCCAATGTCTATTCCCAGCCTAAAACCATCCTCACCATAAGAAAACAACAATGAATACTGTAGGGCTAAATACGCGGGGTGCAATTCACTTATTCACTTATTCTATGTAACTTTCCGGTATTAGTCTGGATAACTATATCCCGTGTCTCGGATCCAATATCGAAATCACCAGGGATTAAAGCAGCTACCTCATCGGCGGACGGACGATTAGTAGTTCTTGCATCAGACTTCCTATCACACGTTAGAGTTAACCTTAGACTGTTCTTATTGTTCGCCATATCAAGCCGGTCTCGTGCTAACCTTAGACTGTTCTTATTGTTCGCCAAATCAAGCCGGTCTCGTGCACTCCGTAACGCCTTAATGTGACAGTTGTGTATGTCCAACATAATTTTGAGCTGGGTAACAATCATCTCTCTAATACCCGTACCAACAGGGGCTGCGCCTTTCCTGCACCAAACTCAAATTAGGAATCTACACTGGTTAGAATATTTAGATAATCTTATAAATTGAGGATATATAAAGTACCCGTAAGCCGCAATCCTGATAAATATTTTATTTGCAGTATCGTGGATGTAAAGTTGCAAAAACGCTAGAGCTTTTCCAGGCTGTGGGAGTAAGTCACCTGCCCTGTGGTAGTTCTCTCCACACATTCTAAATAAGAAAGGCTTCATGCCATTGTTGATAGAATGGTCAACCTTTCCTCCAAGGGAAGTGAAAGAAAACATCATGTTATAGGCTCTCACGAATTCAAGAAAATAGTCCCTCTCTTCACCAGTATTGTATAACAATACTAATAGCGTCACTGGTGGAGTTTTTAAGAGAGGAAGTACTACTCTTCCCTGACCGTAACACATCGAGAACAAAGGTACTGACTGTGAAAATCTTTCCCCAAGTCTTTCCCCGTACCACATAAAGGATTTACAGTTCTGACACACGTAAACAGGATCACCATCATCATAGTAACCTACAAAATCATAAGCAACTGTTACAATATCTCAAGAACCCTAATAATATACTAAGATCATTACCTTTATTTGTCAAACAGGGATCAACGGTTGTCTTAAAGTCCGTCCTAGTTACCTCTTCATAGGAAATTTCCATAGGGTCACAAGTCACCTTATCCTTTCTATGCGCCTTATCCTTTCTCCTCGGGTGCTCCTCCCCCACAGGATTATCATCTTCGTTTTTTGTTGATAGAAACATTCAAAATCCCTAGAGTTCAAAAAAAAAAAAATTAAAAAAATAAGTATCTAACCGCTTATTACATGATCCATGCTAACAAAACAATTTTACAAATTACTTAACTTATAGCTCGATGCTCAACGCTTATCCTTCGTATATAAGCCATCCTTTTCTGTCTCGCAAGACGACATTCATGTTGGTGTGAACCAACATCAACAACGGTTTGGTTATTAATTGCCTGATGAGTGATGTAGTTGGCAATCATATCAGGGGGAGCATACCTATTCATTGTTGTGTTCACACCTAACAGTGGACAACATTAATACAATGCTAGGGTTAATAATAAGACAACAAAAATAAGCAATACACAACTTACGTAACTCATGGACATGGGAAGTCGCAGATGAAGATCCAATACTTTTCTTCTTTCTAGGTGTATAATGCCGCTTAGTCTTCATTGATAAGAGTTTTACAAAGCGTGTTTGAAGTTATAATATGAAATAAGAGCTTCTTCAAGTTAACCTCTGCATCGATAGGGTTAATAATAAGACTTATATACGTAGAGATACAATTAAACGAACCTAACTTGCTATAGAATATTTAATATTAAGCAATTAAGTAAAGATTTGGATAAAATACAAACTTAGGTATTATCTATTTAATTTTTTCTTCGCAAACTCAGAATCTAACTTTTTTCTCGCATGGTATATAGTAACACATGGACTTAAGTAATATCTCTCCACTTTATTTTTCAGAAAAAAGTAAATTAACATTTTTATCGCATAATATAAAACTAACATTATGGTTCATAAAGTACGCACCTAAATCCAAACCTTTACATTATTGTAACATAAATTAAAACCAAATATAAATTAAATCTTCTCCAAGTGCAGTTTTTGTTGAACTGAATATTATAATAACAATAAATATCGAAAACCTAATGAATATTATAACATAGAGCAGGTATCAAATAACTAAATATAAGAATCTTAAGCAAATATCAGTTTTCAAATAATTAGCAAAAGATATTATCTATTCTTTATTAATTGTTTAATTCTTTTTCCCATTATCGTGTTAAGTTAATATTTAACAAAACTGGACGTTCCATCAAACCTACTTTTAACTATCGTATATAAAATATCTCACAATGTACTCATATATCGTATATAAAATACTCAGACAATAAGTATTCATACTATTATTCCAATTTAGTATGAAATACGTGGTCACCGCAAGGCAACACTTGACCCCCAACATCGATAATTAGTGTTGTCGTAAATACAACACGATTATTGCATTGCCATTACCACACCGACTCAGTCGGTTGCTCCAACAACCAGTATTTTAATTTTTCAAATTACACCAACACAACGTTTTATTCTTTTTAGGGTTAATATTATCCATGCGACCATGTTATCACGACAAAAAGCGAAACAAAAACCTGGATTATAATGAAATAGTAATTAAAAATCCCAATACCTTGTCTCAAACGCAGAATGAAGCAGTATAAAAGTGTTGCATAAAAAAAATCCGTTGTTTGATTGTAACAGAAGGTCCACACGTTTGATTTGATGGACCCAGATATCATCACGTCCTTGCTACCTTCCTCGTCCTTTTACTTGGTAAACTGCAAGACAAACAAAGACTTAGCACATAGAAAACATATATTTATCGTAAACACAACAACTTAAGGAACACATCGGTAATACAACACCTTACTTTCCTTTGAGATCCGATGCTTCTCTTATAAGAGGTTCTATAACGATCTGGGTTGGATAATCAGAAATTACATTCCTCCTCTCTGAAAAAATTACTAAATAAATAAGTGTTCAAATACAGACACGATGAAATCCGCAAATACTCGATACACTATCGAATTATATACATTATATTAATCACATGCGAAAAGCTTTATGATACCCACCGAATCAAACAAACAATCGGGCCACTAGCACAATTGCTAATATCAGTATAGAATTTCAGAGCCCTATCTCCATGCAAGATACACAAGATATGAACATTACTACGATAAAAACACAACACACATTAAGAAGCTTGTGATTGGTACCCCCCCCCCCCCAAATGCATATGATAATCAATAATTTCCAAGTACATAAATTTGGACTACATGGAGTTTCTTATCTCGAATGTTATTTTTAAGACCTCGAAATCCTCGGTAAGCATATTATGATTAGGGTTGAATTTACCGACATTAATAACTTCTCCAATCAAATCTGCAAAACATTTAACATGTTACAACAAAGAAAGCTATAAAATAGTTGTAACGCTACATACCATTTTTGAAGTTACGATAATAGCACGAAAACTTACCACCTAAGTAGTTAGCCTCAAAGGATGGAGCAAGAATGTCGCTGAACACAACAAAATAAAAAAGGTCCTTCCACAGTTCGCCATTACACCTACGACTTTAGTGGATTCAAGGAAGTAGATCCTCGGAAAAAATGATGTATAACCACCTGGAGACTTCTGGTGAATCACATCAAATTTCTGTATACTAACCCAATCACTTTCACAAAGCTTATCAATAAAGATTTCATAAAGATCTTTCGTCACTGTTGCATGCACTCTCTTGCCCTAGTCAAAACAATAAAAACCCCCAACATTATAAACTATATCCAATGCACACCGATCATAGATCTCTTTAGCCATAGATCCAGATGTGTTACACGTCACGATGTAACCGCTAGAGAATCGAAAAGATTTTACCATGATATATCATTAATCCAAAACATAAACGACCAATTACACTATTTCTAAAGTACTTAAGGGCTATATATAAACTTACTCGTCGTCCATAAGGCTGACACCAATCTGTAATCTTCTTGACCATCTCCAAAATGATACCCAACAGAAGACACGCATCCGATAAAATCTAAAAATACCAAACAACAAACGAATGAAATTGGTTATCGAATTAGGCAAAGTGTAGATTAACGTAAACTGAATGTATGATTAACCACTAACCAATTAACACAGTAGTGTCTATTTTGAAGCTTAGAACATCTTGAAAACTCCGAGTATCCAAAAAGAAACGATCGTTTTTGGGAGTAATGTTCTCGACAATAGTAGCGTTTTTAAACATAATCTGGTACATATGACTGGTAGTTTTCAAGATACCAACATAATGTCTCACGCGAAATCCAAAGAATATTTTCCAATCACCTTCTTTGATCCTCCCTTCGTAAATTGCTACTTCTGTAGGCAATATCGTGGCACCAATTCGCCGACCCTAAGTCAAAACTACCAAGATCAAAGATCGCAATCCACAATTCCGTGAATCTAAAATCTCATCTTGACTTAATATATAATCTACAGTACTAATGCAATTAATAGAATACGATCTCAATAACGTACATTTTCGTCTTGAACAATCATCTCGATACCATCCTGACCATTCATGTAAGGTACACGCCACAGTCGAAGAATCTTTACATCTACTGCGTAAACCGTCCCGACATGATACAAATCATTGAGCGTATCCCTAGCAACTCTTTCCATTAGAGAATGAACAAAAATTATTGAACCTGCTTTCTGTTTTATGGAAACGTTAAGTAAGACAGAAAATGCTAATTAAAACATAGAAAGATGGGCCCACTAATATCACAAGTAGAATATCAAGAAATATTTCAAACAGACGGAAGTTCAAAAATGCTTATCATTACAAACCTAACCAAGTGACAAATGTCAAAAATACATACTATGTATATATTTTAAAACAATATATAGGTGATTAAAACTATTGGTTAAACTACCAGACAAACTATTACAGAATCGATTCTATTTCAAGCAAGAAATCATTAGTTACAACTGAGATCTTCGTGAAAAGACATATCAATATTACTTGTGATAGATGCATATCAAAACTGCGCATATCTGTACATAAGCATAGATTATATCGAATACAAATACAGCTTTTCCTTCAAATAAACTTAATTTAACAACATGACATACAAATTTCGAATCGTCAAATATTTCAGCATCCTTTAATTCATTTCATAAAAATGTTGGATTTTTGTCCATAGAGAAATCTTCTTATAGTTCCCACTTTTGGGCCAGCTATAATGTTAAGCCTTATAGATTTTTTTGATTCATTGAAAAATAGTAAAATTGTATACATGGTAGAGTAATACAAAGGGACAGCAATTACTATGGGCTAATAATCACCGATTAGTTAAATTTACATATCCATTGTTTTTGGCCAATACGTTGAAAGATTAAACATCACCAACACATATGAAATTTCGTCATAGTAAATGTAAAAAAAATGAAAAAAAATGAAACAGGTCAAATAATAACGCTCACCACAAATGGTGATTTGATACCTTTTTGCATGCCGTAAAAACCAATGATTTAGAAAGTGAGTTTTTTTACTCACTAACGCCAACAAATTATAAACTTAATATTGTATAAACTAAAGTATTTTTTCCACTGAAATGTTATTGGTTATCTATTGTTCATAAATATACTTATTAAAAAATATTAATTAACTGTTTAATAACCTATGCAAAAGAAGGCAAAACATCTAACTATAGGCACGTGTATAGTCGCGAGTACCCGGTGCAATCAATTCTAGCAACGAAACAGACCATCTAAAATAATCCCAACATTCTGAATTTATTAGAAAATTCGTATAACAGCCTTAATTTAAAACTAAATTAAAATTGCGGAAAAAGAAATGATAGATAAAAATAGAACATAGATTCAAACAAACAACGTAAGTAATTTTCGGATCATAATATATTACATTATCAAAATAACCAACAAATTTGGTGTCAAATCCGAAACACCTACGCATAAAAGAAACAAGTCTCAGACAACACAACGATAAAGCATCAAAACTCGATGTTTATTATAACATTAGAACCAAACGTTTTTGGATAGACGCACGACACATCCAACAAATCAGTTACGTCCACAGAGAGAGAACCTATAACATATTAAAATATAAATCGTTAGAACACAAACAATCTCCAAAAAATAATTATAAAAAAAAACATATAATTACTCACTTCGCTTTAAACTCTTTTACATCTTCGCCATCAAGCTTGAATGTAAACTGAGAACATGGATCATAAGAACGAACCATGTGCGAATGGACTTCATCACCTATGAACACAAACGAAAAACAATGAAAAATAATTTCCACTAAAATGACAATATTAGTTACCAGATAATCAAAGATCATACCTCGAGCTTTGCATATCTGCAAAAACCTCAGCACGCAGATGATTGGCCTATCTTCCGCCTTTTTGTAAGCGCATTCGATGTCCTTGGCAATCTGACCACGGGCAATGCACGGCAAAATGCCTTCTTTGCTGTTTTTTAAAATGACACGTATACTAAATATCTAAACAAACCACATAGAAACATAAACAAAAAAACCAAACTTCGGTATGGTCAAGCAACTCGAAGCGTAAGTAGAAACGTGAATCATCATAGGCCTGAGGATCGATCTCCTCTAGCTTTCCAACAGAATAGATTGCTCCGATAACATCTAAAACCCAAAATAACACACGGATTAATAGTCTGATCATAAAATCCATATCATTACGAAAAACCAAACCAGCCACGAAACCAAAAAAAAAAAAACCAATGAACAAATATACTATAACAATAAAAAAAAACCCACCAACTAAATACCGAGGGTCAACAGCACCCGTCAAGATATCTTAAAAATTAGAGCAGTCAAGAGTCAAGTCTCTAGTACCCGTCCAAGTGGTCTTAACATCCGTACCATGGGAGATCTCGATCCTTACATTATAGTACCCAAACTGAACCGTGCCAAACACGTACTTGACGTCAAAGTATCCAAGAGAATACCAATGTCCCTCCTTAAAGACAGCCTCGTATTTTTTTAGGAGATCGGGCATAACCGTTGCAGAAATCCGAAACCCCTAAACATGATTTTTATATACAATTAATGACAACCAATTAACAGTTTCGTAAAACAACACAATATGATGCCCTGTCCACTCAAAGGCAGTATAAAAACCAAAAGGCTGTAAGATATTTTTGTTAAAGAATATGATGATTTATCTAATATTGTAAATCAACGCAATCTTGTAAAACTGTTTTTAATAATAAACCCGATCATCCTAATCTAAAGGCAGTAGAGAATCGAACCTTTAAGTCAGCGAGAACCATCTCAAGCATATCTCCGAAATCATTGTGTTTTTTCCAGAGACGAAGCAATTGTACACATATCATACATCCCTTTTTTCCAACCTCCAGATCGGCGAGAGCATGATAAGATGCCATATCTTCAGATATCGTAAGTACGGCTCTAGAAGTCTTAGACGTTTTGCTTTCTCTTTGCAACCTTTTGACACTTTTATGTGGATGATGTCTTTAATAGCTAGTGAAACGGTGTCAATTACTTTATAATACCTAATACACACACCGTTTAGGGTAAATATTTACACCGTCATAATTAACCAAAATAATATAATTATTAAATCATTTAAATTATAAAAAATATTTTTAACCCTTTTTAAATATTTTGTCAGTGCAATTATTATAGCTAAATCTATACGTAAAGTACGATACCTCAACCACAAAAATATTTAATTTCGAAAAGTTTCAGATTTAATAAAATTTAGCTATCCAAGAAAATCTTTAAACGATCGTCGTGCAGAAACAATGATTAACATTTAAATAAATATTGAAGCCTCGAACATTTAAATAAAAATTCATATATCATAAAAAGCCTCTAACATTTAAATAAAATTCGTATATCATAAAAATTACCACAAAACAAACATTCATTTCCGTTGATATTCTCTTTTTTTAATTTCCTTGGTCTAAATATCTAAATATTTTCTTGTTTAAATGTTTACTTGTTCTAAATATATAAAATTATTTAAATAAAGACGCTAATTAATAGCTCTCTCTAATATTAGTCCCATAACCCACAAATATTAACAACATAGGATTTTACAAATACCAATATTGTAACTAAGACGATCAATAATTATACATGTCGGACGATATATTAAAAATCCAAACGAATTATGGAAATAGAGCTGCACACTAAAGAGCATACAGCTGAATTTCAAAGTTTTAGAACTAAAATGTAATTTTCAAGTTCGAACCACATACAATAAGTGTCCTGGTATTTAACAAAAACAACATTAATTCCCAATAAGTGTAGCACGCCAGATGATACCACCGAATACAATAAGGACGATTACGCATCGAGAACCTAAAAAATATTAAATATACGATCACTATATTAGGCACCACCACCAAACATCAAATTTAAGAACACTGCTATAATAACTGACCTCTTTTTGAACACTCGAACCTCGTCACTATCCAGACAGAATGAGAACTGTGAGCATTGACAACAATTATGAAGTACAAACGAATGGACTTCGCCACCTACGGCGGAGAATAAAGCACAAATCACTTAGTAAAAATATGACAAAATCACGGTAAAATCAGCGAATTACACCAAAATAATACCTCGACTTTCGCAGACTTGCCATAATCTCAGAACGCATATGATTGGTACATTTAAAACCCGTTTGTAGGCAGAATAGATATCTCGAGCAAGTACCCCACGTGCAAAACACGGTAAAACCGCACCTTTGTTGTAGCACAGAGCAATAATACAAATAAAAAAGCGACACACCAAATAAAAACATAACCAAAAACAGAATCTTACGTATGACCAAGCAACTCAAAACGTAGATAGCAACGTGACTCCTCGTATGCATTGAGATTGATATCACAAACCTCGCCGACGGAATGAACTGCTCCGATGACATCTAAAAATGATTTTAGCCCAACAAACCAGGCAAATAGATATAGTCTAAATAATCTAATAAGTATTAGTGAGAATTAGCAAACAAAAAATTGATAACTAATTTACCAACTAATAATCTTATATATATATGTGTTGTCTTATATACGTGTTGATCTTAAACAGTATGTTCGAAGAGTTTATTTCTGCAAAATATCCAGATCTCTCCGAAAAAGAACTCTCCGCGAAAAGAGCCGACGAATATCATTTATGGGTGAAAGATTATGTATGTTTGAATAATATTCTTATGTATGTATATATTACTTATTTATGTATCTATACTTCTATATATTTAATATTGTCTATCTATATGCAGGTTACTTACTGGAACGCCACACATCCTTTTCCTACTTGGGTTTAAGAGATAGTGCATGAACCCGTGAACAAGGCCAGAACTTGGCCTATCTATTTTACAAGAGGATATTTATTTCATACGCACAAACACAGCGAGGGCCGAAAAACATGTAACTATGGTGTATGTGTTAAAGGAGAGAATTATAGTGATGCATCTGATGAAGCTGATTTCCACGGGATCCTAACGGATATAATACAACTCGAGTACGAGGGGATGGTTAATTTGATAATCACACTCTTTAAGTGTAAGTGGTACGACCCTGTTATCGGTAGAGGCACTCGGAGAAACAATGCTGGCATTGTAGACGTTCTTTCATCGAGAAAGTACAATAAATACGAACCATTTATTCTAGGTCCGTACATTCGTATATCTCTATATATATATATATTACTTTCTGGATATCATATATATATATTCAAGTGTAACTTCTACATATTTATTTTGCACAGCCTCTCAAGCGGATCAAATTTGTTACATCCCGTACCCATACACGAAGAAACCGAAACATTTGTGGCTCAATGTTGTTAAAATTAACCCGAGGGGAAATATTTCTAGAGAATATGTCGACGCAGAACCGACTCTTTTACAGCAAGAAAATGATGATCCTGTAATGATGACAACAATTGAAGATCTCGAAGTCGACAATTTGATACAAAGAGTAAACCCAATCAATCTAGATTATGATGTCGGAGATGCTGAAGGAGAAGACGAATTTCAGTGTAATTTATCGTCTTCTGATGATGATGAAGATGAGGAAGAACCGTAATAATGTGTTTAAATCACTAAATTAATTATGTAAGATTCTTGATTTTTTTTCTCTTAATTAAGCAAACTTATATCGATTTTCATAAAAACAATCTAAATTAAGCCCAAAATTTAAACCTATTTAAATTAGTAACAATTTAAACTAAAATTCAAAACTTTGATTTTCTTAGTATCAAAACAAAATAAACCCCAAATTTCAACTAAACACAATTTAAAACTAAACACAAATAACAAAAAAAAAAAAAAACTGGTGGCCGTGTTGATTTTACAACCCTAAATTCACCTTGCTCTATTCTTCTCTTCTTCTCCTAGCCGCCTAAGTGTGAGACACATAAACTCTCTTTCTCTTCTCAATTTGTTGTTCTTCAGGTGTCTTTCTCTCTATCGATTCTCACTTGCTTTGCAATTCTCAAGGTTTATCACTTTTTCTCCTTTTTAGTTTCAATTTCTTTCTCAGCCATTTCAGGATTCTTCTTGTTTTTCTCACTCAAATTCGCGTTTTTACTTGTTCTTCTCCGCCGATTGTCGAGTGTACTTCAATCCAACCATACCAAGGTTCGTCTCTCTCTATCTCTCTCTCTCTCTTTCTCTCTCTCTGCTTCCTTAACTCGTTCTCACAGATTACAGGTTCGTCTCTCTCCAATGGCCGCCGGAAGAGGGAAGAGAGCAAGAGGTGCGATGGCTGGAGGAAGAGGAAGAGGTCGAGGGCGAGGTGCATCTGTCGCCTCCGGAAGTCGGTCGAACCCTTCCGCATCTACGCCGATTACGCCGTCGGAGCTACCGCAGCAGTATAATTTCACTCCGGCGGCAGACCTCTCTGCGCCACGGCTTGTCCCTCTCACCCAAACTCAGCTGCACGTCCGCCACTTCCCACCGCCAACCCAGCTTTTCGAAAACAACTCCACGCGTCCCTCTTCGACTCCTCAAGGTAAGCTCTTCGTTTCTTTGTATCAAGTTAACCTGAGATGAGTTTTCTGGAAGTTACCAAATTGTCGCTCTTTATATGAGAAACTGAGATTGAAGTAATGGTTGCAAAAACTGATATTTTCACTTTAAGCTAGATTATTTTTGCTTAATCATATCCGAGTTCTTCATTTTTAGTGTTTCTATGGATTTTGTGGTTTGCGGTTCAGTCTTTTTTTTATCATGTTTGCAGGTCAGATGTCTCAACTACAAACCTCTCCACACCCTCAACCTCAACGGCAAAGCTCTTCCAATCCGAATACTCCGCTGCACAACTCTGAAACACAAAGTAATCAGGCGTCTGAAGCTCAACATTCCAACGACGATTTGGAAGACGAGATTGACGACGATGCATATATTGAACCCAATCTCCAGGAAGACCAACTCCGCTATCTTGAGACGCTGCTACGGACGCCAAATCGTCATCAGTGGACAACTGTCCTCTCTCCAAAAAAACCTCAGCCACCAGATACCACGTGGTAAGTTTCCTAAGTGTTAAAGCTTTTTGTTTTACTCACAGGTTTAAATTTCTATAGAAGGTGTAAATTGTGTCAAATGGTTTGCAACTGTTTTTATTGTGTCAAATGATCGATGTTAACTTAAATGATGTCAAATGGAAGTCGCTTGATTGTTTTGATCTCAAAAATTAAATAGTCTTTTGATAATCTTTGTTTCTTATATTCAGATTATTATTGGAAGGTGCTTGATTGTTTGATAGGGCTGTGAGAGTAATGACTAAGAAATATGAACTCAGTCTTACATTTGTATAGTTTTAAAGTTTTTTCTTTTTCCTAAGTTTCATAGTTTAACGCTTTCTTTTTTTCTTCTGATTCTGCTTGTAATTAGTTCCATAACTTACTATGCTTGTTTTCTCTATGAGTGTAGGTTTGGTCGTGACAAGTCTGTTTTGGTCAGGAAGATTACAAAGATCTTCACAAACAAATTTGATGATGCATACTACAGTTGGAGTTGTGTGCCTCCGCAGCGAGCGGAGCGATACTTCATAGAATTTGCGGTAAGTACTCTTCTCTGTTACATTTATATGTACTATTTTTTCCTCTTCTCTTTACTAACATCGATCTGCGCTTCTTGTATTGTAGAAAGAGCACACCTGGGATCCCATATTAACAGGGACAGTACAAAGACATTTTGAGGCGATTTGTAAGAGGAGGATGATAGATATGGTCAGCAAAGCTCACACACTTGGTGTGCGACCTACCTGGATCAGCGAGACTCTTTGGACTGAAATGTGCACCTACTGGGACACTGATGGTGCTATACAGAGGAGTCAGACAACATCTGCTGCTCGAAATTCTGACCGTGGCGTTCTTGGTCCTCACAAGAACTTCACAGGTCAAAAGTCTTTTCAACAAATCCACCAAGAAATGGTAATTCACATTCCTCTAACTACTGCCTTTATAAGTTTATATTTTTGACTTAGCTGTTTCTTTTTGTTACATTTTTAGGAAGAACAGTTTGGTAGACCAGTTAGTATTGGTGAAGTTTTCCTGAAGACTCACACAAGACCAGATGGGACTTATGTTGATAAGAAGGCGCAGACAATTGCAGAGACATATGAGAAGAACCTGCAAGCGAAGCTGTCCGAGTTCGAAGCAGAAACTTCAGATGGGACTTCGCGACCTCGAGAGCTAACCACGGACGAGTACAACGACCTCTTTCTTCAGGTAACTATGCATCTGATCTTTCATTAAGCATTTGCGTTTTCATTGTTTACACATTTGCTAACTGTCCGACTTTATTTTTCGTAGTCAACTATCGTGAATGAAAGAGGCGATGCTTATGGTCTTGGAAGTCTTGGAGAGTCTCACGTCAGCGGCAAACGCAAGTACCCGGGTAGCTCTTCGTCGTCCTATCACTCGCTCCAACAACAGCTTGAAGAAGCTCAGCGCCAAATAGAGACACAAGCTGCTCATAACACGCGGCTTGAAGCTGAGCTAGCCCGTCAAGCGGCTGAGCAGCAGGACTTGAGCTTGATGGAGCAATATCTTCGCAAAACTGACCCGGTATACCTTGACTTCCGCGCTGCCCAATCTGCTCCAACTCACTCTTCTTCTTAGGTTTCTATCATTTCAAACTCCACTATATTATTTGTATTGTTTTTCATTGTTTAGATTTTTTTTTGTAAGACTACCTTTTATTAAGTACCTTATTAGTAATTTATGTGTTATAAGCCTTTTCTTAGATTCAAAATTCTTTATTAAAAACAAAATATCAAAACCAAAAATAGCCAAAATGCGTTTACCAAATTCTTTTTTTTTAAAGTTATTAGTCGCTAATTGGTGGTAAAAAAGTCACAAATCAGTCGCTACTTGGTCGCAATACGGATGCATTAGTTCCTCAATTAGTCGCTATTTAGTCACTACAGAGTCGCAAAGCAGTCGCAATATTTAGCGACTAATTAGCAACTACATAATTTACGACTTCACAACTTCTATAATCAGTCGCAATTTGCTAGTCAAACAGTCACAATTTAGTTGCAAAATTGCGACTAATTAGCGACTACTGGAATTAGCGACGAAAGATTAGTTACTACTTATTTTAGTCGCAACTTAGTCGGAAATCTTTGTTTTGCGACTACTTAGCAACTGTTTTTGGAGTCGCGAAATGTCTGTTTTCTTGTAGTGGCAGCGTCTGCGAGGATATCAAAGAAACTTGAGCAATGAAGAGATGTATTTTTACCACCACGCCAGACTGATTTAACAACCGTGGCAGGGACAAACTCGATTCTGATATCATAGCAACAAACTCGAACCGAGCTCAACACATCCTTAACTTCAAACAACTGAAGTGAATTCCAATCACCCTCTTTAAGAACGTTCTCATATTTTTTTCACCAAATCGGGCATCACTGTAGCGGTTATTCGGAAACCGTAGATATAAATTTGCGATTATCAAATTAAATTACCAAATCTATTTTTGGCAATAGACGAAATCCGACATACTTAGTGATTGTGAACAAAAAACAAAAAGAAAAACATAACCTTCAGGTCACCGAGGATCATCTCAAGTGTGTCTCCAAAAAAGTTTTGCTCCTTCCAAAGCCGAAGTATTTGAACACATATTCGCCAATCTCTTCCGCCAGTCCTTAGATCGGATAGATTATCATAATACGCCATATCCTAAGGTATTTGGTCGGCGATTTTTGGCGACTAAATTTCTCTTATGTTACTCTCTCTAGGGGTTTCAGTTTTGAAAGGGTAAGTTGTATAAGTATTAATTGATATAGGCTAAACAAAAACATGTTTTATTAATATATTATTTTTGAACCGATTATTAATTTATACCAATATTCATGAAGTTGTTGCTATAAAATTTTATTAAAAATGTTCAATATGTACCAGTTCCGGTTTCGAGCTACCAAACCGAATTCAGGCTAGCTATTCTATTATCGAAAATGACACCACCCGTCGATATCTACCAGTACCCTCTGACAGTGTGATAAACCAAACTGTTTTTAACAACACTATTAATCTAGGTCGACAGGATATTGCTATTACACCAGTTCTGAAAAATAATTTTACTGTTTTTTTATTTTATAGAAACCACTTCCAAATATTCGTCATAAATATATCCTCCCAAGACGGATATATCCTTCCACTTCCAAATAGACGCAAATCGTCCATAAAATTCACTTAAGAAAAAAAAACTGTCAAGACCACAAACACGATTATTATAATAATGCTAACAATTAAACAAGCAGACACATGTTACAGGATTTTACTCCATTAACCCAAAAGTGCTATTGAGTATAAACTCTACCTTGTAATGGGTTTAAGTGAATCCGACCAATTGTTTCTAGTTTGGTTGGTCCTTACTAAACTCACCTAACTTTTGTATCTAAGTAAACCAAGATTTATTACCCAATGGGCTTACTGACGTCAAAATTTGGACAACAACAAAAATAAAAAAGGCCGTAAAAGCACTATAGATGAATTCAAATAATATTTCTAATCCCGTAAAACACCAAAACCAATTCGCGAAAACCTTAGAATACGAAATATAAATAATACTTCGCACAAGTCTCGACATCAATCGCAACAAACCCAAAAACTAACAGATAAAACCAAAGCAACATAAATATTATAAATTGGATCGAAGTGTTCAAATGGCCTTAGGTTTAGTAGGCGTTCCTTGATCCGTGACTACACCATCATCATGTTCTATTCGATGCCTTTTGGATTCTGGTGAACAATCTGCTGCAAAATCGGAATCGCCACCCGAACATACATCTTCCTCCACAATAATAGGTGGCTACAAAAGAACACAAGAGTGTCACAACAATAAATATACAAATGGACATAATAATATCTAACACACACAACGAATCTACCTGCGACTTTATCTCGTCACGGTACTTGTCGATAATATCACTATCTCTTGAAATAAGATCAACAACAAACGACGACTTAATCTTGTTCACATTAGCCTCAGAAATAGTGACTTTAAAAAGCTTTTCCTTATCTATCAGACCGGCCAAGGATGGTCGTAGGGCCACAGCACCATCCTATTTCGTATGAAATCAGCTATTAACATAAAAACCATAACACTAATTATCTATTTGTTAAGAACAAAAAAAGAACTAACCTCTACGGCCTCATCATACAACTCCTCGGCAGATTTTCCAATAAGCTTTTTCCCCAATGGATCGAAAACTAAGAAACTCGCCCAACCACCGTACGCGTTAGAAACTTCCAGCACAACGAAGTAGCAACACATAGATCAAAATGATTTAAAAAATCTCAAAAGCACAATAAAAAGAGATTTAAGATAACAGTAAATCTATTCAGATATAATTATAAATAATCAAATACATAGCAACAACGTTGGTAAAAACTTTTTTGCAATGTAGACATTTCCAAACAGGTTGATCAAGATAGTCAAACTTATCGGGATAAGGAAAAACTTTCCTATTGCACTTTTTGCAAGCTATGTAATACCAGTTGTTGTTATTACCAAGGGACGTCACGGTTGCCAATGTCAGGAACCTCCCCGGCTTCACATTAATAAATAGATTAGTTTAAAATACACAACAATAACAAAAACATAGATGTCATTCAAATGCGTAGACATACATTGCTACAATCATGGAGTCCATTAGTCGACACCCTCATATACTTAAAACCCAAGAATTCATCATACAACAAATCTTCTGAAACAATGGACCCGCTATCGTCGCTAAGGACCAATTAAATCTTATTTACATGTAGCCTATCAAAATTAATAACATCAGTTAGACCATTTACAAACGAATCAAAAAGATCGAAGTCACAATCATAAAGAAAAGTAGAGAGATCAATATACTTTCCCACAAATTCTTTCACATAGAGAATTTTTGGGTTCAGCAAAATCTTGGTGGTATCCAACGAATTCGTAATGTTTATATCCCCTACAAAACACATAAATTAGAGAATAGTTACATCTTATTCAAACATTTGAGAACAGTCATAACGGACCCAAAACAATAGATATTAGAGGAGTGAATTTTACTAATAAATCTCACCACGGTATTCTCTAACACTTGCAAACATGATAACACAAACAACAACCAAAGTGGCATTATGTTTTACGTATTCTGAAACTTGTTTGGCGTAGTCTCCCCAGAAAACACATTCCAATTGTCTACCCCTAAATTACACAAAACATAAAATGATAATTAATAAAATATAGTGAGTGTTGTATACGTTACCAACATAGGATAACTGTTTAGGCTCACTCGGTATCCCTAAACCCAAACTTAAGTCTAGATAGAGACTTCCCCTGGGTTTTGGTTTCCTCAACATGGCCTACATATATAATCTTGTCAATAGTATCTGATCACACACAAAACCCAAAAATTCTGATTAAATATAGGTAAACCAGATTTATTAGTGTTTTAAACCAATCAAGTCCTATGCTCACTTACCAACTAAATACCGGCGATCAAAATCATTCAATAAAATCTCTTTAAAACCTACATAAATTATCTCCGGGACAGTAGATGGAAAATCCAAACACTTCGTAACGCTGGTTAAAAATTATCTGAAAGCGTGACTGACACGTGCGATAATCTCCTTGGATTTCTGCGAGCTTGAAAGTGTCAATGAATACAGCTTGACCCTCTTTTAGTTCTTTGGCAAAGACCTTAGCATGATCTTTCTCAACAGTTGCATGAATTCTATCACCCTAAAACAAAAAGGATCATTATTAATAAATTTAGATTGGGATTGGTTACAACGCCAGTTTATTTATAGTATAATCTTTACCTCTTGATCAAGCAAGACCATCTCGAGACTACTTCCGCCTTTTCCTTTGAAGCCATCCCAAACCCAGAGCACACGAACTCTTATCTTGTAATTATCAGAAGGCGAATGAAGCCCCTTGATGAGAATGGAAAGAGAAGGTTTCCTACAAAAAATAGACATTGCAGAAAATTATGTAGATATCTTTCAAGAAGAATGATATGACGAATACTTGGATGTGACCGAACATATATATATTTATACACGATATAAGACCGACTATGAATATATATTAACTTATTTAAGTATCCTACTAAATAGATGATATACATATAAACCCTAAAAATGTATAAATCCCATAACAATAATTCCAAAAACGAAGACTTTCTAAATAGCTTAGAGTAGCCCATGGAGAAGATTCCTAAAAATATGTAAATTATACATATCCAAAAAGGCAAGCAATAACAATAACTATTTACTAATTAGATATATAATATACGAACTATTAACTAATTAGATATATAGCATACGATATGTAGATATACTTACGAACTCATAAAAGAAATTAGTTTTTAGGGTTAGAGATAAAAACAAATCCCACGATAACAAAGATTAAAGATTGCGTTTACGAAATATACATATCAAGAATAAAAATTATTGAATATTCTTAGATTAGGTATTTACAAAATTACCAAGTGCGTTTTACAAATGCGTTTTACATAACCGAGACATCATTAACACAGCGGATTCACTAATCCCATAGACCGAAGATATTATTGGCGAAAGTAAACCAATGTACAAATCAGTAGCACATTCATTGGTTTATCTATAAAGTAACACATTCATTGTTTTATTTATAAAGCACATTCATTGTTTTAGTTATAGTGTATGGTCGTATTAAACACATGCTTAACGAAGATCACAACTACTTACTTTAGTACTTATATTCAAGTGCAATATACAAAATATATTCAAGTGCAGGATACAAAATATCTCTGACAAAACTAAGGTAAACAATGTACATTGAAATCATCATATATGAATACTCAGACACTGGAGAATTAGGGATTGAGAACTCCATACGTCTGAAACCCCAAATAAACAACTGGTATGCTTCTTAAATTCATTATCGAATTTAGAGACATCATCTTAATTGCAACACCAATAATCTAAAGATTACATCCTCGTAATCGCGACACCAATATGGTACTTAAAACGTATAATTAAAAACCCTTGTTACCATTGATAAATATAACTAATGCAAGAAATTCCTTAGAGACATAGTAAAATTAAAAAACTGTTGTCACAATTGATCAATATAACTAATAATGCAAGAAATTCTTGAGATACATAATTAAAATACGAAGCTCTTAACACAATATCTTCTAATTTGGAGCAACGGGTGCATCAATCAATCCTTTCGAAGATTACGATAAGCCATAGCGTTGAAGAATTTAGATTTAAGTTCTGATTCGCCGGTGAAACGGATCGTCGATATCCTCGCAGTGGGATCTAATAAAAAAAGAACACACAAAACTTAACAATCATTGTATATAAGAAAAACAGGGAAAAAAACAAAGACCGCCAAGCTTACACAGTGACATATCAAACAATCCGCAGGCCACTGCAACCTTAGACGAAACCACAAAACTATATTCAGAAGAGCAAGTGGTTAGATGCGTATATAAGCGATCAAACATATCGAAGATCAGTATTCAAAATTATGGAGACGAAACCATAAACCCATGCATAATAAAACCCACGACGCTAAAGTATTTATAGCGAACGAATTCTAAGGTTTTAATGTTTCCATTAAACTGATATGCACGAAATAGTAATTATAATTTTCGATGTATTGTGATTATCCTTAAATAGTGATTATCCTTTTCGATATATAGTAATTATCTTTATGCGTTAATTATTTCCCAAATAGATAAATACGCGATGCATCACATTATTTAACACCGCATTAGCAAATAAAGGAAACTAATAATTAAACACGCCATAATTAATTAGGCTAGCTAAATTACGAAATTATACATCCTAGCCTTTGTATTCATTAAGGGCAGAAACGTAATTCAGTTTTCAACTTTCAATTTCAGCTCAAATCACTTCGCAAATAATAATATATATTGAGGATATTCCCCATATTATGGGATACAAGTAAATCTAAGGGAATATGTATAAATTTCTATAGAGATAAGAATAGTTTCCTATAATCTAAGTTAAGGTTTACCCGACCTATTCTTGTATAAATACATATGTACATCATTGTTAATAAAGCAAGTCAGTTTAATATCTAATTGTACATGGTACTAGAGCTAAGATCACACAAAAATCACTAAAAAAAATTTCTACTTCGAAATCTTTTCTTTTCTTTCTAAAAGTTAATTTTCCCTCAAGTTCTAAGGAATATCTGGTGGTGTTGGTGATACATCTCTTGTTGTTTCTTCGTCTGTGATGAAATTTGTTGGTGAAAAAGGTAATGCGGTCTCGTCGATTTCACCTTACTCATTCTATGGGTCGGATAATCTCGGCGCCATGATCACGTCAGTTCAGTTGATTGGTGAAAACTACAATGAATAGGCCTCGGAAATGCTTAATGCACTTCAAGAAAATCGCAAGATAGGTATCATTATAGGCACGTTGAAGAAACCTGCTACCGATAGCCCTGATCTGGAAGACTGGTTTACAGTCAATTCCATGATCGTGAGATGGATTAGTTCCTCCATCGAACCAAAATTCAAATTCACAGTGACCTACATCTCTGATGTACATCAACTATGGATAGATATGACGCAGCGCTTTTCATTGGGCAACAAGGTCTGAAAACATCATATCAAGGCGCAACTCGCGTCATGTCGTCAAGATGGGTAGAGTGTTCTTGAATATTTCGGCAAACTCTCAACGTTGTGGGAAGAGTTGCAGGTTTATCGTCCGGTGTTTATTTGTTCATGTGGAGCAGCTGCAGAGATTGTGAAAGAACAAGAAGCATAGAAGATCCATCAGTTCATCATGGGTCTCGACGATTCAAGGTTTAGAAGTGTTTGTACTCAATTCATTAGCGCAGATCCTACTCCTGATCTCGGTGAAGTTTATGCTAAGATCATTCGTGAAGAACAGAGGTTAAATTCTGCTTGGAGGAAAGAGCAACAGCATGCTAACTCCATTCAACGACCTCATAACATGCTATGCTCACACTGTGGCAGAACATGGCATGAGAAGCAAAGCTGTTGGCAAATTGTGGGGTTTACAGAGTGGTTTACAGAGAGAGATGATCGGGGCCGAGGAGGTTATCAGCCTTATCGTGGCAGAGGAGGTCGTGGTTTGGGTTTTGAACAAATCACCACCACTGGTCGCAGTCGTGGTCAAGCTACAGCTGCACATGCTACAATTTTAAACGCGTACTCGTTTCTTGATTTTACACCCAACCAATGGAAGGCTCTGACACAGATATCTTCATGCTGACTCAGAGGAGGTGTACATGAAATTTCCACCAGGTTTTCGACATTCTCATCCAGAGAAAGTTTGTCGTCTTCACAAGTCACTTTATGGCCTTAAAAATGCCACTTGTTATTTGTTTTCCAAGTTGTCTGATGCACTTCTTAAGTTTGGATTTGTTTAGTCCTATGAAGACTATTCTCTTTTCTCTTTCACACGCAAGAAATTGCGCTTTGCATTCTGGTTTATGTTGACGATCTTGTTATTACAGGTAATTACAAGTCCATCCTTACAAAGTTCAAAGATTACCTTGGTCGTTTCTTTCACATGAAGGGCGCAGGCAAACTAAAGTACTTTCTCGGTATTGAAGTGAGTCGTGGACCCGAAGGTATCTATCTTTCTCAACGAAAATACGTGTTGGACATCATTTCCACGAGTGGTCTTCTTGGCTCTCGCCCTTCTCCAACTCCATTAGAGCAGAATCATCGTTTGGCGTTGGTCGAGAGTCCGTTGCTTGATGATTCCACAAAGTACATACGCTTAGTGGGTCGCCTCTATGTCTCAATAATACTCGTCCTGAATTGTCTTACACCATTTATGTATTATCTCAGTTTATGTAATAACCAAAGGAAGCTAATTGGGAGGCGGCTCTCTCTCACTCTCTCAATCTCTCAACATTCTCTCAATCTCTCCAAATACTCTTTTATTTTTAGTTTTATAGGTTTTACATTTATTTAAAATCTCTTATTCTTCTTTTTCATATTTTTTTAATTTAATTTTAATAAGTTTTTTTTAATAAACCATTTATAAAAGATAAACAAATTTGATTTTTTTTTTAAAAAAAAATTTGTTGGAAACTTATCAAAATTAATTAATTATTTTAAAAAAAATTATTTATGAGAAATTTTGGACGAATCTTTTAAGTTTCTCGGAAATTTTCTCGGAAGTTTTTTCTTATGAGAAATTTCCGACGAATTTCCGAGAAACGGATCATCTAAAGAAATGGTTGTCTATTGTATTCCTCTTTATTTATAGAAAGAAAATATATCTCGTTCATCTATCTTTTGTTTATTTATCATTGATTCTCTATATGAATCAAGTCGAATTCAAAATCTTTTGATAACATGGATTCCTATTTCTCAATTGTATCCCCGATCAAGACAATTGGCTGAATCGCGTGAAACCATTTCAGAGAAGTTCATTGATATCTTTTTTTTTTCTAAAGCAAATCGACTTCGATTCTTGAATAATCCTCATCACTTCTGCTTCTATTGTACCCAAAGATTTCCTTTTTATGTGGAAAAGGCCCGTCTCAATAATTCTGATTTTACGTATGGACAATTCCTCACTATCGAAAAATTCTGAAAAATTTCCGAGATATATGGATTTCCGAGGCTCGAATTCCGACAAACCTTTGTTTCTTCAAAATTTGAATTTCTGAGAAATATGGTCGTCGGATATCAATGTGTTTTCTTGTAGTGGTGAAATTTGAAAGTTTAGCCAAGAGATCCTATCCAGTCACATTATTCGCATCAGAGCAAGATCGAATATAAAGAAAAAAAGTAATAGATTTAGTGACATGTTAGAGAATAAGACTTATCTACAAAAAGTTTCGTCAAATTTACTATTTTTACGTAGCTTCCTCATTATATGACACGTATTTTTGCTCATGTACATATTAATTTACATCACTTTAACAAAATTGATACAAAATTATGAATTCACATGAATTAAATAATCAATGTAATCAATAATTTTTGTTAACATTATTTAGAAAAATGATGTAAAATTTATATCAGTTAAAGTTATGTAACAATTTTTTTTATACTTTATTCCAAATCACTAGTTGATAAGGAAGTGGGAGAAAACATGTCTATAAATATTAAAACTTAAGTACCTAATATTTATGTTTATTGGCCAATAAGATTAATTTTTGATTTTTTGGTTTATTTAAAAAAATATTGACACATCAATTTTTGGTTGAATAATATTATTATTACAAATATTAATGAAAATTTATAATTATTTTAAATTATTTTAAAAATCTGATATCATAATAATATTTCTTAAAAATGATACAAATATTTATCATCAGTTATAATAACTATAGCAAAAATTAACGATCTTTAACATCTTGTTGATTACAATAAACGATACTAATATTTATAAATTGTTGTAAATTATTTGCATCACTACTTTCAGAATTATTTTTATAAGTGATGTAAAATTTGTTTGTAATATAAATATATAAAATAAATGATGTGAAACATTGTTTTTGTAGTGTGCAATGACTTTAGTCGAATGCAACCAAACATACAGTAGCATTTAACAATAGTGATTAACAACAATACTTCCGTGAAGGGAAACCAAATACTCTGATTGTTTCCCGATATGCGACCCAGCCACTGACCACTGACTTGTAATTTATAGTCACCTTTTCACATATCTCAGACTCTTTTTTAACTATAAACTTTCCTTCGGTCTATATATTCTTTGAATTCGGACTTTACAAAGGAGAAATCCATATTTCAAAAGGACTCAATCATTCAATAATATTTGAAACTGAATAAACAATGACAGTGGACCTGTTTATTGTAAAAATATAAACAATGAGTCAATCAAACCGATAGGGTTGCTATATAACCACGACGAATTCAAGTATATAGACGACCTTTTATCAAATTTTTTTTTTATATAACTCAAGGAATCCCAGACCTATTAAAGGGCGCAGACTAATCTCTGGGGAAGGTGTAGTCCATGGATATACCCTCTCTTCGGATATTAAGCATATAGACCTTTTATCAAATTAATAATACATATATTTATCTAAAGCGTGAAGTAAAGATTACCTAAAACAGAGCAAAATCAGGAGTAGTTTATCTTGATGGGGAACTTCTGTCTAGGCGAATATTCTACTGCCAACATGAACAGAGCCCTGTCTCCACCAAACCCCTACCAGGTTCATACACACAACATCTCTATGTTCTTGTTCTCTGACAAATCCAAATACTTTGGATCGATTTTATTATTAATATAATATTTTGGCTATGATTGGAGACATATATTATTAAATTTGAATTGCACTATATGCTATAGTTTAATGTAACTTGCTATAAAAAAATTACGTGGTAGAAACTTTAATTTTATGCAGTGAGTTTGTTGTACATATATGAGTTAATATTTTTGTTATAACAAGTGACTGGTGACTTTTATACGGTATAAATTGCATATTACAAAGAAAAAAAATATTAGTAATGATAATATTTACCTTAAGTTTAATTACAAAATAGATCAAATAAACTAATACTAAATTAAAAATGATAAATTGTATATATTTGTAACATGGTAATAAAATTAAATTTGCAATGTACACTCCAAAACATATTTGTTTTTCTTATATAAGTACATAAATAAAATTATTGGATAATAGTACTTTATAAAGGTTATTAATATTATTAATGGCCGTACAAGGATTAAACGCTCCGAGGCACTCTTTCCGAGGAGAGCTCAACCACTTTGTTTTGCATTAACTTCTACCTCAACCACCCTTTCCTCCACCGTTCTCACCTACTTTCCACCGCAACCACTTCTTCATGTGGTATTTATGTATGGGTTGTAACGGGTGGAGTGTATTTAAGTGGTTGTAAGGTGTTTACAGCCGATCTCTCCTCAAGTTTAGCTCCTCTGTTTCAAGATCTTGTTTTTGGAAGCTCCTGACCTTTGGCTGAGACTTTTGTCTAATCACCCTTTGTGTTCTCCCTCTTTCAAGTTTTTGTCTTCATAATGTCGAGCAGACTAACTCGCCAAGAGAAAGGCAAGTGGATGGCAGACCCCCAAGCAGCTAGAAAGAGCCGAGCTCCTGTGTGAATTCCAGCTTCGGAAACCCAAAACCTCATTGAAGAAAACAGGCTTACACTCATTGGTAGAGTAACTAACCCTCTTGTGCAGAAGCCAAGAGCCCTGTTGGACTTTATGCTTCCTCACTGGAATATGACAAAGAAAGCTGTAAGAAGGGAACTGGGTCCCTCCCTCTTCACCATCCGCTTCCAGGAGGAAGAGGACCTTCTCGCAGTTCTCCAAAATGCCCCCTTTCACTATAAAAGGTGGATGTTTATCCTCCAGAGGTGGGAACCCATAATTTCCAACACCTTCTCATCTAATATTCCGATTTGGGTTAGTATCCAGGGCATCCCGCTTTACTTTTGGGATGAAAGTACCATCACTGTAATAGAGAAGAACTCGGATATGTAGAAGGAAAAAACGTGGAACAGGGCGTTGTTAGGGTTCTTATCAACGCACTCGAGCCCCTGGAAATGAGTCTCCCAGTCCAGCTCCCCACAGGGGATGTCATCTCAGTATCTTAGAAGTATGATAAATTGGAAAAGCATTGCTTCTCCTGCTCTCCCTATTCCATGAGGAGAGGGACTGTCCGCTCCTTGTAGGTAGTAGATCCCGGCAGAGCAGAGAGAATGAAAGCTACCAAAGAAGCACCTACAACCGCACATATGAAGAAGATTATCGTCAAGTGTCACGGCAGGACCATCGGTATGATAACCGAAACCAACTAGATCGAAGCGGAGACCCACCTAGATCTCTTTCAGTGTAAGGAAGGGGCAATTAGCTACCGTCCTCTTACTGTTAAGACCGTAGGGAAGATAGTCAGTCTAGATATATAAGAGATCCTCCTAACCACTCCAGAGCCTCCCAGCATAGCGAGGACCATCGAGATAACACAAGAGGTCTCCCCAGATCTACTAGACATCGCTCTCTATCCTCTCAGTATGATCAAGACCATCGATACCAGTCAATTGAAACCAGGATTTCGGAGCACCTGGAGCGTAGCCTCTCTCCCCATCGCTCAAGTTCGGGCCAGAAGTCTTCTCTGCTTCGTCCCGCCATACGCCAGGGATCAGATGTAGGAATTTCATCACCTGGATCTACTCGAAATTCAACCATTGAGAGGCTCTCACAGAGAGACCTACCTATATCTCACCGTCTCTCGGAAGGGGCAAGTGCATCCTCGGATCACCTCCAAGATGTGGAAATCTAATATTTGGAGGATAATGGGCAAGAACATTTGACACAGAGTTTTGCCCTGGAGGGGAGCTCTGTAGATATGGTTTTCCCTCATCCTACCCTAATCCACCGTCTGTCTGTGGATGCTTCGTCCCAAGGCAGTCCAGCCTTCTTGAGCCAGAGAATTCAGGATGCCGTTTCATCTCTTCATGATCGAAGTATAGAGCAAGTCACCATTACTATGCCTTCTGAAACCCATTTGGGTAAGGGAGCTGGGAAACGTAAGGTGGAACGCCCTCCAAAGCTCACCAAGGCCTCTGTTGGGCCTCGGGTGATTGCAAGCCCCCTTAAAGGAGCAAGTTCCCGAAAACGCAATGCCAGCAAGCCTAAACCAGAGTCCAAGAAGCGCTTTTGTATGGACTAGCCTCCTCCAATGATTAACGCTTCTTCTTCTCGAAGCTTCCCTGCCTGACCTGAGATAGCAAATAAAAGGTCAGTTCAAAAGGAAAAGGTGGATTTTCATCATCCTCCAAATCCTCTTCCTTAGTTGTTTTGAGCTGGAACAGTCAAGGAATTGGATCTCTCTTGACAGTTCATCGACTAAGGGAAATCTAAGCCAAGATTTCACCTAACATGTTGTTAGCCAAATCAGGAGGAAGAGGTTCTTCAAGCGGTCAAGTCTTTGGGTTATGTTAACCACTTCTTGGTTCCCCCTGAAGGTGTTGGAGGAGGGTTAGGACTCTTATGGACTGATAATGTAATAGTGGACATTTAATCAGCTAATAAAAATTCATTGAAGAGAAGATACAATTCGGAAAAGACTCCTCTTTTATTACCTTTACGTATGGAGCCCTCTAGACGGAAAATCGTGCACAAATTTGGGACCAAATCTCCGCTTTAGGGGCCTCTCGCGATCTGGCTTGGCTCCTAGTGGGAGATTTTAATGAGATTCTAGATAACACGAAAATGGAAGGGGTCCAGTTAGGTGTGAAGGGTCTGTGGGATGTTCCCCACTCATGCAATAAACTCTCTTGGAGAGGACAACGTCATTCGCACTTCATCTTCTCTAGACTGGACATAGCACTTGCAAACTGTTCCTGGTCGGAAAAGTATCTTGCAGGTACATGCTCCTACCTAAGATTTGAGGGGTCAGATCATAGAACTCTTGTCACCGTCTTCGATCCAACTAAAAGAAGAAGCCGCGGGATGTTCAGGTATGATAGGCGACTTCGTGATAAAGAGGGAGCACGTCAAATTATCGAAGGAGCTTGGAGTAGCCACCACTCTCCTCAACCCCCAATCTACTAAAAATTGGATAGCTGTCGTAGAAGTATTGTGCAATGGACAAAGGAGCAGAACACGTTGAAGATGCTTACTATCCGGCAAAATCAAGAGGCACTTGAGCCTGCTCTCTCATGTCCCAGTCCAGATCATGAGCTCATTGGATCAGGAGTAGTTTATCTTGATGGGGAACTTCTGTCCAGGCGGATATTCTACTGTCAACATGAACAGAGCCCTGTCTCCACCAAACCCCTACCAGGTTCATACACACAACATCTCTATGTTCTTGTTCTCTGACAAATCCAAACACTTTGGATCGATTTTATTATTAATATAAGATTTTGCCTATGATTGGAAACATATATTATTAAAGTTGAATTGCACTATATGCTATAGTTTAATGTAACTTGCTATAAAAAATAACGTGGTAGAAACTTTAATTTTATGCATTGAGTTTGATGTACATATATGAGTTAATATTCTTGTTATAACAAGTGACTGGTGACTTTTATACGGTATAAATTGCATATTACAAAGAAAAAAATATTAGTAATGATAATATTTACCTTAAATTTAATTACAAAATAGATCAAATAAACTAATACTAAATTAAAAATGATAAATTGTATATATTTGTAACATAGTAATAAAATTAAATTAGCAATGTACACTCCAAAACATATTTGTTTTTCTTATATAAGTAGATATATAAAGTTATTGGATAATAGTACTTTATAAAGGTTATTATTATTATTAATGGCCGTACAAGGTTTAAACGCCCTCAGGCACTCTTTCCGAGGAGAGCTCAACCACTTTGTTTTGCATTAACTTCTACCTCAACCACCATTTCCGCCACCGTTCTCACCTACTTTCCACCGCAACCAGTTCTTCCTGTGGTATTTATGTATGGTTTGTAACGGGTTGGAGTGTATTTATGTGGTTGTAAGGTGTTTACAGCCGATCTCTCTTCAAGTTTAGCTCCTCTGTTTCAAGATCTTGATTTTGGAAGCTCCTGACCTTTTGGCTGAGACTCTTGTCTAATCACCCTTTGTGTTCTCCCTCTTTCAAGTTTTTGTCTTCATAATGTCGAGTAGACTAACTCGCCAAGAGAAAGGCAAGTGGATGGCAGACACCCAAGCAGCTAGAAAGCGCCGAGCTCCTGTGCGAATTCCAGCTTCGGAAACCCAAAACCTCATTGAAGAAAATAGGCTTACACTCATTGGTAGAGTAACTAACCTTCTTGTGTAGAAGCCAAGAGCCATGTTGGACTTTTTGCTTCCTCACTGGAATATGGCAGAGAAAGCTGTAGGAAGGGAACTGGGTCCCTCTCTCTTCACCATCCGCTTCCAGGAGGAAGAGGACCTTCTCGCAGTTCTCCAAAATGCCCCTTTTCACTATAAAAGGTGGATGTTTATCCTCCAGTGGTGGGAACCCATCATTTCCAACACCTTCTCATCTACTATCCCGTTTTGGGTTAGTATCCAGGGCATTCCGCTTCACTTTTGGGATGAAAGTACCAGCAGTATAATAGGAGAAGAATTCGGATCTGTAGAAGGAAAAAACGTGGAACAGGGCGTTGTTAGGGTTCTTATCAACGCACTCGAGCCCCTGGAAATGAGTCTCCCAGTCCAGCTCCCCACAGGGGATGTCATCTCAGTATCTTAGAAGTATGATAAATTGGAAAAGCATTGCTTCTCCTGCTTCTCCCTATTCCATGAGGAGAGGGACTGTCCGCTCCTTGTAGGTAGTAGATCCGGGCAGAGCAGAGAGAATGAAAGCTACCAAAGAAGCACCTACAACCGCACATATGAAGAAGATTATCGTCAAGTGTCACGGCAGGACCATCAGTATGATAACCAAAACCAACTAGATCGAAGCCGAGACCCACCTAGATCTCTTTCAGTGTAAGGAAGGGGCTAGCTATCGTCCTCTTACTGTTCAGACCGTAGGGAAGATAATTAGTCTAGATATATCAGAGATCCTCCTAACCACTCCAGAGCCTCCCAGCATAGCGAAGACCATCGAGATAACACAAGAGGTCTCCCCACATCTACTAGACATCGCTCTCTATCCTCTCAGTATGATCAAGACCATCGATACCAGTCAACTGAAACCAGGAGTTCAGAGCACCTGGAGCGTAGCCTCTCTCCGCATCACTCAAGTTCAGGCCAGAAGTCTTCTCTGCTTCGTCCCGCCATACGCCAGGGATCAGATGTAGGAATTTCATCCCCTGGAACTACTCGAAGATGAGCCATTGAGAGGCTCTCACACAGAGACCTACCTATATCTCACCGTCTCTCGAAAGGGGCAAGTGCATCCTCGGATCACCTGCAAGATGTGGAAATCTAATATTTGGAGGATAATGGGAAAGAACATTTGACACAGAGTTTTGCCCTGCAGGAGAGCTCTGTTGATATGGTTTTCTCTCATCCTACCCTAATCCACCGTCTGTCTGTGGATGCTTCGTCCCAAGGCAGTCCAGCCTTCTTGAGCCAGGGAATTCAGGAAGCCGCTCCATCTCTTCATGATCGAAGTATAGAGCAAGTCACCATTACTATTCCTTCTCCCAGTTCGGTAAGGGAGCTGGGAAACGTAAGGTGGGACGCCCTCCAAAGCTCACCAAGGCCTCTGTTGGGCCTCGGGTGATTGCAAGCCCCCTTCAAGGAGCAAGTTCCGGAAAACGCAATGCCAGCAAGCCTAAACCAAAATCCAAGAAGCGCCTTTGTATGGACCAGCCTGCTCCAAAGATTAACGCTTCTTCTTCTCGAAGCTTCCCTGCCTGGCCTGAGACAGCAAATAAAACGTCAGTTCAAAAGGAAAAGGTGGATTTTGATCATCCTCCAAATCCTCTTCCTTAGTTGTTTTGAGCTGGAACTGTCAAGGAATTGGATCTCCCTTGACAGTTCATCGACTAGGGGAAATCTAAGCCAAGATTTCACCTAACATGTTGTTATCCAAATCAGGAGGAAGAGGTTCTTCAAGCGGTCAAGTCTTTGGGTTATGTTAACATTTTCTTGGTTCCCCCTGAAGGTGTTGGAGGAGGGTTAGACTCTTATGGACTGATAATGTAATAGTGGATATTTAATCAGCTAATAAAAATTCATTGACGCAAAGATACAATTCGGAAAAGACTTCTCTTTTATTACATTTACGTATGGAGCCCCCTAGACGGAAAATCGTGCACAAATTTGGGACCAAATCTCCTCTTTAGGGGCCTCTCACGATCTGGCTTGGCTCCTGGTGGGAGATTTTAATGAGATTCTAGATCTCACGGAAAAGGAAGGGGTCCAGTTAGGTGTGAAGGGTCTTTCATCTCGTTCCGTAGCTTTGTCTCTCAGAACGGTCTGTGGGATGTTCCCTACTCAGGCAATAAACTCTCTTGGAGAGGACAACGTCATTCGCACTTCATCTTCTCTAGACTGGACAGAGCACTTGCAAACTGTTCCTGGTCGGAAAAGTATCCGGCAGGTACATGCTCCTACCTAAGATTTGAGGGGTCAGATCATAGACCTCTTGTCACCATCTTCGATCCAACTAAAAGAAGAAGCTGCGGGATGTTCAGGTATGATAGGCGACTTTGTGATAAAGAGGGAGCACGTCAGATTATCGAAGGAGCTTGGAGTAGCCACCACTCTCCTCAACCCCCAATCTACTCAAAATTGGATAGCTATCGTAGAAGTATTGTGCAATGGACAAAGGAGCAGAACACGTTGAAGATGCTTACTATCCGGCAAAATCAAGAGGCACTTGAGCCTGCTCTCTCATGTCCCAGTCCAGATCATAAGCTCATTGGATCACTCACTGCTAAACTGGAGCTAGAGTATAAGGAAGAAGAAGCTTTTTGGCGTCAACGAAGTAGGATTCAATGGCTCCAACAAGGAGACCGAAACTCTAAATTCTTCCACGCAGTCACTAGGGGCCGTAGAGCTCAAAACAACGTCTCGGTAATGGAGGATGAGGCTGGAAATGTCTTCCATGAGGAACATCAAATTGCTAAGACTATTGCAAGCTACTATCAAACATTGTTCTCGTCCTCTAGGTCAAATAACTTAGATGTGGTTGCAGAGGTGATCCTCCCAAAAATCACGCCGGAGAAGAATGCCTTTCTCACTGATATTCCAAAAGACAAGGAGATCTGGGAGGCGGTTTTTGCCATCAATCCGGATAAGGCCCCTGGGCCAGATGGCTTCTCCTCCGGATTCTACCACTCTTTTTGGGATATTATCAGTGAAGATGTGTACCGGGAGATAAGATCTTTCTTTGAGAATGGCATTCTCCACCTGAGATATAACGAGACACACATCCGCCTAATCCCCAAAGGTTCAGGACCAAGGAAAGTCGTAGACTACCGGCCGATAGCTCTCTGCAGTGTGCACTACAAGATTATTGCTAAGATCCTCTCCAGGAGACTACAACCTATCCTTCAAGAGATCATCTCGCCATTTCAGTCAGCTTTTGTACCTAATCGGGCAATTGCAGATAATGTGCTCATAACTCAAGAGACTCTACACTTTCTCCGAACCTCTCAAGCTCAAGTTAGATGTTCTTTGGTGGTGAAGACCGACACGTCTAAGGCCTACGACCGGATTAAATGGAGTTTCCTCCAGAAAGTTCTTCTCCAACTCGGGTTTAATGAGAAGTGGACCTCTTGGTTTATGGAATGCATAACATCTGTGTCTTATTCCTTCCTCATCAACAACTCTCCCCAAGGAAAAGTTATCCCATCCCGAGGACTCTGTCAAGGGGATCCTCTATCTCCTTACCTCTTTATTCTCTACACAGAGGTTCTGTCGGGTCTCTGTATAAAAGCTCAAGCGCATGTATCTCTTCCAGGTGTCAAAGTTTCGCGAGGCAGTACGGCAATCAATCACATGTTATTTGCAGATGATACAATGTTTTTCACAAAGACTACCGAGACGAGTATCCTTGCTCTCAAGCGGATTCTCAAGAGGTATGAAGAAGCCTCTGGTCAATGCATCAATCCCATCAAATCGGCTATTACCTTTTCGGCTAAGACCCTTGGAGTCATTAAAGCAAGAGTTAAAGCGGTTTTGGGTATTACAAAAGAAGGGGGAGTGAGAAAGTATCTTGGTCTCCTTGATCACTTCGGTGCAACGAAAAAATATATTTTTACTGGAATAGTCGACAAGATCAGGCAAAAAGCTCTTAACTGGACTAATAGATTTCTTTCAGGGGCGGCAAAGCAGATTCTTCTTAAAGCGGTGCTAGCGGCTATGCCCTCTTATGCAATGTCCTTCTTCAAGATTCCTTCCTCGCTATGCAAAAGGATCCAAAGTGCTCTCACCAGATTCTGGTGGGATGATAAATCTGAAAAACGAAAGATGTCATGGGTCTCTTGGGACAGGCTAACCATTCCAAAAAGTGGAGGAGGTCTTGGGTTTAGAGAAATTGAAGTTTTTAATGATTTATTACTGGCTAAACTGGGCTGGAAGCTTCTACAACAACCTGATTCCCTGCTAGCTCGGGTCCTCCTTGGCAAGTACTGCCATTCCTCATCTTTTATGAATTCGATTGCCCCAGCTAACGCTTCCCATGGTTGGAGAGGTATTTTGGCGGGTCGTGAGGTCTTGAGCAAAGGGCTCGGCTGGATAGTAGGTGATGGTGCTAGTATTAATGTGTGGTCATCTCCATGGCTCTCTTCATCCATCCCAAGTTCTCCATGTGCCCCCCCCCCTCAAGAAGCACAAACGCTTTTGGTTAAGGAGCTCATTCATCCATATTCTAAGTCCTGGAATGAGAGTTTCTTTTCGGGGAAGCCGACCAAGCGAGCAAATCTGTTCCACGATCGGGTATTGTGCCTATTGGATTAGCTGCTGAATGAAGCCATTCGCCTCCACTTACCCGTCCTACGAACATGAAATAAAACAAATACAACTTAGTACATCCCTGAAGAAAGATTGTCTACGATGGTTACCAGCTAAATCAGGTTCCTACTCGACCAAGTCAGGTTATGCTCTCTCAAATCTACATTCTAGTCCTACGATGCAGGATGGTTTTGACTGGCAAGCTAATCTATGGCGAATCAAAGTGCCACCAAAGTTAAAATATTTTCTCTCGAAGTTAGCGGCTAATGCTCTCTCTGTGGGATCTTCCCTCTTGTACCGGAGAATTACGGAGGACGAAAAATGAAAGAGATGTGGAGCTAGGGAGGATGTACTCCATGTAATTCTTACATGTCCAGTGGCTGCTCAGGTGTGGGAACTTGCCCCGGTTTTGTTTAAACTTGGCCCGTCGGTGACTTCTCAGCCGACGCTAAAGGAAGTTCTCAGGATTGCTCGGAGGATGGTCACACTACCACCACTAGGAGTAACAGCCACGCCGTTGTATCCCTGGATCTTTTTGCAACTTTGGAAGGCGAGGAATTTTTTCCTCTTCGAAGATCGGTCTAGTTCCATTGCAGAGATTCTTCGTAGAGCTACAACTGAAGCCCTAGCTTGGCAGGGAGCCCAATTCGCCATTCCATCAAACTCTGTGAGAGTGCTGGAGGTGCTGAAGCCCGCTCCTATACTAAATTCGCATGAGTGTTTCTCCGATCCAGCCTGGGTAGAAAGCACTCGATGCAGTGGGCTATGGTGGGTGATTAAGGATCCTGCAAAAAGGATTGTAGCACAATATGCGGAGCCCAAGCCCTGTGTGCCCTCGGTTCTCGCTGCTGAATCCCTTGCGGTCACTAGCAAGAGCAGCTAACATCACTTGCTTGACTTGTTTCTCAGTTTGCCAGGAGCTTGTTCTTCTCCTCAATTCTGGTGGTCAATCGATCGGAATCCTAGGTCTTCTAGCAGATATCCGCCGTCTAGCTTCGTCGTTTTCATCTATTGCTTTTCTCTTTATCCTGCGACTTGCCAATTCATAGACTGATCTCCTGGTAAAATCGGGTTTTTCTCTCTGTAATCACTCCCTTAATGGAGAGTAAACTTATTCGGGTTAATTATTGAAAAATCGTTTGTGCAAAAAAAAAAAGTAGATATATAAAGTTAATAATAGATAAAAAAATGTTTTTAATAAGTAAAAAAAAATCAGATCATAATTTTTTTAAGGAATATGTATTTGACAATTAACATTAACCAAAATTATCAATATAATATACAATATATCATTTAGTTTAGGAATAAGTGAAAATATATAATTATTGAAACTGAAATTAACAAAAATAAGCAAAATATAAGTAAAAAATAAGAAAAAAATAAGCAAAATATAAGAAAAAGATAAGCACAAAAAAAATAGTAACTCAAAGTCTAATTCATCACATTTTCATGATTTTGGAATTTGAGTTAGTTAACTATTTTACAAATAACATAATTCAAAATTGTAAATTGGCCAGAACTCATTCGAACTCAAACATGAACTCAAATTTTTTAGCTTGGTTCAGGACTGATAATATTTTCGAATTATCAATGAGCTCGTTATATGTTTAATTAAAAACTAAATCAGTGATAACTATATCACCGATTAGAGCCTTTCTATACATTTATTAAAAATTGGTCTATACATTTTTATCTTTTAGACTATATGCAATTACTATAGTCGAATATGCAACCAAACGTATAGTAAAATTTAACAATAGTGTTTAACAACAATATATGTAGCAAGCCTGCTAGAAGAGAATAATACACTCTTAACATAGAAGGGATGTTAGTGGATCTTAAGACGGCGACACAGAATTTTCAGCCAAAATCAATAATTGGAGAAGGCGGATTCGGACAGTTTTCAAAGGAGACCCTAGCTCCGTCGAGAGCTGGCGTCGGAATATCAGTCGCCGTTAAGAAATCAAACCCTGATAGTGCTCAAGGCTTTCATGAATGGCAGGCAAGTGACTCCATATTTTCCTCCTAATTTATTTTAATTTAATTTGCATTGAAATCATTTGTGCGTATATATATTTTTATATATATATATATAAATATATATATATATATATATATAATGTTTCTATAAGATTTTTTAATAGTCAATAACCAAAAAATAGAGAAGACACACTATGTATACAAGAAAATTAGGGAAAAAGATTCTGTCCGAGAATGAAATCTTATTATATAAAGTTCGATGTATTAAAATTACTAATTAAGTTGATCTCCACACGTGTAAAACATCTATATTCAGATTTTGAAACATGTAAAACTAGAAAAAAACAAATAAGTATATGGTATGTTTTTAAATTAGATTAACAACTGAATATAAAAACAAAATAAGTATTTTTAATACTAAAAGGAAAAAAAGGTAAATTCTATTAAAGAAATTTTCAATTGGTTACTAATCCTAAAAAAAAAAGAATCTTCATTACTCACCTCCATATAATAAAATTTGTGTCTCTCTTAATTTCACACTAAAAAAACGAAATCTTCAAATATTTGATCTAACAAAAATCAATAATTACAAAGTTAGTTTTGCTTCAAGTCGTCTTATAAAGTGTACACATATTAGTTTGTCTATCTATGTCTTCACGTGGGTTAGTTAGTTTAGATTTACCTAAGTTATGTAATAAAATTACTGCATGTTATAAATAAGATTTATGCATGTTATAAATAAGATTTATGCATGTTATAAATCAAAAGCAACAGTAGCATAGTTTTAATTTGACTATTTTTCTAGAGTTTTTAATCTTTTTGTAGGATTATTATTATTTTCTTTAATTATTTTTTTTCTTTTTATTTTAAGTATCGATAACATCAAAACAAACAATGAATCCTACAAACAATGAATCCTGAGAATGAAAACAATAACATAGATTATTTAACATTAGACCAATTAAACAAAAAAGTCCATATTGTCTTACTGTAATTCGCTTTATCAGAAAGTGGGAGACGAGAAATTTCAAAAAATACAACGATCATAGAAATAAAATTTCTCTTGCTTAATGAGAAAGTATATATATCGAATCTATTTCTAAGTATTAACTAATCCGCTCTAGTTATCATTTCCTTCTTGAAAAGTTTGAGTAACTCTCTAAAACCAAGATCACCAATAGACTTCGAAGTTGTCATTTTCCTCCACGAGACCAAAATCTGATCACCAATAGACTTCGAAGTTGAAAACAATTCATTGAGTTTTAGAACATTATCCGTGATGAGACAAAGCTCCAAAAGCAAGGCCAATTTATTTCCTTATAATTTCGATTTTTTTATAAAAAAAGTCATGATTTAGTTTTAGCAAACCAGCAATTAGGACCAGTTTTAGCCACTTTAGAAGATTTGCTAATCGATATTAAGGTTTAGAACTACACTAGGAGAGAACCTGCGCATGGGCCTTATCTAATGTGTATTTTAAATAATATGTTTTATACATCTATATTTTGAGCATCAATTTTTTATTGTGTTTTTTATAAATTTTTATTTTTTTGATTTTTTCTGATGAGTCTTATTAATATTTTATATCCATTATTTTACGAATATTATTTTGTTTTCACATATTTTTTCGTCAATAACTTTCCCAATTTACCATTGTGAATTTTTCTTTTTATATATCTTTCATTCATTCGTATTCAAATATTTATTTGTATTCATTTTTGTTTTTGTCTATTTTGTTTTCTTTTTTCTATTTTTCAATTATTTATTGAATATTGATTTATGTTTTATAGTTTTATAGATTGAAATTTTATTTTTGAATTGTTTGAAATTTCTTAAATTATTTAATCTCATAATTTATTTATTTTTTACCTTCATTTGTATTAAAATTTAATTATCCTTATTAATTTTGAAATGAAGATTAAATCACTAAACTGCATTTAAAATCGTATATTATATAATATTTATATATTTATGATGTTTTAAATTAAATTTAAAATTTTGTTACCTTATATTTATGTTATATTGTTTTTAAATAATTAAATTTTATGTATTGTTAATAGTTATGTTAATATTTATTAGTATTATTTGATAGTTTTTTTAAATTAAATTTCATGTGCACCAATGAGGGAAGGCTGATGTATCATTATTGGAGAGCTCTCCTTCATCTTTTATAGTATGGATGTATCATAGAATCGATCTCATGGTCTATAATTCTCAGATAATCAAAATTGTAACACTAAAATTTGATTTTGATAGTTTAAATAAAATAACTAAGACTGAAGTACTAGACTATGACATTTAATGGAGCAAAACACTTGCAGGTTCTTATCCTCTTGTTTTATGCTTCTTCTGTTTGTTCCGTTTATAAAAAGTCACAAATCATTGAGATCAAATTTATAATATCCGTCGCCAGCCACGCTGAATATGACGCCGTATTTAGACATAGGTTTCTAAGTTACACAGGCGAAAACAACGATGTCACACCCATGGTCTGATTTCAAGATGTTCTTCGAACCAAAATCCACCAACTCGATTTGAACCGACACTTATGTCTACTAACCTGCAAGAGAAAGGAAAGAGAGGGAGGAGATGAGTAATTTGGATTATTCAGGAGAATGAACCCGAACCGGTCCAACTACGAAATGTTATACCATGAACACATGTACGAGGGCTAAATGATACCACTCAACCTATACACAGCTATGCACATCACACACCAGGTCCCACAGACACAAACACCACAAGAAAAGACCTCTTGGACTATGTAATGCATACATGCCAACTTGCGCAACACCTTTACGGTTCTAATAGCTGCCCCATTTCACGGTTCTAATGACCGCTCCCATTTCAGATGCTTTACGGGTTGGCGTATGCTACATCTCAAAACATCTCACGGTTCTAATGGCCGCTCCATTGGCTCGGCAGCCAGTCATGATGCCCCAGCACTACTAGTACAAACACACTAGTCATGATGCCCCAGCACTATTGCAGCAAACACACATCAGCCATCGAATAAGAGAACTCTCGCTCTTACCCGCAGTCCCTATCGCGGCTTATCCGCTATACATGCCTTTAACACACTATACACGCACACAGGGGCGGAGCTACGTTACGACCGACGGGGTCACGTGCCCCCGGCTAAATTTTTTGTTTCTTCAAGTAGTTCTATGACAATGTCTCCCGATTAACTTAAATCCCATGATAATGCCCCCGGTTAAAAATTCTCCTAGATCCGCCACTGCACGCACACACACATATATATATATATACCACACATCATTATGCATTTCAAGCATTAATCATCATACTTCAATCAGCCGTATTCGTTCTTAGCATCATTAATTCCTTTTAACAATGATCTTATTATCATTTAAGATCTTACGATAATTCTATATTCATGCTTTAATAATTTTGGTTCAAATATAAATAGTCCGATTTATTTATATAATTACAAAATTATTCCTCTAATAATGATAATAAACTTTCGTTATCTATAAAATATATATTATACATTTAAATATCTAAATACCTTTTAAATATACTTCACATAATATTACCACTTAATCATATCAAATAAAACACCAACAAAAATATGTATACACATATATATATTTTACTACGAAAATAATATAATATAATCACGAATAAATATTTCGTAAATTAGAGATTATCATACTCCTATATAATAATTTACTAACACGCATCAAACAATTATTGCACTCGGTTTAATCCTAATCTTAGCGATTAGGAAGCATAGTAAAACGTATATAAGATCCCTTTGAATTCATCCTCACCTTAGCCTTAACGAGGCAGAAACAACGACGGTGGACACGAACGGAAAATAAAGCTTTATGGTTAGGAGGTTGATTACTATCAACTAGATGTCTCAAACTTCATATGGTTAGAAGCCTTATTCGAAAACACGCTAGGCATTAATCGGGCGCTCAGTCCGAACCTAGCGCCTAATCAAATAATCGGAGATTAAACGAAAATTAATCGGGGATTAGTTTTTATAGTTTCAACATATATATATATATAAATACATATGTTATTTTTTGTTAAACAGAACCAATTATTTGTTGTGGTCTGATGGTTAGAGTGATATTATAGTTTGGTAGAGGTACCGAGTTTGAATGAATAGTTTGAATTGTGCTTGTATTTTATTTTTCCCATTTTAAAACAAAGGATAAAATAGTAAAAACTGCTTGAGTGAAACCCTAATGACTTCATCTTGTTCCTGCAGCTCTTCTTTTTTCTTCATGCGGCTCTTTATTCAATTTTCCATGGTTGTCTTCAACATTTTTTCTTGATTTCATATTAGAAAAACGGATTTTTGTTCAAATTACACCGATTTTTGCCGATTTTAACCGAGGTAGCCGAGAAATATGTCGATTTATCAAGAAACGATTTTTTTACTGAACTGGTTAAAATCGCCACGGTTCACCACCGTTGAGCCATTATCCGACCGATTAAACTGCAAATCAGCCGAGTTTTAGAATAGGGGTTAGAAGTATAAAGAAAGTTGAAAAGTTGAAATCTTTAGAAATTTGGCATAAGAGGTTAGGACATGTTTCTGAAAGGATGATTAGAAGATTACCTTTGGTGGATAATAAGAGTGTTGGTATCTTTGATTGTGATATCTGTTTTCGAGCGAAAAAATGTCGTAGAGAATTTCCATTTAGCACAAATAAAAGCACGAAATGCTTTGAGATGATTCACTGTGATCTATGGGGGTCATATTGAACACCAAGTTTATGTGGGTTTTATTACTTCTTAACCATCGTTGACAATTTATCTCGAGTTGTATGGGTATTTCTTCTTGTTGGTAACAAGCAAGTTGAGAGAACGATACTAGATTTATTTGTTCTCGTTTTGAAGACAATTTAACAAGCATGTGAAGATAGTGAGAAGTGACAATGGTACCGAATTCATGCAAATGAATGAGTATTTTCGTAGAACAGGTGTGATTCATAAGACTTCTTGTGTGTGAACTCCTCAGCAGAATGGGAGAGTTGAAAGGAAGCATATGCATATATTGAATGTGGCACAAGCATTTATGTTACAGGCACATCTACCGATAGTTTTTTGGGGGTGAATGTGTGTTGGAAGCTGCATATCGAATTAATAGGACGCCGTGTGAATTACATAAAGGGAAAAGTCCTATGGAAATTCTTTTTGGTAAGGTTCCAAATTATGGCGAAAATCAAAGTGTGTGGGTGTCTTGCATATGCACATAATCAAAAGTGACATGGAGACAAATTTGCGAGTAGAAGTAGGCTATGTGGGTTAGTGGGATATCCGTTTTGGAAGAAGGGATAGACCTTATTTGATTTGGACATATTTGAGCTCTTTGTATCGCGCGATGTCACGTTCATGGAGTAACGAATCACTTATTTGGAGCAGGATAAGTCGAATGGGAAGAACACTTGTATTCTCGAAAGATCGAGATTCGATGTTGATGATGTTGCTGAATTTGGGAATGAAGAAAGACTTGATGGTGATTATATGAATATCGTTGCAGGTGCAGGTGCGACACAAACACACAATATTTTCACTAATTAAAGGTGATGTGTGATATATCATGGTTTTTACCCGTTTTTGAACCACGATATAAGTGCTTTTATAGAGTCTTTTGGTCTTTTTAGAGTCCTATTAGAGTCTTTACAGGATAGAGCGCAAATGGAGCTTAAAAGGAGATTCTTAAGCTTTTTGGAGCATTTTGAAGAAGCAGCCGAAGTGCTGAAATCGGACCTGATTTACAAGCAGGGTGTCGATCGACACTAACCCTTGGTGTCGATCGACACCAATCAAGCCGACCAAAGCTGCGCAACTTCCATCAGAAAAAGGAAATCAACCCAAGTTTGAAGAAATTACAAGACTGCCCCTGACGAAAATCTTTCTCTATAAATAGTTTTCAGGCATTGTTTAGCCATTGACCTAATCATAAATTTCTGTTTTTGAGACCTAGAGAGAGATTGATCCTGAGCTTTTGGGGAAACAATTCTAACTCTTCTGAGCCTGATTTCGAACCCCTGTATCATTCTCTATTCTTTTTATGCAATTCATTTCAGTCATGATTTGTGCTTTCATCTCTATGTCTGAGTAGTTTGCTAGTTAGGTTTGGGTGATTTAGGGTTGATGATGAGTTTGTAGAATCATTAGAACTGTTAGGAAAAATCTCTTGGATCTTCATCTTGATTTGTGCTTATATTGATTTCTAAAATTGATCACTTATAAATCAAACCCTAGGTTGTTTAATAGATGCGAGAGCATTATTGATAACTTGACCTAATCATAGATGAGCAAAATATATATTCGCAAAGAGATTTGGTTTAGGTATTTTGTGAACAATCGAACCTGTTTTTAATGCTTGTCTTAATTGTTTGAATTCGCAAAGAGATTTGGTTTTCTTGAATTTAGGCATAGATAACTTCTGCAACGAGAGTTGATTAGTTTTAAACTAGTGTTTCGAGTTCTAGACGGATCTTCATAATTTCCTGACAATATAATATCTGCATTATCTTATTCATCATGATAATCATCCTTGCCTAGCGTTTCGTCTCCTGAACTTTAATCCACCTTTAATTATGTTTCTGATTTACTTAGTAGTTCTATTTATTTTAAATTAATTGATTTAGCATAATCTGAATTTAGAAACCTTAGTATAGCATCTACTTCCCTTGGGATTCGATAGCCCTTTTACTTCAATTGCATTTGTTGTGCACTTGCAGTAGGTTTATTTGGGTAAAACCTGAGCCCTATCAAGTTTTTGGCGCCATTGTCGGGGAAGTAATAGCTGCCTACGGAATCTAGTATTAGGATTTTGACTAGGTTTTATTTTTGTTTTAGTTACTGACGCTTTTAGTTTCTTATTTTTGGTTTCAGGTGCATGCCCAGTACCAGAAGCAACAAGGAAAAGGAGCTAATCGCACTCAACCAGGAACTCGGCCGTCTCGAACGTACGAACCGAAAGTCTGCACGAGTGTCGATCGACACCAACACTAGCATCGATCGACACCCTGCGCAGACAGAGATGGCGGAGCCTGTGATCATGATTCGTGATGAGGCTGGAAACTTCACGGATCTAGACGGCAATAGGAGAAACAATCGTGGCCAGAGACTTGATGATAATGGAGCTGTTATCATTGAGCAAGCAATGCAAGCCGCACATGCAGACGTTGGACGCGGAAGAACACTTGGTGAATACAACAGACCAGACTAGTTCTATGCTAATAGAGCTGCGATCCGTCCTCCTGCATTCCAGAGGAATGACTTCGAGCTGAAACCTGCTTACTTCACACTGGTGGCTCAGCATCCCTTCCATGGTCTTCCTAATGAGCATCCCATGGACCATGTTGAGAGATTCGAGGATTTAGCTTCAAGCATCAAGGCTAATGGAGTATCCTATGATTATCTCTTCTGCAAGCTTTTCCCTTACTCGCTTGCTGAAAATGCATCATACTGCCTGAAGCAGTTGGATCCAGGATCTTTGACCACTTGGGAAGAGACAAAGAATGCATTTTTATGCAACTTCTTTGATGATGCAAGATCAGAAGAGCTGAGGACAAAGATCACTAATTTTGCCCAAGGACCTACTGAAGCATTCAAGGCTTCTTGGGTGAGATTCAAAGCTTACCAGAGAGATTGCCCACACCACGGTTTCAGCGAGCCGCAGCTTCTCGTAATCTTTTACCGAGGGATCGATTGGAGGTACCAGATGGCATTAGACGCTGCAAGCAATGGCAACTTCAACACCAGATATCCAGACGACGCGATGGTGCTTATAGAGAATTTGGCCTCTTGTAACAGCACCAAGAATGCAGACTTTGAGAGGAAACAACATGCTGGTGCGACCGAAGGAAGCCAAATTGTTGAAGTTAACAGGAAGATGGACCTCTTGGTGGGAAAGAAGCAAGTCCATTTTGCTAATGAGGTAGAGACATTCGAGCCTAATGATGACTGTGAAGAAGAAGATGTCAACTATATCAATGGAAGTAGTTCTCAAGGCCAAAGATATGGGAACCAACAAGGGAATAGGAGCTTTAATGGGAATTATCAGAAGAATTCCTACACAGGAAATCAAAACTCTTCTGGTTATACTCCAAAGCTTCCATTCCAGAACAGCAACTATTCAAGGAACTATGGTTCTTCATCTTACTAGAAGCCTCCTGCACAAGACAACGAGATGAAATCCATGATGAAACAGCTTCTAGAAGGACAGCAGAAAATGACGGTAGACTTCAATGGTAAGATCGATTCACTGTACCAGGACCTGAACGGGAAGATTGAGGGCTAGACCGCTCATATGAAGAAGCTAGACACTCAAGTTGCCCAGACCGCAGGAGCTGTTAATAGGCAAGAATGATTTCTTCCAGGAAAGACGGATACCAATCCCAAACGCCATGTGAATGCTATCACATTGACAAGTGGGAAGAACCTTCAACCTGTTCAGAAAAGGGGTGTCGATCGACGCTCTTCTCTGACAACACCAGATCAGCTCACAACAACAAAAGTTGCAGAAGAAAGGGTCTACAAACCGAAGATTCCTTTCCCCTTGATACCAAAGAAGTCCAAGAAAGAGTTGCTTGATGCCAGATGCAAGACTATCATGGATAGACTAGTGGTTGAAATCCATTTGATGGATGCCATTAGAACCACTCCAGTGATAAAGAGATACTTGAAATGGATGATGACCAAAAACATGGATATGGAGGAAGGAGTGATGATGATATCAGAGCAAGTCAGTGCTGTTATTCAGAACAGACTTCCAGAAAAACTCTTTGATCCTGGAAGTTTTGTTCTTGATTGTTCCATCTTCTCCGACAAGTTTGGAAGGTCTCTCTGCGATTTAGGCTCAAGTGTCAACTTGATGCCTCTTTTAGTAGCTCTCAGGCTGGATATGACAGATTTCAAGGCCACAAGAATCTCTTTGGTACTTGCTGATCGCTCTGTTAGGATTCCTGAAGGTGTCTTGGAAGATGTTCATATCAAAGTGGGAGATTGTTTGATTCCCACGGACTTTGTGGTTCTAGCTTATAATGAGGAACCCAAAGACCCTCTCATTCTTGGCAGACCATTCTTGGCTACAGCTGGAGCCATCATTGATGTGAGAAAGGGAAGAATTGCGCTGAATGTTGGTGATTTGGTGATGAATTTCGACATGGAGAAGCTGATGAAAAGACTAACCATCGATGGACATACCTTTTATGTCGATTCACTCACCAACCTTGCTGAAGAAATTTCCATGAAGACCATCCAACGGATCCTTTGGAAAGAGCATTGACGACGTCCACAACAGAAGCTGAGCACTTAGACGATGCCGCTGCAGGATACATAAAGATGATGGATGCTAGTGAGCAAGTGCTGCAGTTAGTCGCACAAGAGGATTGGTGTCGATCGACACCATCACAGGGTGTCGGATGACACTCTACGAAACATGTGAAAGGTGCGACATTGGAAGACTAGAGTGAAGCTAAAGCTCCGAAAGTTGAGCTAAAACAGCTCCCTGCAGGGCTAAGGTATGCTTTCCTTGGTCCTAATTCCACTTATCCTGTCATTGTGAATGCTTCCTTAAACAGTGCAGAGCTCACTTTATTGCTAAGCAAGCTGCACAAATTTCGCAAAGCTCTTGCCTATTCTCTTGATGATATTTCAGGTATCTCACCAGACTTGTGCATGCATCGGATTCACCTTGAGGATGAGACGAAGTCATCAATTGAACATCAAAGGAGGCTGAATCCGAACCTGAAGGAAGTAGTCAAGAAGGAGATCATAAAGCTATTGGAAGCTAGGATCATCTATCCCATTTCAGACAGTGCTTGGGTCAGTCCAGTTCATGTAGTTCCTAAGAAGGGAGGAGTCACAGTGGTGAAGAATGAGAAGAACGAGCTGATTCCTACAAGGACTGTAACTGGACACAGGATGTGCATAGACTACAGAAAGCTGAATGCCGTGACCAGAAAGGATCACTTTCCTTTGCCTTTTATTGATCAGATGCTGGAAAGATTGGCAAATCATCCCTACTACTGTTTCCTGGATGGCTATTCAGGGTTCTTTCAGATTCCAATCCATCCAGATGATCAAGAGAAGACCATGTTTACATGTCCTTATGGTACATTTGCATATGCAGAATGCCATTTGGACTTTGTAATGCTCCTGCGACCTTCCAGCGGTGTATGATGTCAATCTTCACGGACATGATTGAGAAGTTTATGGAGGTTTTTATGCATGACTTTTCTGTTTATGGGTCATCTTTTAAAGGCTGCATGGACAACTTATGCGCAGTGTTGCAGCGATGTGAAGAGAAACACTTAGTCCTGAACTGGGAAAAGTGTCACTTTATGGTTCAAGATGGTATTGTACTTGGGCACAAGGTTTCAGGAGATGGAATCGCAGTAGATCGCGCCAAAATAGAGGTGATGATGACGTTGCAAGCATCTGATTCTGTCAAATCCGTAAGGAGTTTTCTGGGACATGCTAGGTTCTACAGAAGATTCATCAAGGATTTCAGCAAGATTGCAAGGCCACTCACTGCTCTTCTCTGCAAAGACATGAAATTCGAGTTCACTGAAGAATGCCATTCAGCCTTTGAACATATCAAGCAAGCCTTGGTGAGTGCTCCAATTGTTAAACCTCCGGACTAGGACTTACCTTTCGAGGTAATGTGTGATGTCAGTGACTTCGCAGTAGGCGCGTTTTTGGGACAGAAGAAGGATAAGAAGCTTCACACTATCTACTATGCCAGCCGAACATTGGATGATGCTCAGAAGAATTATGCAACAACGGAGAAGGAGCTTTTGGCTGTGGTGTTTGCCTTTGAGAAATTTCGACAGTACTTTGTTGGCTCTAAGGTGATTGTGTTCATACTGATCATTCTGCATTGAAGTACTTGATGCAGAAGAAGGATGCAAAGCCAAGACTGTTAAGATGGATTCTACTTCTTCAAGAGTTTGACATTGAAGTCAAAGACAAGAAAGGAGTTGAGAATGGGGTAGCTAACCATCTCTCAAGGATCAGGATAGAAGATGACATCCCCATTGATGATTTCTTGCTTGAAGAGAATATCTACCTTGTTGAAACTTGTTTTCGAGCCACTACGTTTTCGGAACAACGCCCAGTGTCGATCGACACCAGGCGGGTGTCGATCGACACCCCGTCCGAAAGTTTGAAGATGCACGACTCAAGTTCACGAGTGTCGATCGACACAGTCTGTAGTGTCGATCGACACCCGACACCAACTGCGACATCAGTTCACAAGATCTTTACCGAGCTGTTTCGGCAACCAAGTTTTGCTATATATGACGCCAATAGACCGTGGTATGCTGACATTGTGAACTTCCTGGCTGCTGACATTGAGCCTAAACATCTCAAGAACTATTAGAAGAAGAAGTTCATGAGAGAACATAGAAGATACTATTTGGATGAGCCTCACTTGTATAAGCATTGTTCAGTCAATGTATACCGAAGATGCATTGCAGAGAGTGAAGTTCGAGATGTGCTTTTCCATTGTCACTACAAGAAAACATGGCAATTTCCGACGGAAGTTCCGACGGATATTCTTCCGTCGAAAATTATTTGCGACCATACTGTGACAAACTAAAAGATCGTCAGAAATCCGTCGGAAATTTCCGACGGAATCATATCGGTTGAAAATTCGTAAGAAATTTCCGACGAATTTTCGATGGAAAATATTCGTTGGTTATTTCGGACGGATTTCCGACGGAATTGCGACCATATTGTGACAAAGGAACAGATCGCCGGAAATCCGTCGGAAATTAATTTCATTAATTCTTTTATCTTTTATTTTTCATACCCTAAACCCCATTTTAATAGATGCAGTCGGAAATCCGTCTGAAATTTACGACGGATTTCCGACGTATATGTATCTAAAAATAATTTTACACATTTACAACGCATTTTATAATTATTAGGACATATCCGTCAGAAATCCGTCGGAAATTTCCGACGGAATTCCGACGGCATCTATTAATTCTTTTATTAATTCTTTCATTAATTCTTTTATCTTTTATTTTTCATACCCTAAACACCATTTTAATAGATGCCGTCGGAAATCCGTTGGAAATATGCGACGGATTTCCGACGGATATGTATCTAAAAATAATTTTACACATTTACAACGCATTTTATAATTATTCGGTTCCGACGGATTTCCGACGGCATCTATTAAAATATGGTTTAGGGTATGAAATTTTAACTCTAATTTTGTTTAAGTCATATAATAACTTTATTTAATGTATAACAATTGTGCAATCTTATCTAAATTTAATCTCATACACATTTATTGGTGTTAAACAAAATTTTGAAATATGGTTAAGAAGTTAATATAAGTGTTAGTATATAGTAATAGAAATGTTTTGGAAAATTATATGTTTGATTCTGAAAATATTAAAACAATTAGAAAACCGTGTTGTTACAAGAATCAAAATATTTTGTGAATGTAACATGTTTAGTATTGTTTGATTAACAAAATTTGAAAGGTTGAAACCCTAAACCCCAAATATACCCTAAATTCGTCGGAAATCTGTTGGAAGGTATGATACGTCGGAAATCCGTCGGAAATTTCACAATCCGTGTGATCGTTGACTAACCAATAGAAACGCATGCAACAAATAATGATATTTTTTAATCCGTCGGAAATCCGTCGGAAATTTTCCGACGGATTTTGTATTTTTCGAGAAGGCGTGTACTTTGACCGCGTAAATGAAATTATTATTTTGAATCCGACGGATTGCGTCCGTCGGAAATCTTTAATTATTAACCGAAAACCCTTTCTTTTCCCCATTGCTTCTTCTTCTCTTCTCTCTCTTTCGTGAATCTCCACCGCTTCTCTCCAAAAAATCGCCGGAATCTCGACCTCAGCCAACCTAGAACCGTTGAAATCTTGTCTTCTTCAACTCCATAGCATGGATAACTTGTAAGTCTTCTTTTATCCATTGATTTTGAAGGGTTTCTTTTTATTTTGAAGTTTGTTTTAGATTTTTCAATGTAGATAGTGTTAGGTGGTTAGAAAGTATGATTGAAATGAGATTGTTATATGTTAGGTGATGTTAGAAGGTTAGAAATTAGAATTTTTAGATGTGAATCGAATTTTAGATAGGGTTAGGAATTAGGTTTTTAAATTTTCGTTTTTAATCAATTTTGTGTATCAAATATTTTTTTTTTTTCTTGTTTAGATTAAGTTTCTTACAAATATATTTTTTCTTAGATTTGTTTAAATTTTAGTTAATAATAAGGGAATTAATTTAATTTTAAACCAATTAAAATTGTAAATATATTTTATGGAAGAAACAAGTATAAATAATGATAGTTTTTAAAATAAAGATAGTTTTTAAAAAATTAGTGTAGTGTGTTTGTTTAAATTGTTTATAATTTTATTTTAAAACAATTTTCATAATTTAATTTAATTTTCATAAATTTAATTGGTATTTATATTTTTATTTAAAATTATTTTTATATATTTTTTTATTTCCGAAATTTAAATCCGTCGGAAAGAGTTCCGTCAGAAATCCGTCGGAAATCCGTCGGAAACAGTTCTGTCGGAAATCTGTCGGAAATTCGTCGAAATCAAATCCGTCGGAAATCCATCGGTCTATTTCCATCGGTAATCTGTCGGAAACTTCTTACGGATTACCGTCGACTATTATCCGTCGGAAATTTCCGACCAAAACAGAATTTCCGACGAGCTATAACCGACGGACTTGTTTGGTCGGAAATCCGTCGGAAACACTTATTTCCGACGGATTTCCGACGTAAACGGCCGTCAGATTTTGGTCTCTCTCTTGTAGTGTCATGGTTCTGAGTATGCTGGACACTTTGCTACTTTCAAGACGGTGTCTAAGGTTCTTCAAGCAGGCTTTTGGTGGTCTACTATGTTCAAGGATGCGCAGTTGTTCATTACTCAATGTGATGTTTGTCAAAGGAAGGGGAAGATCAGCAAGAGACATGAGATGCTACAAAACTTCATCCTAGAAGCTGAAGTCTTTGACTGCTGGGGCATTGATTTCATGGGTCCTTTTCCACCATCTTTTGGGAACAAGTATATCTTGGTTGCTGTGGACTATGTGTCCAAGTGGGTGGAAGCAATTGCCAATGATTCAGGAGTGGTGTTGAAGCTGTTTCGCACCATCATTTTCTCAAGATTCGGAGTGCCTCGGATTGTTATAAGTGATGGTGGTTCTCACTTTATTAACAAAGTTTTCAACAAACTGTTGCCGAAACATGGTGTTCAACACCGTGTGGCCACTCCTTATCATCCTCAGACAAGTGGACAGGTTAAAGTCTCCAACAGACAAATTAAGCAAATATTAGAGAAGACAGCGGGCAAAACAAGGAAAGATTGGGCCGCGAAGCTGGACGATGCACTTTGAGCTTACAGGACTGCCTACAAAACGCCACTTGGGACTACACCATTCCAGCTACTCTATGGCAAAGCGTGCCACCTTCCAGTGGAGTTGGGACACAAGGCACATTGGGCAATCAAGAAGTTGAACTTCGACTTGAAGCCTGCTGCAGAAAGGCGCCTAGTACAACTCAACGAGTTAGATGAACTTCGCTATCATGCTTATGAGAATTCAAAGGTCTACAAAGAAAGGACTAAAGCATATCATGATAAGAAGATCGTCTCCAGACAATTCGAACCAAATGATCATGTACTTCTGTATAACTCCCGTTTGCAATTGTTTCCTGGTAAATTGCGTTCACGTTGGTCAGGTCCCTTCACCATCAAAGAGGTCAAACCATATGGAGCAATTGTGCTGACAAACTCCAAAGGAGAAGAGTTCATTGTGAATGGACAAAGGGTGAAACACTATTGGGCTCAAGCCGAGATTCCAGCAGGACACATTGTGTCTCTCGATGATGCACCTACCGCCTAAACACATGAACAGTCAAGCTATTGACGTTAAACGAGCGCTTGGTGGGAGGCAACCCACTGGTAAGTATTTATTTTATTTTCATTTTGGTTTTACTATTACTTATGTGTTTTCTATTATAATTATATATAAAAAAAAAAGAGGAAGTGGGCACGACCAAACCAAGTGTCGATCGACACCCACTAGTGTCGATCGACACCACCACGGGACGCAGGTAAGTCTTCAAAATCCCGAATTTTTCTCCTTCTTCCTCATACTTTCAAAACCGAGCCTTAGAAAAAAATTTCCCCCAAATCACAACTTTTCCATTTCTCAACGGGATTGAGTGATTCAAAGCTCTAATCCGTGCGGATTTCACCCCTCTTTCATAATCCATTGTCCATTCATTCGATCTGCCAATGTATGTTCTTCAAATCTCCCAATTTTATTTTCGGCCCTAAGGTGAAAATTTTCGAATTCAACCTATTTAGCTTGATTTTTTTATTGAAAGATGCTTGTTTAGGTTGTATACCATGATTTAGATCATTGCCCAAGTGTTTTTCATCTTTTAATTTGCATAATTTGAAATTTTCAAAATTTTGGAAATCAATGATGCATGTTGCGAATTAGGAATTTTTCTTGGGTTTTATGGCTCTAGCTTGGTCGATTCACTGTATTGGGAGTGTTAGGTGATGGGGTCTAAATAGTCGTCCGAGTTTGGAGGATTTCTTTGGGGACTCGTCGAGCTTTTGAATTTGTAGGACCCTAAACTGCAAGTGCACAGCGTGCGTTGTAGTACTTAGGGTGTCGAACCACAGGGAGGAGGTCAACTGCAAAACAGAAAATCAGGGCAACCAAAGACGCAGAGAATTGGGGGTTTAGGAATGAGTGTCACGAATCTTGCAGAAAATAAATAAAGCAGTACCACGCCTTATATAGAGAAGGTTGTCAGCCTTTTCTATAACCAACGGGAAAAGGAAAATAAACTAAAGGATTTGTAAAAAGGAAATCAGGCAAGCAGTGCAGGAAAAGTAAAGTATGGAAGTGCGTAAATCTCGATTTAAAAGCAAGTGGGCGAACACGTTGGGAATCTTCTCGGGAAATCTATGGGGTTCTAACTAGAAATCAAAGCACACAAAAGTTAAGCAAGCGAGACTAGGCGATTTTCCCCAAACTGATTCACTGGTTTTAACAACCTATTTTATCAAACTAGGTCGATCTGCAAACTTCTATTCCATAGGTATACTTTCGTATCCTACGTACTAGACGAACACGCAATAAGATCAGGACGATAAGCATTCAGACATCTTTTAAAGGATGCTCTCTACCCTATTTTGGTCTGGATCTGAGATTCAGGACGTTAGCCGTTCTCAAGACCCTGCGATCAGAATATAGTTCATGACGCTAGACTCATGCAATAAGAACGAATAAGGTGAGACAGAAAATCCTAATCTTCGGCCTAAACAATCGGTTCAACAACAGTTAATGAAATTCCCCATAGATCCCCTTAAAGAACACCCAACGAAAGTAAACTACTCAGACATAATAGAAGAAGTAGAAAACGTGATTGATGAATGCATAACTTGTATTAATCGATTGCAATAAAAGAGGGTTCAAGAACAAATCAATCTCCCTCAAAGAACAAAGGCAAACCGCGAACCAGAGACTCGCGGCCACCGAAAGAAATCTATCACTTTGTGTTTTTCGTCTCCCTTCTAAAAAACCCTAAACAACGAGTATATATAGGTCTTCAAGTGCTCTAGGTCGTGGATTAGGTCTTGGCTTGCATAAGACGGCTTCGGGTTTGAGTTGGGCTTCAAATGGGCTCAGGAAACGCAAATGGCCTGGCCGCACGAGCGACCGGCCGTGGCGCGGCCACTGGTCGTCTGGGTCGGCCGTGGCGCGGCCAGCCTGTCCTTCCGGATGCCTGACGGACCTTCTTGCTTCCTTCATAACTTGAGATCCAACCGTGGGATTGCTCTCAAATCACTTCGTGGTGAAAGACAGCTGATAAGGCTTCCTTGTCTCCAAATATGAGCTTGATCTCGTGGTGGGAAGGCCTTCGTTTGGTGTTGAACTTCTGTCCTCGGGCACTGTTTCCGGAATTGTCCATTTTGCTCCAAAATATGCGTCTTTTGCTAAGATTTCCTGAAAAGAGTCTTGAACAACCAAATACTCGAAATCTAGTGTTTATGCATCAAAACCTTAGTGAAATGCTTATTAAAGCACTCACTTATGATAGTAAAAATGGGTAAAATATGAGTGTTATCAACTCCCCCAGACTTAAACTTTGTTTGTCCTCAAACAAAACAAAAATCTAAGTAAGGAAAAGAGGTTTGAAAACGTGGAAACTCACCAATACTTGGGAACCAATCAAGTCTAGCAATCGACCTGTTGAGCCACATAACTCGGAATTCAGCTTCAAGGCGTTTGGGTCTAGTTACCTTGAGCTTTTCACCCTTCCCGGATACGCTTCACGGTCTCTTTGAGTATTTCGAGCTTTCCCTTGTTGACTCCTTTATTCATTTAGGCGTGCGGTCTCTGTCGAGGGAGTATTGGTCGACGAGACACTATACTTTCTCTTCCAAACATCTAGACATAGACATTTCAGACACAACTCTCCTATTTTCTCTTCCCTTAGTCGATTTCTCCCTACTTTTCTAGGGTATCATTTTATTTTTTCTATCGACTTTCTTATTCCATTTTTTTTTCTTTTCTTCTTAGCTTGAGAATGATCACTTCTTTGAAGTTTACATGATTGCTGCGAACCGTCATTGTCCTTTAAGGAACTCTGGTTGCCATTCTCAAACTAAAACTTTTCTTTTTTTTTTTTTTTTCTTTTCTATAACAAGGGAAGATCAAGGAGAGGTTGCATTGCATCTACTTAGTCACGCTAGAGTCTAAAAGAGGAGCACAGATCGAAGTACCTCAAGCCCCTTGACGAGAAGTTTTGATTCATTAGGTGCGGAGTCAACGCAAGATCCTTCGAGTACTCTAGAGATTAGAACTTTCTCCGCTGGAATGATCCACTCGCCGTGTTCGACTTAGTAAACCTTGCTTCCAAATCCGTGAGAATGGTCATTAAGGTTCCTTGTTTCGAAGTGACTTGTACCTAGCAAAGTTCATAGTTTCCGACTAAAAAAAAAAAAAAAGTTTTGACTCTATAAAACGACTCGATAAATGATGCAAGTATGCATAAGACTCATCAAATAAAAGTATGATTATTAATATAAAAAACCCCCCCCCCAGACTTAAATCAAACTGTCCCCAGTTTGTTTAAATCGAGTGAGGTGAAAAAGATAGGTAAATTCAAGTACAAGCTTGTGAAGACTTACTTGAAAGTGGCGTTGGGTTTGGTATGGGCGTGTGGTATGATTGAGCTAAGGACTTGATCATTATCCTTATGTCCCTGCTTAGAATCGATTTGATTGAACAAAAGAAATCGAAAACTTAGCTCGAAAGGAAATGTGTTGCGCGCTTGAGCTTCCTTGCTTCGGATGGTGGTGGTGGGCGTGTGGTGGTGATGTTGGGGGCTGGTGATGGTGATGATTGGGGCACGCCTTTGTTGAGAAGAACAGGTACTCCGGTTGTTGAGTACTCGTCTCGGTTCCTTGACCTTTGATAACACCGTGAATGAGAGATGGAAAATCTTCCTTCCTTGCGTCTTGAAGATTACGTCACCTCAGAAACTTGACTTGAAGTTTGGGTCTATGCTGGCCTATCCAGTGATCTGTTCGGGATCCCAGAAGACAGGTGTTTCTAGTATGAACTTCAATGCCATATGAAATCCTTACTTGGCTTCGGTAAAGGTCTCGGTCGCGGAAGAGAGAAGCTAGTCTTCGGGAACTTTCCTCTTCGCGGTTTGGTGAAGGAAGTTGCATCTTCTTCCTTGTGGAGCTTGCACTGCGGTTTTCATCCTCTGAAACCGTGGTGTTCTTCTTCGTCTTCGTGGATACAGGTCCGTTGAACGTGCTGGAAGAAGTGAGTAGAGAGATGGGTCATTGGCTTAACTTATCTTGGATGGTGTCTTGTCTTGTCTCGCCATCTTTGATGCAACAGCAACTTGCCGCGGTTGTGGAACCGATTTTGCGGTCTTTAGGTCGTGTTCAGGCCATTGAATCAATGAGAATACTTGAAAGGCTTGAAACAGGTTGAAGGAGGTCCGGTTTAGTGAGGTCGGGACGGGAAGTGTCGCAGACGAAGGCCGGCCGCGCGACGGGTTGTCGCGGCCGCGGCCAGGCATCTTGCCTCCGCGCCATCGTGGCTCGTGGCGCGGCCAGGCTCCTTCTGGCCGGCCCACGGGCGGTTCGTCGCCCTATGAGTGTTCTTCGAAGCTCCTTCTTCATATTTTTGGTCTTTTTGGGTTTTTCTGATTTTTGTGCTTTTGGGGTTTATGAAAATGCTGTAAACTAAGAAGAAACCAAAACTAAAAATTAGTATGGTTAAAGAGATGAGAAAGAGAATACCTAAAATGGGTTGCCTCCCATTGAGCCGCTCTTGTTTAAAGTCTTTTAGCTAGACTTTGATAGTTTGGGAGCTTAGTTGGAGGTGGAGTTCGACCTTAGGCAAGGTCTTTTTACCTTTTGTGCACCCTCTTCTGCTAAAGGCTCCTCGAGTCTCTCCATAATGGCGTCTTCATCCTTCTCAAGAAGGTGTTTCTCCATGGTGTAAGGTACCGCGGGATAGAACTTTTTCCCGTCGATATTGGCGAATGAGACTCGCCTGTTTGGCCAGTCCATGATGGCTCCTGGAGTGGCTAAGAACGGCCATCCCAAGATGAGAGGTGCAGCTTCTTCTTGGCGTGTCTTGACTATGTAGAAGTCTACCGGGATTCTACAATCGCCAATGATGACCGGGAGGTTATAAATGACTCCCTTCGGGGCAGCGAAGGATTGATCCGCAAGACCAATCCTGATATCAGTGGGGAAGACGCATTTCACGCCGATTTTCTGTGCTACGCTAGCCGGCATAATGTTTATGCATGACCCCGAATCGCATATGGCGTTCTTGAAAATGTCACCTCGGTTGCTGCAAGTTATGAGGTATTGCTCGTGGCCTTGGATCTTGTGGAGGTTTCTAATAGGCCTTCCGGTTCTGGCGAGGTTGAAGAGGCCCTGAATGTCTGACACTGTCTCCCTGCTTTCGTTGAAGAAATGTCCGATAAGGTGATCTCTCCATGCTTCCACGAAATCTGTCTCAGGAGGGAGTTCTCGCACCACTTTGTTGAACTCCTCAAGTGCCAACGGCTCAACTCGGTTCTGGTGCCAATCGTCCTTCTTCGTAGGAGGCATCCTGATGGCATCCTTGCTGGCTGAAAGCCTTGCCTGATTAAAGTAAACTTCAATATCTCCCTTAACCTCCAAGCTATATTGAAAGAAATCGGCCAAACCCTGGTCTTTCCAGGCGTCTTCGAATGAAATCTCTGCTGGGAGTCTTTTGACCTTGGTATTGAATTCTATAAGCTTCTCCCTTTGAATGTGCATCGTGATAGGTCTCGCGTGGCTGACCTTGTTTAGTGCAGTCGAATAGCCGGAGGTTTCTTCCCCGAGAGATCCCTGAGACGAGCATCTCGATGACTCGGGCGAATACCCCTCTCCGAATTCGTAGTTTGAATCACTCGAGCCGCTAGTAGTGAAGCTCGTTTCAGGGCTTGAAAATCTCGTTTCGGTGATAGGTTTCACTGCATGGCATGGTGCGAACGTGGCTGGGTCAGGTCGGAGGCCTGGTGCTTTCAGCATGTCTTTTCGGGTTGCTCGGTAGATCGAGACTTCAGAGACCTCTTTAGTCGTCTCGTCTAAAGGATAGGTGGCCCTCTTGGTTCTGCCAATGCTTATACCAGAGACTATCTCTCCAAGTCTCTGCTGTTCCTTGCTTAGCCTTTCTATTGCCGCCGTCTTCTCTTTCAGGCGTTTGAAGAGGCTTTCGAGCTTACTGTCGGTCTCCTCCGCTTTCTCCTCAGATTGCCTTTGGTCTTCTATGAGTTGAAAGATGTCAGCTTCAGCTCGATCTCTATTGATATATATAGAGTCGTTGGTGTCTTCAAGCTTTTCATTAAAGGTGCGGATGTCTCTCATGCTCTGCTCGAGGATAGATCCGCGATACTTGAGCGCATCGGATATCTTCTTTAGTTGGGCCGTGTTGCTGGCCGCTTGCTCCTTATGCAGCCTCACCTCCTCGGATAGGGTTTCAATCCTAGCGAGAAGTTCGGCTTGAACTTTGTCTATATGCCCATAGACAGCTTCAGTGCAATCCGCCTGGTATACCATCATTCTTTTGATCGAGACTATGAGCTTATCGACCCGGCGGGCGTGTTCGACCTCCGTGTCGAGATGATCGCTCTTCGGATTTTTTTCTTGGCTGGTAAGCCGTGGGTCGTGCAGGTTGTCACCTCCAGGAGCGATATCAGCCTCTGGGGGTCCAGGCTCGTGTTCTTCTTGATTCGTGGGGACCTCCACGGTTGTAGGGTTTCTGAAACTCATAGAAAGAAATCTAAAAGTTAGAGAAAAGAATGTCTTTGAGTTGTGATCCTGACCTTTTGTCTTGGACAGCGAAACGCAGCCTCCCCGGCAACGGCGCCAAAAAGCTTGATGGGGTCTAAATAGTCGTCCGAGTTTGGAGGATTTCTTTGGGGACTCGTCGAGCTTTTGAATTTGTAGGACCCTAAACTGCAAGTGCACAGCGTGCGTTGTAGTACTTAGGGTGTCGAACCACAGGGAGGAGGTCAACTGCAAAACAGAAAATCAGGGCAACCAAAGACGCAGAGAATTGGGGGTTTAGGAATGAGTGTCACGAATCTTGCAGAAAATAAATAAAGCAGTACCACACCTTATATAGAGAAGGTTGTCAGCCTTTTCTATAACCAACGGGAAAAGGAAAATAAACTAAAGGATTTGTAAAAAAGAAATCAGGCAAGCAGTGCAGGAAAAGTAAAGTATGGAAGTGCGTAAATCTTGATTTAAAAGCAAGTGGGCGAACACGTTGGGAATCTTCTTGGGAAATCTATGGGGTTCTAACTAGAAATCAAAGCACACAAAAGTTAAGCAAGCGAGACTAGGCGATTTTCCCCAAACTGATTCACTGGTTTTAACAACCTATTTTATCAAACTAGGTCGATCAGCAAACTTCTATTCCATAGGTATACTTTCGTATCCTACGTACTAGACGAACACGCAATAAGATCAGGACGATAAGCATTCAGACATCTTTTAAAGGATGCTCTCTACCCTATTTTGGTCTGGATCTGAGATTCAGGACGTTAGCCGTTCTCAAGACCCTGCGATCAGAATATAGTTCATGACGCTAGACTCATGCAATAAGAACGAATAAGGTGAGACAGAAAATCCTAATCTTCGGCCTAAACAATCGGTTCAACAACAGTTAATGAAATTCCCCATAGATCCCCTTAAAGAACACCCAACGAAAGTAAACTACTCAGACATAATAGAAGAAGTAGAAAACGTGATTGATGAATGCATAACTTGTATTAATCGATTGCAATAAAAGAGGGTTCAAGAACAAATCAATCTCCCTCAAAGAACAAAGGCAAACCGCGAACCAGAGACTCGCGGCCACCGAAAGAAATCTATCACTTTGTGTTTTTCGCCTCTCCTCTAAAAAACCCTAAACAACGAGTATATATAGGTCTTCAAGTGCTCTAGGTCGTGGATTAGGTCTTGGCTTGCATAAGACGGCTTCGGGTTTGAGTTGGGCTTCAAATGGGCTCAGGAAACGCAAATGGCCTGGCCGCACGAGCGACCGGCCGTGGCGCGGCCACTGGTCGTCTGGGTCGGCCGTGGCGCGGCCAGCCTGTCCTTCCGGATGCCTGACGGACCTTCTTGCTTCCTTCATAACTTGAGATCCAACCGTGGGATTGCTCTCAAATCACTTCATGGCGAAAGACAGCTGATAAGGCTTCCTTGTCTCCAAATATGAGCTTGATCTCGTGGTGGGAAGGCCTTCGTTTGGTGTTGAACTTCTGTCCTCGGGCACTGTTTCCGGAATTGTCCATTTTGCTCCAAAATATGCGTCTTTTGCTAAGATTTCCTAAAAAGAGTCTTGAACAACCAAATACTCGAAATCTAGTGTTTATGCATCAAAACCTTAGTGAAATGCTTATTAAATCACTCACTTATGATAGTAAAAATGGGTAAAATATGAGTGTTATCAATAGGATTGCTAATTGATACAGAATTGAGTCTACAATCATAATCTTGGGGCGATTTGAAGTTACATGCATGGTGTCGATCGACACCAGTGCAGTATCGAACTTGAGCACCAATTTTGCAGACATTGGATTTTGATTTTGGGTTTCTCTTTTGATTGCAGATGCCTCCAAGGACTAAGAGACCACGGGAAACTGAAGCGTCCGCTTCTGGGACTGCTAGTGACGCAGCGATTCCCTCTCTTCCTCCTTGGCCAAAACGTGAAGGCGCGAGGATTCAGATTGAACGAAACTGGGAAGACTCGCCAGCAAAGGAAGTGGCGAAAGTTGAGTGTCTCTACCGGGGCATAAATGAGACTTGGGATGAGTACGACACGCTGTTCTACAATGCGTGGCTTAAGGTAGATGTCACCCCGACTCGGTTTGCATGTGAGAAGACGATGTCAGAGTTGGGCATCAAAGACGACATCCTACAGTTGCTGCGCAGAGTTGGGATGGGCACTATGGCCACTCGGCATTACGATCTCTATCCCGATCTAGTACGCCAGTTTATCTCCACAGCTCGCGTCTACTACAGGAATGAGATAGTGCGCAACGCTCTGGAAGGAACCTTGACCTTCCTAATCCGGGGGATTCGCTACCGAATCACACTTCCGAGGCTTTGTGGCATCTATTGGTTTGCGAATGAGCATGCCACTGGAGTCTCCCTTCAACAGCAGCTCCCGAACAACCAGGATTTCTGGTCACACTTTGGAATTGGGAGGTATGACTCTAAGACCTCCACGTAGACAGATATTCACCATCCTACCCTTCGCTACCTTGTTCGCCTATTTGCTACTACGCTTCTGTGTAAGCATGAGCCAGGGAAGATGTGCGTGTCTGAGTTAGTGCTGCTCTATCGTGCTCTTTGGTCTGAGATTTATGAGGAGTCTGACGGCCCAGAAAGCACGAACCTTGGCGCTGTGTTTGCTCATCACTTGGCCTCCTTGAAGACGAAGCCTTTCATCGGCACAAAGACCAAGCCCGAGACTGTAGGAAGTCTTCTCACTCTTATCTTCCAGCACTACGGGATAGACACTTCCAGCTGCACCATTGATACATCGCGTGCTTTGGTTGATATGGAGTATTTGCGGAGAGCTCATTGGGTGAAGCCAGAGAGGTTATGGGTTTTCAGCGACGAGCAGAGAGCACAGCGTATGGTGCAGTTACCTGACAGAGACCTCACTCACATCACCACCGATCCAGGCCGCCTCGCATTTCAGCCCAGTCCGAACAAGCTGAGGACTGCTCCCGTCGCCAGACGCAGAGGTGCCTCCTCCCGAGCTGCAGCTTCATCCGCAGAGGACGCACCAGCTGAGGATCTTCCACGAGCTTCATTTTCGAGGCACAGCAGAGCACCGCTGCCTATTGGTCCTCATCACCTGCCAAAGCTTTTCAGGCCATTTTGAGATTCCTATGGAGCGGGGTGCTTTTCATAGATACGTGGTCCAGAGCTTTCAGGCCATTTGGAACGCCATCGCAGTTGTGTCTAACTGCGGCTGCGTCCGTCCACGCACACCACCACGTTCTTCACCACCACGCTCTGATGAAGAGTAGTATTTGACACTATCCTGCTTGGATGACTTTGACAACAATCTAACATAACAACATACATGGTCGTGAAAAATGAACTCTGATTTCAGACACATTGTCGATCGACACCATCTGTGTCGATCAACACCATCACCATTAAACAGCAACGATCGACACCATCTATGTCGATCGATGCTGCACGCAAGGTCAGGTAATCCATTTTCTCTTGGTTCCGTAACAGTTTTAAACACATTTTTTCTATCCAAACTCATACTTAGTAACACTGGGGACAGTGTTGTTCAAGTCTGGGGGAGGTAGTTGCTAACTTTGTGTTTTGTTTTGAGAGTCAGTTGAGTCTGTCACAGATTTGTTTTATTGAGTCAAAAATCAGTTGAAACTTTCGATTTTTCTTGTAACTAACCGCAGAATGTTGACACTTGAAGGACCATTGCTTTAGTAGTTGATTGCAGGTTTTACTAAGTAGAAAGCTGCAAGTGGATCAATCTAACAGAGAGAGTTCAGATTCCCTTATAGAACTAGGTATGCATTGAACTTGATTCCTCTTTCAGCTTTGAACAGGATAAGCAAGTTGCAGTCTCTCCTTGATCTTCCCTTGAGAAAAGAAAGAAATAAGAAGTCTAACCAAGGAATAGTGCAAAGATCCTCATGAGCCTGCCTCCTAACAAGGAACAATATTAGTGAGAGCTCATGAACCTGTCTCCTCATAAGGAACACAAGTAAAGAGCAGCACTATTCCAAGGCTTCAAAAGAATAAGAAAAAGTCAATGAAAAGATCTTAGAACGCCCTGAAAATGGGCAGCAGTTGACTAAGGGAAGAGAAAATAGGAGAGCTGTACAAAGAATGTATTGTTCAAAGCACTAAGGAAGGGAAAGAATCTGGAAAGTTCTTTGATCATACCAATGTTAGAGTTCAAAAATTTCACTAATGAAAGGATCTAGATTCGAACTGGGAGATTGATAAGCTTGTGGTAAGTACTCTGAAACATCACCTAAGGTTAGCTTTATTGCATGTGGATTCAAGAGTTTTAACGATTGTGGCGTTCTAAAGACATGTTGGAAGTTTCTGTTTTCAAACTTCTACTTCATTCTAAGTTTCTGTTTTGCTTGAGGGCAAGCAAAAGCTAAGTCTGGGGGAGTTGATATATCATGGTTTTTACCCATTTTTGGACCATGATATAAGACTTTTTATAGAGTCTTTTGGTACTTTTAGAGTTCTATTAGAGTCTTTACAAGATGGAGTGCAAATGAAGCTTAAAAGGAGATTCGGAAGCTTTTTGGAGCATTTTGGAGAAGCAGCCGAAGTGATGAAGTTGGACCTGATTTACACGCAGGGTGTCGATCGACACTAACCCTTAGTGTCGATCGACACCAATCAAGCCGACCAAAGCTGCGCAACTTCCATTAGAAAAAGGAAATCAACCCAAGTTTGAAGAAATTACAAGACTGCCCGTGACGAAAATCTTCCTCTATAAATAGTTTTCAGGCATTGTTTAGCCATGGACCTAATCATAATTTTCTGTTTTTGAGACCTAGAGAGAGATTGATCCTGAGCTTTTGGGGAAACAATTCTAACTCTTCTGAGCCAGATTTCGAACCCCTGTATCATTCTCTATTCTTTTTATGCAATTTATTTCAGTCATAATTTGTGCTTTCATCTCTATGTCTGAGTAGTTTGCTAGTTAGGTTAGGGTGATTTAGGGTTGATGATGATTTTGTAGAATCATTAGAACTGTTAGGAAAAATCTCTTGGATCTTCATCTTGATTTGTGCTTATATTGATTTCTAAAATTGATCACTTATAAATCAAACCCTAGGTTGTTTAATAGATGCGAGAGCATTATTGATAACTTGACCTAATCATAGATGAGCAAAATATATATTCGCAAAGAGATTTGGTTTATGTATTTTGTGAACAATCGAACCTGTTTTTAATGCTTGTCTTAATTGTTTGAATTCGCAAAGAGATTTGGTTTTCTTGAATTTAGGCATAGATAACTTCTGCAACGAGAGTTGATTAGTTTTAAACTAGTGTTTCGAGTTCTAGACGGATCTTCATAATTTCCTGACAATATAATATCTGCATTCTCTGATTCATCCTGATAATCATCCTTGCCTAGCGTTTCGTCTCCTGAACTTTAATCCACCTTTAATTATGTTTCTGAGTTACTTAGTAGTTCTATTTATTTTAAATTAATTGAGTTAGCATAATCTGAATTTAGAAACCTTAGTGTAGCATCTACTTCCCTTGGGATTCGATACCCCTTATACTTCAATTGCATTTGTTGTGCACTTGCAGCAGTTTTATTTGAGTAAAACATGAGCCCTATCAATGTGCAACTATATTAATTGGTGTATGTGGATGATATTGTGTTGACAGGAAGCTCGCTGCAAGTTATTCTTGGTTTTTCACATTCTTGTGTTGACTTGGCCAGTTGAAGTATTTTCTTGGTTTTGAGATAGCTCGAAATTCATAGGGGATTTGTATCTCGAAGAGGGAGTATACTTCAGATATTATTGTAGATGTTGGACTACTTGGAGGAAGACCGGTTGAATTTCCCGTAGAACAAAACCACCAACTTGCTAGATCGCAAGGGGAATACTTTCCAGATTCACAAAATATCAAAGACTTGTTGGGAGATTGATTTATCTCGCAGCTACTCGACCGGATTTTGCTTATTCTGTTCATATTTTTTCACAATTTATGCAACAGACGAGACAAGATCATTGGATGGTTGTTTTACATGTGGTTTGTTATTTGAAAGGATGTCCATGCCAAGGTATTTTTCTCGATTCTACCCGTAACTTTCATCTCACAGCGTAGACTGATTCTGATTGGGCTCGATGCCTGATACAATAACAAAAACCATAAAATTAAAGGTCTTCAATATATTGATTTATTATCAAAATATCATGCTCATAACTTCACAAAGTCAAAGATCCTCATTCAATGTCCAAGGCAAAATTGGTGGCAAAAAGACCATTATTTGATTTATCTTATTTTTCTCCTTTTGTTTAAATGTATATAATATTTCTTTAAATGTAATTTATTGTAAAGATCTCTTGTAAGAGCTATCAAAGCTCCTGTATTCTCATTTGTAAAATACACATTGAAATTTTTGGAAATATAAAAGAGAGTTTTTTCTTTAAAGCTTAGGCTTGATTTTTGTTTATCTAAGTTAGATGGATTTCTATACTTCGTAAAAGTTTGAATCTATGTCTCTTGTATGCGATGCCTTGAGACTAGGTTTGCATGTAGACTAGCTTGTGAGATTCAAGTTATTTTATTCATGGTTGAGTGTGGATTTATTCAACAACCCCCCCCCATCGATTGAACGAGTCAATCACTTTCATCTACATCTCTAACAACGACCATATTCCGCAACAAAGCTTGTAAATTGTCGATCATCTCGTGAACATAAGTTTGGTGGATTTTGATCTTATATCAATGCCCTCTCATGCACTAGACGTTCCTTGAATGGATGGTTGGTGCATTTGGGTAATTTTCTTGTGTCGTGGAAGCCAAAGAAGTAGGATGTTGCTTCGTTGTCTTCGGCGGAAGCTGAGCATCAAGGACTGGTTGCAGCATTGAAAGAGTTGAAGTGGATCAAGAATGTGTTGGATACAATTGGTTTTTCACATCCGAATGCATTGGATCTTTATTTTAATAGTAAATTTACACTTCATATTGCGGCTAATCTAGTGTTTCATGAGCGTATGAAACATGTAGAATTTGACTGTCATTTTATTCGGAATGACATTCAGCGTGGAAATGTTCAGACTAAACATTTGTCTACAAACGATCAGTTGGCGAATATATTCACTAAAGCACTTGGTTGGCGAATTGTATTCATTGGATCTTTTTTTAAGATCGACTTATGCTTTCAGATTGTATTAAGGTTTACAAATAGGATTCATTAATGTTTATCTGTGAACGTTCGTTCTTTCAAATCATAATAAGATGAAAACAAAATTCTATTAAAAAAAAAAAGATAAGACGAAAGCAATTAATTGTAGCTTAAAATGTACAAACCGATCAATATTATAGATTCGGTTTCACATCGGTCATTATCGGACTCAAGGATTGCAATTACATTAAAAGTAAGAAATATTAGGGCCTGGAGGATACTAATGTTTTCCTCGTTGGTTGTATAAATTTGAAATTGATTTGTCTTCACATAGTCACACATTAAGGCTTGGCGCGCAGCTGATATGCGAAAAAATTTCAGTATTTATGTTTTGCTCTATTTTTACCGCATATTTAATTTTATGCTTTGATTTGCTCCGAAAATATATGGATGTCCAAAAATTCGGATATCCAGAAAATTTTGGATATTTTCGAATATTCAATTTGATACGTTTAATACAAACAAAAAAACTAAAAATGCATACATTTTTATGAAAAGAAATATATTTTTATTTAAACTATCAAGTGAAAAATAATATTCATGAATTAGACTTCACATATTGGTAGTCACAACAGCCACATAAAGACACTATCGTTGTCGTGGCTATGTTGCCACTCTTTAACCACATTTTGTTCGTGACAACATAGCCACTTTGTAGCTACTTTTTTGGTGTGGTAAGTAGCCACTGTCATCTATGTAGTTGATCCATGGCAAATTAGTCACGGAAACTTGTGTGGCTAGGTAGTGGCTTTATTCTGTCGAATAGCCAGGGAAGATCACGAAATGTTTTAGCCACGACGCTATAGCAACCTCCATTTTTTGTGGCTCAGAGTGGCTATTTCAGCCTATAGCCACTGTAATTTTATCTTTGTCATGTACTCGTCAGTGGTTATAGTACTTTTCTTTACTAGGAAACAAGAATTATTAACCTTACCAATTTGCACAGTGTCATCAAAGACGACATGGAAGGAAGTGTGTTTGCCAAAGAACGAGGGAGGTTTAGGGCTTCGCTCTTTTACGGAAGCAAATAAAGTAAGTTGTCTTAAACTAGTATGGCGGATTATTTCGACACATTCATCACATTGGGTAAATTGGATTAGAATGTACATCATTCGAGAGGGATCCTTCTGGTCGGTCAAGCATTCATCTTCCCTCGGCTTCTGGATGTGGAAAAAGATTTTGAAATTTAGAGACTTAGCGAAGTCACTTACAATGATGGAGGTAAACAACGGGGTTAGTACATCTTTCTGGTTTGATAAATGGGCACAAAGGTGTAGACTTATTGAGCGCACGGGAAACAGAGGGTGTCTTGACATGGGGATTAGTAGGGCTGGGCATAAAAACCGGACCCGAAAAACCGAATCGATATGAACCAAAATTTTATATACCGAACCCGAACCGAACCGGTGAAAATATCCGAATGGGAGTCACATGTCATATCCGAAGAACAGATACCGAACCCGAACCGAACCGATAACCGAACGGATAACCGAAATACAATTATATACTAAACAAATATTAGTTATATTTAGATTTGTAATAACAAAAATATAAAATATTATAATTATAAATTGAATATATCAATTATGTTTACAGGTTTTCATATATATTTTTAGTTATTTTAGGTAGTAAATCGGATACATTTCAGATATTTTTGGTTTATTTGGTTACAAATACCCGAACCGAATTAAAATTATGGTTACTCTTGGGTTTAAAAATTTGAACCGATCCATAACCGATCGGTTTTCGGGTAAAATTCGGTTCCTCAACCTCGATACAGAACCGACCCGGACCCGACATGAATCAAACCGAACCCGACCCGAAAATTAAAAATATCCGAATGGGACTTATAGCCTAAAACCGAAGTAACCAAAACCCGAACAGATCCGATACGAACCCAAACGGGTATCCGAATGCCCAGGCCTAGGGATTAGACTCAACTCCTCAATAGCATCAGTCCTTGCAACGCACAGAAGGAGAAGACATAGAGTGGAGTTGTTAAATGCGATCGAGGATGAGATTGAATCACTTCGAGGGAGAGTGGATTCGCAATCAGAGGATCGAGTTCTATAGAGACATGTGGATAAATACAAACCAAAATTCAGTTCAAAGGAAACTTGGAAGCTTACTCGGGGGGCACAGCCAATATGCAACTGGTACAAAGGGATATGGTTCAAACACTGTACTCCCAAATACTCATTCATCACATGGCTAGCCACCCATAATAGATTCTCCACTGGCAACAGAATGATGGCATGGAACAGTGGAGCGAACATTTCATGCATTTTCTGCCAAGACCCGAATGAAACAAGAAACCATATTTTCTTTCGCTGCAGATACACTGCGAAGGTATGGAGACATCTAACTCAGAAGATGCCTTGGCCCTGATTATACGAATGATTGGGATGGAATAATGGAGCTCTTACTAGATGAATCGCGAGACCACATATCTCAGTTCCTCATGCGATATGCTTTTCAAACGATTGTTCACTCAATATGGAGAGAACGGAAGTGTAGAAGACATGGTGAAACTCCTACTCCATCGACTCAAGTAGGTCTCTGGGTTGACAAGCAAGTGCGTAACCGATTAACAACGATTCAAAGATTCGTAGATCATAAGTACGAATCAGGAATGGAACGTTGGTTCTCGGCCAGATGATTTTAAACTTTTTTCTAAATGTAATCAGTTTTTAAATAAGATTTGATCAAAGTTGCATTTCATTGTAAAAATGGTTTTTTGGTTGAAAACAAAATTATATAAAAACAAAAAAAAAAAGACGAGACGGACACAATTAATTGTAGCTTAAAATGTACAGACCGATCCATATTATAGATTCGGTTTCACATCGGTCATTATCAGACTCAAGGATTGCAATTACATTAAAAGTAAGAAATATTGGGGCCTGGAGGATACTACTTGTTAGTGAAATATCAGCTTCTTAATCATTCAAAAGAACATGCATGATCAAGATAAAACAGTGAAATAAACAAACTACGAAATACCGGAAAAAAAATTGTTTGCTTGTACCTTAATCATTGGCCTTTTTTTCTTTTGCCTCCCATATCTTGCTGGATTTGAGTCAAACTTGGAACATAATCGAACAAAGTTAACAGAGATATTGACCTAACTTTGTAATCTCCAACGATATATACATTGCCACCCTTATCACAACACACGAGGAGTTTCTTCTCCTCATCGACAACGAAACTTCTGCCAACCCAAGTAATAATATAACGACATCTCTTTGGTCTCGCCAATCTTATTTGTCACCCATATCTTTGTCTCCGTACTAAAATCGCGTCTTAATAACATCGAAAGTTTCTCATCTCTAACAACGGATAGAGACAGATGTCGATAACAAGGATACTGACGCGGAAGACACAAACGTTCAAATATTCCTTTTTTAAATCAAAACTTACTAAGTATTTGTCGAAATCTGTTTTATCTTTAGTAATCTGGTAAGTCTTTCCCTTCGAGGATACGCCACGATGAAGATACTTAATTCTGAAGTCCAGAGTGACATCAAGAATCCTCCATGAATTAGAGTTCATCTCCTAAATTTCGAATTCTTGTTTGTTGTAAGTGACATCAAGAATCCTCCATGAATCATAGTCCTTCTTATAAACCATGCCGCTCAATATTTTGTCTGTTGGACTTTTTGTCTTGGTAGGATCCAAGAGCATATGTAGCGTCTTGCCTAAAACGTTTGATCTTGATCGACCTTGTTTGACCTGTACACGGGTTCCAAATCACGAGCCTATGAATTCTATCATTGGTGACGCATAACAATAAGCTGTCGCAGTGAAAGACTTGACAAATCTTGATTTTATTTAAATTAGAATGAGGGTCTATTAGGCTAAGTTCACCTTTGACCTTTACCGGTTGAAATCTACGTTGATTGATGTGCACCAAACATATCTTAGACTCCTTCAACGTGAGAGTCATAAACTGCTTTGGGGCTTTCTCGAAGTGATTTCTTGTGAATCTCTTATCGCTGAACAAACGGTTCTGGTTCCATCCTTCGCGGGTAGATCGTAACCAAATCAGAGATAAAGCCCGAACACGACAGAATATCTCCTCTAACAAATCCTCTGGAAGTTCTGACATCATCATTGTGAATCTGTGATCTCCCAAGGAGAAAAGTGTCTGCTTCGATTGTTTTTAGGGTTTTAGGAATTTGACGTTTGCTACTTTTTTTTCTTTTAATCAAAGTAAAGTTTTGTTTGATGGTAAGAGAGCGAAAAAAACGGAACCATTTTCCTGAGAAAGAGGCTTCGGTTTTGGCAGCCCTAAAAGAAAGTATCGGAGTGGGCTTTGTCAAATACACTCCGAAGTTAGAGGTGGTCCGAGAGACGGTTATTGTAACACTCCGACCGCCTCTACCAGCAAGGCCCCACACCTTTCACGGGTTGTGCGCCTCCATCTCTGTCCAACGGCCGATGCGTTATTTTTTTTGGTGGTCTGACCGACTGATTTACTTGTCCCTGCAATCACCACGTGACCTTTTCCCGTGTTTTGGCCTCACTCACACGGTTCCGCAGAGGACTTACAAAAAGTCACCCATCTTAGTCCTACTCCAGCATAAGCACGTTTAACTCTTGAATTCTCTCAGAGTAAGTGCACTTTGATGACATAGGTAGCCAAATCAATCCATTTAAAATTATTCAAATGGGCCGAGCCCGAGTCGTTACAATTTCCCCACTTAACGGGAATTCTTCCCGAATTCTGATCTCGCCAGTGTGAGCCTTAACCCCCCCCCCCCAAACCCCCAAGACAGTCTCCTGAGACAGAACTAGTTTGACTTCCCTTGGCTCTGATACTACCACTTGTAACACCTCGTTCCCGTCACTACCAGCGAGGCCCCACACCTCTCACGGTCTGTGGGCCCCCCGCACATGTCTGACGGCCGGTGCGTTATTTTTCTTGGTGGACCGACCGACTGATTTACTTGTCTCTACAATCACCACGTGACCTTTCCCAGTGTTTTGGCCTCACTCATACGATTTTGCAGAGGGCTTTCCGGAAGGTCACCCATCCTAGTCCTACTCCAGCATAAGCACGCTTAACTCTGGACAGGGTAAGTGACCGGAAAAGGTAAGTGCACTTTAATGACATAGGTAGCCAAATTAATCCATTTAAACTTATTCAAATGGGCCGAGTCCGGATCGTTACAGTTATACACATGGACGAAATCATGAACAGTGGAAGCTTGTCTAGATACGAATCATTCCATAAATAGATTTGATACTTTAGATTCTCTTTTAGATGTACAAGGGTTGTATTGGATTAGGAATTTTAGAAGATTTGGTGGTTTTTTTAAAATATCTTGTTATTGAACTAATGATTTCTAAATGTCTTACCAAATCCTATGTTATTCAATCCAGAATTTTTAAAAAGTAAATCAAATCCCATGTTATTGGAAATATTTTAAGTAGTGGATTTTTGAGGATTCTGAGTAATTTTAAGTGGTTTTGGTGGAGTTTGTTAGTTAAAAATATTAAAAAAACCAAATTCCATAGTTTTAGGTGGAAATTCATAGACTTTAATAACAAAACCTTAAGAAATTTCCTAATTCATCCAAAATCATCTAAAATCTCATTAAAACTCAAATCATTCCGAATTCTCCTAAATTTCGGTTTCAATACATCCATGTAATCTAGTAAACGAGGCCTTCTTTGGTATATTTATTATAGTCAAACAAATAATTTTTTTTAGATGACAACGGGAGTTAAAAACCTCTAATACGGAAGCTTTCATATCAGAATGCCGATATTTTAAAATTATTGTTGGAAGCATCGGGTTTTGTGCTTCGATATCAGAATGCCGATATTTTAGAATTATTGTTGGAAGAAGCATCGGGTTTTGTCTATACAGCATGCACTATGGAGGTTTAGCCAACATATCCTACCCACACACATTATTCGCATCACAACAAGATCGAATTTAAAGAAAGAAAATAATGGATTTAGTGATCTGTTAAAGAATAAAGTTTACTTACATAAAGCATCGTCAAAATCACTTTTAATGTATTTTCTTCACTATATGGCACATGTTTTTGCTTATGTAATAATTTGTTTTCAGAATGATATAAACTAACTTTGTAATCTAGATTTTATATCAATGAAATTGATTGTTATAAAAAGAAAAAAAAAATCCTCCTATTACTACTATCATATCTTCGTAATATAACAAGCTTTTTAATAGAAAAATAAGGATTAATTGTAGAATTCATTCCTTTTTTAATTATTATTAGGAGGTTATTTACTAAGTCCGTAACTAGGTCCAAAACACAGCATGTGATATCAATTTCGTGGCAAGACGTTACTCAATTATGGGACCTGTAAGCTTTTCATAAAATACTTTTCCGGTTGAGCTAACAACACTTGGTATTCATTCTATTTTCTGCCAATGAAGAAGAGTTTATTAAAAGGTTATAGGTTTATGGCAGTTAGTTTGGATTTCAGCCTTGTGGTCCCAATTTTTTTTCTAATTGTGAGAAACTTTACCTGCTATGGCAAAAGAAGCGAACCTGAAAACGAGAAGGATCCCCAAGTGCACAAATCAGTGACAATGGCTGCAAACATGTCGGATCGCAACAGCTTGAGATCCTAGCTATCAACAGTAAAGAACTAAGATAGCATAATCTTTACATTACTATGCATCCTAAAACCTTTAATCTGAAACCTCAAAAACTCTTTAAAAAGGTCTTTAGCTCTCTATCTTAGATTTTTGTTCTTCTTTCTTTTTGTAAACCAGAAATTAGTGTGTAATTTCCGCTTTTTCATTAAGCTCTTTTGATATTGATTTTCCTCTTTAGGTACGATACTCTTCTTCGCAAACGGCTCCGGTTTAGCTCCTTGGTTGAACAAGAATTATTAACCTTACCCCTACACATTCACACTAATTCCACAGAGGGATGTTAAATCATGAAAATTGTAGCTTCAATTATTTTAAGACATATCTCACTAAGAACTGAAGCGAAACTGAAAATGTACAAACTGATGCATATTATAGAGTCGTTTTATCAAAACTTACCAAGAGTTTGCCTTTTTCATCTTCAGCAATCCAGTAAGTCTTTCCCTTCAAAGACACGCCCCAAACAAGAGACCCTAAATCGAACTTGAAGTCCAAAGTGACATCAAGAGTCCTCCATGAGTTAGATTTAATCTCATAGATTTTGAATTTTTGTTTGTCGAGAAGAGGCTCATAAACCATGCGGCACAATATTTTGTAGCTATTATAGTTGGATCCAAGAGCATATGTAGATTCCTTGTAATCATTGATCCACCTGGTTTGACCAGTACACGGGTTCCACACCACGAGCCTAGTGTTATCATCAATTTATCACCTTTGCTTAGAGAAATAAATTTGTAGCAATTTATCACCAGAATGATTTGTAGTCATGAAGTCATTATCAAATTTTAACTACAATCTCCACGGATAATTCTAAGAACAGCAACAGATATGTCTCTTCTCTTTAGAAGCATGTTCTTTAGAGTAATCCTCAAATCAACAACTTAATTGATTCATAATGTGCACTCCTTCGCTTCTTGATTCTATCTGTTCCCTCAAGCCCAGTGGTCCATACTCAGTACTTCCAACTCTTTCTCTTTAGAATCAAGTTCCAAGGACCATGTCTCAAGCAGCTTCTGCTGAGAATCAAAAGTTGCTCTTCCACTAACTAAATCAAAATGCTCCATCTCTTCGTTATGCTCACCGTGATGCCTCTCAAGATCAATCTTCATCAACCTTTCCTAACTGTTCCTCTCCTTTATCTTCACTTTAGCCCTTTCTTCAAGTGCAAAGCTTGTATTTTGCAACTCCACCTCCATACAAAAACCATCAGCCAAAAGAAAGACTGGTACAGATCAAATGGTAACATCCTCCCATAAGGTAACCGGCATCTCAGGTGATACAGGCATGGTTGCAACGCACTGGAACTGTAACAAAAGGAGCAACATTAACTATCAAGAATGCTAATTCACTAAGTGTTTTTTCTATCATTCTTAATGTTGATTACCTTGTGGTGCTTGTATTTATCTCTGACAGCTTGTAAAGTACCTCCTCTTCTGCTCAGATACAAGTCATGAATGATACCCACACATTGTTGCAGATCAGCAGCTTTGTACTTTGTGTATTCTTCTAACATCTGATTCTGTTTACATCATCACAACCATATGTTATTATTAGTGTCTCATCCTAAAGAGTTGACTCAGCATTTTACATGTAAGAGATTTATGTGGACAAATATGCTTACCCAAGGATGTTGTTTGGGACGGATGATGAATCGAGCAAGAAAGACAGCAGAAGCAGCCAGCATAGAAGGCACAAACTTCACAGCTTTGTAATCTAATATACTCAATTCTGATAAATAGCAAGAGAGAGGCTCTAGCTGCAAGTGTGGCACCTGAAACAAAGCCATGGAAAGAAGAAGATTTAGCAATTCAACCTCTACAAGTTACAAACAGCAGATTTCAAATCAATACATTGAGCTTACTTTGAAATCTTCTTGAGCAACCCTTGTGAACCGTCTGCACATAAAAAAAAAAGGGCAAAACACACAAAATGAGGACAATGAACCACACACCAATACGTGTATTATCACCAAAAACACATTGTTTTCATCAGAAATCTAACCTTATGAAACTATTGATGGTAGGTCTTCCTAATTCGAATTGAAGCGCGAGAAGTATATCTGCCTCCATCTTGACAACATCTTGTTTTGTAAATGTATTTTCCGTGATGTAACAAAAGTCTTCCACTTTGGGAGGACATATCTCTTCATACTTCCTATTTTGTTTCAAAACCAAAAGTAGAAGAATTTCATAAGCTTCAGACTAGCAATGAGATGCTTACGAAGCAATAAGCATCGCAGAAACTCCCACAAGCTGAAGCCTTTGCTTGTTGACAGTCTTCAAGGACAAAAATCTATCTATGTAAGAGACAGTGAGATGAAGTGTTTCAGACACGAGTTTGTACTCTGCAGCAACCTCCACTAACCAATCCACTAAAACACCTCTCATGCTTGGTGTTACATCTTTCTGAACCTTTTCAATATAATCAGGTAAAGGTCTTTGCTTTGGCTTCACCTGAACATTTCACCAATCCAAAAAGCAATAATCTTTCAGCTCACATAACATACCGATAATAATCATCAGATCGCTAATTTCTTTAGACCAAATCAGATTATCATAAGAGCAAGCTGTGATTGGAACAATCTCAGAAACTTCAATATCAAAATCCACAACTGAATTTTCACCAATCCAATCTCCAAACAGGATAAAAATCATCCATCCCTAAATTGTCCTCTTAAAGAGCTAAAATTGGGTAAAAATCTTAAATTGAAACGCTTCATATCAAACCCACAACTTAAATTGCGAATGTTTTAATTCCAATTACGAGAAGATTAATAAAACATAGAGATTGTTACCTCAATCTCACGGAGATACTCGTAGATATCGGTGACATAAGGTCCACACATCTTGGGATCGTCAGATCGAGCATCGATGTCAGATCCTGATTCCACGGCAGCCAAAGCCACCGGAGCTATCTTTCTCTGCCTCGCCGGAGCTCCAAGACTCTTTCTGGGCTTCGGGAGCTCTCTTTTCTGATTGAGATTAGCCGAGACGGTGACGTTGGACACATTCGGAAGCTCGCCGAGGACCACTCTCTTCTTATTGACTCGCTCCTCCTCCGTGGACATCGCCATCGAAGCCTTTCTTTTCGCCGCCGCTCTCGTCACCCTCGGGGAGATCTCCTTCTCCGTCATTGTTAAGGGATTGAAGAGATTGATAGAGAGAGAGAAAGTAAGAGGGAGAGAGAGAGAGAGATCGAGATTGGAATGGTAGGAAGAAGTGAGGGTGAGAAGGGGAAGAAAAAGGGAAGAGCAAAAACGCCATTTCTGAGATTTCTTTCAGTTGAAATGAAGTTTCTGGCGCTCTGTGTGCGAATTTGGTGATTTTTGAGTTTTGTTTTTGGAGTCGGATTATAATTTTGGAGGTTCGAAAATCATCTGAAATTTGTTTGGCGGGATAATTTTCATAAGATTTGTGTCCGAATTTTTTCCGACCGGTAAGATTTTTCCGTAGCGGTTCAATTGAAAACAAAAATTTCACATTTAATTTTTCACATTTATTATTCTTTTCTACAAGAATAATACTAGAATTGTTAATTTTTTTACTCAAACACTCTTTATAATTTTTCAATATTTTTCACATTTTAATTTGTTTTTTTTTTTAACATCTGACTTTCATTAATTGCTACAAAATAGAGTAATCTGAGTGTAAAGCTTCTGAAAGAAAACGGGGTACAAAATAATGAAAATAAAAGGTGGAATTATTCCAAATTGGTGCTTTTGCCAATATATCTGCAGGAGTGTTGGCATCGCGACTGGTCCATTTGAAATCAACTTCTGTGAACTTTGCCATCCAAAACCTGATATGACGTATCCAATTGAAAGCCTTAAAATTGAGAGAAGACCCATTTACCAAATGTATAAGTTCATGATTATCCCCTTCAAAAAGCACCCTCGTGTAGCCGCGTGACCATGCATTTTGCATCGCTATGATCATAGCTTGGCATTCACTTTGCAACGAATTCTGAACACATTGCCCTCTCGCTTGACCCGAACCTAAGTACATGCCGTTATCATCCCTGAATATCCACCCTACTTTTCCTTCTTGATTGGCATGAAGAAAGGTTCCATCATAGTTGCACTTAATCCAGTCCTTGGGTGGTTTAATCCATGGTTGTCGAATATTGGTTGTAGCATTATTAGATCCTCCATCCACATTGTGTGTCCTTGATGCGGACATAGCATAATCCCGTTCAGTAGCGTCATTCCTAGCATAACTTAGATTCCTTCCCCATGGTATATTCTTCCTTTGAAACATTAGGATGTTTCTACTTTTCCACAATCGCCATAAGATTGACATTGGTAACTGAGCAGTTGATGATATTGACGAATGAACCTGGAGATCAATAAGAACTTGAATTTTATCCTCAAAAGAAATATCTGGATCTGACAAAGAAGGTTGATAGATCCCAGAAGCTCTCCAGGTAGCTTGAGCATAGGTACATTCAAAAAATAAATGGTTAGCCAATTCAATAACTCGGCAACATCTGGGGCAGAGGCTTGACAGAGCAATATGTCTATGAATCAATGTTCCGCCAGTAGCTAGAGCGCCCGATAACATTTTCCAAAGGAAGTGTTTTATCTTTGGAGGTGTTTTGAGTTTCCAGATGTGTGTTTTAATCTGAACATTCCCAGGAGGGGCATGAGGTGCTTGTTGTGAATGTAGAAGACATGCCAACCAGTAAGCGGACTTTACCGTGTAAATTCCAGACTTGGGGTAGTTCCAGCCAAACAAATCTCTTGCACCATGTGTGAATAGTTGGAGCAATGTGTTTAGTTCATTTTTAAAAAAAATTATCATTGCCATCTCCTATTACCCAACTCATACCATGTTGTAATAGTTCCCGTCCATGCAGAATGGATTGCCACCCAAAAGAAGCATTTTTGCCTACTTTAGCTTGTAGAATATTGGAATCCCAAAAGTACCTGCCTCGAAGAACTCTGGCCATAAGGCAGTCGGGGTTTTGTAAAATTCTCCAGACTTGCTTCCCCATTAAAGCTTGATTGAAATTTTGTAAGTCTTTAAATCCCAGGCCTCCTTCCCTCTTTGGTATACATAGACGATCCCAAGAGAACCAATGCATACCCTTTCGGTCATGACCTTTACCCCACCAAAACTGAGCAATCATCTTAGTAATTTCATCACAAATTTGTACTGGAATGCGAAAGATATTCAGAGAGAATACATGCATTGCCATAGCCACAACTTTAAGTAGAATTTCTTTGCCTCCATGTGACAAGAACTGCTTATTCCAACCTTGCGTTTTTTGCTTCACTTTATCTATAATATACTAGAACATTTCGACCTTCTTTCTCCCAAACTGTTCAGGAAGTCCCAAATATTACCACCTCCCCCCTCATTGTGGATTCCCAAAATACGTCTCATTTGTCTTTTGACATTAGGTCGAACCTTGCTCCCAAATGTAATAGAGGACTTTCGTAAATTAACTGCCTGTCCTGAGCAATCTTCGTAGAGTTTAAGGATCTGTTGAATCTGACGGCAGCATTTAGCATTAGCCAATGAGAAGAATAGTGAATCATCCGCAAAAAGTAGATGACTAATAGCAGGGCCTCTAGTACTAAGTTTGATGCCAGTAATCTTCCTCTCCCTCATGGCTCGAGACATCAAATGTGATAAGACTTCTGCACATAAAATAAGTATGGGTTGAGAGGGTCACCTTGTCTTATTGCCCGACTCGGTGTAATCTTTCCTCTGGCTGCCCCATTAATAAGGACATTTTTTTTTTTTTTGACAGCTTACAATTTAAGGGTGGTTTTGTTGAATAATAAAAAAACAAAATTTAAAAACTAATTAAATTATTAGAGAAAAATAGAAAGAAATAAAGATAAAAAATGGTTAGTTTGTAGATTATAACTTTAATTCTTGGTTTTCACCAAAGTTTTTCAAATATTTATAAATGTAACATTTATGTTTGACTAAAAACAAAAAACAAAATGCAAAATTTATATTTTAAAATATTTAATGTATTTTGGTATTTACACATTTATATTATGGTACAATTATTACCGAACCAACGGAACATATTTCTCACTTGTATTTCGACGTCATAACTGATCCTTTCCTCTTAATAATAAATGCAATTATCATTAATCATCTGCTTAATACTATCATATTAGGAAGCTATTAAGTCTTGTAGTTGCGGTTAGTATCATTGGGTTATGTCTTTGTGAATGTTGGAGCAATGTGTTTAGTTCAATTTCTTTCAAGACATTTTGCATCCTTGCTTTGGTTTGTGACTTGATCTCGTTTCTAATTTGAAATTGGGTTTGGAATCCTTTAAGATTACCATTAGGATTAGGCTGAAGTTGTCATGAACTTGTTGTGAGTTAGGCTGAAGTGACTATCTTGATCAGCCTAATTAACATCAAGACATGGAAACAACATTGCCTACAGTTTCTAGTGGTTAATGAACACAACTGCTCCTACACTTGGTGGTGATTGCAGATTTGGTTATGATTGTCTGTTTTCTCTCTGTTTTTATTTTCTTTTCTATTGGATTAGATATATGGCTAATTGACTGTTAAACTAAGTTGTGAAATGTGTAGATCTTCTTAGCTCTTTTGTTGTTGTACATAGAAGAACAAATATTTCTAAGCTTAGGTGAGTTTTTTTTTTTTTGGAGTTCAACGATCTCTACATTCGCTTTATCTCATCAGTTCTCTAAACAATTTCACTGTCTTCTGTTGATTAAGGTCGCAATTTCAGTTTTTCCCAATTCCATACAGATTCTTCAAGAATTTCTTCATCAGTTCGAGAATACATCTCTCCAAGCCTAATGTTGCTCTTCGTGATTTAAGCTCTTGCACTATATTTCAATAAAATGGTAGCAGCTACTTGGTTGATGAAATTCAGAATCAAAGAAAATAGACAAAGCTTGGTTGTATATTTAATGAATTGGCAGCCTAAGAACGACTATAGTAAGTCAAACACGAGCCCTGAATATTTAAAGGTTACTGCAACTTTAGCTATATTAACTATTTCGCATCTTCAGTTATGTTTGAAACTTTTTGAAAGCTTTAGTTTAGGTTATAGGCTCACAGTCCATGAGACATTTCGGTATTTAGATTGATTTTGGGGGTTTGGCTTCAGTTCGATTACCCTTAATGCAACAAATTAGAATGAGTACCATCAAAAATTGAATAAACTCGTTTTGTAGACTCGAGCCCGTGGAGTATTTCTAATAATTTGTACTTCTTTTTTACCAACTATTTGAGTAATGAATTTTTGTAGAGTCGATTAGTTCAATAATAACATTAAATATAGATGACATTTTTTTTTTCAAATTAGGTAAACTAGGTGGTTTCTCCGTACCTTATGCGCATGTCAGTTCATTTTAAAAAAAAATCAATAGCATTGGTTTCTTAGAGATGAAAAAAATCGGTTTTATAATTTGATTTTATTTGAAATCAAAGTTAATATATTTGTAAAGAAAATATAATTTTCAGGAGCAAGATATATTGTTTATACTCCCTCCGTTTCACAAGGAGTGTCATTTTGAGGTTTAATTCTTATTTTACCAAGAGTGTTAATGCAAAATTTTGAAGAAAAATCTAGTTTTAACCTTGTAATTTTAGTGTATTAATTAGAAAGAAAGATGTATTTGGTATATTAATAAGGAGTAAAATAGAGTTCTTAATAGATTTCTTAATATGTGTGAAAAACTCTCAAATGACGCTCTTTGTGAAACAGAGGGAGTATCTTGTTTTCAAATATTATTTTTATATTATCCGATAAAAACTCACATGTATGCGTTGTTAATTTGTTGCATTTATCAAAAATGATGGATAATTCTCTTTTTTTTGGTGTAAACTCGCAGATTAAAATTAATGAAAATCAAAGTTTGCACCAAAAAAAAAAAAACATAGCAAATCCAAAACCAAATGATCCTTGTTTCATATCAATCAAACAATAATTAGTTTTTTTTAATCTCTTTTTGTTATGTACATTGTGATTTTGCCAAATGTTTGATATCTCCGATTGTGATGGATATTGGAGCATAAGTGGGAGTAGGATTTATAGAGAGTTGTGATGATTTTAAAAATTGAGAGATTTGTTAAATTTGTAAAGAGTTTGTTAGATTTATAGAGAGTTATATGTATTTTGAAAATCTATCAAAATCTTTTTATATAATGATTATGAAAATTCAAGGGATATAGATAGTATTTTGAAAGTTTTGTTTTATGAGTTAAATTATTAACAATTTGTTCCCAATAACAAAGATTCTAACAGATTGATAGAATCATTAAAAACCAAACTTTTTGAATAACAATGGTTTTTGTATGAAATTTGAAAATCTTCACACCAATAACAGTGAATTTTAGTAAAAATGTCAGAATTCATCTACCAATAACAGTGGAATCTCAAAATTTTAACAATCATTATAAATTCCTCTGCCAATAACTCCCCCTAAATGTATTTTATATGAGAGCTCAAGTTATCATTTTGTGATGTGATATTTGCATAGATATGTATGTGATTGGACCAAATCAACCTTGATGTTAACCAACCATGACTCAAACATTATGTTCATGTTCTTATCAATTATTTCTCTTTTTCTCCATCGCGAACTCTCTTTGCGTCTCACAAGAAGTATCTCTCCTTCTTATTGGTTCTTTTCTTTCTCCTTCTCTTTTAAACTATTCATCTCTCTCTCTCTCTCTCTCTCTCTCTCTCTCTCTCTCTCTCTCTCTCTCTCTCTCGCTCTCTCTCATTTTTGATCTCTAAAAACGCGTGACTAAAATTAGCCTCCTTATACACTATGTCATGTTTTCGGCTCCCAAAAGCGGTCACTACGAAGCTTACTAGCACAGTTGCACAATTCTGGTGGAGCACCAACAGAACATCACGAGGTATGCATTGGTTAGCTTGGAAAAAACTATGTAAACACAAGTCAGAGGGTGGACTTGGCTTTCGGGTCATTGAAGATTTTAATACGGCGCTCCTTGCCAAACAACTTTGGCGACTTATTGATCATCCGCAATCCTTATTTTCTAAGGTGTTCAAAGGACGATACTTCCGAAATGGATCCCCGTTGGATCCTATCCGGTCATACTCTCCATCGTATGGGTGGAAGAGCATCATATCCGCTAGATCTCTGGTACAAAAAGGGCTTATTAAAAGAGTTGGTTCAGGTAATTCTATCTCTGTATGGAATGATCCGTGGATTCCAGCATCTCGCCCGAGATCAGCAACATGTCGTGGGTATAATTTGTACCCCGAGCTAACAGTAAGTCAATTGATTGACCCTGTAACAGCAACGTGGAACGTACCACTAATCAAACAATTAATTGTTCCAGAGGATATACCCTTGATTATTGGGATCCCTACTACCAAGGAAAATAGGCAAGATATACTAAGTTGGAACTTCACAAAAACGGGTCGTTATACGGTCAAGTTCGGCTACACTACGGAACAGGAATTCCAATCAAATGGAGATTCACAAAGGTTTTATGGACCGGATTTTAGCCAACTCCAGGGTCACGCCTGGAAAGTCAAATGTCCACCAGAAATGAAACTTTTTTTTATGGCAAATACTATTGGGTTGTATAGCGGTTATGGACCGTCTCAGTAGGCGAGGTATCAACTGTGATCCTCAGTGTGGAAGATGTGGCGCAGAAAGGGAAACCATAAATCACACACTTTTTGAATGCCCACCAGTTTTTCAAGTCTGGGCTTTATCGGCAATTCATACGCCCCCACAAAGGTTCCCAACAGATGCTTTATATTCAAATATGTCACACTTGTTTTGGCAGCTACCCAAAAATGAAGAAATGTTGGTGTACCCATGGTTATTATGGTATATTTTGAAATCAAGAAATGATAAAAAAATTTCAAACATAGATCGGGACCCCCGGGAAGTGTTGCGGCTTGCGAAAGCGGAAGCATTGGCGTGGGAACAGGCACAACTTGACGAGGTAGTGGTACAACCACAACAAGTGAATCAGGAGGTACATAGATTTTCTCCGGTCGGCTTATGTTGTCAGATAGATGGCTCTTGGAAGGATACAACAATTAACTCTGGGTTGGGATTGTATTGCCATGGAGTTGGCACGGATGGGACTTTAATGGGGGCCCAAAATGTTCGACGAAGTATTTCTCCACTCCACACAGAGTTAGAAGCATTGATATGGGCCATGCACTGTATGCTCAATGCTAGAAGATTGATGGTGGCTTTCGTCACAGACTATTCTGAATTGGTGAAGATGGTGTCTAACCCAGAAGAATGGCCGGCTTTCACACTACATCTGGAGGAATACGAGAAAAGCAAGAAGGAGTTTTCGTCTTTCACAATCTCGTATATCCCACGCGCTCAAAATACAAAGGCAGACAAGTTAGCACGAGGTGCTCGGGACTACCTTTATTGTTTAGATTATGTAAATTCAGTTCCACCGGTTTGGATTTCTGAACCGTTCTAAGAGCTGAAGCTGTTGACAAAAAAAAAAAAAAAAAATTAGCCTCCTTAGAGCAACCCCAATGCACATCCTTGAGTGTCTTAAGTCATAAAAAAAAAAAATATTAATAAAATAATGAAAAAGCAACATTTGGGTGTCTTATTTAAGACTTGGATGTCTTATTTAAGATCTTTTTAGGGTGTCTTATGACATGTGTCAGAATGGGATTCGTCACATATTTTTTTTTATTTTTTTTTAAATCATTTTCTTTTATTATTATAAAATTTTAAGACACTCATCTTGAGTGTCTCCATTGGGGATGGTCTTATATATCGAGTAACTCGACTGCACGTCAAATGTTAAAAAAAAATATAAACAACAAAAAGAATATTTGTTTCATATAAAAAAAACAATATAACAAAATTCTCCTTAAACATTTTGTTATATAAAAAACATTAATTTCATTAAACATTTTTTTAATCTGATTATGTAATCGATTTTTTTTTAAAGGGAAAATCTTATTATCTAAAGTTGGATGCGTCAAAGTTGCTAATTAATATGATCGTGACACGTGGCAAGTTAATCGATTAGATTTTGACATGTGTTTTGATTAAAATCTATTATAAAGAAAAAATATATTAATCCTAAAAGAAAAATGAAATACTACTATTTTAATAAAAATAAAATAAAATAAAAGGAAAGATATATATTATAAAGAAAAATATACTAATCCTAAAAGAAAAAGGAAAATACTATTATTTTTATCTTATTATATAAAGTTGGATGCGTCAAAGTTGCTAATTAACATGTGAGCAAGTTAATCGATGAGATTTTGACATGTGTTTTGATTAAAATATATTATAAAGAAAAAATATATAAGTTGGATGCGTCAAAGTTGCTAATTAACATGTCAGCAAGTTAATCGATGAGATTTTGACATGTGTTTTGATTAAAATATATTAATCCTAAAAGAAAAAATATATTAATCTTAAAAGAAAAAGGAAATACTACTATTTTAAAAAGAAAAAGAAATAAAATAAAAGGAAAGATATTTCAATATTACTAAAAATAAAAAATAAACGTCAAAGTTAGTAATTAATATGATCGTGACACGTGACAAATTAATCAATAAGATTTCGACACATGTCAAGTTTATCGCTTTAGATTTTGAGAGGTGTCTCGGTAAAATATTATTTTTAAAGAAAAAAGAAATTTTAAACAAAAAATGTCAATTTATCGATTAAGATTATAAAATTAATATAAAATTAACTATGATATATTTCAATTAAAAAAAAAGAAATTTTAGATGCTAATGATATGACATTTGACGATAATGAGTTTAATGTGGAGGAGGATAGCAAGAATCATGTAGAGAAGCTTTTGATGCGAGTCTTGAGAAGCATAACTTTTCTAGAGAGCTAAAATCTCATATAAGGAAGAAACAAAAAAGTAAAAAAAACAAAATTGATTAACTAGGATATATTTCAATTAAAAAAAAAAAAATTCTAGATGCTAATGATATGACATTAAACGATGATGAGCAGAATATCAATAATCATATAAAGAGGCTTTTGATGCGAGTCTTGAGAAACATAACTTCTCTAGAGAGCAAAAATATCATATAAAGAAGAAACAAATAAGTAAATTAAAAACAAAAAAAAATAACTAGGATATATTTCAATTAATAAAAGAAAATTATAGATGCTAATGATATGATATTAAACGATATGATCTCAATGAGGAGGAGGATATCAATAATTATGTAGAGAGGCTTTTGATGCGAATATTGAGAAACATAACTTCTCTAGAGAGCAGAGAGATCATATAAGGGAGATGAATGTGGAGAGAAAGATAGACTTTATTTGCTTGAAAAATATTAATGGGGAAATTGTTAACATACTCGAATTGCATACCCAAATTTTTAACGCAGCGAAACAGTAAAAGATAGTTGATAAAGTGTGTGAAATATATGAAAAGTAGGGTTAATGTTGTTTAGGACCCGCAACAGATTATGTGTTCTGAATATTTTATTTAAAAATAAATAAAAATTAAATTAAATAAATAACTCTTAGGTTTCGATTTTGTGTTTTTCATATATTTTTTCTAGTAGTGATCAGATTTTGTTTTCTATTTTCTTTTTTGATGCGAGTCTTGAGAAACATAACTTTTCTTGGGAGCAAAAATCTTATTATATAAAGTAGAATGCGTCAAAGTTGCTAATTCATATGATCGCGACATGTGGCAAGTCAATCTCATTAGATTTTAACATGTGTCGTAGTTAAAAAAATAAAATAAAAAATAAAAATTAATTAAATTAAATTAAAATTAAATAAAGGATATAATAATGTTAATAAATAAGAAATAAAAAATAAAATAAATTAAAAGGATATATATAACTATGAAAAGAAAAAAGAAATGTTATTATGTTAATAAAATAAATATATAATATAAAAAAACAAATAGAAGAAAACAAGAAAAGGAAAAAACAATAAACTACTTAAAAAAAACCTACGTTATACCCAAAAAACAAAAAAAAACTTACGTTATATGCAAAAAAAAAACTACTGAAAAAAACCTACGTTACAAGACCTACATTACATGCAAAAAACAATACTGAAAAAATAATGACATTATATGCAAGAATAAAAATTGAAAAAGGATATATACCATTTCAAAAAAACAAAAAGATATATACAAATTAAGAAAAAGAAAATCCTAAAATATAATCCTAAAACACAATCTTAAAAGAAACAAAGAAAAATATCTTACGTTAATAAAAAAAAAGAATAAAACAAGAAAAGGAAAAATGAATCTTATTATGTTACAAGACCTATGTTACATGCAAAAAACAATACTGAAAAAATAAAAAATTGAAAAAGGATATATACAAACTAAGAAAAAGAAAATAAAAATAAAAGAGAAATAAGATTAATTTATATTTTGGAAAATATTAATCCTAAAAGAAAAAAGAATATATAAGCTAAATTACTACTCATAAAAGAAAAAGGAATATACTTTTCACATCTATATAAACACCTAAAAACTCTTAAAAATATTTACCAGACAAACAATATCACATCTTGAGCTTCATTATCTTGGTATAGCTTCTCTTTTTTATTTTTAATATTATTATCATAAGCTTATGTAAACATTTTACGTTAGATGCATAATTGTAGTACGTAACGTTTTCATTACGTTGACTTTGTTTCCTTCCCAATTACGATATCGTTAAGATTATATCACCTCTTCTTTTAATTTCATTTATTTACATTATTTACTGGATAAATCTCATCAAAGATATTCAAGAGTTCAAATTGACAACAATAACTATTTTACGCTAGGTTAATTAAACAAGAAACGTCCATATCGCCGAACGGTAGCACGTCTAATTCGAAAGTAGGATGAAAGAAAATTGAAGAAAAATAACGAACTCATGGGATTGAATTTACTCCCACTTGATGAAAAGGTAATCAATTTTTTTTACTCAAACAATAATATTCATCTGTTTATTATTAAATTATTATTATAATTAACTAACTTAGTTTTTTTTTTTAAACACAGGATAATACTATTCAAGGCTATATGCATCATTCTCTAACTGAAAAGTTTATAGACAATCTACATGAAGGAAGTCTTATGGAAATTTGCAATTTTAATATGCAAGATTGCAATAAGTATTACAAAGTCTCCGATCATAAATTGTAGATAAGATTAACTGAGAGATCAACCGTTAGCCCCGTGGAACAACAGCTTTGTCAAATACCCTTTGAAAAATTTCGATTTCGAAATTATGAAGATTTTGATAAATTAAAAAATATGACAGAAGGTTTATATAGTATATTTATTATTTTATTTATTTATTAATATAATAAAATATTTATGTGCATGTTTAACATATTTTTTTTAATCAAGACGTGATCGGCTATATCAAAAATATGGAAAAAACGGATGTACGTGGTCAGGCTACACCTACTTTAAGAAAGGTTACTCTAACTTTATCGTTAAAAAGGTTAGTTTTTAACCAATAAATCTCTCTCTCTTTAACTACTTCATATCAAAAAAAATATTTGATAATACCATTATGAGCGAGGGAGAGAGATGATAGCAAGACCTTATGTAATATGCCTACGGTTTAAAAAATTACTGAACTCTTTTTAATTTCCAGATTTAAAGCTTCAATTGGAAAATTGTTGATTACTATTTAGGAGAATGTATTAATACTAAGTGCTATCATTGAAATCAAAATACACTGAAATGGAACTCTGAAGTATTAAAACGACTATAAAGATAGAATATCATACCAATGATACTTTCAAGAAATTGTGTAAGCTAGGAAAGAGCAAGCACAATTATTGCATCAAACGATGACGAGAGACGATATCATAAGAAAATAAAAAGAGAGAAACTCTGAAATGGGTTTTTCCTTTACCTCAGGAAGTTTCATACGAAATGCCTAGCAACATCCAAGCGCGCATCAAGTGTGTTCACACACACAGTCTTCCCATATCACGAGACGCTAACACAAATCCTCCTTAGCTGCAACGAAAAATACATTTGCATATATTTGCTTTGTCAAGACCATTCTTATCACCCAATCACATAAATTTTCTATTCAGCAGTGCTCCTCCTTTCTATAACGAATCAACTTCTATGACTTTCTCACAAGATATATAAACCATATGACCAAAATTCGAAATAACTATAGCTATCATCATTAAAAATTAAAAAGCACATCCATAGTCCTCCCAATTTATTTTATTTTCAGGGTTTTGCATTTGTTAGGTATAATCGACCAATTTTTCATCTGTATGTATTGACAATCTACTCACCTAATGGATGAATTTGAGATTGAGAGGAACAATTTGCGCCATGGACGATGAAAATCTTGACTTATCTGAGATTGAATAAATGGGAGAAAGAGAACCGCGAACGTATGGTCCTCAAGCCTGTGCAGCCACTGAGTGGTCGAGTTTGAGGAGGAGACGGAACGATCCCATATGTGTACCACATTGTCGTTGCCACCGCTCGCTAGCTGCTGACCAAATCCTGACCACTTAAGCCCACAGACCTCTTGAGTATGACCAGTGTAAGTCTCCACGACGTGTGATCTGATCCGTACATCGTTGTTGACAATCTTCCCGTCCATCCCTCCGGTTGTTAAGATGTGATTGTTCCACGCCAATGATCCCACTCTTGACTCGTGGCAACCTTTAAATGTCCTCAGCTGCAAAAGAAAAAAAATTCCCAACACATCAGCTTAAGAAACGATCTCAAACACAAGAGAAGAGAGAGGGGTTCTTGAAAGTTACTTACTTGACGGTTGGATGCAGAATTCCAAAGGTGAACTTCAGAGTTATTGAGCCCGATTGCGAGATGACGACCATCAGGCGCCCAGTTGATGCTCGTGACAGGTCCTTTCTCTTCATCAATGGTCACAAGCTCTGACGTGGAACTAGTGGAAGCATCCCAGAGATAAACAGTGTCTTTCAACGCTATGGCTAAGACATTAGCACTTCCCCAGTCAAGCAGGTTCAGGTAGAAGTCATCCACAATGTCTGGTGCATCCAAGGTTCTCTCTGGAGTCTATTACAACAACAAACAGATCAATACAACTCCAAAGCAGCGCAACAAGTAGGCTTTGAAACTCAAAACAATTAAAAATTCAGAACGTACCTGAGGAATGTATCGACGAGGCTTAACGGATTTAGGTTGTTGGTGAAGAGAAGAATAGTAGTCGCTGACCGGAGCTCGAGGTTTGTTCCTGAAGGCGAGGATCCTGGTGCGATTCAGGTTCATCGCCTCAGCGAGTCGCTTCCTGTAAGCCTCTCTTGACGGCGAGCTTACCGTTTCTGCTTGAGTTTTACCTTTTCTTCCTTCGGTGAGCGCGAAGTTGGCGTAGTCAAAATCCATCGCAGATCTGTTTGGTATGAACCTGTCAAGCTGGTTGAACACAAAGAAGCAAATCCGTTCAATATTACTGATCTTATTCATCTCACCAACAAAAACAAAAACAAAAACTTTCGGAACCCTAATTATCATTGAAACAATCGAATCGCAAACTTACATTTTCCTTGGATTTTTTCCGGGGAAGAAAGTGTTCTCGAAGCGGAAAGCGAGCCTCAGCCTTCAAGTGCGAAGATGTATTCATACCTGCATCCATAGCTACGAAACACAAAAACACAAAGATGCAGAAAAGCACGAAAGCGATAATCTAATACGATACGGGTTAAAATATGTAAAATTCTCTGAGCAATTAAACGAAATTAGAGCAAAGACGAATCAAATCAAGCTTGGGGAGAAGGAAGCGTTAGTAAAATTCGAAGAGCAGAGAGAGAGAGCGCGAAGATGTTGTTCGCCGCTGATGATGAGAATTGAGAGATGAGAGCAGATTGAATTTGATGGAGTAAAGGTGTGAGATTTTGGGTACTTTCGGTTTTTTCATAGCTCAAGAGTACGAAAAAGCCGGATCATACCCCAATAATAGAGTTGTACTAAAACATACCCCAATAACATATTTGGTTTAATTCATACATGAAGTTAATAAAATTGACTAATTCATACTTTATTCTAACAGCGTTAGATTTTCCGTCTAATTGTGCTGACTCGGATGCCACGTGTGATACGAAGTCATTTTATCTTAAACGAAAAAAAAAAAATTTCTTTGAAACGACGTCGTTTTACCATAAAAAAAAACCATTCAAAGAAAAGAATTGAACTCATGACCTGTTGGCCTGTCTCTTATACACATCTAGATGTGTATAAGAGACAGTCCATAGTCCTCCCAATTTATTTTATTTTCAGGGTTTTGCATTTGTTAGGTATAATCGACCAATTTTTCATCTGTAAGTATTGACAATCTACTCACCTAATGGATGAATTTGAGATTGAGAGGACCAATTTG
>JAHZTW010000001.1:15566918-15611011 GCA_020283515.1 Alliaria petiolata | reverse complement strand
ATCCGACGATTCTGATCATCGGATCATCCGCTCCGTTATCGCTGTTCGGACTCGCGATCCCTCCGCTCCTTTCGATCCTTCTCCTCCTCGTCTAGTCTCTCGTCTCCAGTTCGTCAATCGGAGTTTTAAAATACGGATGAACCAAGATAATCCCAGAAATCAGCGGACCTAGCTTCTCCTTCTTCGCTCGAATCGCTACATGATGCGCGATGTTTGCGCCGGCGCTATCTCCGGCGAGGAACACTTTCCCGAAATCGGCGTGTTTGTTTATCCAGTTCTCCGATCCGGTTCCATCGATATGAGAGAATTTTTTTCAAAGATGTCTGCTTCGCCGGCGAATTCGAAGCATCTCCATGGTTTTCCTTCTCTCACCCGTGGAGCTCAAGTCTCTGCTATGACTGATGTAGAGCCCAAATTAGAGGCGAAATCGGAGAGGACTGCGTCTCCATCGGCGGAGACGGTGGCTGTCGCTAACCGAACGGTGGCGTCACGGTCGAGTCGTCAGCCGCGTCTCTCTTTCTCCTTATTTGCTCCGTCATCCGACAACGACTACCCGAGAAGGCTGAAATCTGATGCTACCGAAGAGATTCCACCGCGGAAAGAGGAAGCCCCGGTGTCGGTTAAGGAGGGAGAAGAAGCGGAGGAGGAGGAGGAAGAGGAGGTGAAGAGGACTTGGAATCTGCGGCCGAGGAAGGCTTGCAGCGGCTTGAAGAGGGGAAACGGAGTATTCCCCGCGGAGGCGTGCGGCGGAGGAGCTTCGGAGGTGAAGAATCAGAAATCAGGCGGTGGGATAGAGCCGAAATCAAACAGGCAGAGAGGAATCGCGGCGGAATCTCCCGGGTGAGAGAAGGAAAACGACGTCGTTTCAAAGATTTTTTTCTTTTTTTTCGTTTAAGATAAAACGACGTCGTATCACACGTGGCATCCGAGTCATCATAATTAGACGGAAAATCTAACGCTGTTAGGATAAAGTATGAATTAGTCAATTTTATTAACTTCATGTATGAATTAACCCGAATATGTTATCGGGGTATGTTCTAGCACAGTTCTATTATTGGAGTATGATCCGGCCTTTTTCGTACGCTTGAGGTATGAAAAAACCGAAAGTCCGAGATTTTGGGGTAATTTATAATACGAAGCAATTTAGGGTTGGGCTAACGTACGTTTTGGCCCATTAGGAGAAAGCAGGCCCAAGTCTGAGGTTTTTTTTTTTTTTTTTGTTATAAAACAAACGGAGACAGAGCAAACCAAGTGCGAGAGGTTTTCCCCAAATTCAAAATCCGAGCTCAATCATCTTCTTCGTAGAGACTGAGAGTTGAGTGAGAGATTGAACACTGTATCACCGAAGAGATTTAGTGGATGACGAAAATGGATTATTGCCGAGACGTACTCACGGTTTTGTGAGGAACTCGTTAATTGCTTGTGTTCTTAGGTTTTTGCAAATCGATCACAAACGAGAGCTATTTAGAGAGAGCGAGAGAGAGAGAGAGAGAGAGAGAACGTAGCGAGAACGATTAGGTGGTTAGAACGTTAATTGGGTCTTGGATTCTTCTCTCTTCCTCGTCTCTCCGATCTCAATCAAACGCGTCTTTGATTTATACGCATTCGAAGAAAACATCCAAGTCTCTGCTCTTCGTGCTCAATCACGGATTCACGGTATTGCTTTTGGATTTTATTGCTTCTTCTTCTCTTCCGAATCGGTTGGTCTTTTTGTTTTTCCCGAGGATTTGAACGATACCCATTTGGTTATTCGATCTGTTTACCTCTGGGTTCGCGGAAAAATGTTGTATTTTCCTCGAAAATCACAGCAACTGTTAGGTTACAGCTAGACAGATTGGATAAATTTTGCATTGAATAGAAGTGAAAACGGAGGAGCTAAGGAGATAGATCTTAGATGGTAGCGAACTAGATATTGCTCTGAGTCCCTTCCTTTTGATTTTAAACGCTTGAAGAAGATGCGGTTGAATCATTAAGAAACAATGATTTTTAAGCGTATGAACCTCGATCACTCTCCTTGAATTTTCACGGTGATTGTGCTGTTTGTTTAGGTTTGTTTGTTGTTGAAACTCCATTTGGGGTTTTCGTTAGGGTTTATGGCTAGATTGTCGATTTTGACGTTTCGTTAGGGTTTATGCTGTTTGACGTTTCTATGACAGGTTCGAGCTCAGCTGGATATGGCGGGTGGGCAAGTAAAAAACAAGAGTTCTGTGAAGAAGGATCCAGGTATTTCTGGAACCCTCGAAATAGTATAGACTACATGTTCTCTTTTGCTTATTTACTTTTTGGAGAATTGGTGAATACTTGTAGAGAAAATGATGATTTTTCTAGTTTTTTTCTTCATGTGTTTTCCTTTAGAGTCTCTTTGTGCTTAATCGGATCTTTGAAAAAAATGTCGCAGATGGAAGGGATGCTGCTCTTCGTACCAGATGATCTGAAATCAGATTCAAAGATTGAAGTGCAGTCTCAGAACATTGAAAGTATGTTGTTATTGTTTAAACCAGGTCATAATTATTAATCAGATTCATGACTAATCTCTCCTTGGTAAATTTCTCAGGTCATAAATATTCCAAAGAACCACATAAACCTCCCTTGTTCAAACTGACCAACAAGCAGGTTTTTTTGTTGTTGTTGTTGGCCTTTGTGGTGAAAGCTGGAAAAAAAAGAAATACTGTGATGTTTCCTCATTTTTCGATTACAGGGAAGGAGTCACACCTTTGTGTTTGAAAATTATACGGACATGCATGCTTGCCGTGATATCATCAGTTAGCTTAAGCTCCATGTGCCATGGTTTGATTTTATTTAGTGGAAAGTACTTTCTGTTGTTTCTTACTGCAACCGTTTTTTTTACTATGAACAGCTAAGGCACTTGCTAAAGGTGAAGAGGAGCCTAAGAAATCGACTGAGCAACTAAGTATTGCAGACTTGGAGCTGCGCGTCAAGCTTCTCCGAGAAAACAGGTATGTAATCAGAACATGAAGTTGCTTCCTTTTTTTTCCCGGTTAAAAGTTTCTGGTTTCATAGGTTCACCGACTTGCTTTTATTATGAGTAACATACATGATACCATGAAGTGAGTTGCAGAGATTTCATAAGCAATTTGTGGGAAGTAAAGTCCTGACGGAAGACGAATTCTGGTCTACAAGGAAGGTTGTTTTTTTTTTTTTCCTCAATCTTCTGTTCTTTTGAGTGTCGTCGTAGTTACCAACTTTGTTATGATCGCAGAAATTACTTGGTAAATATTCCGTCAGAAAGTGGAAACAACGGGCCGGGCTCAAAAGCGTGATGGTTTCTGGCATCAAACCATCTACTGATGGGCAGGTGTGGTATAATTCTCCCTATCCCTTCTTGGAAATCATCATGCTCATGTGCATACATTTGTAATGAGCCATTTTTTGTTGTTGTATATCATGTGACATCTCATCTGGTTTACTAACCACTTTCTTCACTCTTTTTCTTTCAGACTAATAAGGTGACATTTAACTTGACCCCTGAGATCGTTTTTCAGGTGAGCTCTTTTAAAGCTGGGGTAGAATTAGTTTATATGGTTGAAGTTGCAATTGGTGATACATTGGGACAGAAAAATATTAATAGGACGTTGCATCATGTGTTTCTTCTCTGTGCTCGTTTAATCTGTAAATATGTAGCAATAATATTTCAATGCTGTTTCATTCATGGTACTGTTCTTTCCTCACATATGATTTCGGATTTTTGCTGAGAAGCCGGCTGTTCGGCAGGCATTCATAAATTATGTTCCGAGTAAGGTAACAATGACTTCAACACTATGATAATCTTTGTTAATATGTTTAATCATCATACACAACGATTATTTTAACTAGATTTGGTAGCTACTTTCCTACGCCAGATAACAGAGAAAGACTTCTGGACAAAATATTTTAGAGCAGAATATCTTTACAGCACCAAAAACACAGCAGTAGCTGCAGCAGAAGCTGCTGAGGACGAGCTACTCGCTGTATTTCTGAAGCCTGATGAGATATTGGCTCGGGAAGCTCATGAAAAGGTTATTTTTCTTCTACAGTTAATCAATTCCATGTATTTTGATTGTGAAAAAAAATATTTTGTGGCATATCCATCTGATTTGAATGGTCATGTCTGTAGATTCGACGGGTTGATCCAACTCTTGACATGGTGGCTGACCAGGCTGGTGACTACACTATTATTATGGTAAGTCAACTAACACTGCATGAGGTATATGAAAGGTTTGATATTTCAGAGTCACGCAGATAGAATCAACGCCTCTCATCGGTTTTTTTTAGTGTTGGTGTTTACGTATTGTCTCGCCCTAGTAGAAGTAGTATGGGTAGAACTGTATGCTCTATAGATAATACTAATGGTGTCAAGAATCAAACTCGTAACAATATGTCAAATGTTTTCTTGTTTAGAATGCACAGCGAATCTTCTCTAAGTTGTTAAATCAAGAAGAAAATTAGTTTCTTTCAAATGTAAATTCTGGGCTATGCAACTATATTTCAGTTATGTGATCTATATTATTTTTCTTTGGAAATTGAATTACTGTTCTTTTCTTATTCACACGGACCACTGCGTTTTTTTTCTATTAGCGTGTGTGAGAAGGAGCTCAAAACTGATATCAAGAAACATGAATCTAAAGTTTGACATTGAGCTCTGTGTATGCGGTTGAGAGATTAGGTCACTTTATGTTGTGCTTAATTTAAATTTCCTGTAACACAGGACCGCGGGATATTCCAGCGTGATGGCATCATGGATGTTGTTGAACCGCAGCATGATCAGTTTAGAAGAAGATCACTTGCGCAAGATATTAATCGCCATGGTGCTGCTGTATTGGAAGGCAGATGCATTGGTTAGCACCGCCTTCGATTCTTTCATCTTACGTTTCGAATTGCGGTAGATAGTTTCACAAAGTGTAAACATGTAATTTGGCCTTTTGTGACTTTAGTTCTTTGTGGTAAAATATACACTGATGCTCGCAGATGTTGAATCAGAAGATTCGAGGATCGTTGCAGAGGCTCTCATAGGGGTTAAACAAGGTTTGCTGTTACATTCTGCTATGTTCTACTAATGCTTTTTTCTCTTCGCTGATCAATAGCGTCTTTGGTAGTAAGCAAAGCCACCAAAGACGCTGATCAGGAGAGATTGGAGAGAATGTCCCGAGCAGTAGAAATGGAGGATCTTCAAGCACCAAAAAGCTTCCCGTTCATTCCGCTCTCAATCAAGGTTTGGCTTTTATGTCAATAAAAGGTTTTCACTGTTGAGTTCTCTTACCCTTTTCTTGTTTGGGAATCAGGACCCTCGTGATTACTTTGAATCTCAACAAGGAAACTTTTCCAATGAACCTAGAGGAGCAGGGGAATTAAACAGAAATGTCCATGAAGCTTACGGGTTGCTAAAAGAAACCATTTCTGAGCTTAGAACTAAAGCATTAAGTGATCCGTTGATTAAACCTGAAGTTTCCTTAGAGGTATTGCTATTCTCTACTACATACTAAAATGTGTACTGACTAAAAGAAACCATGGCCTATTTGCTTTGTTGCCGATGCTAAAAATTGCTAAACCCTATTCAGGTTTTCAGTGAATTAACCCGAACTATCTCAACTGCCAAGAACAGTATCGGTAACAACCCGCGAGAGAGCGTCCTTGACAGATTACCAAACTCCACGAAAGATGAAATTTTACATGTAAGTTGTAAATTTTCCATATGTCCTAAGTAACAAGAAGCTCTATGTAATACTGATTGGTTATAATAATGCCTATGGATATTTTCTTTCATCTGCAGCACTGGTCATCAATACAAGAGTTACTGAGACATTTTTGGTCATCTTTCCCAATTACAACCACATATCTTTATACCAAGGTAATATTTGTTTTTTTTACCTGTTTCAAAATCACCCAAATTCCACAGATTCCTTGTCTTTCTGAGTAAAGATTCAAGCTTACCTTACACCAAGAGCAAGTTCTTTATGCTTGGATGTTATATTTTATTATGCAGGTTGGTAGACTGAAGGATGCAATGTCTAACATTTATTCACAACTCGAGGTAAGCTATGTAATGCTTGACTTCAAGTCTTTCTGATATAATAAGCAACTCGGAGTTGCATATGGTCTAGTGTGTAGTGTGTTCTTACTACACATTTGACTCAGGCAATGAAAGAGTCGGTGCGATCTGATCTCCGGCATGAGGTTTCTTTACTGGTTCGTCCAATGCAACAGGTTAGCTTCTTAATTGTGGTACCTTAGTTAAAGAGTTTAGAGTTGTTTATTACATTCATGTCTCGGCTAAGTCTATATTCTCCACTCACAGTGTATCTATCCGGTTTAACCAGCCAAACTTTCATTGTAATGCGGTTTTATAGATTGATGATAACCTGTTTTCTCTGCCAGGCTCTTCACGCTGCGTTCCAACACTTGCATGACATGAGTAGACATTATAAAGTCCACTTGAAAAACTAGTTAAGAACTCACTCTTTTTCGTTGGGCAATAAAATATCTTTGTTATTTTTCCTCTAGTAACGATTTTACTTATTGCCTCGCTTAATTACTCTAAAATTAATTGATTTATTAGTCTGATACCCTGATTGAAACATGAATCACTAATACAAAAAAGTAACCCACATCAGGAAGGAACTGTTTTTGTAAACAGGGAAGAGTGGTGAACAAAACTACAAACGATGAAAGAAAACTGATAATTACAAACCTAATTAGTGAGAATAGGAAACTTCATTACTTACGCTTATAGAAACTCCATTTGTATATATGTAGGAACGGGAAATCGGCTTTTTCATATATGAACATTTGCATTAAGTTCAGTTTATACATGAATTATGAAATTGGTTCAACTCATACATCAATTCTATTTTTTTTTTTATCATTTTATAAACAAACTTCAAAAATTTCGTCAATTCATACATTTAACCGATGATGATATGGATGCCACATCATCATTTAGGTCGCCACGTCATATTTTTTAAAAAAATATATTATATTTTAATTATTTGACATAATAATTATTCAATAACTATAAAAATTTAAAAATAAAATTTTTATATTATAAAAATATTTAAAAATCATAAAATATTATGTATACTTTATTTAAAAATATTTAACGAGATAAATTTTTTTTTGTAGGTTTGGTTTAAACGGTTTTTTTAATTCTGTTAAACCTATAAAAAAAATACTTATGTTCAATGTTAAAAAACCAAACCTACAAAAAAAAAACAAGATTGATCTAGTTAAAATTCAATGCTACCAAAACTTTAACGTGTCATCAATGTTCATAATTATGTTCTCAAGAAATTCTCTATATATATGAGAGCCTCAACAAAATGCTCCATCAAAGGGACACCGTTTTAACATAAAAATATTTACGCAATTTAATTTAACATAGTTCAGTGTGTATGTTATTTTTTTAATCATGTGCGTGCGCGACAAAATTAAAATTAAAATTAGATTTGGTTCAAATTAATATTCACTTTCAATCAAACCAATATTCAAATTAAACACTCTTAATTAAAAGATTGGTTTTAAAATTAAAACTAGATTTTGTCGCGCACGCACATGATTAATTTTTTGAAGAGTAAATTGTCTAATCCACAAAATGTGATATGATATGACTGTATCATAATAAGTGGTGGATTCAAAAATCACTTACATACTAATTTACGTTAAATTAAATTGCACAATTTTTTTTTATTTTAAAACGGTTGTATTATTTATGATATGAGAGTATAATTATATTTTAAATAAAATATACTTAATATTTTACGATTTTTGAATATTTTTGTAATATTAAAATTTTATTTTTAAATTTTTGTAATTATTATGTGAAATAATTAAAACCAAAGAAAAAAACATTTAAAAAAAATATGACGGGGCGACATAAATGATGATGTGTCATCCACGTCATCATCGATCAACGATAAATGTATGAATTGACGGAATCTTTGAAGTTTGTGTATAAAATGATAAAAAAAAAATAGAATTGATGTATGAGTTGAACCAACTTCAGAGTTCATGTATAAACTGAACTTAATGCAAATGTTCATGTATGAAAACGTAGGAACATATGTAGGAACTCTTGACCAAAAACATTTAACATATATGGACCTAGTGTATGAAATGTTTCACAAATACCACAATGTTTAGATGGATTTGTAAGTACTGAACCTTGTAGAATTGTGATCCTAAAAAACGTTTATCTTTTGTTGCATTTATAAGTTTTTGTTTTAGGTGACTTAAAATCAGGAGACAATTAACTAGGAGCATCTGCATCGGTGAGAGACTCACATGAGTCTCTAATCAATTTAATAATATTAATTTTAATTATATTATTTAGTTTTAAATTAAAAAAGAAAAATAAACCAATGATATGAAGACAACACATGTTATGAGTCTCTCATGGGTTTTTCATAGTCTCTCATTTGAAAGACTCTCTCCATTCTCTCTCCTCTTTTTCTAATTTTATTAATATTTTATGTTGAGAGATTTGGTGAGAGACCACAATTCCAGATGGTCTAAGGGCGCAATACCCAAACAAAATTAATTAAATGGCTATTTACATTTGGAGGTCTAAACATGAAATTATTTAACCACAAAGTTGGTTGACTTTACCCCCACACAGTTATTCCATCAAAATGAAATATCTTTAATAATTTTAATAATTTTTGTGACACGTGAATGCATGGACGGATTAGAACTTTTTTTTTAATTACAGACATAATATTATTATAAATAATAAAAATCAAGGTAGTCTTTTAACAAAGGAGGGGCACCCGAGGGGAGAAACAAAGTTTTTGCCCATTAAAATAATAATATTTTATCATATTAATAAATTTATTAAAGAAAACAAATTTCAGTCAGGGGCATGTGACCTCGTATACGTCGACGTACGTCTGCCCAATGTGGACACTTGCTTGTATTATTCAACGTAGTTTTTTACTACTCGAACTTATTTTTATTTTGTTCACACTCGATTTTTGCTAGTAAATTATTGTTTGTGTCTTCAACAATGAAGTCCTTCTCTCTCTTGGTATTCCTCCGCCTTTTTGCCTTCCATAGAATCCTATGATTGAGTTCACCAACGCTTACACAAAAAAAAAACTATCCAATATCTTCGTTGATCAACTCAACAATCCGTCCTTATCTCTACGAAATCAGCCCTTTCACTCACCAAATCCTCGCCGTAACAGTTACTCGGGCGGACTGCGCGGCCGTAGTTTCTTTTAATCGAAATCTAAACTCTCTTTCTCGTCTTTTATTTTGGTAAACTATTTCTCTCTCGTATATACTTGGTAAAAGATCTCTTCTTCTAGAACAAAGTGGTTTAACGCTAGATCGATTTTGCTATTTCCAAAACAAGTCTTGAACTTTTTTCTTTTCGCATGTCCGCATAAATCTCTGAGTTTTTGCAATTACTGTGCTTTCCAAAATCGTTTAGTTTATCGAATAAACAAATTCACGATTTTTACGGATCCAAAATTCTTGGGTATCTCGTCTATTTGGTTTGAAGTCAAGTTATCCTATTATTGGGATTTAAGAAGAAACTTGAGACATGAGTATCTGTATACTTTTTTTGTTTGATCTCAAAAACATTGATAGGCTGCTCTTTTATTTGAAATCATTAATCCAAACGAAACTTCTAATATACATATGTATAGATTTTTGTATATGTTTACAATCTCTCACATAGATTTTGGTATAGGTCTACAATCTCTCGAGAAGAATGTCTTCCTGTCATCATTTTGAAACTAGACCAACTCTGGGATCTCGATACGTCAGGACATGTATATATTTTGATATCAATCTGTAACGTTTTAAATACATATATTATTTACTGTATAGATGGCCAACTAACTAGATACATATCTATATCACTTTACTGCTTCTTTTTCAATTGTAGAGATCCATTATGCTAAATAGTTTGTATGATTATAGGTTGTTGTCACTTCAATAATAGAAGAGGAAGTAGAGGGATCAACTGATGGGGATCTTGCATGGGCAAATGAGATCGACATAGATTTAATTAATTTTTCCAAACCCTACCACTAATAGACATAGATCTTCTTATTAAATTTTAGATCTCTACAATATTTAATAAAAACATACCAAAAGACAGACATTACATTTATGATCGGAAATTATATGTAAACTCAATTTCTGGATCGTTCAAGGTGCTAAAGGTGTTGACTAAAAATAAAAAGTTCACTTTAAATTTATAATTTTTCAATTTATTGCCTAAAAATTATGGGATGCATTACGAATGTTGATTTTTATTAATTATATCATGTTAGATTTGAACATATGTTTTTTCATTTATAATTTTGTTTGTGATTTTATTGAATATTATAAAAAAATGTTTATTATTCCATATTAAAATATCAGTGATTTATTCCGTGTGACGTATCATAATATTTTTTTTATACTATTTAAAAATGATCCACCTTTTTATCAATAAAATTTTGGACAAACAATAATGATTCAACTATAAACGTTTCAAAATCTATGTAATTTTTAGATAGTTAATCATACATTATTTCAAACGATAAAATTGGTTATTATTTTCTATAATAAGTAATCAATAACTTCTTTTTCAAAAAGAAAAAAATTGAATAGACTACTATAATAAAAGAATATGAATCTTTTATATTGACTATGAAGAAAATAAAAGAACATGAATCATTTATATTATGTAAAATATATGTATTATTAATGAATGAAAAAATATAAACTGGCAATGCAAAGTTTGCTATAGGTATTGAAAAAAATTAATCAAGCATGAGCTATTTATAACAATGTAACAAATACATAAAGACAAATATAATAGTATTTAAGTAATAAATATGTTGAATACAAGTCTTTGTTAATATTCAATATCTCACTATAAATATTATAAAAAAATGAATTACTCTTTTAAAAATCTGCATTAAGAAATAGCCAATCAATTAATAGAACATTTAAATAATACAAATATATCACACTGAAATAGGGGATCATTGATAATCAATTTATCTTTTAGATCTACACTATAATTTTCTGAATTGTATGTTTTAATTAAAATCATTAACTCAATTAGAATTTAAAAATTTCTTCAATTAAGCATTCATAATTTTTTTTTCATATATTATATATATAATGTAACCATCATCAATATATATAAAATAATATTTTAATAAATATAATTGATCTTGCATATTTTTTACTAAAAGTATATTAAACAAATATCCACGCTATTGCACATGGCCCATTATTTTAACTGATACAAGGCCCATTATTTTAACTGATATATATGTTTAATTAGTTTCTATAATAAGTAATTAGTAATTTTATTTTCATAAAAATATCAAATAGACTATTATGATAAAGTTACAAATTAATAGTATTTGTATATTGTTTTTTTTACTTTTTAGTGTTGTTTACAAGTTTATCTTTGTTATTACAAGACAAAAAAATAAAAACTAAAAAATCACAAGACCAATGCTAAGAAGTTTAGAAATGATGATTGTTATTAAATCCTTGCCAATCCCTATTGATAGCAAATGACATCGCATCAGAATTACCTTCTTCGAAGGGTGTTTCATCCGGTGGTGGCTCTTGACGGAGACTATCATTGGTCGTCATAACGTTGTTGCTCCGGTGAAACTGCAAACCACCAATATTAATGTTGCTTCGGTCTTCGCGACTCATGAAATCAAAAGGGTATTGTCCTGGTTGACTCATAGTCATGATTGGACTATTGTTCATTTTATGATGGTTTGGTAATGGTTGAGAGACTGAGCCAACCATACCATGTAAAGTCATCACATGTGGACCAATCAGTTGCATCTCCAGATTAGAATTTACGTTGTTGTCGCTTCCTTGGAATGGATGATAACTTCTTTGGTACGGAAGATAACATCTAGGGTTTGGATTTTGATTGTAAGATGCCATTTCTATCCCGGTTTGTTGGTGGATTTGAAAGTTAGGCAGTTCGGAAGGTGGAAAAATCCATTGATCAGTTAAGTAATGACTACGAGTGTCCATTGAAGCACCAATATTAATTATATTTTGCGCTCCTTCATCATTCATCATAGCTCTCTCATCGTCCCGGCCGCCTCCTATCATAAAAATGTCATTTATGGTGCTTCTAGGATCCTCAGATTGAGCCTCAAATGGATTCACCGGTGGCTCAGGAAGGGGAGGATGTTGCATGAAATCTAGTTTTCTCCTCAAATGCATGATCTTATCCTTAGAAAAAGATAGCAATTTGTATATCTCATTCAGGTTAAGATCATCAATTCTACGTTCACCACCTAGTTGCACCATCACCTGATCCATCGCATACACCTTGTTTTTCTTCTGAGTCCTCATCAACTTCTCATGAATACTCCTTGTCTTCTCCTTCAGGTATGACTCGAGAGTCGTCTCTTTCTTCTTCCTCTCGAATTCTGGCAATTCAAAGAAATCGTCTAGGAGGCCACAAGCCTCCTCAACAGATGGCCACACCATTGGCTCAGTCTCGTTAGGACTGAACATGGTCAGACAAGCTTTCACATCACACAATATTGTTAATTCTCTTATCTTTTTCTCCAGCGCCAACCTCTTTTTCTTCAAACTTATTTCTCTTGACTTTTCATTCGCCACCATCGCAAGTTTTACATGTTTTCTTGCCATGATTATTTTTTATTTTGATCTCTCTTTTCGATTTTATGTTTTTGTTGCTTGTGTGAGAAAATATGTTGTACTTGAGTATTTATTTATAGGTTTAAAATAGAGAGGTAAGGAGAAACTTGGTCAATTTAAATTTAATGGGATGTGTAAAAAATAAATAACGCGCCAAAATTAAATTTGTAATAAGAGATATATTTTGTTAGTTATTCTATTTCAAATTTTGGCGCGTTATTTAATTTGGTGGGTCAATTTTATAATTTGGCAGGTTATTTATTTTGGTGAGTCAATTTTAAATTTTGGCAGATTATTTATTTTTGGCCCATTATTTGTGTTTATTAAGAAATTGTTTTGATATTTTATTTTATTTTTGGTAATGAATTAATTAAGTTTTTAAATATTAACAAGTATTCATCCTTTAAAAAAAAGTCATATGATGCATTATCACTACTAGGGGAGAATCCGCGCTTATGCGCGGATTTTATTCTATTTTGTGAATATTTAATTTGTTTTTAGATTTTCATTTCAACTATCAATACTTAATTAATATGTTTTTAGATTTTATTATGACCCTAGTAATTAGTAGAAGAGAAGATGTGTTACTGTGCAGGTTTTGCTTTAGTTTGTGTTATAAATGATAAATGATATATTTTATACGTTTATTCTAATTATCAATTTTTTCTTGCGTTTTTTGCCAATTTTTTTTTCTCTGAATCATTATTCTAACCTTTTCTATACATCATTACTTTTTTTTTATTATTCATTTTCTTTATTTTTTGTCGTATTCTTCTCTCTATTTTTGTTAATTGGTTCTTTCATCAATTAAATATTGAGTATCTTTTTATGTTCTATAGTTTTAGAGTCCTAGTATTTCTTTTTCAATTGTTTAAAGCCTTTTTCACCAACTATTCTCATTTTTTATCTCATAAGTTGGTCTTTCTTTACTTGTATTAAGATCAGTTATTTTCGCTAGTTCATCTGTTAGTTCGGAGATGACAATTAAATCATGCCAAAAATGAAAATATGCATTTAAATCTTGTATTATATACTATGCATATGTTTATGATTTTTTAAAATTAAATATGATTTTATTTCTTTTATGTTTATATTTTAATAAAATTTTAAATTTAACAATCACGCAAAAACATGAAAATATGCATTTAAATCTTGTATTTTATGATATATATATGTTTATAATGTTTTAAAATTAAATATGATTGTTATTTATACTATGATTATGTTTAATAATGTTTTTAATAGTTAAATGCAAATTGAATGGTTTTAAATTATAGTTAATTGTGTATACATATTAATTTTTTATTCGGTTAAACATGCTGATGTGTCAATGCTGGAAAGCTCTCCCTCAACGCTGGAATGCATCATTAAATTATCAGTTATGTCACTCGCAGTACCGATCAAAAAGTATTTTGTCCGACTTCCATCCATTCCTTTTGCCGCTTCGTCACTCCTCACATCTATCATAAGTCATCAGCATTTAATTTATAAAATTCTTTATTTAATAATAATATATTATGAAGTTTTAGACGACTATATTTGTACTTACGTTGTGATATCCTCATTAATTACGTTTTTAAGTTTTCCACTCCCATTTCACGAAATCTATCTCACGCGGTGATATCTTCATTAATTACGTCTATTTAATGACAATCAAGTCAGGCGGCTTCATGGTAGAATGTGCCCCCCCATTTATGACAACATATACACGCATGTACGGTGGCAATGAGTTGAATTTTTGGAGGTACAAATTTTCTCGGTAGGTACCCTTATGTCGATTTCTTCTAATTAAAACTGTCATATCCTATCTCTTAATTCTTTCATAGATTTTCTCTCTACACCAAATTCTTCATAAAATCTGTGTGTATAGTTATAGACTTACATGCCATACTTGCACTATAAAAAAACATAAATATTCACATAGTTTTTTTTATCGCTGTTGATTTTGGATTTTGAAACTTATATACTGATGTTTTCAGGATTTATGATTACATAATATTAATTAAATAAAAATTCTAGACAAAATTGTATTCGGCACAATTCATTTTTTCTTTGATTAATGTTTTAAGAGATCATCAATATTCATCCTGAATAACAACAGTTTTAATCTCAAATCGAATGAAAAAAATTCAAGAACTCAAGTGATTTATGAATTCAATTCGTAACCTAACTTAATTGCCTTAACCGCGACCAAACCAAAGCCACAAACCAAAAACTCTCCACCTTAGTTATGGGTTATCTCGACAACTTATCATCTTCGAAGCTGATGAGGCAAGTTATAACGTAGCTCCGATAAATACAACTCCATATCTTCTTCAACAAGGTCAAACATTCTACAAACTAAATAACTTTTGCAATACCAACTACAGTAGAAACTCTATAAATTAATATTCGATTCATTAATAACTCGTTAAATTAATATTTTTTGTCAGTCCCAAAATTAGTTTTTCAACCAAATAATATATCTATAAATTAATAATCACTATAAATTAATAATTTTTTATAAAACCTCATGGTCCCAACAATATTAATTGCAGACAACCCAAAGTGATGAGAATTATGGTGAAGACTATGATAGATCTTCAAGGAGTGATGGTGCTTATGAGGACCAAATGAGGAAAGAGATGAAATCCCTCAATGAGAAAATGGATAAGTTGCTTCAAGCCTCACAAAAACATGTCCACTTTGTGGGTGATTGTGATGAGAGTCAAGGGGTTCAACAAGAGTTGAATGAGGATTGCCAAGAACAGGTCAACTATGTGGGTGGCCAAGGTTATCAACAAGGTTACAACAACAACCATAGGAACAACAATCTTTCCTATAGGAGTACAAATGTTGAGGACCCTCAAGATCAAGTCTACTCTCAACAAGGACAAGGTTATGTTCCCAAGAACAACTATCAAGGGAACAATCAATGAAGTCATGGACAACAAGGGAATTTTCAGTTCAAGCAAGGTCCTCCACCGGGCTTTGCACAAGATTTGGATATGTGGAATGTGTTCCAACAAATTTTCCAAGGTCAAGCAAGTAGTGCTATGGATTTCAGTAAGAAGATGACTGAAATTCACAACAAGGTGGATTGCTCTTACAATGATCTTAACTGCAAGTTTGACACATTGAGCTCCAAGATCAAGCAAATGGAGAACAACAAAGGCATTGCTTCCTCTTTTACACGAGCTTAAGCTTCTTTGCCCGGTAAGCCCGAGCCAAACCCCAAGGAGTATTGCAATGCTATCTACTCTATTGATGAGGATGAGTAATAGCGTGTGGTGGCTAAATTTGAGCAACTATTTGAGTGTCCCAATGATGAAGCAATAATCAATGAGGACATTGAAGTTCAAGTTGGGGAGGTGGTCATTGAAAATGACCATTTGGTTGTTGCTATACCAATGGACAAAGAGGAGCTTGATGAGGATGTGATCTCTACACAAGCAAGTGTTGTTGAGAAGGAAATAGAAGTGGCTAGAATACTGAAGTTGAGGCTTATGATCTCCTTGTCTACAAGCCACCAATCCCTTTTTCCGAGCTGGTTTTGACTAAGGCACAAAAGAAGGTACTCTCGAGCTTTAGAGGGAGTATGGAGAAAGTTGGTGCACCTTTGCCTAAAGTGGAGAATTTGTCCCAAGTCAAGCGTCAAATAAGATTCATCAAGGATTTGATTGCCAACATAGAGAAGGTTGAAGAGCTAATAGAGGGTCTACATTCACCAAGCACAACAAGGAATGAATCCAAGTTTATCCCAAAGCTTGGTAATCCTGAAATTTTTTTGATTTCTTGTTCTCTTGGGGACTTGAAGATTGATGAAGCCCTTTGTGATTCTGGCTCAAGAACCTTGGGATTACTACTATGAAGAAGTTTTCATCACACATCACCTTTGTTGATGCTTCCTCAAGGCAACCACTATGCCTTGTGGAGGACTACCCATTGAGAGTTGGTGAATGTCTAGTCCCAACTGACTTCATTGTCATGGACATGGTTCAAACAGCAAGGCTACCTCTTCTTCTAGGAACACCCTTCCTCAACACAGCTGGTGCGAGCCTAGACTTCATCAACAAGAGGGTGATTCTCAAGAATGTAGATGCTAAGGTCTTCTACCCTGTGAAACCTTCTGCTTTGAGCCTTTGTGGAACAATCACATGTGTCACTAAAGAGACTGAAGAGGGACCACCTAGGGAGCAGCTGATGGGTCTCACTTGTGTGGTGATGAGTGAGAATGAAGCCCATGATAACAATGAGTATGATGGGCCAAGCTTTGATGGTGAGAGTCTTCTAGCAATGTTTGATGGGCTCAAGGTTGTGGAGCCTATAGCTGAGCCACAAAAGAGGTCTAGGAAGAAGAAGAAGGTGCTGCAAGTTGGAGCAAGCACCATGTTCATCAAGAAAGGAGAAGGAATGCCCGCGTCTGCAAGTGTATCGAGCTATGTATCGACCTACATAGATCGATACACTCATTTTCCAGGTAAGTCAACGGGGTCTGAGCGGTTTAATTCATTCAAATTAAAATGGTTTTCCCCCTTCTTTTTCTCCAAAACACGAATTTTGCCTCACTTCCTCACACACACGCGATTTTTTTGCTCTCTCTCTCTCTAAATTCTCAAGCAAATTTCGTGATTTCAAGTGCTACTAGCTTGAATTCTTGTGCTAGTTTTGATCCTTAGGCCCTTTTCGTTCATCCTTGCACTCTTCTACAACGTAAACAATCCAAATACCAAGTTTTCTCTCTTTTGCTCTAATGGTGGAAATTTTGGGGATTGATAGCATAGGGTGTTCGAATTGGTTGTTTGTGGATTGGACATTGCTTGATAATGGTTAGGGAGTAGATTTCGAGTGCTATCATAGTATTTTCATGGTCAATTTTCAAAAATTTGACACATAGGGTTCATAGTGTGAAAATTTAAATTACTCTCTAGAACCTTGTTAGATTTTAAGGTTTTCACTTGCATTAGCTTGCATTAACCTTGCTTATGGATTGCCAATTGATAGCACTTGAAATTAGGCAATTTGAAGTTTTGTAAAAAAATTGTGCTTTCCAATTTTTGCTAAGTCTGGAATTGAAGTGAGTTTTGAAAATGTGGCAACAATAAGCCCTTGCTGGGAGAGACTTTACTGTTGGGATATCAATCAAAGTTCCACATTAGAAGATTATATAGTAATGGTCTTATATATATGTAATGTATAACTCTGATTAGTATGACGCATTTTTGGAAGGAACCCAAAAACAAATTCGTGCGACATTTGCCAGCGGACAATATCATATTAATAGGAGAGTTGGACATGAGCTTGAAAAATCCAACATTTAATTATCTCGACTTGACGTAAAACACTATAATGAAGGTCGATTATGCTAAATTCACTTGTGAGGCTCATTGAACATACTGTAAACCCCTTCAACATGTGAATCAGAAACTACTTGGGGGCTTTATCGAAGTGCTTTCTTGTGAATTTTGTGTTGTTGAACAGACGGTTCCATCGTTTCCAGGTAATGGGTCTAACTCACACTTAAAAGATAGCTCAAGAGTGGAGGGTTGCCACATACTTATATAATATGTCCACAAATCTTCCAAACTATCGATATGGGACATTCCAACACACCCCCTCACGCTCAGAATTCTAAATATGAAGCGTGAAACCATAAGTGCGGGCCATAATCGAAATAGTTGGAACCTGGCTCTGATACCATGTTAAGTTTCCTGAGCTTCCAACTCAAAATCAATTGGTTATGAGTGGATTGGCCCAAGTCCTATATATATTAGTCAAGGTCCCTCCCAACTTCCGATATGGGACATATCTTACACACACTTTCTAGATACTTCATGACCCATTAATCTCTACATTATCTAATAGTATATTGTAAATGTTTCAGAGATAAAGCTGAAACACGACAGAGCATATCCTCTAACAAAAATCCTTTGGAAGTTCAATCATTGTGATCTCCCAAGCAAAAAGGTGCCGGTGGCTTTGATTTGTTGTGTTAGGGTTTTCCACTTTTCGTGTTTCATTTTTGCTCATACGTAGTTATGTTATTTCATTTTTATCAAAAAATAATAATAATAAAACATTATTTAATTTATTTTTTCTATATACACTAGGTATTGAATCCGCGAGTTCGCGCAAAAACTTTTTTTTAATAAATATTTTATTTTTAAAATTTATTTGTAGTTTTTACATATATATCAACTCCAATAACAACATCATTAATATATATATATATATATGGACTCTTATTGTTGTTTAATTTGATATTATATATTATAAACAATATGATTTTAACGATATATAAATATCAACAATAAATTGATGAAACAATTTTTCACTTTTAACAAAGATTAAAATTTTACATGTAATATTCTCTCTTAGACCTTTTTCAAATGGCTACTTTATACATAATTCAATGGAAATAATATTTATCTATTCATATATCTATAAAAATAAACAAAAAAACAAAAAATAAGAAAAAATAAGCAAAAAATAAGAAAAAAATAAGAAGAAATAAGCAAAAAATAAGCAAAACAAAAAAAATACACTAGTTTAATAAACATTTTTGCTAAACATCGATCTACAAAGAAATTATTTTTTTATGTTTTTTATAGAGTTAATATATATCAATGACAAATTCTTACTTGTAGATGGTTGTTTGGAACAACTTTTTAAACTTTTGTTTCATACATATTTTGTTGGAAAACGATTATATGTTGGATTTTCTAATTTTTCTTCTTTTTTATTTAGGGCAATCCATTTAGATTACATAGTTTTTTTATACACCATTATAGCAAGAATCACTATCAGATAACCTTTTTTATATGGTTTTGAATAATATAAATAATCTTTAAAGACATAAGTGAAAAGAAGCAATTTTCATAAGTGAAAAGACGCAACCACAAATAACATTAACTGGATTACGAAACGATTTCGCCCTCCGCTGTCAGATTGGTCAACCACCTCCTCCACTGATTGTTGCAATTGGACCGGCGTACGATGCACCTCCGGTCACGTCACTTCAATCAGCCTCGCTGATAAATCTTTCTCTGGCGGGTTAGCACCCGAGATCTCGACTCTCCGAGCTCAAAACTATCGTTATCCAGCGTAACAAGCTCTCCGGTAAAATATCGCCACTCGCGAAGCTCTCGTCTCTTCTAGAGATCTACATACTTTTTTATTTAGGATAATACCATTTAGATTACATACTTTTTTGATACACCATTATAACAAGAATCATTATCAAATAACTTTTTTATATGGTTTTGAACAATATAAACAATCTTTAAAAGATATAAGTGAAAAGAAAAAAAAATTTATAAGTGAAAAGATGCAATCATAAATAACATTAACTGGATTACAATTAAAATTTATAAAAAAATACAAATAACAATTTTGAAAAGACGCAACTTATTAAAACGCAACTGATATTTATTCAAACTGTTATTATTAATAAAAAAGACGCAATTTATTAAAATGAAACTGACATTTATTCAGATTGTTTTTTTTTTGTGTTGGAAAATTTTATCGTCGAAATCTCTCCTTCAGTGAACTTGGAGATAGTTTATTCTGTTGGAGTTACGAGCTTGGACTTTTTTTTTTCAGATTAATATATTCTACATTTCTAAGTAAATGTATATTAGATGTTTATAACTACTTCAATATTTAAATTTTGAAAAAAAAAAACTACAAGAAATTTGGAAAAATATTCTAAAAGGAAATTTTATTTTGAAAACTACACTTTTTAATGTTTTTAAAAACAAAAAAATTTCTAAGTTAAATGACTAAAAGTATCCTAATTAGACCTCTGCTTTAAATTTCACTTAGAAAATAGTTCTAATTGGTAAATTATAGTTAAGGACATTATCACATGAATATTAAGTAGAGAATAACTCTCGAGATCCATCATATCCATGCCGTATTAGAAAAAAACTACCCATGAATCTTGGCTGGTCACATGTTAATTCATATCTCAATGACATCTAGCCAATTATATAAATTACAACTACGAAAAAAACAAAAATCAGCTACGAGTTATTATCACTTGAGGTTCCCACGTGAAAATTATTAGAGAATTTGAACGATAAGCTAATTAAATATGTTAGTTATTTACACGTCATGACTATGTACTATAATATATTATACACTATATGTGTATGATGCCGAGGAAACAAATAGAAACCCAAAAAAAAATCCCTTTGATTCAAAAAAATCCCTTTGATTCAAAACTATGGAGCTATCAGCACTAAAACTACCAATTCACAAACATCCTTTGTACCTTTTAAGTCGATATTTTGATGCTCTTTGTGGAGGCTACCTGATATGATCCTTCAAAATTTTTTACTCAAAGTTGGTTGGATAATCTTTGACGTTTTATGAAAGCGGAAAACTCCAAAGAAACAAGACGGTGGAATTTTGGTAGATAGAAAACGCGTGGTAGCAATATTAGGTATATGAAACCTAATATCTCACACCAACAGTTTGAGAACGAATTCTAACAATTCAGTCGATAAAATGGCCACATAAGTGTGATAAAGAACACTTGATAAACCGATTTGACCTCCTGGATATGACACACCAAGACTGATCGAAAGTTCACAAGGAACAAAGAGAATCACTCTCAAAAGTTTTGATAAAAAAAGGTTCTCTCAAAATGAGATTACATGGGTTTATAAAGAGAAAATGAAACTTGAAGAGTCAAGTCTAACTTAATCTCGAAGACTAGAAAGAAATTAAAGATGGATTGACCAAAAAATGATTTTTGGGCTTCATTTTCGTCAATCAGAAAAGTGGCCAGTTTGCAGCCTGGCGGTGCTCTAACCCGGCGGGTTTGTGCGAATTGGGGCCAGCTTGGAAGCAGGTGTTAGCCCGGCGGGTGTTTAGTGTTTGTGCGAAAGAAGTATAACCTCAGTGTGTTGCACTTTTGCTCCCACATTGCTTTCTTTGCCCATAACTTCTTGAATTAGTCCATTAAGTGCATTCCTTAGCTTCTTAATTCTCGCCCGAGTCATTGGTCCTTCAGGTACAAGCATTGCATTCTCAGGTTCAAGCTCAGCTTCCACTTGATTATCCTTGTTGCTTTCCATGATCACATCATGCCCCTCTTCTTGAAAAGGATTTGACCTCAAAGCCGGTTCATCTGCAGCAAAAGGAATTAAGTCAGAAACATTAAAGGTTGAACTCACATTGTACTTACCTTGCAAGTCAATTTGGTAAGCATTGTCACTGATTTTTCTCAAGACTTTGAATGGACCATCGATCCTTGGCATGAGTTTAGACTTTCTTTCAGCTGGAAAGCGTTCCTTTCTCAAGTGTACCCAAACCAGATCTCCAACGTCAAAGACCATCTTTTTCCTCCCTTTGTTTGCTTGCTTTTCATACTGCTTTGTCCTTGCTTCAATATCAAATCGTGCTTTCTCATGAATCTGCTTAACAAGTTCAGCTTTCTTTTTCCCATCCATACTAACTCTTTCACTCAAAGGCAAAGGGATTAGATCCAAAGGAGTTAGAGGATTGAAACCATAAACAATCTGAAAAGGAGAATACTTGGTAGCAGAATGAACTAAATGATTATATGCAAACTCAACATGAGGCAAACAATCTTCCCAAGTTCTAATGTTCTTTTTAATGATTGCACACAATAGTGTAGACAAAGTTCTATTGACAACTTCAATTTGTCGATCAGTTTGAGGATGACAAGTAGTTGAAAACAACAACTTAGTCCATAACTTAGACCACAAAGTTTTCCAGAAATAGCTTAAGAACTTAGTGTCTCTATCAGATACAATCGTTCTAGGCATGCCATGCAATCGAACGACCTCTCTAAAGAACAACTCAGCAACAAGCGATGCATCATCAATTTTATAACATGGGATAAAATGTGCCATCTTAGAGAATCTATCTACAACATCAAAGACAAAATCCCTTCCTTTCTTAGTTCTAGGCAATCCCAACATAAAATCCATAGAGATATCAGTCCAGGGCTCAGTAGGAATGGGTAAAGGAGTATACAAACCGTGTAGTTGCACCTTAGACTTTGATTGCTTGCAAGTGACACATCTACCACAGATCTTTTCCACATCTCTCTTCATATGCGGCCAGTAGAAGTGATCCTGCATAACATTTAATGTTTTGGCAACTCCAAAATGTCCCATTAGGCCTCCTCCACGAGCTTCTCTAACAAACAAATCTCTCAAAGAGCAATTAGGCACACACAAACGATTTTCATAAAACAGAAATCCTTCATGCCTAAAATACTTTCCATAAGCAAATTTTTTACAAGCTTGAAACACTTCTTTGAACTCAGAATCAGAATCATACATCTCTTTAAGTTGTTCAAATCCTAACAACTTAGCATCAAGAGTAGAGATGATGACGTACCTTCTTGATAAGGCATCAGCAACAACGTTTTCCTTACCTTGTTTGTACTTGATGACATAAGGGAATGTCTCAATGAATTCTACCCATCTGGCATGTTTTTTGTTTAGCTTTTGCTGGCCCTTCAGATGTTTTAGAGACTCGTGATCAGTGTGAATCACAAACTCTTTTGGCCACAAGTAGTGCTGCCACGTTTGTAAGGCTCGGACCAAGGCATAGAGCTCCTTATCGTATGTTGGATAGTTCAAGGTGGCTCCTCCTAGTTTCTCACTGAAATAAGCAATGGGCCTCTTTTCTTGCATCAGCACTGCTCCAATACCTACACCAGAAGCATCAAATTCAATTTCAAAGGTCTTAAGAATGTTAGGCAGGGACAAAAGAGGTGCGTTTGTAAGCTTCCCTTTCAAAGTCGAAAATGCCTCTTCTTGTACTTATTCCCATTTGAAACCAACGTCCTTTTTGATCACTTCAGTCAGTGGTGCAACAATGGTGTTAAAGTCTTTCACAAAACGTCTATAGAAGCCTGCTAGTCTAGGTAAACTTATGACTTCTCCAACTGTCTTTGAGCTAGGCCATTCACGAATTGCTTTGACAATCTCCTCATCCACGCTAATGCCCTGTGCACTTACAACAAAGCCTAAAAAGACAAGATTATCTGTGCAGAAAGTGCATTTCTTGAAGTTGGCAAATAGCTTTTCCTTTCTTAGAACACCTAAAACAGAGTTCAAATGCTCTACATGCTCACTTAAACTTTTGCTATAAACCAGAATATCATCAAAGTATACCACCACAAAAATGCCTATGAATGTTCTCAAAACATGGTTCATTAATCTCATGAATGTACTAGGTGCATTAGTTAAACCAAAAGGCATCACTAACCATTCATACAATCCCTGTTTAGTTTTGAAAGCAGTTTTCCATTCATCACCTTCTTTCATGCGAATTTGATGATATCCACTTTTCAGATCAATTTTAGAAAATACACTAGAACCATACAACTCATCTAGCATATTATCTAAACGTGGGATATGGTGGCGATACTTAACTGTTATGTTGTTGATGGCACGACAGTCAACACACATTCACCAACTCCCATCCTTTTTTGGAACAAGTAACACTGGCACAACACAAGGCCTCATGCTCTCTCGAATGTATCCCTTTTCCATAAGCTCGCTGACTTGTCTTTGCAGCTCCTTGGTCTCCACTCGATTAGTTCTGTAGGCTGGACGGTTAGGTAGAGAAGCTCCAGGGACAAAGTCTATTTGATGCTCAATCCCATGAATTGGTGGTAAACCACTAGGGTTGTCTTTAGGGAATACATCTCCAAAATCCTGCAAAAGAGAAGTAATTTCACTCGATAGCACCGGTGTAAGGTCAGTTAAACTCATTAGAGTTTCTTTGTAAACAAATAAAATCACGGGATGTTTAGAGAAAAGAACTCTCTTAACCTCACTAGATCTCACAAAGAAGTTTGAATTCCTCATAAGTTTACTCTCAAAGGCCCTTTTCTTGGTTTTACTCAAACTCTCACTCTCTTTTTGTTGGATAGTGTTTGGGGTTTCACTTAGAGTGTTTTGCTCTTTTTCTTTCTTCTTGCTCAAGTGTTTTTGATCTTGATGTACTTCAGATGGTGTCAATGGAACTAGAGTGAACTTCTTTCCCTTAAACTCGAAAGTATGTTTGTTTGAGGATCCATCGTGTGTATCCTTGCGATCAAACTGCCACGGTCTCCCCAAAACAATATGACCAGTTTCCATTGGCAAAACATCACACGGAATCTCATCTTTATACTTTCCAATACAAAAAGGAACTCTTACTTGCTTTGTCACTGCCATTTCTCCATTGTCATTCAACCATTGCAGGCTATAGGGTCTCAGATGTCTCTCAGTTTGTAGACCCAACTTCTGAACCATAGTCTGACTAGAAACATTCGTACAGCTTCCTCCATCAATGATGAGGCTGCAAACCTTCTCATGAACAAGACATCTTGTGTGAAACAAGTTCTCTCGCTGCTCTGTCTCCTCAGATTTGGTTTGAACTCTCAAAGATCTTCTAGTGACAAGCAAATCACCTTTAAGTGGAAGTTCATCACGTTCTCTAGATGAATCTGATTCCTCTCCTTCTTCTTCCTCAGTAACAATATCTCCATTGTCTAGAAGAAGCATAATTCGTCGGTTAGATCCCTCATTGGCATAATGTCCCTTGCCATGACACTTGAAACATTGAACATCACGGTTCTTTGGCTTTGTAAGCTCGGTTCTCTCTTTGTTATCTTGAATAACAGCTGCTGGTTTAGCATCAAACCTTGGTTTTGGGGTTGTCTTTTCTTCTCTGGAATAAGTAGGTCTTGCATTAGAAGATCCAGCACCATAAGACTGTCGAGTTCTACCCCTCCTCTTGAGCTGTTGCTCCATCAAGATAGCTTTGTGTAACATCTCTTCCAAGTCTACATAGTGCTGTAGCTCCATCTGATCCTGAAGATCTCTGTTCATACCACTCAAGAATCTTGCCATGGTGGCTTCTCGATCTTCATCAATATCAGCTCTTATCATAAGAGTCTCCATCTCTTGGTAGTAATCCTCTACATTTCTGCTCCCTTGAGTTAATCTCCTTAGCTTTTGGTGCAGCTCTCTGTGGTAATGTCCTGGTACAAAGCGCTTCCTCATTAACGCTTTCATTTCATTCCATGTTTCAATGGGATGCTCTCCATTTCGTCTCCTGCTAGTAACAAACTGATCCCACCAGTTAATAACATAATCATGGAACTCAGTAGTTGCTACTCTAACCTTCTTGTTTTCTGAGTAGTTTTGGCAATCAAAGACGAGCTCAATCTTCTTCTCCCACTCCAAGTAGGCATCTGGATCATTTTTCCAATGAAATGATGGAATTTTTAACTTAAGACCACCCAAGTTGTCATCAGCCTGTCCTCTTGCGTCTCTAGCACGTCTACGTCTCCTTTGCCTTCCCTGAGATGAGTGATCATCACGACTATAATAGTCATCATCCAGTTCGACCCTCGCTGGCCTAGGTTGATCTCTTTCTCTTACAGCAGGCGCATCTTGTGGTTGTCTCTATATAGCCTCACCACGCACTTCTTCTAACCTCTCATACACACCATCCATCTTGATCTTCAACATTCTTTGCATTTCTCCCATCATTGCTTGTATTTTCAAATTAGGTAGTTGATATATCATGGTTTTACCTATTTTTGGACCATGATATAAGTGTTTTAATTGAGTCTTAGTACTATTTTCGAGTCTATATAGAGTCTATGCAGATTCAGGTACAATTGGAGCTAAATTGGAGATTTGGATGCATTTTGGAGCTTAATGGAATGAAGTCACGAAGTGTTGAAGTTGGATTAAAGTTGCACAATGGATGTCGATCGACACAGACCATTGGTGTCGATCGACACCAGGTTTTCCAGAATTCTAAGGCGTGAAGTTTCCAGAATTTTGCAGAAAAGGAAATTCTCAAGACTTTTCCTAATCTTCCAGGGAATTGAAGATTCGTACCTAGGCTTATAAATAGAGTTTTTATGCCATTGTTTAGGCATCACTTATTATTTTAGAGAGACAAAGAGAGAGATTAGGTTTTGAGAGCTTTTAGGGAGAAAAATCTGCACTCTGTTCTTGAGAGATTTGGAACCCTTGTATCTTTTCTTCTATTCTTTTTATGCAAATTACTTATTCTATGATGTTTGCTGCATCCATGTATGAGTAGTTTCATAGTTAGGTTGTGGGGAATTCAAGGGATTGATGATAGATTGTTATAATTGATTTGCTATTGGGATTATATGCTTGTTCTTCATCTTTGATTGTTTTAACTCTGAAATTTAGGATTGATCACCTAGATTTCGAAACCCTAGGTTGTTTAACAGATATGAAAGTGTTGTTAATCACTTAGCGATTGAATCATTAGATGAGCATTGAATATATTCGCAGCGACAGTTGGTTTAGGTCTTTGTGAACAATATCGAACCTGAAATTAATGCATGTTTCTATCTTTGAATTTGCAGCGAAAGTTGGCTTTCTAGGTTTAGACATTTATAACATCTGCAGCGAAAGTTGATTTGTTTATGTTTTGTGTGTCGAGTTCTAGAAAAATTAATCCTGATAGTAATCTAATCTGCAATCTTGAATCTTCCTGCGATACCTCACTGTCTAGCGCTTTGTCTTCTTGATTTTAAGAACCTGAATTCGAACTTGCCTTGTTTATTTTATTGCTTTTTACTGCTTTCCTATTTTACTCTTAGCTTAAAAACTGAATTAGAATTTGTCTAGTTACTTCAATTCTCTGTGGAATTCGACCCGTAAGTACTACAATGATCTCTTAATTTGAGAGAGTAGCTCAGGGTTAATTTGAGCATATCAAATTTTGGCGCCGTTGCCGGGGAATTGATAGTTTTCTAGACAGATTTATTGTTTGGAATTTTTGTCTAAAGTTTTAGCTAACGATTTTACTAACTACTTTACTTTCTTTTGTTTCAGGTGTATGTCTAAACGTCACACGAAGAGCAAAAAAGAGCAGAGCTAACTGTACTCAACAACCAGGCACTTGCAAAACTCGAACGCACAAACCGAAAAGCAGCGAGAGCGTCGATCGACACCACCAGTAGCATCGATCGACACCCTTCGCAGACAGAGATGCCAAACGCTATAGTGCTGATGCAAGATGCGGCAGGTCTGCTACGAGACCGAGAAGGAAACAGGCGCAATGAAGAGGGGCGCTTCTGAATGATGCTGGAGGTATAATCGCTGAACCAGTCAATGACGCAGAGCGTGGACGCACCCTTGGCGACTACAATAGGCCAGATCAGTTCTAAGCCAATAGAGCTGCGATCCGCCTACCCACCTTCCAAAGGAATGAATTTGAGCTGAAGCCCGCATTCTACACTCTTGTGGCTCAGCACACTTTTCATGGTCTTCCACATGAGCACCCAATGGATCATCTTGAAAGGTTTGAAGACCTAACATCCAGTATCAAGGCACATGGAGTGTCAGAATACTACCTCTACTGCAAGCTTTTCACATACTCTCTTAGTGGAGATGCTGCGTACTGGCTGAAGCAGTTGGAACCTGGTTCTTTGACCACTTGGGAGGAGACCAAGAATGCCTTTCTCAACAATTTCTTTGATGACGCGCGGTCTGAGGAGCTGAGAATGAAGATCTCTACCTTTTCTCAAGGACCAAGTGAAGCATTCAAGTCTTCCTGGATCAGATTCAAGGCATATCAGAGAGATTGCCCCCATCATGGATTCACTGATGTTCAGCTTTTGGGAATTTTCTTTAGAGGGATAGATTGGAGATACCAGATGGCACTAGATGCTGCAAGCAATGTGAACTTTAACACTAGGTCTTCTGCAGACGCAGTGAAGCTGATTGAGAACTTGGTATCTAGCAACAGTACCAAGAATGCAGATCTTCAAAGGAAAATGTTAGCTGGCACTAATGATGGAGGAAAAATCGCAGAGATGAAGGCCATGCTAGGATCTATGCATAACCTTCTAGTGGGGAAGAAACAAGTTCAATTTGCTGCTGAAGTGGAGCATTTCGAACCATCTGCAGAGGCTCAAGAGGAAGACTGCAATTTCATCAATGAAGGTGGTTTTCAGAAGTTTGGGAATCAACAAGGGAACAAGTTCTACCATGGAAACAACCAAAGAAGCTCTTTCTCTGGGATTCAGAATTCAGGTGGTTACTCTCCAAGATCCCAATATCAAAAGACCGAGTTTCAGAAGCCTTACCAAAGCAACAACTACACCAGAAACTATGGGTCGTCTTCCTACCAAAACCCACCAGCTCAATCTTTTGCAGATAATGGGATGAAAGCAATGATGGAACAACTTTTAGAAGGACAACAGAAGATGACGGTGAGCTTTAATGGGAATATTGACAACCTGTATCAAGATTTGACTGGAAAGATGGATGCCATGTACTAGGATTTGAATGGAAAGTTCGAATCTCTGAACACCCATGTCAAGAAATTGGATACTCAAGTGGCCCAAACTGCAGATTCTGTGAGAAGACAAGAGGGGTTTTTCCTGGGAAAACTGATACAAATCCCATACATCATGTCAATGCCATCACGACAAGGAACAGAAGCAAGCTGGAACCAGAGCAGAAGAAGAATCTAGGTGCTGAAGACCTTGTGGAGTTGCAGGAATTCGAAGAAGAAGTTGGAGAAGACGCTGCAGATCCAGTGTTTACCGACACCGAAGATGAGTGTCGATCAACACCCGAAGAACATCGCGACATCATCGAGAGCTCAAGCCCGAGTGTCGATCGACACCATGTTTGTCGACACCATGCCGAGGCGTCTGCAGGGACATCCAAACCTGCAGAAACCTCCGTGGAACGAATCTACAAACCTAAAATCCCCTATCTCAGAATTCAGAAGAAGACCAAGCAGGAGCTAGAAGAGGCCAGATGCAAAGCGATCGTGGATAAGCTTGTTGTGGAGATCCCATTGATTGATGCTTTGAAGATTATTCGTGTTCTTAGGAGATATGTGAAGAGAATGGTGACCAAGAACCTCGGGCTTGAAGAAGGAGTTGCTATGATTTCAGAACAAGTCAGTGCAGTGATTCAGAACAAGTTAACAGAGAAGCTAAAGGATCCTGGAAGCTTTGTGTTGGATTGTTCTATTTTTGTAGAAAGATTTGAGAGATCTCTTTGTGATTTGGGAGCTAGTGTCAATCTCATGCCACTCTCAGTTGCTAAAAGTCTTGGGATGACTGATTTTCAACCAACAAAGATTTCTCTAATCCTTGCAGTCATGACAACTAGAATTCCAGAAGGTGTCTTGGAAGATGTTCCAATCAAGGTTGGTGATTGCATGATTCCAACTGATTTTGTGGTGCTGAAGTATGGATAAGAACCCAAAGACCCTCTTATCTTTGTTATACCTTTCCTATCTACATCTGGAGTTATCATTTATGTCAAGAGAGGCAGTATTGCACTGAATGTGGGCGATCTAATCATGTGATTTGACATTAACAAGCTGATGAAGAGGCCAACAATATATGGGCAAACTTTCTATGTGGATTCACTCACCAATCTGGCTGAAGAAATTTTTCATGAGATGAGTCCCGAAGACCCTTTGGAAAGTATGCTGGCCAATTCTACAGCAGAGATGACACATTTGGATGAGACTTCTGAGGGGTTCAAAAAGATGCTGAACGCAAGCCAACAAGTACTGCAATTAGTTGCTACTGAGGAGGTGACTGGAACTTCTGCAAAAGCTGCAAAGCTGGGCGCATGGAGTGAAGAAAAAGCACCCAAAATCGAACTCAAACAGCTTTCAGCAGGGCTAAGGTATGCTTTTCTTGGTCCTAATTCCACTTATCCTGTTATTGTCAATGCTACTTTGAACAATGCAGAGCTCACGTTACTGCTAAGCAAGCTGCGTAAATTTCGCAAAGCTCTTGGCTATTCTCTTGATGACATTTCAGGTATATCTCCAGACTTGTGTATGCATCGCATTCATCTTGAGGATGAGACCAAGACATCAGTAGAGCATCAAAGGAGGCTGAATCCAAACCTGAGGGAGGTTGTGAAGAAGGAGATTCTGAAGCTTTTGGCCGCATGAATCATCTATCCCATCTCAGATAGCGCCTGGATCAGCCCAGTTCATGTGGTTCCTAAGAAAGGAGGCGTAACAGTGGTGAAGAATGAGAAAGAGGAGCTGACTCCTACAAGAACTGTGATTGGACACAGGATGTGCATCGGCTACAGGAAGCTGAACCCTGCCACAAGGAAGGACCACTTTCCATTACCCTTCATTGATCAGATGCTGGAAAGACTGGTGAATCACCCTTACTACTGCTTTCTAGGTGGGTATTCTGGTTTCTTTCAGATCCCCATTCATCCAGATGACCATGAGAAGACCACCTTTACATGTCCTTATGGTACATTTGCATATCGCAGAATGCCATTTGGACTTTGTAATGCCCCTGCGACATTCCAGCGCTGCATGATGTCCATCTTCACAGACATGATTGAAGATTGTATGGAAGTCTTTATGGATGATTTCTCTGTCTACGGGTCTTCTTTCAAAGTCTGTCTAGACAATCTCTGCAAAGTGCTAGCTATATGTGAAGAGAAGCACTTGGTTCTGAATTGGGAGAAGTGTCACTTCATGGTGCAAGATGACATTGTACTTGGACATAGAGTTTCAGCTGCTGGAATTGAAGTGGATCGCGTCAAGATCGAAGTGATGACATCTCTGCAAGCGCCAAATTCAGTGAAATTGGTGAGAAGTTTTCTAAGCCATGCTGGGTTTTACAGAAGATTCATCAAAGACTTCAGCAAGATTGCAAGACCTCTTACTACTCTGCTTTGCAAAGATGTGAAGTTTGAGTTTTCTGAAGAATGTCATTCAGCTTTTGAGCAGATTAACAAGGCTTTGGTGAGCGCCCCCAATTGTACAACCACCAGACTGGAATTTGCTTTTTGAGGTAATGTGTAATGCTAGTGATTTCGCAGTCGGCGCTGTACTTGGCCAGATGAAGGACATGAAGCTTCATGCTATCTATTATGCAAGCAGGACGCTTAATGAAGCACAACGAAATTATGCAACAACTGAGAAGGAATTGTTAGCTGTGGTGTTTGCTTTTGAGAAATTTCGACCATACCTTGTTGAAGCTAAGGTAGTGGTTCATACTGATCATTATGCACTCAAATACTTGATGCAGAAGAAGGATGCAAAACCCATATTGTTAAGATGGATTCTGCTTCTTCAAGAGTTTGATATTGAGGTGAAAGGCAAGAAAGGAGTTGAAAATGGAGTTGCTGATCATCTATCCATAATCAAGGTAGAAGATGACGTGCCAATTGATGATTTCTTGCCAGAAGAAGCTGTCAATTCGATTGAGACTAGTGTGCAAACAAGAGATGCAGGAAACCTGCAACTCTCTGCAGAAGCGGGATCAGTGTCGATCGACACTAACTATGGGTGTTGATCGACACCCCGAATCAAGAAAGTTATCCCCGACGCAATACCCTTTGTGTCGATCGACACACTAACTAGTGTCGATCGACACCACCTGCAGTTGGCAACACAAATTTTGAAGGTTATGGATGATGCATTTAATGCACCTATGATGGTTGTTTCCACTTGTCAATGACCGTGGTATGCTGATATTGCCAACTACCTTGCTGCAGAGGATGCACCTACTGATCTTAAAGGCTATGAGAAGAAGAAGTTCTATAGGGAACTTAGGAGATATTATTGGGATGAGCCTTATGTTTACAGACATTCCTCAGTTGGAGTCTACAGAAGATGTATTGCAGAAGCTGAGGTGCAGGACGTACTGTTTCATTGCCATGGTTCAGATTATACAGGTCACTTTGCAACATTCAAGACAGTCTCAAAGGTTCTTCAAGCTGGACTATGGTGGCCAACAATGTTCAAAGATGCTCATGCTTTCATCTCTAGCTATGATGCTTGTCAAAGGAAAGGGAAGATCAGCAGGAGACATGAAATGCCACAAAACTTCATTCTTGAGATTGAAGTCTTTGATTGCTGGGGCATTGATTTCATGGGTCCTTTTCCCTCTTCTTATGGAAATAAGTACATCTTGGTTGCTGTGGATTATGTGTCTAAATGGGTTGAAGCAATTGCCAGTCCAACCAACGATTCTGGTGTGGTTCTTAAGCTGTTTAAGACCATTATCTTCCCAAGATTTGGAGTGCCTCATATTGTTATAAGTGATGGTGGCAAGCACTTCATTAACAAAGTCTTTGAGAAGCTTCTGAAGAAGCATGGTGTTCAACATAGAGTGGCTACTCCTTATCATCCTCAAACAAGTGGGCAAGTGGAAGTCTCAAACATGCAGATTAAGGAGATTACGGAGAATACAGTTGGCGCAATAAGGAAGGATTGGGCTGTGAAACTGGATGATGCGCTTTGAGCTTATCGAATAGCTTTCAAAACACCACTTAGTACTACACCATTCCATCTGCTTTATGGGAAAGCTTGTCATGTTCCAGTGGAGCTAGAATTCAAGGCAGCATGGGCATTAAAATTGCTGAATTTCGACATCAAGTCTGCTGCAGAAAGGCGCCTTATACAGCTAAATGAATTGGATGAACTCATACATCATGCCTATGAGAATTCAAAGCTGTATAAAGAGAGAACAAAGGCCTATCATGACAAGAAGATCATATCCAGGCAATTCGAACCAAATGACCAGGTACTCCTATACAACTCTCGTTTACAATTGTTTCCTGGTAAATTGCGCTCTCGTTGGTCAGGTCCTTTCACCATCAAAGCTGTCAAACCATATGGAGCCATTGTCCTGATTGACCCGAAAGGCAAAGAGTTTACAGTCAATGGACAAAGGGTGAAACATTACAGGGCACAAGCCAAAATTCCGGAAGCACAAATTGTGCCTCTGGCTGATGCACCCATCGCCTAATCACCTTCCAAAGTCGAGCTAATGACTGTAAAAAAAAGCGCTTAATGGGAGGCAACCCACTGGTAAGATAGTTTTAAGTCAGTTTTTCTTTGATTTTTGAGTCTGTTTTCAGTTTGATTTGGAGCCTTGGTTGAGTTATGAGATTGGACTAGATATTGGTGCTTTTAATCGTGTTATGTGAGTACTTTGACAGTGCAAGCTTTCGAGGACTCGGATTTACACTTTGACAGGCCCAATTCACGATTTTGGGAAGTCAGAATTCGACTGCAGACTAGGTGTCGATCGACACCATGTTTGTGTCGATCGACACCACCCGCGAACACATGTAAGTTCTTTCTCCTTGCTCGTTTCTTGATTCCATTTCATTTATTCTTCCAACTTCGGGCTGAATAACACTGGGGACAGTGTTATTCAAGTGTGGGAGAGGAAAATACTGATATATTTGCTTTATTTTGTTTTTCTTTAAGAGTCAGTCAAAATGTTTTATTGAGTCAAAATCAGTTTGAGACAACCAGTTTTCCAAAAGAAACAACCGCAACGGACTGAAACTTGAAGGACCATTGCCATAGCAGTTGATTTCGGGTTTTACTAGGTTGAAAGCTGTGAGTGGATCAATCTAACAGAGCGAGTTTAGATTCCTATTTCGAGCTTGGTATGCATTGGACTTGATTCCTCTTTCAGCACTGACAAGATAAGAAAACTGCAGTCTTTCCTTGATCTCCCCTTGAGAAAAATCGAAAAAGAGTCAAAGTCAAGGAATAGTGCAAAGATCCTCATGAGCCTGTCTTCTCACAAGAAACAATATTAGTGAGCGCTCTAGAACCTGTCTCCTCACAAGGAACACAAGTAAAGAGCAGCATTGTTCTAAGACTTCAAAAGAATAAGAAAAAGTCATTGAAAAGATCTGTAGAACACCCTGAAAATGGGCAGCAGTTGACTAAGGGAAGAGAAAATAGGAGAGCTGTGGAAATAATGTCTTGTTGAGGCGCTAAGGAAGGGAAAAAATCTGTAAATCCTTTGATCAATACCCTTTTTTGCTTAAATTCGAAATATGAGAAGAACGGGGTTTAGACTTGATTTGGGAGATTGCTAGACTTGTGGTGATTATGCCAAAATACTATCTGAGATTGGTTCTATGGTATGTGGATTCAAGAGTGTTGGCACGATGTGGCGGTTCTGAAAGTTAGCTGGTGGTTTCTGTTTTCAAACCCCGATTCCATTCTAAGTTTCTGTTTTGCTTGAGGGCAAGCAAAAGCTAAGTCTGGGGGAGTTGATATATCATGGTTTTTACCCATTTTTGGACCATGATATAAGTGTTTTAATTGAGTCTTAGTACTATTTTCGAGTCTATATAGAGTCTATGCAGGTTCAGGTACAATTGGAGATAAATTGGAGATTTGGATGCATTTTAGAGCTTAATGGAATGAAGTCACGAAGTGTTGAAGTTGTATTAAAGTTGCACAATGGGTGTCGATCGACAAAGACCATTGGTGTCGATCGACACCAGGTTTTCCAGAATCCTAAGGCGTGAAGTTTCCAGAATTTTTGCAGAAAAGAAAATTCTCAAGACTTTTCCAAATATTCCAGGGAATTGAAGATTCGTACCTAGGCCTATAAATAGAGTTTTTATGCCATTATTTAGGCATCACTTATTATTTTAGAGAGACAAAGAGAGAGATTAGGTTTTGAGAGCTTGTAGGGAGAAAAATCTGCACTCTGTTCTTGAGAGATTTGGAAGCCTTGTATCTTTTCTTCTATTCTTTTTATGCAAATTACTTATTATATGATGTTTGCTGCATCCATGTCTGAGTAGTTTCATAGTTAGGTTGTGGGGAATTCAAGGGATGGATGATAGATTGTTAGAATTGATTTGCTATTGGGATTATATGCTTGTTCTTCATCTTTGATTGTTTTAACTCTGAAATTTAGGATTGATCACCTAGATTTTGAAACCCTAGGTTGTTTAACAGATACGAAAGTGTTGTTAATCACTTAGCGATTGAATCATTAGATGAGCATTGAATCTATTCGCAGCGACAGTTGGTTTAGGTCTTTGTGAACAATATCGAACCTGAAATTAATGCATGTTTCTATCTTTGAATTCACAGCGAAAGTTGGCTTTCTAGGTTTAGACATTGATAACATCTGCAGCGAAAGTTGATTTGTTTGAGTTTTGTGTTTCCAGTTCTAGAAAAATTAATCATGATAGTAATCTAATCTGCAATCTTGAATCTTCCTACGATACCTCACTGGCTAGCGCTTTGTCTTCTTGATTTTAAGAACCTGAATTCGAACTTGCCTTGTTTATTTTATTGTTTTTACTGCTTTCCTATTGTACTCTTAGCTTAAAAACTGAATTAGAATTTGTCTAGTTACTTCAATTCTCTGTGGAATTCGACCCCTAAGTACTACAGTGATCTCTTAATTTGAGAGAGTGGCTCAGGGTTAATTTGAGCATATCAGTACTGCTTCTCTTTCTTCATTGTTGTTTCCATCGTGATTAGACATGATTATTTCCTGCAAAACTCAACAAACAGATTAGAAGTAAAAGCTCTCACAAGTGTTTCTCTCAAGTGTTTTTCCTCAAAAGTGTTTTATCTCTCCAAGTGTTTCACTCAAACAAATAGACACTCAGTGAATTCTCTTAGTTCCAATAGATCTAACAATCACAAAGTTATGTTTGTTTTCTCCAAAGAATTAAACAGCAAATCAAGGAAAAAGGCACAAAAGAGAAGATAGATAGTTTAAGAAATTTGGCTAGTCGATTTACCAACCAGATCCGTTTTTTTGTTTTTTTGTTTTTTTTTTTGTTTTTGTTTTTTTGTTTTTGTATTCTTTTCTTTGGATCTTTTTTTTTTCCTGGCTCATTACAGCAGATAGAAAGAAAAGAAGATGAAAATTTGTAAAAATATGAAAATAAGAAGATGAAAAGATGAAAGATAGAATGATAACACTTGATACGATCCTCCAAGATCCTTCACTCAAAGTTGGTTGGATAATCCTTGACATTCTATGGAAGCGGAAAACTCCAAAGAAACAAGGCGGTGGAACTTCGGTAGACAGAAAATGCGTGGTAGCAATATTAGGTATATGAAACCTAACACCTCACACCAACAGTTTGAGAATGAATTCTAACACTTCAGTCGATAGAATGGCCACACAAGTGTGATGAAGAAAACTTGATAAACCGATTTGATCTCATGGATATGACACACCAAGACAGATCGAAAGTTCACAAGGAACAAAGAGAATCACTCTCAAAAGTTTTGATAAAAAGGTTCTCTCAAAATGAGATTACATGAGTTTAGAAAGAGAAAATGAAACTTGAAGAGTCAAGTCTAAGTTAATCTCGAAAACTAGAAAGAAATTAAAGATAGATAGACCAAAAATGACTTTTGATCTTCATTTTCGTCAACCAGAAAAGTGGCTAGTTTGCAGCCTGGCGGGTGCTCTAACCCGAAGGGTTTGTGCGAATTGGGGCAAGCCTGGAAGCATGTGTTAGCCCGGCGGGTGCTCTAAACCGGCGGGTTTTTGCGAAAGAAGTATAACCTCAGTGTGTTGCACTTTTGCTCACACATTGCGTTCTTTGCCCATAACTTCTTGAATTAGTCCATTAAGTGCATTCCTTAACTTCTTAACTCTTGCCCTAGTCTTTGGTCCTTCATGTACAAGCATTGCATCCTCAGGTTCAAGCTCAGCTTCCACTTGATTATCCTTGTTGCTTTCCATGATCACATCACTACCGTTACAATGAATATGATTGTTACAATTATGGTAACAATGGTGTTTGGTTTCTTATGTCAACACTAATACAGCAAAACTGCTGCTTCAAGCAATAGATCTCAAACAAGCCCAACAACAAGAAAACAAAGTGGGCCAAACACAAAAGATCAAGCCCATAACTCAATTCTCTGCAATCACAACGGTAAAAAGCAGGAATTGCAAAACACGCAACTTGTGTGGTCCTGGTACGGAACCACCAGCTCATCCTCTTCCAGTTTCAAACAGGTTTGGGATCCTATGTGACAGCTGTTGATTCCACCTATATTGCTTCCAGATCCTTCCTCTTCTAGTATAAATTTCAATGCTATTGTAACTGAAAACCCTAAGAAATGAGAAAGTATTTTTGAGTAATTTCTGTTTTCAAGTTTCATTCTTGAGCTCTTGCTATGTTTCTTCTTCTGCATACATGGTATCAGAGCCATGGAGGCTCCTGAATCTCACGCTTTAACAAACAATGAAGTTGTTACTCTGAAGCTCAATGACACAAACTATCTCAGCTGGAAACTGCAGTTCGAGTACTTTCTCTCAAGCCAGATGCTTCTTGGCTTTGTTACTGGCGAAGCCTCTCGTCCTCCTCCTACCGTCACTACACGAAACAGAGATCAAGTAACTGAAACTCCAAACCCTGATTTCATGAAGTGGATGCGTTCTGATCAACTTGTGATGCTTTGGATAGTTGGCTCTCTGTCTGAATCGGCTGTGAAGACAGTGTATGGTCTCCGATCTGCTCAGGAGGTATGACATTCTCTAGCAAAGAAGTACAATCGTGTCTCTGCCACTAGGAAGCTAGATCTGCAACGTAGAATTCAATCATCTGCAAAAGTGAACAAATCTATGTATGATTACCTTTCTGAAATGAATAACTTGTGTGATCAGTTAGATTCCATAGGGTTTCCTATGCCTGAACAAGAAAATATTTATGGCGTGTTGAATGGTCTCGGGAAAGACTATGAGACTATCAGTGCTGTGATTCAGAATACTATGGATACTTTCCCCAGTCCTTGTCTTGATGATGTCATTTACAAGCTAATTGGCTTTGAAGAAAAGCTTCAGTCTTATGAAGATCCTGTAGCTGTCACTCCTCACCAGGCCTTCTATACTGATAAAGGTGGCTACTCTGGCTACAACAATCGTGGAGGAGGTCAGAATAGAGGTGGTTTTCGAGGCCGAGGAAGCTCATACTCAACTCAAAGAAGGGGTTTTTATCAATAATTTAGTCAAAATGGAGGTCGTGGCTATTCAAACACTGGACAACAACAAGCCTGCCATATCTGTTACAAGTATGGTCATCCTGCATCAAAATGCTACATAAGATATGATCAAGATTTTGAAACTGCAGAACCAACTCAAGCTCTAGCTACAACGAGATTCTCGGACTCAAACACATATGAAGGCAACGAGTGGTATCATGACACCGGAGCTACGCACCATGTCACCAACTCCACTCAGAATCTGGACTCAGCTCACGCTTACAATGGACGAGATGCTGTTATTGTTGGAAATGGAGACTTTCTTCCTATAACTCATGTAGGATCCATCGCCATTCCTGCAATACAAGGTACCTTACCTCTTAATGATGTTCTTGTTTGTCCAGATATTACAAAGTCATTGCTCTATGTCTCCAAGCTCACTGATTATTATCCATGTGCATTCACCTTTGATTCGCAAACTGTGATGGTCAAGGACAAAAAGACAAACCAGCTTCTCAGTCAGGGAAGCAAGCGTGAGGGTTTGTTGATAACATGCATATTTTACCCATTTTTACTATAATAAGAGAGTGCTTTAATAAGTATTTCACTAATGTTTTAATGCATAAACACTAGATTTCAAGTATTTGGTTGTTCAAGACTTTTTCAGGTAAACTTAGCAAAAGACGCATATTTTGGAGCAAAATGGACATTCCCAGATACAGTGCTCGAGGACATAAGTTCAACATCAAACGAAGGCCTTCTCACCACGAGATCAAACTCATATTTGGAGACAAGGTAGCCTTATCAGCTGTCTTTCACCTCGAAGTGGTTTGAGAACAATCCCACGGTTGGATCTCAAGTTATAAAGGAAGCAAGAAGGTCCGTTAAGCACCCGGAAGATCCAGCTGGCCGCGCCACGGCCTGACCAGACGACCAGTGGCCGCGCCACGGCTAGTCTCTCGGCCGGCCAGCCACTTGACGATTCCTGAGCCCATTTGATGCCCAACTTAAACCTGCAGCCGTCTTATGCAAGCCAAGACCTAATTGACGACCAAGGGGACCTGAAGACCTATATATACTCGATGTTTAGTGTTTCTTTTAGAGAGTTCGAAGTTTTCTTTTCACGTTTCATTGTTTTTGGTTCTGACGGCTACGTATCTCATTCTCTCTCGATCTCCATCCTTATTCTTCGAGGGAGATCGATTTCAGCTGAAACATTTGTTACGTCTCATTGATTTCTACAAGCATGCATTCATCTATCACGTTTTCTACTCCTTCTTTCATGTCTGAGTAGTTTATTTTTGTTGGGTGTTCTTTAAGGGGATTTATGGGGAATTTCAATAACTGCTCTTGAACCGATTGTTTATGCATGAGTCTAACGTCATGAACTAGATGTCTGATTTTAGGATCTTTGAAGCCCATTAACTTGCTGAATTTCAAATCCGAACTTAGTTTGGTGGAGCGCAATGCTTCTGGGATGCTCACGCATACCTAAGAAGAAGTCGTGAACGTTTATTGTCCCAATCATTACTGCGGCCTAGAACGCAGGATACGATAGTATACATGTGAAGTTTGCATAACATAGATCGATCTACCTTGTCACAGTTAGGTTGTTAAAACCAGTGATTCCAGTTTAGGAAAAATCGCCTAGTCTTGTTTGTGTGAACTTTTGTGAGTTTGATTTCTAGTTAGAACCCCGTAGATTTCCCGAGAAGATCCCCAACGTTTTTCTCCCATCTGCTTTACAACTCGAGATTTATGTACTTCAATATTTACATTTTCTGCATTGCTCACCTGATTTCCTTTTTACAAGCACTTAAGTTAATTTTCCTTTTCCCGTTGGTTATAGAATAAGTTGACACCCTTCTCTATATAAGACATTGCTCTCCCTTCTTTCTTTTCTGCAAATCGTGACACTTACCCCCAAAAACCCTAATTCTCTGCGTCTTTCCTTGCCCTGATTCTCTGTTTTGCAGTTGACCTCCTCCCTGTGGATCGATACCCTAAGTACTACAACGCACAATGTGCACTTCCAGCTTAGGGTCCTACAAATTTAAAGCTAGACGAGTCCCCAAAGAAATCCTCCAATTTCAAACGACTCAACGACACAACTCAACGACTTAATTTCAAGCTTTTGGCGCCGTTGCCGGGGAGGTTGCGTTTCGCTGTCCAAAGCAAAGGTCAGGATCACAACTCAACGACATTCTTTTTCTCTAACTTCTAGATTTCTTTCTATGAGTTTCAGGAACTACCACACCATGAAGCACGCAAGGATCGACCCTTGTATTCCTCCAAATACACGCCCACCTGCAGAATCTATGCACACTTCTCGGAGACCACCTCCGACGCTGCTACCCAACGAGCGCTTCATGCCTCGACCGCAAGGAGGATTCCCACCTCCCATCATCAACAAAAGCGAAAATCTTCACCGCTAGACACCATCTCCTGCCCAGAACCACCATAGGATCACACCTGCTTTCTTATATCAGCAAGTGGAGAACCTTATTGAGGCGATAACAGTGATGACCGATTATCAATCAAAGTCTGAGAGATCTTTACACGCCAGGATGGATTCGATCCAGGCGGAAGTCTTCCACAAGCTCCAGGAAGTCGCCAACAATGTGAAGATGTTAGAGAATCGCACTTTTGGTAACGTCGACAAACAGTCCATAACTTTCGAGGACTTGGCGGACCACAAAGATGTTCTGAACCGCGGATTAGGAGATATCTGCACCCTGAAGTATGAGTTTTAAGAAACTCGCAGAGCCACCTACAACATCATGGGCCGAATGGAGAAAAACATCCAGGAGATGGAACACGCCCAATGTAAAGCTAAATCGCAAGTCGAGGACTTGAGAGACGAGCTTTAGAACATAGCGAAAGCTTAGAAAAAGAATGAAGCCATCCTAGCGAAGTTATCCAAGGAGCAGATAGGAGACAAGTTCGAACATGGAATCCCAGCTGCATGAACCAAGAAAGCTCATTGCTTTTTCATCCAGTCCCAAACTGCGTGCAAGACAACAACCCCGATCCAAGCTCCCAGAGAGACGTCTCCCGAGCCTGAGGAAGAAGGACCTACGGCAAACATCATGACAGACGTGCAGAGACCTCTTGCGCTGCACGTCAAAAGAGAAAGATTGGTGGAATTCTACAAAAAAGTAGAAAAGATACCAGCCGGTGTGAATTCGACGAAGCATGGGAATGCTAGGGTCTAAAAGAATACTTTGAAGACATGTTAGAGAGTAGAAACGAGATTAAGGTTTACTTCGATCAAGCCAAACGTTCGATTACCACAGTTAGAGCCGTCTATCTTTTCCACGCGGGGAAGTACGAGAGCTACACCAACCGGATCACTCGAGAGAACCTCGACGAGTTCAACAAAGTGGTTCGAGGTCTTCCTCTCGACACCACCTTCGTTGAGGCATGGACAGAACACCTTATCGGCCATTATTTTTGCGAAAGCAACGAAACCATGCTAGAGATACAAGATCTTTTCACGCGTGCGAGATCGGGAAGGCTACTCAGCAGCTTGCATAAGATCTGACACCTCGAGCGATTTCTCATCACATGTGAAATCAAGGGGATCAATGTTAGAAACGCGTTGTGTGACCCCGGCTCGACGATCAGCGTAATACCAAGCTATGCAGTACGAGAACTTGGGATCAGGCACTCCTTCCCAACTGAAGTGATAATTTGTTTGGCGGACCAATCTTTCGCGACCGCGAAAGGTGTCGTCTATGATCTCCCGGTCATCATTGGCGATTGTAGAATCCCGGTAGACTTCTATATAGTCAAAACTCGCCAAAAAGAAGCCGCACCTCTCATCTTGGGATGATCGTTTTTAGCCACTGCAGGAGCCATCATGGATTGGCCTAATAGGCGAGTCTCGTTCGCCAATATCGATGGGAAAACATCTTCTTGAAAGGGATGAAGATGCAATCATGGAGAGACTCGAGGAACTTTCAACCGAAGAGGCTGCGCAGAAGGCAAAGAGACCTTGCCTAAGGTCGAGATCACCTTCCAACTACGCTCCCAAACTACCAAAGTCTAGCTAAAAGACTCTAAACAAGAGCGGATCAATGGGAGGCAACCCATTTTAGATATTCTCTTTCTCATCTCTTTAACCATACTATCCCAAACTACCAAAGTCTAGTTTGGTTTCTTCTTATTTTACAGCATTTACATAAACCCCAAAAATATTAGAAAACCAAGAAAAGCACAAAAAATATCAAAAAACCAGAAAAGACCAAAAATATGAAGAAGGAGTTTCGAAGAACACTCACCGGGAGACGAGCTGCCCGTGGGCCGGCCAGAAGGAGCCTGCCGCGCCATTAGCCACGATGGCGCGGAGGAGACGTGCCTGGCCGCGGCCGCGACAACCCGTTGCACGGCCAGCCTTCCTCTGCAATTTTCTCCATCCCGAACTTTACCAAACCGGACCTCCTTCAACCCCTTTCAAGTCTTTCAAGTTTCCTTCTTGATTCAAGACTTGAACACGTCCTGAAGACCGCAAAGACAACTTCCACAACCGCGGTACATTGATGTTGCATCAAAGACGGCGAGACAAGATAAGACTCCATCCAAGTCAAGTTAAGTCGATGATCCATCTCTCTACATACTTCTTCCAGTACGTTCAACGGACCTGTATCCGCACAAACGAAGAAGAATACGACGGTCTCAACCTCCAGAACCGTTGTGCAAGCTCCTGAAGGAAGAAGATGCAACTTCCTCCACCAAACCACGGAGAAAAAAGTTCCTAAAGACTAGATTCTCTCTCCCGCGACCAAGACCTTTACCGAAACCAAGTAAGAATTTCATATGGGATTGAAGTTCGAGCTAGCAACACCTGTCTTCCGGGATCCCGAACACATCACCGGAAAGGCCAGCATCGATCCAAACTTCAAGTTTCTGAGGTGATGCAATCTTCAACACGCAAGGACAGAAGATTTTCCATCTCTCATTAAAGGTGTTATCAAAGGTCAAGGAACCAAAACAAGTACTCAACAACCAAAGTACTTGTTCTTCTCAACAAAGGCGAGCCAACCGTCACCACCAAACGCCTACCACCACCATCATCCATTACCACCACACGCCCACCACCACCAAACGAAGCAAGGAAGCTCAACTGCGCATCACATTTCCTTTCGAGCTAAGTTTTCGATTTCTTTTGTTCAATTAAATCGATTCTAAGCAGGGATATAAGGATAATGATTAAGTCCTTAGCTCAATCATACCACACGCCCAACCACCATACCAAACCCATCGCCACTTTCAAGTAAGTCTTCACAAGCTTGTACTTAAATTTACCTATCTTTTTCACCTCAAGTCGATTTAAACAAACTGGGCACATTTTGATTTAAGTCTGAGGAGGTTTCTTATATTACTAACTATGCTTTAAATTGATGAGTCTTAAGCATACATGCATCATTTATCGAGTCGTTTTTTAGAGTTACACTTTTTCTTTTAGTCGAAAACTATGAACTTTGCTAGGTACAAGTCGTTTCGAACAAGGAACCTTAATGACCATTCTCACGAGTTTAGAAGCAAGGTTTATTAAGTTGAACACTGCGAGTGGATCGTTCCAACGGAGAAAGTTCTAATCTCTAGAGTACTCGAAGGATCTTGCGTTGACTCTGCACCTAATGAATCAAAACTTCTCGTCAAGGGGCTTGAGGTACTTCGAACTTTGCTCCTCTTTTAAA
>JAHZTW010000001.1:15541681-15564423 GCA_020283515.1 Alliaria petiolata | reverse complement strand
TATGATGTCAATCAATCACAATGAATGATATTCCCTAAGCTTAGAACTCTAAAGCAAGATTAATCCACTTTCATGGTACTAATCACATTATTAACAATCCTTATCAAGATCAAACTTTCATTTGTGAAAAGGAAGTTAACAAGCATTAAGAATCGGTTCTAACATGCTAATAAACACCCTAGACAATCACTCTCACGAACTAGGAATGCAAATCCCTTACTTAGTTGATTTGTGGAATTTCAACAAACCTTTTTTGTGGATGAGAAATTCCCTAAAGTCTAGAATAAGCTTGATCAAGGCTAAACTAGTATTAAGATCACCTAAGCAAGGAGGGAAATGAAAGGATCAAACCATAGACATCAAGATTAATCCCTAAAACACCATAAATCTAACCCATCCCTAGGTCCTAAGGAAACTACTCACTAAACATGGTTAAACTCATAAATATATTGAAGTAGATATTGGTAAACATAAATATAAAGAAGAAGATGATAGATAAGACAAACTCTTGGACTTCTTGAAATGATCTTACAAAGTTGATTTAGAGTCAAAAGGAGAAAGAACAAGAACAAAGGATTTACAACGAGAACAAAGGATGATTAAGGTAATAGATTGTAATAAGAGCTTAGAGAGAATGTGTAAAAGAAGCTTGGCCTCAACAATGGCCAAGAATACAGATATATAGATGAAAATCAAGTTTTCTTGTGGAGAAATTAGGTAAAACCGAGTTTAAACCACATTTTCTTTGATTAAGCAAGTAAACCAATTGGTTTGTGAATAGGGATCGATCGATCCCAGTATGGATCGATCGTTCTGAGATGTCGGGTCGATCTGAGATAATACGTTGTTGGAGCTCAACATGGGATCGATCGATCTGAATCAGAACGATCGATCTGATATTAAAATCGCCGTATCTCTTGAACCGCTGCACCAAATGACATGAAACCACCACTAAACGAAAGCTAACTCAATTTTATTTGACTTTCATGAAGACCGTCGAGGCTAAATTTGAATTTAAACCCTTCGTCGAGGCTGATCTTTCAATCGATCAAAATGATCAATCAAAACGTCCAGACGGATTTGTGTTTGCTAAACTCGATGTATCTCTTTAACCACTGATCATAATGACTTGAAACAACCACCGTAGGAAAGGTAACTAAATTTTCTATGCATTTCATGAAGATATCTGAGCCTGAATCAGAATGAAAAGTCTTTGTATGGTCTGATCTTTGAGTCACTTTAGGCGGCATGAACTTGTATCGGCTGCAACATCTCCGTACAGCAAGTCGATATGGTGCCAGATGACATCTGCTTGCTTCTTATTCTTCTCTACTTGTTCCTAGATCATCCTCCAAGCTTCAGCAAGTCTCCATATGATCCAAATCACCTGAAATAACACTCCAAATGCAAAGATATCCAAGAAAATGCAAGACCTAAAGGTAAGACTTACTAACTCTAAAATGGATGCAAACTAAACTATATGGACAAGTTATATGCATAAAACAATGAAAATGCTACACTAAATGGATGTTAAAATGGTGTAAATATGCTAACTATCAGCTTTACAACTCGAGATTTACGCACTTCAATATTTACCTTTTCTACATTGCTCACCTGATTTCCTTTTTACAAGCACTTAAGTTGATTTTCTTTTTCCCGTTGGTTATAGAATAGGTTGACATCCTTCTCTATATAAGACATTGCTCTCCCTTCTTTCTTTTCTGCAAATCATGACACTTACCCCCCCCCCCAAAAACCCCAATTCTCTGCGTCTTTACTTGCCCTGATTCTCTGTCTTGCAGTTGACCTCCTCCCTGTGGATCGATACCCTAAGTACTGCAACGCACTCTGTGCACTTGCAGCTTAGGGTCCTACAAATTCAAAGGTAGACGAGTCCCCAAAGAAATCCTCAAATTTCAGACGACTATTTAGACCCCATCATTTCTACTACTTGAAGAATCCTCAGTTTCTGGCTTTTTACTCATCCATGCAACAAACTACAAGTGATGAGCTGTGGCACAGAAGACTAGGACATCAACATCATCGAGCTCTGCAGCATCTATCTTCAACTAAAGCTATTTCCTTCAATAAACTCACTATGGCTATGTGTGAACCGTGTCAGCTTGGTAAAACTTGTAAACTCCCTTTCTCTATATCAGATTCGCAGTCTACTAGACCTTTAGAAAGAATACACAGTGATGTTTGGGGTCCTGCTCCTATTGAATCGGTTAAGGGGTTTAAATATTATGTTGTGTTCATTGACAATTATTCAAGATTCAGTTGGTTTTATCCTCTTAAGAAAAAGTCTGATGTTATGTCTATCATCAAATCCTTTCAACTGATGGTGGAAAACCAATACAATGCAAAAATCTTTATCTTCCAAAGTGATGGAGGTGGCGAGTTTGTCAATAATCAGTTTCAACAACACTTTGCAAACTGTGGTATAAAGCAATACTTTCTTGTCCTCACACACCACAACAAAATGGTCTTGCATAAAGGAAACACAGACATCTCACAGAGCTTGGCCTTTCTATGTTGTTTCAAGCCAAGCTGCCTCAACATCTCTGGGTTGAAGCGTTTTTTACAGCAAACTTTCTTATCAATCTGTTACCTACTTCGGTTCACATGAAAATGGTCAGTCCATTTGAAATGCTCAATGGCCAAGCTCCTGTCTATACTACCTTGAGGGTCTTTGGTTGTGCGTGTTACCCCTATCTCAGGCCATATGCTGAAAACAAGTTTGATCCCAAGTCTCTTATGTGTGTCTTTGTTGGATATAATGAAAAGTATAAAGGGTATAGATGTCTTCATCCTCCAACTGGTAGGGTCTATATCAGCAGGCATGTTCTTTTTGATGAACATCGGTTTCCATTCACATATAGCTACAAAGAGTTTCTCCCTGCTGCAGCTACTTCTCTCCTTAGCGCTTGGAACTCTTGTTTTTCATGTGGTTCGAATGAAGTCTCTGAATTTTCCCAACAAAATTTCCCAGAAGAGGTGGTGAACCCCATCCGCAAAAGAACCACTAACACAGCAGAAACCCCACATGTGCCTTTGCAACACCAAATTGATCAGTCGCCTGCTCCTGCAACCAGTAGTGAGCACATCAGTACCAATTCATCAGAAAATAGCTCAAACTCAGCACCAAACTCTCCCACCTCTATCGGGTTATTCACTGAAGCAGACTTTCCACCTCTACAAGCTGCACAGCCACCAATAGACAACAATCACTCTATGACAACAAGGGCAAAAGCAGGAATTCATAAACCAAATTTGAGGTATGCTCTTTTGACAGTAAAAGGTATTCCTGAAGAACCTAAAACTGTCACCTCTGCTCTTAAGCACCCTGGTTGGAATGGTGAAATGGGAGAAGAATTTGACACATGTGTTGAAACAAATACCTTCAACTTAGTTCCTCCGCCTAGAGATATTAACGTATTGGGTTGCAAGTGGGTTTTTAGAACAAAGTTGAATGCAGATGGCACTCTCAACAAGTTGCGAGCCAGAATTGTAGCAAAAAGCTACGAGCAAGAAGAAGGGATTGATTTTCTCGAAACCTATAGTCATGTTGTGAGGACTGCTACAGTGAGAATGGTTCTTCATACTGCTACAGTGTATCGATGGATATTAAGCAAATGGATGTAAAGAATGCGTTTTTTCATGGTGATTTACAAGAAACAGTGTATATGAAACAACCTACTAGATTTGAAGATCCGGTTCACCCTGACCATGTATGATTGTTACACAAAGCTATCTACGGACTGAAATAGGCTCCAAGAGCTTGGTTTGATAAACTCAACTCTTACTTACTGGCATTTAGGTTCTTTTGCAGCACAAGTGATCCTTCTCTCTTTGTCTATCAACAAGGAAATAGTGTTCTCCTGCTTCTCTTGTATGTTGACGACATGGTACTCACTGGTAACGACACTACACTCATACAAAAACTGCTTGCTTCCCTCGGTGAAAAGCTCAGAATGAAAGATATGGGTCTGTTGAGCTATTTTTTTGGTATACAAGCTCAATTTACAGACACATGACTCTTCCTCAGTCAAGGGAAATATGCAACTGATCTTCTCAAAGCTGCGGGAATGCTAGACTGCGCTCCAATGCCTACTCATTTGCCACTGCAACTGGATAGAGTACCACATCAAGATCAACTATTCTGTGATCCCACTTATTTCTGTAGCCTGGCAGGAAAACTGTAGTATCTCACACTTACAAGACCATATATTCAGTTTTCTGTCAATCTGGTTTGTCAAATGATGCATCAACCTTCTGTCTTAGATTTCTCATTGCTCAAGTGCAAACTTCGGTACCTTAAGGAAACTCTGAAGATGGGACTAATGTTTGAATCCAATTCTGACTTTTCTTTAAGAGCCTACTGCAACAGTGACTAGGCAGGCTGAAAGGAGACATGTCGTTCAACAGGAGGATTCTGCATCTTTCTTGCCTCAAACATTATCTCTTGGTCTGCAAAAAGACAACCAAATGTGTCAAGATCTTCTACAGAAGCAGAGTATTGATCTCTCTCGGATACGGCTGCTGAGTTATCATGGATTGCTTCCCTGCTCAGAGGAATTGGTCTTCCTCAGGAGAAACCTGCAGAAGTCTAATGTGACAACCTATCAGCTGTACATCGTACAGCAAATCATGTTCTTCATAACCGGTCTAAGCAAATCGCTGCCTCAAGCAAGCTTCCTCTCCTTAAGATTCAAACCCGGTGTCGACATTCTGCCCACAACGATTTTGCGAGGGGATGTTAACACTAATACAGCAAAATTGCTGCCTCAAGCAATGGATCTCAAACAAGCCTAACAACAAGAAAACGAAGTGGGCCAAACATAAAAAATCAAGCCCATAACTCAATTCTCTGCAATCACAACGGTCAAAAGCAGGAATTGCATAACACGCAACTTGTGTGGTCCTGGTACGGAACCACTAGCTCATCCTCTTCCAGTTTCAAACAGGTTTGGGATCCTATGTGACAGCTGTTGATTCCACCTGTATTTGCTTCCAGATCCTTCCTCTTCTAGTGTAGGTATCAATGCTATTGTAACCGAAAACCCTAAGAAATGAGAAATTATTTTTGAGTAATATCTGTTTTCAAGTTTCATTCTTGAGCTCTTGCTCTGTTTCTTCTTCTTCTTACACCTTAAGGAATGTGCAGGAGTGTTTGGTTAAAATTATGGTAACAGGAGTGTTTGGTTAAAATTCAAGAGATGTCCCCTTTCGTTTTTTTTTTCTCATTCAATCTCCTCTTTTGCTTCGATCTTCACTGATTTGAGCTTCGTTTTCTTCTATTCAACCATCTTTTGACATGAATCAGCCTTTGTTTCGCTCAATTTGAGTTTCTTCCTTTCTTCTTTTTGTTTTTTTGTTTTCTTCCTTTTCTTTTGAGCGATCCAAAGGTGGATTAGTAGGTTAGAGTCTTTTCATCAACAAGGCAGCTACCGCCGCCGGTTTTCCTTCATCCCGAAGGCGATGACCTCGACGGTGGTCAACGTGAGCCCGGAGGACCATCCTCCACAAGTTCCATATCCGGCTACAACTAAAGGCGTGGTGAATTCAGGGGTGTCGTGGGCTAATGTGGTCCAATCGAAGAAAGCTCTAAAGAAATATGAGTTGGATGTTTCAGTTCAAGATGAAGTGGGATCCGTTACGGTTCCCGATGAGATTTTTCAGGATTGCTCACCTCTATAGGAGGATTTTTTTATTGGCAGGTTCTTAGCGACAGCTCCACACGTTGCTAAGGTTCACTTAATTGTTGATAAAATCTGGGCGTTGAGGGATAAATCATAGATGATTGATGTGTTTGTGGTTAATTCAACAACAATGAAGTTTAGGATCTCTAATCTGAGCACGAGAAACAGAATTCTAAGAAGATGAATATGGAACCTAGCAGAAATACCAGTTGTTATGTCCAAATGGTCTCCATTTACAGAGGAGACATCCCCAGAGGTTACGTCGGTTCCGCTCTGGGTACATCTTAAACATGTGTCGATGAATATGTTTTCATGGAAGGGTCTCAGCTTTGTGACTAACGCGGTGGGAGAACCGGTTAGACTGCACCCGAAAACAGCACAATTTCTTGATTTCAAACTAGTAAAAGTTTTTGTGAAGGCTGATATTTCAAAGGACCTGCCGAGATCAATGAATTTCAACTACCAAGGGAAAGATACGATCGTTGAATTCACATACCCGTGGCTGCCACAAAAATGTTATTCTTGCGATAAATGGGGACACCTTGCATCCGTTTGTCTTGTTAATGCAAAGTCAAAAGATAAGGAACAGAATATACCACCGGTTGTTGAGAAGTCACCAACTGAAAATCTACCAACTGTGACCGAAGAGTTAATAGAGGAGATTCAAAAGGAAACTGTTTCTACACCAAATGGGGACGAAGAGGAGGGTGAATGGTCTACGGTGACGCCATCAAAAGCTAGCCGCAGCCCAAATAAAAACCAACAAGATTTGGCATATGGTCAGGTTTCAATACTATCTCCATCTCGGTTCTTAGTGTTGAGTGAAAATGCAAATGAGACGGAAGATTATTCTAACTTAGAAACCAAGAATACGGGACAACACGGGGAAACAATTGAGGAGGAGCAGGAATTGGAAGAAGGCATTGGAGATGCTATTCCAACACAAACTAATATTAAGAATAAGGGGGTGGAAGCTCCGTCGACCAGACAATCTCTCCACCCAAATTCAAAGGAGAATCATAGTGTTCTCAATAAAAAGGTACCCACTCCCAAATCCAATTAATGTCGGGTTTCTTCTGAAATGTACGTGGATTTAATAAGTCAACAAAGCATTCTATAGCCCGAGATTGGATAAAAAAGTGTGGGTTTTAGTTTGGTTGTTTTATTGAGACAAGGGTAAAGGAAAGAAAGGCGGCGAGAATAATTTCATCAGTATGTAAAGATTGGTCATACATCTCCAATGATGATTTCAGTGGAAGGGGAAGGCTTTGGGTGGTTTGGAGCCAAAGAGCGCGTGTCACTCCATGTTTTACGAGTGCACAGTTGATCACTTGTTCGATTTTGTTAGATGGAGCAGAGGAAGAATTTTTCTGTTCATTTGTTTATGCATCAAACTTTGTTGACGAAAGAAAAGAGCTATGGGACGATCTTAAAAGTCATCAGGATTCTCCATTATTTAAAAATAAACCGTGGATGATCTTTGGAAATTTTAATTAAATACTAGAGGGAGAGGAGAATTCCAATTTCACTTCCTCGCCATCAATTACTGCTGGGATGAGAGATTTCCAAAATCTAGTGAGGTATTGCTCTCTTGCGGACATGAAATTTCATGGTCCGTTGTACACTTGGTGCGACAAGCGAGACCAAGAATTAATCTGCAAAAAGCTGGACCGAGTTTTGGTAAACGATGCTTGGTGTGCTGCATACAACCAGTCATACAGTGTGTTTGAACCAGGGGGTTTCTCATATCACATGAGATGTCGTATCTTGATAGATGCAGAGAGTTTCGTGCGACGATGGAAGCCATTTAAGTTCAAGAATGCTTTGGCAACAACACTTGGATTTCTGCCCCTTGTCGAGTCCTACTGTGGTGAGACAGAAACCATGTTTAATTCCACATCTACTCTGCATCGTTTATCCAAAAAATTGAAGGATTTGAAACCACGAATCATAAAACTTAGTAAAGTTATGTTGGGAGACTTATCTAAGAGAACTAAGCAGGTTTATGGTACACTATGCGAGTGCCAAATGAAAACTTTCTCTCAACCATCTCAACTGGTTATGGAGGAGGAAACTCGAGCTTATAACAAATGGCACCATTTGGTAGATCTTGAAGAGCATTTCTTGCAGCAAAAATCTAAACTTCACTGGTTACATGTGGGAGACGGAAATAATCGGTTTTTTCACCAAGCTGCGAAAGCTAGAGAGGTGAGGAACTCGATTCGAGAAATAGAAAGAGATGATAGCACCATTGCAAAAACACATGAGGCTTTAAAGAAAGAAGCAGAGGGGGTATTTCAATGAATTTCTAACTCGTAAGCTTGAGAACTATCAGGGGATTTCAGAGAGAAGCCTACGCAAACTGTTGCAATTTGAATGTAGTGAAGTGGACATGGAGATGTTGAATCGATAGTGACTGAGGAAGAGGTCAAGGGTGTTTTATTTGCAATGCCAAATAATAAATCCCCTGGACCAGATGGTTTTACTATTGAGTTCTTTAAAGAAACATGGTCATCATTGGGGAAAGAATTCGCCATTTCTATACAATCGTCATTGCTATCCAATCCCCCATATTCAGTGCAGCTTCTTAGTTCATCGAGGTTGTATTGACTTGCCTCGTGTCATAAACATCAATCGTCATGATCACTGCATCTCTCTCACTCATCATCTTGGACGAGGGAATTTGAAATGTGGAGTTTGTCACCAAAGTGTTAATCAATACTACGGAGCTTATACATGCTCAATTTGCCCCAATTTTGTTGTTCATTCGTCATGCCCAACAAAATATAGAGCGTGGGATGGAATAGAACTTAATTAATAAAAATACGCAATGAAAAATAAGAAGAGGAGGGGGAGCATCGAATCGAGGGCCGGCCTGAGGCAAGCCAAATGAAACTTCGGGCTTGGATCTCAATTTTCGCTGGTCTATTATACAATTTTTTATATATACTAGGTTTTGAATCCGCGCGAAAACTTTTTTTTAATAAATATTTTATCTTTAAAATTTATTTGTAGTTTTAAACATATATATATATATATATATATATATATCAACTCTAGTATGGACTCTTATTGTTGTTTGATTTGATCTTATCTATTATAAATAATATGATTCTAACGATATATAAACATCAACAATAAATTGATCAAACAATTTTTCACTTTTAACAATGATTAAATTTTTACATGTAATATTCTCTCTTAGCCCTTTTTTCAAATGGCTACTTTATACATAATTCAATGGAAATAATATTTATCTATTCATATTACTATAAAAATAAACAAAATAAAGCAAAAAATAAGCAAAACAAAAAAGATACACTAGTTTAATATACACTAGGTCATCGACACGCACCGTGTGCGGATTATAAAACATTTTTTATGTTCAATTTATAATTAATATTGTATATTTAAATTGATCTATTTGTACATAATTAATTATGTATTAATAATAATATTATATGAATATTTAATAATAAAAATAACGATAAAATAAATGAAAATGTTATAGATTTCAATAGAAATTGAAGATAAAAAAACCATTAACCAGGATATTAAAATACTTTCTTAGAAAAAGTGTAAATATGGTAACTAAATAAACTGAAAAATATTAAAATATATGATAATTTATTTAATTTTTATGGTTGGCATGCACGCATGTGCAAGTATAATTTTTTTTATAGACATAAATAGTTATAATATTTAAGTATTGATTAAATTTTATACATATTATGTAAACTTTATTTTTTATACATATACAATTTTAGTGTTTACAACAATCACACAAACGTTTCATATTATTTTATGTCTTTTAAAACTGGGGGAATTGCTACAAATGACCTAAAACTTGATTCTTTCTGCAAAACTAGACCCCCTATTGTATGTTTGGCAAAAGTTACCCACAGGGGTAGTGAAATTACAATCGTCACCCTTATGACCAAACAAAAAACGTCCGCGATAGTGACGATTTTACCCTAGAGAAGTCTACTACGAGAGAGTAGACTTCTCGAGTAGACTTCTTGACCTCTCCAAGAAGTTTACTTTCTTCTAAAGTAGACTTCTCGAATAGACTTCCAAAGTAGACTTCTCACGTATGACTTATACTGCACAGTAGACTTCCCGAGTAGACTTCTCGAGTAGACTTCTCTCAAATAATTTCCTTAGAAATAATTAAAAAAATTATAAAATTTTAATTTTATAAAAAACTTTGATAAATAATCAAAACATATACATTTTCCATCTATTAAAAATAAAATTTCAATAAAAATGTATCAATTTAAATCAACATAGCCAAATTAGGTTAGAAATCAATACATTTAGAAAGTCTACTAGAGAAGTCTACTAAATCACTAAATTTTAAATTTTAATAATAAAAATTATAAAAAATAATTTGGTAAAAAAATTATGAACACAATTAAAACATAGACAATTGGCATCTATATAAAATAAAATTTCATGAATATGAATCAATTTATAAGTTTCATGAATATGAATCAATTTATAGGGTTAAGGTTAAGGTTTAAAGCATAGGGTATGAGGGCGTAATTGTTAGGGTAAGAAAAAAAATTATATGAATTCATAATTTATGGTTTGGTTAATGATTTAATGTTGATATCTTTATTATTTTAACTGTAATTTGTGAATATGTTAAGTAAATTGATGTTTTGATATAAGTTTTAATCGAAAATATTTTATTTAGGGTTTAGGGTAAGTAGACTTCTCGAGTAGACTTCTCCAGTAGACTTCTCTCGAATAGAATTATACTACACAGTAGACTTCTCTAGTAGACTTCTCGAGTAAACTTCCAAAGTAGACTTCTCTCGTGTGACTTATACTGCATAATAGACTTCTGGAGTAGACTTCTCGAGTAGAATTCTCTCAAATAATTTTTTGAGAATTAATTAAAAAAATTATAAAAACTTTATTTTATAAACTTAGATAAATAACCAAAACATATACATTTTTCATCTATTAAAAATAAAATTTCAAAAAAATGAATCAATTTAAATAAACATAGCCAAATTAGGTTAGAAATTTTTTTTTTATAAATTCATAATTTGTGGTTTGGTTAATGATTTAGCGTTGATATCTTTATTATTTTAACTGTAATTTGTGAATATGTTAAGTAAATTAATGTTTTGATATAAGTTTTAATCAAAAATATTTTATTTAGGGTTTAGGGTAAGTAGACTTCTCGAGTAGACTTCGCCAGTAGACTTCTCTCGAATAGAATTATACTACACAGTAGACTTCAATAGTAGACTTCTCTAGTAGACTTCTCGAGTAGACTTCATAAAATACAGCGGGAAATCGAAATTATTTAACAAATTGGGCGGGAACTTTAATAAATTGGGCGGGAACTTTAACAAATTGGGCGGGAACTCAATTTTACTGGTTAAGTAGACTTCTCGAGTAGACTCCTAAAGTAGACTTCTCTCGAGTACACTTATATTACATAGTAGACTTCTCGAGTAGACTTCTCGAGTAGACTTCCAAAGTAGACTTCTCTCAAATAGACTTATTAGTCATAGCAGACTTCTTTAGCAGACTTCTCGAGTAGACTTCTCTCGAATAGACTTATACCACATAGCAGACTTCTTGAGTAGACTTCTCGAGTAGACTTCTCTCGAAAATTTTCCTAAATATATAAAGAGAGTTTAACCTAATTGTGTTAAAAATAAAGTGCCTCTCTCTCTGTCTAAAATAACGCCTCCTCTCCCCTCCCTCCTCTCTGGCCATGAATCTCTTCTCCTTTATTTCTTGTTGTCATTCTCATCTCTATCATATCTATCTCACCTTCAATCTCCTCTCACTTGCTGGTTATGGTAGTGGTAAGCAAATATGTGCTTTTGTGTTCCTCTTTTTCTTTGCTTTGTGTTCATATTACAAATTTGAGCTTATTATTACAGATTTTAAATTATTATTGTAGATTTGGGTTTATTGTTGCAGATCTAAACTTATTATTGTATAAATTTGGTAGATTTTGTTGCAGATCTGAAATTGCAGGTATTATTTTTTTCTTCTCTCTTTCTCACAATCAAAGATTCAAAGGTACTACTATCTTATCTTCAGTTTTGAGTATTTCTCAGTTTTCAGTAATTAAAATTTAAATGTTCATTAGTTATGCTAACTGTATTTTAATTATAATTTGGGTTTGATTATTTTTTTAATGTTGGATTAGGTTCAGACTGAGAAAATGGGAGAAAGAATGAAGCTGCTTCAAGATTTTGTGCCTAAAATAAGGTGGAAATTTATGTTTAATTTTAGTTTTGGACTCACTGCGCTTAATTAAATTATTTGCAATTGATTTTCTAATTTTTTTTCCAGATGATTCCATCAAGAAGCAACCGGTTACATGAAGAAGGAATCCAATCAGAAGAGTCTTTTACAGTATTTTTTTTAATTGATAATGTTAAACGTTTTGAATGTGACTTTTTATATCTCATTGTTGTTGGATCTAAGTTCATCTTTGGTAATAAGACAAAGCTAATAATAAAGGATTTTGTTTTAATGTGAGCTACATTTTTATAAACAAAGTATTAACTCTTTAGATTGTAAAAATCTCCAAGAAAGACTTAAGTTTTGATTTCAGAGTAGACTTCTCGAGTAGACTTTTAAAGTAGACTTCTCTCGAATAGACTTATACTACATTGTACACTTCTCTAGTAGACTTCTCGAGTCTTCTAAAGTAGACTTCTTTCGAATAGACTTATACTACATAGTAGACTTCTTGAGTAGATTTCTTGAGTTGACTTCTCGAGTAGACTTCTCTCGATAATTTCACTCATTTACATATTTTTAATAAAAGGTGTGAACTTTCGATAAACTAAACTTCAGAGATAAGACAGCAAAAGAAAATATCTAAGACCACAAAAGAGTAAAGAAACCACCAGAAAACCCAAATTTGAAAACACAAATAGAGAGAAATGAGTACTTAATGTCTTAAAAGAGGTTCCTACGATCAAACTGAAACAAAGTACTTAAACTGAAACAAAAGTACTTAAACTTCTTACTCAGGCTTTTCCAGTAGATTTCTCCAATAGACTTCATTAGTAGACTTCTTACTCAGACTTTTTTCTTGACACCTTATTTACTTATCACCATACTTATTCCTTGACATTTTACTTAGTCATCGCCATCTTTAAACCCTTATTAACACAAAAAATTAACTAAAACTCAAATATAAAAAAGACATGTAAAATTCGTACATAAGCAAGATCAATAAATAATACAAACTCAAAAATCAAAGAATAATTTTTATTTGTGAATATGATAAGTAAATTAATGTTTTGATATAAGTTTTAATCGAAAATATTTTATTTATGGTTTAGGGTAAGTAGACTTCTCGAGTAGACTTCTCGCGTAGACTTCTCTCGAATAGAATTATACTACACAGTAGACTTCTCTCGAATAGAATTATACTACACAGTAGACTTCTCTAGTAGATTTCTCAAGTAAACTTAAGAAAAAACAGCGGGAAAACAAAATTATTTAACAAATTGGGCGGGAATTTTAATAAATTGGACATGAGCTTTAAGAAATTGGGCGGAAACTTTAATAAATTAGAAGGGAATTTTAACAAATTGAAAAGGTAGACTTCTACACTTCATTAGAAGTCTACTACTAATAAGCTTAATATCTACTAAAAGAAGAAAATTAATTAAAGCTCAACTATAAGAAACAAATATGTAAAACTCGTACATAAGCATACCAATAAATAACACAAACTAAAGAGTCAAAAAATAATTTTTATTTAACATAAATTACAGATAAATGATTTTTATTAATAAAATTGAAAAAGTAGACTTCTAAACTTCATTAGAAGTCTACTAAGTAGAAGTCTATTTACTTATTGGAGAAGTCTACTACTAATAAGCTAAATACTTAATAACACAAAAAATTAATTAAAGCTTAGTTATAAGAAACAAACATGTAAAAACTCATACATAAGAAAGACTAATAAATAACACAAACTTAAGGCTCAAAGAATCATTTTTGTTTTTCATAAATTACAGATTAACGAATTTTATAAAGAAATTAAAGAAGTAGACTTCATTTGAAGTCCGGAGAAGTCTACTAAGTATACTTCTTGGAGAAGTCTACGACTAATAAGCTAAGTAGCTTGTAAAACATAAAACATGATTCCACCATCCCTATAAACTATAAACATGTATAACTGATATAGAGGCAAGAACACTTACTAACACAAACTCATGACCAAGAAATTCTTAAAAATTCATTATATATTTGATAAAAAGCGTTTTTTAAAAAATATAGAAAAGTAGACTTCTAAGACGGTTAATGAAGTCTACTAATAGTAGACTTCGTCATTAAAAGTAGAATTCTTCAGAGAAGTCTATTCGAAAAAGTAGACTTCTCCCAAGTCAGTTTTGCAATTGCCAAAAGATGAGTAGACTTCTCCTCTAAAAGTAGACTTCTCTGGAGAAGTCTACTTTCAGAGTAGACTTCTTACAGGTCATTTTTGCAATTGACCAAACTTTGACTTTTTGGAGTAGACTTCTCCGAGATAGTAGACTTCTCAGAGAAGTCTACTCCTAAAAGTAGACTTTATACAGGTTACTTTTGCAATTGACCAAGTTTGACTTTTTGAGTAGACTTCTTGAACCTTGGAGAAGTCTACTATGGGTTAGTTTTGGGGTTGACCAAACATTGAATTAATTAAAAAGTAGACTTCTTCTCAGGCCAAAAGAAGTCTACTTTTTAATTCAACTTTTCATCACCCCAAAAAAAGCTGAGTAGACTTCTCCAGGTGTCTACTACAAAAAGTCAAAGATTGGTCAATTGCAAAAGTGACATGTATGAAGTCTACTTTTACGAGTAGACTTTTCGGAGAAGTCTACTATCTCGGAGAAGTCTACTCCATAAAATTCAAAGTTTGGTCAATTGCAAAAATGATCTGCTTTTAAAGAAGTCTACTCGAGAAGTCTACTCCATTTTTTTTGTTCTCAAAGGAAACAGAGTAGACTTCATTTGACCTGGAGAAGTCTACTTTGTTCACGCGGTCAATTGCAAAACTAACCTTTGCATTGACTTAGTAGACTTCTCTAGGTCAGATGAAGTCTACTTTCGCAGCCCAGATCTGGAAAATACGAAATTTGACTGAAAACACGAAATAAGACAAGAGACAATGAGCTATTAAAGCTCAAAAATAGGTTTTTGGTGCAATTAAAGCTTCAAATTGGTTGAAAATGGTGGTTGGATGAATTGATGATGATGGCATTTTCGTGAATAAGTGAGAAAGATGAGGATTATTTGGTCCATTGAATTTTCGAAAATTAAAGAAATTAAATTGAATCAATGGCAGTTTCGTAAATAATTGAAAGTGAGAAGGATGGTTTGGAGAGAAAGTGGCTAATGTTGAAATGGGAAATTTGGTGGGTTAGATTTGCAATTGACCAAGATTCTTAGGTCATTTTTGCAAGTAACCCTTAAAACTGATTTGTATTAAAACTTTTTATTTTTTATACCGTTTACAGTGACATATAATTACAAATATAAAAGTTATATTAAATAATAATTAAATTCTTATAATGTATCTTGAATATTATATATTATATGCTTTCTTTTCTGCTTACACAATATAATCTTGTCAATATATATATTTTTCTTTTACCTATTGCTAGTTAGACGAAAATAGGTTTTACAATCTTTACTTATCCTAAGAGCGGATAGATGATTGGTCCGCACATTCGTGCGTACCAACTACCTCACCGCTATTACGACATATATAGATTTAAAAAAATATATAAATTGTTTAATAACTAAAATTAAAATTAGACTGTAATCGAAGTTAACAAAATGCATGCACGACAAGTTCGCATGCGACTTTGACTTTTGTATAATTAATATTTATATGCACACGCATATTTGTGGAAAAATTGAAATATGCTTTTTATTTGTTAAAAACAAAATAACAAAGTATATGTTTTATAATATATATTTTTATAATGTATGGTTGAATTTTAAAAAGAAATAAATATGTATATTTATGCATGTAATTATGAGTTAAAAATAAGTAAATTGTAATATTTAGGTGTTGGTTAATTTTTCCGATTAACATTATATTTTTACACGATGCAGTTTTTGCCGTTTAAGAACAATCACGAAAACTGTTTTTATCGTTTTTTATTTAATCAAAATTTATTATTTTAAGCATTTTATGATATAAGGTTTCAAACTAAAATTTATACAAATATTAACAAAAATTACAAAGAATTTTTAAAAAATTTAAAATATAATATTTGACTTTATCATGAAAATAAATATATTGGATAATCTATTAGTAATTTTTCTTTTCAATAAAAATTATAATAAATATTTGTTATGAAATTTGTGAAATCATATTTTATTAAATTCTCTGGTAGCTCTCCGCTCATCTCTTCGTCCAATATTGAGGAATTAGTTTGATGTAGAAAATAAGTTTCTTATGGTTGGTAACATGTTATGCATGCATGTATTCATTATAAAATTTGAGCCGCACATGCGTTTGTTATAAAATTTGCTTCTTAAGATTTGTATATGACTCTTTAAAACAAAGTACGAGAGTGTTACAGAAACAAAAACTGTAGAGATTTATTTTTATTTTTACTTCTACTTTTTATTTATATATGTTTTATCTTATTTTAATTTATTTTTTTATCCAATTACATTTCATTTTATTTCTTATCTCAAATTCTCGGTTTACAATATGACTGTATATGAGTATAACTTTTTATATATTTAAAAAAGAATAAGAGATAAAAATGGTATAACATATTTACTATACTATTGGATAATATATTATTATTTTTATATAAAAATATAATATATATTGGCTGTAAATATTTTGTTATCATATTTTTTGCAATTTATTATGAATATATGTAAAAAAAATGAAATCATAGTAATTATTATTTTCTGTTTATTTAATTTTATTTTTAATTTTAATGTTATTATCTAGTGTATTCATGTTTTAATTGTATAATTTATTTAATTTTATCTCAACCAATCAAAACATTTAGTTTATTTTAGGAAATTTGACATGTCATATTTACATGTCATCAATAGAATACACTAACTTTCATTGTGAAAGTGATACATCAGCTTTTTTTAACTAACGTACCTTCTCAAATAATATGTAGGAGGATTTTAGGAAATTTGACATGTCCTATTTACATGTCATCAATAGAATACACTAACTTTCATTGTGGAAGTGACAAATCAGCTTTTTTTAACTAAAGTACCTTCTCAAATAATATGCAGGAGGATTGGATAATATATTATTATTTTTATATAAAAATATAATATATATTGGCCGTAAAGTTTTTTTTATCATATTTTATGCAATTTATTATGAATATATGTAAAAACAAATTGAAATCATAGTAATTAGTATTTTCTGTTAATTTAATTTTTTTAATTTTAATGTTATAATCTAGTGTATTCATGTTTTAATTTCATAATTTATTTAATTTTAAATCAACCAATCAAAACATTTAGTTTATTTTAGGAAATTTGACATGTCACATTTACATGTCATCAATAGGATACACTAACTTTCATTGTGGAAGTGACAAATCAGCTTTTTTAACTAAAGTGCATTCTCAAATAATATGTACGAGGATTTTTGCTAAACATCGATCTAAAAAAGAAATTAAATTTTTTATGTTTTCTATAGAATTAATATATATCAATGACAAACTCTTACTTGTAGATGGTTGTTTAGAACAACTTTTAAATTGTTTGGAACAACTTTTAAAACTTTTGTTCCATACATATTTTGTTGGAAAACGATTATATGTTGGATTTTCTAATTTTTTTTCTTTTTTATTTAGGGCAAACCATTTAGATTACATACTTCTTTGATACACCGTTATAGCAAGAATCACTATCAAATAACATTTTTATATGTTTTTGAATAATATAAATAATCTTTAAAAGACATAAGTGAAAAGACGCAACCACAAATAACATTAACTGGATTACGAAACGATTTCGCCTCCGCCGTCAGATTGGTCAACCGCCTCCTCCACCAATTGTTGCAATTGGACCGGCGTACGATGCACCTCCGGTCGCGTCACTTCAATCAGCCTTGCTGATAAATCTCTCTCCGGCGGGTTAGCACCCGAGATCTCGACTCTCTCCGAGCTCAAAACTATTGTTATCAAGCGTAACAAGCTCTCCGGTAAAATTGCGTCGTTCGCAAAGCTCTCGTCTCTTCAAGGGATGTACATACTTTTTTATTTAGGATACACCATTTAAATTACATAATTTTTTGATACACCATTATAACAAGAATCACTATCAAGTAACCTTTTATATGGTTTTGAACAATATAAATAATCTTTAAAAGACATAAGTGAAAAAAGGTAATTTTTCATAAGTGAAAAAACACAACCACAAATAACATTAACTGGATTACAATTAAAATTTATAAAAAAATTCAAATAACAATTTTGAAAAGACACAACTTTAAATGCAACTGATATTTATTTAGATTGTTGTTATTAATAGAAAAGACACAACTTATTAAAATGCAACTAGCATTTTTTCAGAATGTTATTATTAATAGATATATTTTTTTACTTTATTTATCTTTTGCCACTCCGCCAATAGGGGACATTCTTTATGAGTTATAAATAAGCAAAAAAAGCTCAAACATGTGAGCTAGAGTAACCTTAGGCAACAAGCCTTAACATAAACAACATCGTGTTCGTGTGGAGAAAAGGAAGTACCCGAACGGGAGAAGAGAAAGTGAAAGTATAGTAGGTTGAGTGCCAATGAGAGAGTGAAGTCATGAAGCGTTACCCTACGGTGGATAGATAAGAGTCAGCAACAGGTATAGAGTTTTGAGGGTCCCCCAATGGTAATATATATGAAAATATAAGGAAAAAAAAAACTATTTGATTTCCAATGGATCTCCAATGGTAATATTTTTTCTTCATTTTTTTTTTCTGAATTTTCCTTTTCCTATGTGGTTCTGTTTTCTAATATTCCTCCAAGTTTATCGTATAAGTTAACTTGTAATAATCACATTGATTCAAGAGCAACTTTTCGTCCATTGATTTTTCATGTTTCCTCTCCTCTGTTGTTTTGCTCATACGAACTTTCGTGTAAAAACAAGAGGTTGCCTTCGAACACAAGAAACGAAACTGATTTCTGAGATTAAAAATATCCAAAAAAAATTGTTTGCTTGTACCTTAATCATTCGCCTCTTTTTCTTTTGCCTCCGATATCTTGCTGAATTTGAGTCAAACTTGGAACATAATCGAACAAAGATAACGAAAAAATTGACCTAGCTTCGTAATCTCTGACATTATTGTCCTCTCCAACGATATGTACATTGCCACCATTGTCACAACACACGAGGAGTTTCTTCTCCTCATCGACAACGAAACTTCGGCCAGCCCAAATATTAAAATAAAGATCTAAATCCACTGCAAAGACCTTGCTCCACGACATCGCTATGGTCTCACCAATCTTATTTGTCACCCATATCTTTGTCTTCGTTCTAAAATCGGGTCGTAATAAACACCGAAAGTTTCTCATCTCTAACAACGGATAGAGACAGATGTCGATAACCAGTATACTGACGCGGAAGACACAGACAGTCAAATCTTTCTGTTGTATAATCAAAACTTACTAAGACACAGACGTTCAAATCTTTTTTATCTTTAGCAATCCAGTAAGTCTTTCCCTTCACAGATACGCCACTATGAAGATAAATTATGAAGTCCAAAGTGACATCAAGAATCCTCCATGAATTAGATTTCATCTCATAAATTTCGAATTCTTGTTTGTCATAAGAAGGCTTATAAACCATGCAGCTCAATATTTTGTAGCTATTACCGTTGGACTTTTTTGTCTTGGTAGGATCCAAGAGCATATGAAGCGTCTTGCCTAAAACGATTGATCCTGATCCACCTTGTTTGCCCGGTACACGGTTTCCAAACCACGAGCTTGGGAATTCTATCATTGGGGACGCATAACAATAAGCCGTTTCAGTGAAAGACTTGACAAATCTTGATTTTATCTAAACTAGAATGAGGGTCAATTAGGCTAAGTTCACCTTTGAACTTTACCGGTTTTGATCTACGTTGATTGATGGGCGTCAAATATATCCTAGACTCCTTCAACGTGAGAGTCATAAACTGCTTTGGGGCTTTCTCGAAGTGCTCTGTTGTGAAGCTCTTATAATTTGAACAAACGGTTCTGGTTCCATCCTTTGCAGGTAGATCGTAACCGAATCAGAGATAAAGCCGGAACACTACATAATATCACCTCTAACAAGTCCTCTGGAAGTTCCGACATCATCATTATGAATCTTGGATCTCCAAAAGAAGGAAAGTGGCTTCGATTGTTGTTCTAGGGTTTTCAGAATTTGACGTTTGCCATATATATATTTCCCTTTTTTTTTTTTTTTATCAAAAGTAAAGTTTGGTTTGACGATCAAGTAAGAAAAAAAAAACGATACACTTTTCCTGAGAAAGAGGCTTCGGTTTTTCGCTGCCCAAGAAGAAAGTATCCAAAGTTGTGTGTTGGGCTTTTTGTCAAATGTCCGAAAAAGCTCTGAAAGTATTTCAGAGATAAAGCCGGAACACCACAATATACCTCCTCTAACAAATCCTCTGGAAGTTCCTCCAACATCACCATCGTTTGATTATTGATTAGGGTTTTGGTATATATCACGTTTATTCCCTATGCTTACTCTCTCCTCTCCTCAATTAAGGTTCTTTTCATCTTAATAAACCTCTTTCCTTTTTCTGGTTTGGTTTCTAATTTTCTAATTTTTCATGATATTGAGCAATGTATGTAATCTACTAATTCATGATATAAAAAGGTGAACTATATTATGTTAAAAGTGTAAAGACAGGGAAAGCAAATACAGAGACCAATGGAAAAGTTGTACAATGCAAGAGACGACTTACAAAAGCACTATTAAGAGAAGAAAAAACAGAGAATAATTTTCTTCTTTCAACTTAATATTGCCGCTTGAATGTTCACCATCATCACCAACACAATGATAAGTCTGTTTCACTGGGTACTTAATCAGACTTGGCGTTATGCATATGCTGGCAGTGCAAAAGCACAGGGTCCTACATGCTTTTCAAATAATTTCTTTACTAATTTAGAGCTTTAAATTTTGAAATTTTTGCAAAATAGGATCCATATTTGAGTAAAATTTTTAATATAGCACAAGTCTCACAAATATTTTTGAGCCGGGCCTGTACTTAATGGCATTAAGCTCGAGTTTTCGCAGAGCGGCTTTGCCTAAATCAACACCACACGCATAAGAAAACCTCACCAAAGACAACAAAACATCTGATAACTCTTCTCCAAGATGCACTTTCTCTTCTTCTTCCCAATCTGGAAGTCCTCTTGCTACTTCTCCAAAACCGAAAAAAAATTGTTTGCTTGTACCTTAATCATTGGCCTCCCCCTCCTATCAAATCTCAGAGATGTCCTGAGGAAAATGGATGCGCCAGCTCCCACCCAAGGACCAGATTCCTTCTCGTGGTACATTGATGGCTCCCCAACTTCATCCTTCTCCACTTAACGGGAATTCGTCCTCGAATTCTGATCCCGCTAGTGTGAACCCTAACCCCCAAACCTCAAGACAGTCGTCTGGGATATAACCAGTTTGACTTCCCTTAACTCTGATACCACTTGTGACACCCCGACCGCCCCTACTGGCGAGTCACCCATCCCTCCGTCGGGCTCGTGGGCCCCGCCCCTGTTCGAAGGTCGGTGCGTTATTTTTCTCGTTGCCCTGACCGACTGATTTACTTGTCCCTGCAATCGCCACATGAGCTTTTCTCGTGTTTTGGCCTCATTCACACGGTTCCGCAGAGGACTTCCCGGAAGGTCACCCATCCTAGTCATACTCCAGCATAAGCACGCTTAACTCTGGAGTTCTCCCAGGGTAAGTGACCGGAAAAGGTAAGTGCACTTTGATGACATAGGTAGCCAAATCAATCCATTTAAACTTATTCAAATGGGCCGAGCCCGGGATGGGAGTGTATGTGCCAAGGCCAGCCTCCAAAGCATGGGGTCCTAAGGCTATTGCGAGGTATAGCACCGTCTACGGGACGTATGAATCTAAAGTTTATGTGGATGTCTTGCATTATGGGCAAGAGGAATGATATGTGTTATAGCTTGATAAGAAATCAGGCTATATGTTTGTTAGTGTCTAGGTTTATGTGTTTTGATGAGTATGATATAATCGTAGAAATGTTAAGTATGTTTCAGTGGGCAGAGATGATCTCCCTCATTGAGTAATTCATTACTCACCCATTTTTTCCCTTTTCCAGTGTGTGCAGGTGCGTTAAGTTTAGGGCGCGAGACTAATAGCTCAATGGAAAAAGTTTTCATAAAAGAGATTTTTAAAAGGTACTAGATGTCTCGACTAAGTTAGATGAGTCGGGGCATCACAACATTCCTCATATATTTCTTGATTCCCATCAGTAGTCTTTGCTGCAGAATGTTCTTCAAAGCCAAGTTAAGGGTATGAACAACACATGGTGTCCAATAGATGTGGGGAAATAGACCCTCAATAATCTCTCCCACTGCCTTACAATTTGCTGCATTATCGGTGATTACTTGAACAACGTTTTGATGTCCCACTTCATGGATGACTTCTTTCATCAAATCAGCAATGGAGTTTTTATCTTTCACTTTCCCGAAACAAATCACAGCCTTGAGAAACAAAGGAGTATTTCTAGTAGTAGCTATGAAATTAATCAGGGGTTTTGCCAAGCAAATGAATCAATTCAATGGTCCTAGTTAGCAGTTCTAGGATGCCTTTTATGCAAATTTCTACTCCAAAAGGTCTAGCCATACCCATACTCATTCAAGTGAACCCAAGCCTCAACCTATACAAGCATTCATTTTCACCAACTCTTTAACATTCATTAAGTAGTAACCATGGATCATGAATCATACAATGCTAGAAAACTTGTTTGGTTTTTGGGCAAGGTTTTGAGATGATAATGATCTCAACTTCATGGGGTTCCAATGCAAGGGATCTCTCAATGAACAAGT
>JAHZTW010000001.1:15482631-15502660 GCA_020283515.1 Alliaria petiolata | reverse complement strand
CAATGTAGCCTTATCAGCTGTCTTTCACCTCGAAGTGGTTTGAGAACAATCCCATGGTTGGATCTCAAGTTATGAAGGAAGGAAGAAGGTCCGTCAAGCACCCGCAAGATCCAGCTGGCCGCGCCACGGCCTGACCAGACGACCAGTGGCCGCGCCACGGCCTGACCAGATGACCAGTGGCCGCGCCACGGCCTGACCAGACGACCAGTGGCCGCACCACGGCCTGACCAGACGACCAGTGGCCGCGCCATGGCCAGTCGCTCGGCCGGCCAGCCACTTGACGATTCTCGAGCCTATTTGAAGCCCAACTTAAACCCGCAGCCGTCTTATGCAAGCCAAGACCTAATAGACGACCAAGGGGACTTAAAGACCTATATATACTCGATGTTTAGAGTTTCTTTTAGAGAGTTCGAAGTTTTCTTTTCACGTTTCATTGTTTTTGGTTCCGACGGCTGCAGATCTCGTTCTTTCTCGATCTCCATCCTTGTTTTTCGAGGGAGATCGATTCCAGCTGAAACCTTTGTTACTTCTCATTTATTTATACAAGCATGCATTAATCTATCATGTTTTCTACTCCTTCTTTCATGTCTGAGTAGTTTATTTTCGTTGTGTGTTATTTAAGGGGATCTATGGAGAATTTTATTAACTGCTCTTGAACCGATTGTTTAGGCTGTAGATTAGGGTTTTTCTTACCAAACTTGTTCTTAATGCATGAGTCTAGCGTCATGAACTAGATGTCTGATTTTAGGATCTTTGAAACCCATTAACCTGTTGAATTTCAGATCCGAACTTAGTTTGGTGGAGCGCAACGCTTTTGGGATGCTCACGCATACCTAAGAAGAAGTCTTGAATGTTTATTATCCTAATCATTACTGCGTGTTTTCCTAGGACGCAGGATACGATAGTATACCTATGAAGTTGCATAACATAGATCGATCTAGCTTGTCACAGTTACGTTGTTAAAACCAGTGATTCCAGTTTAGGGAAAATCGCCTAGTCTTGTTTATCTGAACTTTTGTGAGTTTGATTTCTAGTTAGAACCCCATAGATTTTCCGAGAAGATCCCCAACGTGTTTCTCCCATCTGCTTTTGATAAGTAGATTTTTAGCTTTCAATTACTCAAACTCACTCATGTCATTGTAGGTACTTGAGGATCAATCCAAATGGGGAAGTTTGTAACAATAGGAATGCATAAAACTTCTTAATCTAAGCAAGTCTAGATGTTTTGATGTTTATCTAGTAACCTAGATTAGTAAGCAAGACAATCAAACCAAATAAGTAAAGCTAACAACTTAAGAACTCAATTGACAAGTAAAATGAGAAAACAAGGGACTAATCAAGGTTATCAATTGACTAAAAACGAATCCAAGTATGGGGTTATTGACCTTAGGTTCTTCAAGAACTAATCTATGATGTCAATCAATCACAATGAATGATATTCCCTAAGCTTAGAACTCTAAAGCAAGATTAATCCACTTTCATGGTACTAATCACATTATTAACAATCCTTATCAAGATCAAACTTTCATTTGTGAAAAGGAAGTTAACAAGCATTAAGAATCGGTTCTAACATGCTAATAAACACCCTAGACAATCACTCTCACGAACTAGGAATGCAAATCCCTTACTTAGTTGATTTGTGGAATTTCAACAAACCTTTTTTGTGGATGAGAAATTCCCTAAAGTCTAGAATAAGCTTGATCAAGGCTAAACTAGTATTAAGATCACCTAAGCAAGGAGGGAAATGAAAGGATCAAACCATAGACATCAAGATTAATCCCTAAAACACCATAAATCTAACCCATCCCTAGGTCCTAAGGAAACTACTCACTAAACATGGTTAAACTCATAAATATATTGAAGTAGATATTGGTAAACATAAATATAAAGAAGAAGATGATAGATAAGACAAACTCTTGGACTTCTTGAAATGATCTTACAAAGTTGATTTAGAGTCAAAAGGAGAAAGAACAAGAACAAAGGATTTACAACGAGAACAAAGGATGATTAAGGTAATAGATTGTAATAAGAGCTTAGAGAGAATGTGTAAAAGAAGCTTGGCCTCAACAATGGCCAAGAATACAGATATATAGATGAAAATCAAGTTTTCTTGTGGAGAAATTAGGTAAAACCGAGTTTAAACCACATTTTCTTTGATTAAGCAAGTAAACCAATTGGTTTGTGAATAGGGATCGATCGATCCCAGTATGGATCGATCGTTCTGAGATGTCGGGTCGATCTGAGATAATACGTTGTTGGAGCTCAACATGGGATCGATCGATCTGAATCAGAACGATCGATCTGATATTAAAATCGCCGTATCTCTTGAACCGCTGCACCAAATGACATGAAACCACCACTAAACGAAAGCTAACTCAATTTTATTTGACTTTCATGAAGACCGTCGAGGCTAAATTTGAATTTAAACCCTTCGTCGAGGCTGATCTTTCAATCGATCAAAATGATCAATCAAAACGTCCAGACGGATTTGTGTTTGCTAAACTCGATGTATCTCTTTAACCACTGATCATAATGACTTGAAACAACCACCGTAGGAAAGGTAACTAAATTTTCTATGCATTTCATGAAGATATCTGAGCCTGAATCAGAATGAAAAGTCTTTGTATGGTCTGATCTTTGAGTCACTTTAGGCGGCATGAACTTGTATCGGCTGCAACATCTCCGTACANATCAACAACAGAATGGTCTGTGAGATTGGAATCTATGAGTTAAACTATGATTCATGGAGGGTTCTTGGTGACGTCACTTCTTATGACTCGCAGGAGTGGTTGAATTTACGTCGCGGTGTGTTTTTGATGGGAAATACTTACTGGATTTATAATGGATATGGAGTTAATTACATACTCGAGTTTGATTTCACAACAGAGAGACCTAGACGACTCTCTCTTCCTTATCAGAGTGATCCTTATCGTGATGAGACTAATACTTTGGCTATATCAGTTGTCAGAGAAGAGAAACTTGCGCTGTTGAGGTTAGATAGAGATTCATCAGAGATGAAGATATGGGTGACCAACACTAAGATTGATGAGGCCAAAGACTTGTCGTGGAGTGATTTGAAATCGTTGATGTCACAACAGTCTGATGCAGGTCTGGTTTTAGATGTCAACTCGTTGGAATTCCACTCATTTGATGCTTTCTAGAGCAATCTATTTTAAGGATGTCTTATGTAATCTTGCAGAGGTAGAGAGAAGTTATAAGAGTTTTCCATCTGATTTAGAATGGGAAAGAGGAGAGTTAATATGTGAGCTCTTGAGACCCTTTGCTGAAATAACAAATTTCATATCTGGTTCATCTTATCCCACATCAAACTTGTATTTTATGCAAGTGTGGAAGATTAATAGTTGGTTGATCACTCATGAGGAATCTGATGATCTGATTATCCGTGAAATGGTGGAGACTATGAAGGAGAAATTCGACAAATATTGCGAAGAATTCAGTGACATACTTGCAATTGCTGCGGTTCTTGATCCAAGGTTAAAGCTTGCATTTCTTGAATATTGTTATGATACTTTAATGTCTTTTAAACGGGCGTTTTCCGGTTGATCTATACTCAACCCAAGATCATCAATACGTCTTGAAAGGTGTCAAAAAGCCCTTCTCCGGTTTTGTCTTTGACTTCCAAGAATGTCAAAAAGAATTCTTCAATATATATTTGGTAAAGTCTTAGAAATATCCACAAATCGGATAACTAGGGACATTTGTTCTCAATTACTATCAAGAATAACTGAAAAATACTTTAATTTACAGATCTAATCTTCTTTAAGATCATTTGTTTGATCTCATTCCCAAGCATCTCTATCAACTCATTCTGAATTTTGTGACTTGAATGATAATGAGTTTCACGTTTATCAATTCGTTTAATATGTTCTTGCATCTCTAAATCAACTGCAAATACCTCAATCATGACAAAAAAAAATTCCCATTAATCTTCACGAATCAGCTTATCATGGCTTCTACGCAATGTAATATTATTTTTAGCAAAACCCTTTACCAATGCAATTATTCTCAATAACACATATCTCCAATGTTTTTTCCCTTTGTTAATTTCTTCCTGGATATAATTGTCTGATTTGTTTCAACCAGAAAATCTCTTATTCTATTATCAACTTAACATCATCTCTTTTATCATCCTGATCATCCTTATATTCATTGAGCAAGCAAAAACAAATGTAGTTAGCTTGTGCAGAAGATGTTTTTATTGATCATTAAATTAACTTATACAATTTCTTTTTCCAAAATTTAAAATTTATTTTAAAAATGCAATAAAGACATATTACAAATGTAAGAGTAACTTTATATTAAAGATATCTCCAAAAACCTCTGCTCATTGGTAAACTAAAGATATCTCCAAATGTAAGAGTAACTCTATGCTTAAATTTCAGTCACAGATTTGGATACTTTTTCCTTCTGCTCTCTTGAATATTTCCTGAGATTCCTACACGTTTCACAAAGAAAACATAAGTTAGAAAAAAAGAGAGAGAGATATATATAGAATCAGACCCTTTCAGTAGTAAAAGGGTTCGATTAAGATAGATACCATTGTTGATGGATCGGTTGTTTTGGCACAAATCTTTTTGGTTCTTAAAAAGAAACAGTTTGAGAAGGTTCAATTATCCGAAATGAATTTTTAGATCTGTCTATTTAGCTTTATCAAATTCTAGTTGATCCTGATTCGACATTAAAAGTATATTGATTTTTCCCTAATAACCGAATACTTTTGTCTGTAAATACTGCATATTTGATTCCATCCATAAATCGATTTTCTTCCCTATGGGGTCGGGTGATTTGTTGGTCCTCCGCGGGTAATTGTGGATTCAGGGGTACAAGAAGAGGAACTCCTTTTGCTGCTTAAACCCAACTCAATCGTGTATGATGGAATCATCAAAGATTTGATATTTTCGTCCTTGGGGTGATCTCGTAGTTCCTACGGGGTGGAGACGATGGGGTCGGTCCATGGATTTTCCAAACCTCCATTTCGCCTACCCGCTGCCCCCCCTGCTTAGAACGGCCTCTAAGGGGTTGTTGTGTAACAAGTGCATACCTTTTTGTTTGTTTCGAGAAAGAGATCGATCAATTCCGATTTTTTATTTTTCTATTGATTCTTTTCGATGAAACAGTTTATCTTGTCTGATTTCATTTAGAAACTTGATGTGTGTGTCCATATCTATATTCCATTGTTTGAGCAGCTCCCACATGACATCACTCTTGGGCTGAAGAACATAAGACGTTATAAGCACAACCTCCGAACATTAATGCACAAAACACACAAAACATGGAACATCGAAACAGTGTTTACTTTGGATAATAAATAGGAATCTAAGCTGAAAGCACTGAGAACACTTAAGTAAGCCTTTAGGTTTCCATCTTTCTCTTCTTCTTTTTTTGTACCTTTTACACCTTCCCGAATCTGCAATCAGTTTGAAGATCAGATGTTCAGCTTCTCATGTATAAAAAGATTTGGAAAAGAGAAGATAACACTTGGTGTTTACTTACCTGCTTATCATCCTCAAGTAAGCATAATTTGTCTTCATAAATATCAAGCTCAACTCTCAAATCTGTTGGCAGCTTCTTAATCCTCAACTCAGATAGTAACCCATCGTCTTTAAAGCGAGTGTAAACACTAGAGTAAGCAAATCTGCGTAGTTCTTTGGCTTTTTCTATCAATATTTCATCATAGTCACTTATCTCCCCATGAAGTGATTTTTTAGCCATCTCTCTGTTGTTTAGTGCTGCAATATCGCGATGGAAACATAAATTACTTGTTGTGAATTAGGTCGAATCGCAACAACTAGTAGAAAACCAGAGACAAAACGAATTGAGGCAAACATTCGTTTTTCTTTATTAATGTGAATGACTAATTACAAACCATAAGCCCAAAAACCCAATTCCTAATCTACTTTGTAAAGGGAAAACTTTCCTTGCCCAATAAGATACCGTACCATGGGGACCTTCGGCCCGTTACATTCCTCTCTCGTTCAAGCATGACTCTTTAGCATGTTTTGTCACCATAAGCAACATTACTGGATAACCACCCCTACTCTGTCAAAACACTTGAAATCTAGTTCTAGTCGAAAACCCTAATTACTGGAGATTTTACCAGAAAACGGTCTATCGCTTGAACCAATGGAACCATCCCAAATCTTGAAATCTATAAAACCGTGAAATCTATGTATAGTTCTACTCGAAACCCTAATTACCGGAGATTGTGATCTTGAATTTACAAGAAAACGATGGGGAAATTCAATGGGACAAATTTGCTTAATAGACGTACCTGCATAATCTTTCTGCTCTGGCGAAAGATCGTGTTGAGGATGAGAAGAATGTGAAGATTTTAAAGAACTTTTAAACAAATATTTTCACCAAACAAAAGTTAAAATAAGGGATTACTTTCGTCAAGTCACGTCAAGATTCGTCTAAGAAAATCAAGTGTGGTTTTTTCTTTTATTATTATATATTAATTATCAAAACTTGAATGTAAACATAATCCTAAAACCATTAGGAATCCTAAATAAAAAGAAAAATAACACCAATTGGAAACAGGAAAACAAACGACAAAACTTGCTGGTGAATGGGATTTTGAGGGAAACGAACGACACAAACATGAAATTGATGTTTTCTGTTGGACGTAAACAAAACAAAGAGATCATCAATAAAAAAACAGAGGGATTAAAGATCAAAACTTCTGCAGGAAAACAAAAGGATGTTAGATACCTTCAAACACAAGAAAAGAAACTGATTTCCGAAGGTTGAAAAAAAAAAGACAAGTAAGAAAATATTCGGCAGAATACCACTTCGTAGTGAAATATCAGTTTATTAATCATTCAAAAGGACATGATCAAGATAAAACAGTGAACTAACTAAATTACGAAAAACCAAAAAAAAGAGGGCTTGCTTGTAGCTTAATCATTCGCCTCTTTTTCGTTTTCCTCCGATAACTTGAGTCAAACTTGGAACATAGTAAACTAAAGATGGCCGATACGATCCGAGTTCAGAACCAAAATTTTCAAGTATATTTTCCTATCCAACAATGTGTACTATGGGTTTCCCTTTCAAAACCCTCCTATCACAACACAGGAGCACTTTCTTCTCCTCATCAACAACGAAACTTCCGCTATCCCAGATCGTATAACAAGGATTTAATTCCACTGCAAAGACCTTGCTCCACGACACTTTGGTCTCACCAATCTTATTTGTCACCCATACTTCTGTCTTCGATTTATCATCACGTAGTAATAACAAGGAAAGTTTCTCCTCTCTAACAACGGATAGAGACACCTTTTTATAACTGGGAACACGCGGAAGACATAGACGTTCAAATCTTTCGGTTGTATAATCAAAACTGACTAAGAATATGTCAAGCTTTTCCTTTTCCTCTATAGCAATCCAGTAAGTCTTTCCCTTCAAAGACACCCCACAATCAAAATACCCAAAAAAACTGAAGTCGAAAGGGAAATCAAATATCCTCCATGAATTAGAGCTAGTCTCATAAATTTCAAGTTCTTGGTTGTTGCCATAATAACTATGGTGGCTCAGTATTTTGTAGCTATTATCAAGGAATTTGCTGTCTTGGTACGATCCAAAAACATAGGTGTAGCCTCTCTTGTTATGTTTGATCCACTGTGTTTGACCAGTACACGGGTTCCATACCACGAGCCTCTCCGTATTGTCCTCTTCCTTTGGGACGCAGACACATAACAATAAGCCGTCGCAGTGCGAGAATCTATTTATCTTGACCTGACCTAAACCACTATAATGAAGGTCGATTAGGTTAAATTCACCTGCGACGCCCATTGGACATACCGTAAACTCCTTCCACATGTGAATCAGAAACTGCTTTGGGGCTTTATCGAAGTGCTTTGTTGTAAATTTCGTGTCGTTGAGCAGACGGTTCCATCGTTTGCAGGTAAATCTTAGACGTGTTAGAGATAAAGCCGGAACGCGACATAGTATCTCCTCTACCAAATCCTCCGGAAGTTCGGACATTATGATCTCCCAAAGAAGAAAGTGCCGGTGGCTTTGAATTGGTGTGTTAGGGTTTTCGTGATTTGATCTCCCAAAGAAGAACGCGACATACAAGTATGTTATTTCCATTTTTTACCAGAAAGAAATAATAATAAAACAATTGTTTCATTTTTTTTTCTTTGTGATTTCTATTTTCTAGTTTTTCCTTTGCCTATGTGGTTCTAATCTTCCTCCAAATTTATCGTATTTAACTTGTAATCACATTGATTCAAGAGAAACTACTTTGTCCATTGATTTTTCATGTTGCCTCTGTTGTTCCGCTCATAAGAACTTTTGTGTGAAAACAAGAGGATGCCTTCAAACACAAGAAAACGAAACTGATTTCTGAGCCTAAAAAAAAAAAAACTTAAAAGCCAGACAAGATGGTTTTGTTTCAGTTATTTCTTCATTACCATGTGCATTACTTTTTGTGTGTCGAATTCTCAAGCGAATTTGTGTATGACTAATCTTTCCATAAATTGAGTATATTCTTTGGGCTACTTTATTCTTACAAAGTTTTATTAGCTTAAATCCCAACTCAAAGGTGTGTCTCTAATAAGGATCCACTTATATATGGCTTTATTTATTTCTTGGGTCAGTTACTGTGGAAAATTCCATTTCAGAATGATAATAACAAAAGGGATCCAGTTATGGCTTTATTTGTTTCTTGGGTTGGTTATTGTGAAAGTTCGTTTTTCCAAATCATAATAAGAAACACAAAATTGTATTAAAAAAAGATGTGACCAAAGCAATGGGGTATGTGAACCTGCCACCGCTAAAAAAAACATGCAAGAGGGATGTTTTTTTGTTTTCTTAATCAGGGATGATCCGAGCTTTTAACACCCCGACTAATCCCTTCAGGATGAGTGTAACCGTCGAGTAGCCCACTCACCGGGTTTTCTAATGGACTTAAAACATGGCACTATTTCGACTGGTCAAGTGAGAATAATTTAGATAATTCCACGTTCGAGGGATGTTACAAATACAATCATGTATAAATTATTTTCATGAAATATATAGTTAAGAACTAAAACGAAACTGAAAATGTACAGACCGATCAATTTTATAGATTAGGTTTTACATCGGTTATAACAAATATGACGGAGATATTGATCAAGCTCTGTAATCTCTGACATTATTGTTCTCTCCAACGGTATATACAAACCACAACACACGATGACTTTCTTCTCATCGAAAACAAAACTTCCGCCATCCCAAGTAGTATAATAAGGATCTTGTTGGAATATTGATTTCTCAAAACAGAGTAGAAGAACGAAGAAACAGAATAAGAGAGTTTATCACAACAATTGATTGTGATAAACAATTATCCCTTGTGTTTTAAAGAACACAATGCATGAAAGATAAACTTTTTATTAATCTGAAGCTTATTATCGACCAACACTCCTCTTAATTGAGTTTTGGTCTCACACCAAGCTGCTTAGTTCTTCAGACCTTTAACTATGAATCTGTCTTGATATGATATTATGATATATCCATTTCTCGCCTTCTTCATCACACTCCACCATTTGTGAAGTTTTCTCCATCAAAAGTCACATCTTCATTACGCTCCACCATTTGTGCAGTATCCTCTTGCGTGAACATCTTCTCGACTCCCCCTGTTTCGATTTTCCTTTATCGAACTCAACTTTTTCTGCAGGTGCTCTGGAGTCAAATCTTTGTTTTCTTTCTCCTTTGTAGCCTCTGCGTTTCCTTTGGTGACTTCCTTTGATCACCATCACGTCTCTGTGATGTCTAATGCATGAATCTTCTCCACGTCTTCTTCGGTAATATGTATAACCGGTTCCCGTCTCATGCCATGCGTGAATCTTCTTCTCCATGTCTCCTTCGGTTATTTGTGTAACCGGTTCTCGTCTAGTGCATTGTGTGAATCTTCTCCACGTCTTCTTCGGTTATCTGTGTAACCGGCTTCTGCTCTCCTTTTTACTTAGGAAAGCAGCCTCCTTTTGTGCTTGGTGTCTTCCTTTGATCACCATCACGTCTTCTTGACGTCTCGTGCGTTCCCTTGAACATTTTTGCTGACTTCTATTTCTTCCAACAGGCGGCTTCCCCCGTGTTGTCATTTTTCCTCACAAAATCAACACCACTTTTTCGTTTTGTTCTCATTCGCCTTGCTTTGTTTCTTCCAACAGGCGGCTTCTCCGTCTTTTTTCAGTTGAAGATCTATTTGGATTCTCAACTTCATCGAGTGATTTCTTCTCTGCATTCTTGTGCTTCAGCAAGACGTTGTCGAACAAAGTTTCAGAAATCTCCTCCCACAACTCCATCTCCACATCCATTGTCTCCATTGCCTTTTGAGAAGATTTCCTATCTCATTTATCCCTTTGGAGCCTTTTTCTTGAAGGTGCAACATGTGGATGTGTTTGTGAAGGTTGATGTTGCTCTCTCTTGTCACCACCTCTTCTTTTTCTATTTCTTCTTCTTCTTCTTGTTTCTTCGGTTTCTCATCGTTGATTGTCATCTTCATATTTCTCTTCTTCTCGCAGCGGACTTCTTCTTATTCTTGTTGTACTTGAACATGCTCCAAAACCAAGATAAGCTCTGATACTATGTTGGAATATTGATATCTCAAAACAAAATAGAAGAACGAAGAAACAGAATAAGAGAGTATCACAACAATTGATTGTGATAAACAATTATCTCTTGTGTTTTAAAGAATACAATGAACTAAAGATAAACTTTTTATTAATCTGAAACTTATTATTTACATCACGACAAAATTGATTTATATAGAAAACAAACAGACACTACAACACAATGAGTTGTGTCTCTTCCTACTTGTGACTCTCAAATGAAACTATCCAAACCGAAAAGTTACGACCGTTGACATATATGAAACTCAATTATCGACCAACAGATCTAAATCCACTGTTAAGATATTGCTCCACGACATCACTGGTCTCACTAATCTTATTTGTCACCCATATCTCTGTCTTCGATGGAAAATGACGTTGTAATAACACGGAAAGATTCTCATCTCTAACAATGGATAGAGACAGTGTTTTATACCAAGGATACTTACGCAAAAGACATAGACGTTCAAATATTTCTGTTGTATAATCAAAACTGATTAAGAATTTTTCAAACTCTTTTTCATCTTCAGCAATCCATTAAGTCTTTCCCTTCAAAGACACGCCCCAATCAAGGTACCTAAATATGAAGTCCAAAATGACATCAAGAATCCTCCATGAATTAGAGTTCATCTCATAAATTCTGATTTTTTGTTTGTAACTCGATAAAGGCACATAACCCCTTTGGCTAAATATTTTGTAGCTATTACCGTTGGATTTTTTTTTTGTCTAGGTAGGATCTGAGAGCAGATGTAGCGTTTGCTTGTAATGATTGATCCTGATCCACCTTGTTTGGCTAGTACACGGGTTCCAAACTACGAGCCTAGGAATTTTATCCTTGGTGACGCATAACAATAAGCCATCGCAATGAAAAACATGATCACAGATCTTCACACATCAATTTTTTGGTTGAATAATATTATTATTACAAATGTTAATGAAAATTAATAATAATTTTAAAATCTGATATCATAATAATATTATTTAAAAAAAGATAAAAATATTTAACATCAATTATAATCACTGTAGCAAAAATTAACATCATTTATAATAAATGATGCGAAAATTAACATTTAAATGATGCAAAAATTAAGATCATTCTTTTATGTAACCAACACAAATTAACATCGATTACAATAAACAATACAAATATTTATAAATAGATGTATCACCACTTTCAGAATTATTATTAAATTATTATTTTTGTAAGTGATATAAAATTTGTTTGCATCAATTATAAAAGTAATATAAATATATAAAATATATGATGTAAAACACTGTTTTGTAGTGTGCAATGACTTTAGTCGAATGCAACCAAACATATAGTAGCATTTAACAATAGTGATTAACAACAATACATCTCTTAACAAAGAAGGGAAACCAAATACCCTGATTATTTCCCGATCTGCGACCAAGCCACTGACCACTGACTTGTAATTTATAGTCACCTTTTCACATATCTCACACTTTTTGTAACTATAAAATTTCCTTCGGTCTATAAATTCTTTGAATTCGGACTTTACAAAGGAGAAATCCATATTTCAAAAGGACTAAATCATTCAAAGAAAATGATATTTGAAACTGAAGTTCTATATATAATACTACTAAACTTGAAATGACAGTGGACATGTTTACTGTAAAGGTATGAAATGAGAAAACATAACAAATATGAATCATGACTAACTGACGTTGAAAATTTTAGTAATAAACTAATAAAAAAAAAGTATTAACAATGAGTCAATCAAACCGATAGGGTTGCTATGGGTGTGAATGGTAACTGCGGAATCTGGCGTAATACGGAATTTAGCAGAATTTTTTTTGTAATTTTCAGCTGAATCTAGCGGAATAACTATTCATATAAATGGTAACAGAGGAATTACGGGATAGCGGAAAAAAATATTAAAAAATAATTAAGAAATATAAATTAAGTTAATAAATATGTAAAAGATGTTTTAATATATTATTAAGGTATTAAACAACATAAAATACAAAAAAAATTTAAATAGTTTTTTAAATATTTTTTATTTAAACAAATTTTTTTTTAAAGTTATTTCTAATTTTTTTGTTTCTAAAACAAAAATAATTATATGCTATAATATGATGGATATTTAATAACAAAAAAACAAAATCCCAAACATGGACAATAAGCACATATGAATAATCTTACAATATGTTTTTCAAAAAATTGTTTTGTCCTTTTTGAATTAAATTTAAACACATATAAAAATTGATATAATATTTATTATCAAGCAATTATCATTACAAAAATATTGAACAAGTTGAAAAAAACCAAAATTTCCGCAACTCAGCATCTAAATTCAGCTCATTCAATTGGTAACCAAAATTTTTTTAACAACATAAATTCTTCTCAATTCAGCCCTTACTCTTTTACTAGTTAGATCCGCAGAATAGCTAAAAAAATATTTTAAAATAATTGGAAATATGAATTAAATGAAAATATAAGCGAAAAAATTATTTTAATGTATTATTAATATATTAAACAACATAAAAATACAAAAAACAAAAAAAATCAAGAACTACAAAAGTTAATAAACTAAAAATACATTTATTCATTGCTATATTAAATAGTTGGAAACAAATATTTGGCTTTTGTATTTTGTATATTTAGCAGTTTGTGTATTTAGCATTTTGTAATAAATAGTTGGAAACAATTATTCTAAAAGCCAAAAAAGTTCACGTGAATAAATGTAAATACTTTTAGCATTTTGTATTTTTCTCTTACTCTTTTTCTCTTCTTTTCCAGCTGAAGTTCGACACCATCAACTTTTCCAGCTGAAGTTCGACACCATCAACTGGTGTTCCACACAATAAAATCAGCTGAATTTTAATTTAATTCAGCTCATTCCACCATTCAGTGCCTATATAACCACGACGAAATCAAATATATACACGTCACGACCCTTTATCAAATTAATATTATATATATTTCCTAAAGCGTCTTTCAGTTAAAATTCCCTAGAAAAGGAAGGAAAAAAGAAAAAAACAGAGCAAAGTCAGGAGTAGTTTATCTTGATGGGGAACTTCTGTCCAGACGGATATTCTACTGTTCAACATGAACAGAGCCCTGTCTCCACCAAACCCCTCCCAGATTTATACACACCCCGCCAATATAAGATTTTGGCTATCATTGGTAACATATATTATTAAAGTTGAATTGCACTATATGCTATAGTTTAATGTAACTTGCTATAAAAATTACACGGTAGAAATATTAATGCAGTGAGTTTTCAGTACATATATATGAGTTAATATTCTTGTTAAAACAAATGACTGGTGACTTTTATATGATATAAATTACATATTACCAAGAAAGAAAAAAATATTAGTAATGATAATATTTAACTTAAATTTAATTACAAAATAGATCAAATAAATTAATACTAAATTAAAAATGATCAATTGTATATATTTGTAACATGGTAATAAAATTAAATTAGCAATGTACACTCCAAAACATATTTGTTTTTCTTATATAAGTAGATATATAAAGTTAATAATTGATCAAAAATGTTTTTAATAACTAAAAGAAAAAATCAGATTATAAATTATTAAAGGAATATGTATTTGACAATTAATATTAACCAAAAATATCAATATATCATTTAGTTTAAGAATAATTGAAAATATATAATTATTGAAACTGGAATTAACAAAAATAAGAAAAATATAAGTAAAAATTAAGCAAAATATAAGCAAAATATAAGCAAAGAAAAACCGTTAGAAAAAAAGAAATAGTAACTCAAAGTCTAATTCATGATATTTTCATGATTTTGGAATTTGAGTTAGTTAACTATTTTACAAAAAACATAATTCAAAATTGTAAATTGGCCAGAACTCATTCTATCTCAAACATGAACTCAAATTTTTTAGTTTGGTTCATGACTGATAATATTTTCAAATTATCAATGAGCTAGTTATATGTTTAATTAAAAACTAAATCAGTGATAACTCTATCACCGATTAGAGCCTTTCTATACATTTATTAAAAATTGGTCTATACATTTTTATCTTTTAGACTATATGCAATTACTTAGTCGAATGCAACCAAACATATAGTAACATTTAACAGCAATATACGTAGCAAGCCTGCTAGAAGAGAATACACTCTTACCATAGAAGGGATGTTAGTGGATCTTAAGACGGCGACACAGAATTTTCGGCCAGAATCAATAATCGGAGAAGGCGAATTAGGACAGGTTTTCAAAGGATGGGTGGACGAGAGGACCTTAGCTCCGTCGAGAGCTGGCGTCGGAATATCAGTCGCCGTTAAGAAATCAAACCCTGATAGTGCTCAAGGCTTGCATGAATGGCAGGCAAGTAACTCCAAATTTTCCTTCCGATTTATTTTAATTTAATTTGCATTGAAATCATTAAAAGCTTCTAATTGAGGCAATATAAATTGGAATATCATTTGTGCATATATATATATATATATTATTTAATTTTTTAATGTTTCTATAAGATTTTAATAGTCCATAACAAAAAATAGAGAAGACACAACACGTATACAAGAAAATTAGGGAAAAATGATTCTGACTAAAAATGAAATTTTACTATATAAAGTTTGATGCATTAAAATTACTAATTAACATGATCGTCACACGTGTCAAACATTTCGATTCAGATTTTGAAACATGTAAAATTTAAAAAAAACCAAATAAGTATATTTTATGTTTTTAAGTTAGATTAACGAAACTGAATAAAAAATAAAATAAATATTTTTATATTTTCTAATTGGATTAATGAAATTTTATGATCGATTACTAATACAAAAAATGTATATTATATTAAAGAAATTTACAATTGATTACTAATTATAAAAATAAAAGAATTTTCATTACTCACCTTCATATAATAAGATTTGTGCCTCTTTTAATTTACCACTAAAAAATCAAAATCTTCAAATATTTGATCGAACAAAAATCAATAGTAACAAGCCTACAAAGTTAGTTTTGCTTCACGTCGTATTATAAAGTGTATATATATTAGTTTGTCTATCTATGTTTTCACGTGGGTTAGTTAGTTTAGATTTACCTAAGTTACGTAATAAAATTGCCGCATGTTATAAGTAAGATTTATGCATGTTATATACCAAAAGCAACAGTAGCATAGTTTTAATTTAACTATTTTCTAGAGTTTTTAATCTTTTTGTAGGATTATTATCATTTAATTTAATTATTTTTTTCTTTTTATTTCCAGTATCGATATCATCTAAACAAACAATGAATCCTGAGAATAAAAACAATAACATAGATATTAAAAAAAAAGGTCCATATTGTCTTACTGTAAATTTTTTTATCAGAAAGTGGGAGACGAGAAATTAAAAAAAAAAAAAAAACAACGATCATAGAAATAAATTTTCTTTTACTTAATGAGAAATATATATATATTATATTTTAAACAATAGTCATCGAATCTATTTCTAAACTATTAATTGATCCGCTCTAGTTATCATTTCCTTCTTGAAAAGTTTGAGTAACTCTCTAAAACCAAGATTACCAATAGACATCGAAGTTGTCATTTTCCTCCACGAGACCAAAATCTGGCCATCATGCTGTCAGCCTGTCAAGACAATTCATTGAGTAGCTCCTTACCGGCTGTGGATAAAAGAACATTATCCGTGATGAGACAAAGCTCCGGAAGCAAGGCCAATTTATTTCCTTATAATTTCGATTTTTTTTATTAAAAAAAAGTCATGATTTAGTTTTAGCAAACCAGCAATTAGGACCAGCTTTAGCCACTTTAGAAGATTTGCTAATCGATATTAACGTTTAGAACTATATGTATCAGAGAATCGATCTCATGGTCTATAATTCTCGGATAATCAAAATTGCAACACTAAAATTTGATTTTGATAGTTTAAATAAAATAACTAAGACTGGACTATGACATTTAATGGAGCAAAACTCCCGCAGGTTCTTATCCTTTTGATTTATGTTTCCTCTGTTTGTTCCGTTTATAAAAATTCACAAATCAATGAGATCAAATTTGTAATATCCGTCGCTAGCTACGCTAAATATGACGGCGTATTTAGATATTGGTTTCTAAGTTATACATGCGAAGATAACGATGTCGCACAAATAGTCTGATTTTAATATGTTCGTCGAACCAAAATCCACCAACTCGATTTGAACCGATATTTATGTCTACTAACCTGCAAGAAAAAAAGGAAGAGGGGAGGAGATGAGTAATTCGGATTACTCAGGAGAACGAACTCGAACCGGTCTAACTACGAAATGTTATACGATGAACACCTTGACGAGGGCTAAACGGTACCACTCAACCTATACACAGCTATGCACATCACACACTACGTCCTACAGACGCACACACCACAAGGAAAGACCTCTTGGACTCTATGGTGCATACACGCCAACTTGCGCAACACCTTCACGGTTCTAATAGCTGCCCCATTTCACGGTTCTAATGACCGCTCCATTTCAGATGCTTTACGGGTTGACGTATGCTACATCCCACGGTTCTAATGGCCACTCCATTGGCTCGTCAGCCCGTCATGGTCATGATGTCCCAGCACTACTAGACCAAACACTCTGGTCATGATGCCCCATCACTACTGGAGCAAACACACATCAACCACATAATAAGAGAACTCTCGCTCTTACCCGCAGTCTCTATCGCGGCTTATATGCTATACATGCCTTTTAACACACTATACACACACATATATATTTTATACCACACATCATTATGCATTTCAAGCATTAATCATCATATGTGAACCAGCCGTATTCGTTCTTAGCATCATTAATCCTAATTGCCATTCTCTCGCATTGCGCAGGGCTCGATTCATCGCTTCCTCCGGTGTTGTTTGGCGATTGTCTAAGATTAGTTGGTTCCGAGAAATCCACAGAGACCAGATTATCCATGGCGACACGGGTGCACCAACCCCGTTGGCGGTAAGCACGTTATCAAGCGCGTTGCCTCTATACATGCTTTAACATTTGTGACTGATGTTGACACAATCCGCTGGTTACTAGGGATAAGGAACTATACTTATGATGCGAACCGACAGTGGAAGAGGAGATGAAGGCTTGTCTCTGCTTCCCCACAGTGTGGGCAACGAACCGAGTCATTTACATGCCTAGCTTTCAGGTTTTCCCCCACTGGTAAAGCCTCTCGCATTACCTTCCATAGGAGCAATTTGGTTTTTGGTGAAGTCTTGAGTTTCCAGATTTCTTGGACCAGTTGAAATCTCGGTTATGGTGGTCTTGGTCTCCCACATTGTCTAGGATGTTTGCTTCCTCGCATGCTGTTTCATCTGCTTTAATCGCTTCATAGTACCTTGATTTTGATGTGTATATTCCATCCTCTGAGGGGAGCCAAATGAATATGTCATGTGGTCCTAGCTTGCTTGGCCGTAGGCTTAGGATTTGCAATTCAAACTCAGGGATGATAGACTTGATTTTGTCTGTGTCCCAATCCTGTGTTTCAGCAGAGATTAGGTCTTCTACTAACAGATCTTTTGTGGTTTCAAATGGAGGTCCCATTGGTCAGCATTGCTTTTCAAGGGATAGCCACGGTTCAGACCAGATCTTGGTTAGTTTCCCATCCCCTATGGCCTTTCCCACAAGTGGTTTCAGAAGATCACTTCCCACACATATGTTGTTCCATCCATGTGAAGCAGAGGTTGGGCTCTTGCATTATAGGAAACCCGTATAATGACAGTATTTGTTGAGCAGGACACGGGCTAGCAGACATGTTGGGTTTGTGAGTATGCGCCAGCCAATCTTTGCTAGGAGGGCCTCGTTGAAATGATTTAAGTCTCTAAATCCCAGCCCTCCATTTCTTTTGGATTTTGTTAACTTTTCCAAGATACCCAGCACATTCGTTTTTTCTCTTGACATCCGTCCCGCCAGAATCTTGTTAACGCTGATTGGATGCGTTTGTATAGGGACTTCGGTAGTTGGAAGCACGACATGGTATACGTTGGCATTGCAGCTAGTACTGACTTTAGCATTGTGAGTCTTCCTGCTGGTGATAGAAAGCGTGATGACCAGCTGCGGGCCTTTTGTCTGATTCTGTCTACTATCATGCTAAAGAGGTTTTATAATGTATTGCAGATAATGTCAGCGATTAAAAAACAGTTCTATAATGCAAAGTGTACTGTTGAATAATGAAAATAAAATGAAGTGGAATGTTGGAGATTTAAGTGAATCGTTGCAAACGTTTCAAATGAACCATTTCAACTGCTTAATGAACATTTGCAATTGTTTGAAAATATATCATTGTAACCGTTAGTTTTATGGTTAATTTGATTAACCATTGCAACCTTTGGTGATCAACCACTGCAACTTTTGGTGATCAACCACACTACAAGAAAACATTAGAACTTCCAACAAAAAATTTCGACAAACAAGATTGTTGGAAAATTTTCAACGAATATTTCACAAATTTTTTTTTTTTTAATCTAATGGTTGTATTTATTTTGATTTGGTAATCTAACGGATATAATTGGTTTTGCTGATGTCACTATTTTTTATAAAAAGAAGAAACTTCAATCTAACGGTTAATATTCTTTGTTTTAAGGTTGAGCAGTGATCATTAGATTTGTTTTATTTACCGAACAGACACACAATTAAAACGTTGCAACTCTTGTGAGTCACTGTGATTCTTCGTCATGGGATGGCAATGAGAAGAAACAACTTTTAAAAAAGTCCAATCATCAATCATTGTGACTTTTCACAGTAAAAAATATAATACCATCCTGTTTTCATTTCTTCTTGTTTATTATTTTTGAAATTTTCTTGATCAACGTTGGTGACTTGCTTATATATATTTTTTTAATCGTTGATTTGACGTTGTTCTTTGCTCTCATAGACATTGTTTTCACGTTTTTATACCATCGTCACTATAGCCTCCACCACATATGGTGTTTTTGTTGTTGCCATAGTCTATCCCAGTCTCTGTTATCGTCAAAATCTTCACCAATCTCCACCATCGCCGTGTAAATTGTGAGTTTTTTTGTCGTTGTTCTTTACGTTCAAAAGTATATTAATGGGATAAGATATTGATTGTTGATTTTTAAAACACTGTCTCACTACAAATTTCTAAAGTTTTAGGAAGCAAATTGAATACTACTAATTCATTTTCTTAGTTGTCACCGAGGTCCCTAGGAAATGCTTTTCTCTTCTATTGCTCAGTTCCTAGATTACGTTATTCAAAATTCTCTTCTATTAGATATGGGTTTATAATATTTCTGAGAGAAAAAAAAAATTGAAAATTACGTTTTCTTTTTGTTTTGGATTTAAAGATGTAACACTTATCGTTTTTCTTAGATATAACACGTATTGGTGAAAGCTAGATACCAATTTCTCATTTTTTAACCCAAACAAAAATTCAAATAAAACAGCCATTATCGAAACATGAATATTTATTTT
>JAHZTW010000001.1:15349994-15363924 GCA_020283515.1 Alliaria petiolata | reverse complement strand
AAATCCATAGGATCTTCACCTTGATTTGTGCTTAACTTGATTTTCTGAATTGATCACTTAGAAATCAAACCTTAGGTTATTTAATAGATGCGATAGCATTATTAGTAACTTGAACTAATCATAGGTGAGCAAAATATCTATTCGCAAAGAGATTTGGTTTAGGTATTTTGTGAACAAATCGAACCTGTTCTTATTGCTTGCCTTAGTTGTTTAAATTCGTAAAGAGATTTGGGATTTAGGAATCTAGGCATAGATAACTTCTGCAACGAGAGTTGATTGGTTTTAACTTAGTGATTCGAGTTCTAGACGGTTCTTAATAAATCCCTAATAAACTTAGATTCTGCATTCTTGGATTCAACCTGATAATTATCCTTACCTAGCGTCTTCGTCTCCTGAACTTACATCGCTTTAAACTCGTTTACAATTCGCCTAGCTGCTTATTTACTTTATTTCAATTTTGATCTAGCATAATCTGAACTTAGAAACCTTAGTATAGCATCTACTTCCCTTGGGATTCGATACCCCTTATACTTCAACTGCATTGCTGTGCACTTGCAGTAGTTGATTATTTGGGTAAAACTTGAGCCCTATCACCTTAGCATTTTGCATAGAGAAGATTCTTTTCATGAATGATCCCATTTAAACACTTAACTCGTTCGCACTACGAGTTCATCTTTAGCTCGTGACCTGACCCTTAACCAAGTGAGTTGACTGATAAGCATGAATATGATCCACGCTTTAAATTTTTGAATGAATGTTAAAGGGAATTGGGAATTTGAATGTGCATTTAGGTTGGGATTGATTTTGCTTTATGATATGATGAATGTGGCTAAGGCTTTTTGAGTAAGTATAATTCGGTCTGCATCCTATAAATCTGAACTTAGACGTTGACTTGATTTCTTTTAAATGGCGTTTTGGATTCGGATTTACACTCTCTTTTCATACCTCACCTCTCCGGTTGGCTTTTCCTTGAGGACAAGCAAAAAGGCAAGTTTGGGGGTGTTGATATCCCTGCAAGGATAAATGGCTCGAACTTGTTGTAACGTCGTGATTTATTGACGTCTACCGTCCCATCTTTATTTTTACGCACTCCTCGACCAACAGTTGGATCGAACCAATCACATTTGAAGAGAACACATTTCATTGCAACCAACTCGGGGTACTCAACTTCAATTATGTCTTGCAACACCCCATAAAAATTAATTTCGCCCCTCACACAAACCCCGTAGTTTGCAGTAGTCCTTTGATTGCTGTATTTGAATGTATGAAACACGTATCCACATGTACAATACATGGATGCAGTAGTGATTTTTCAAATCGGACCTTTGATTAATTCATGAAACCAGAGCGGTGGAAAAGCTGGTGGAAAGATTTTCTCCAAGTTGCACAGCAGGATAGGTATATTTGAATCTAATTGTGCAATTACATCATCTGTCAAAGTACGAGTACAAAGATCTCAAAAAAATGACCCAATGCCTGCAATAACAACCACAAGTATTAAATGTATCATTCCGGTTCCGTTGCTACTGCGGGCTTTACGCAATCGATCAGATCATCTAGATATCCCTTCAACACAACATAGGTCGTCGAAAGGATCTCGGAGACCCGCCAAAGCACGAAAGCCAGGATCTTTCAGAAAATGAATTCATATTCGAAGAGTGCATAACCGCATGGATAAGCTCACACTAACCCGTCAATTTGGAATCCAATTCGGGATTTTCCTTGAGCGATATTGGTAAAGAATTGGAATGTAATAATATCGATTCATAATGGATTATTATCGATACAGAAGAAAAGGTTCTCTATTGATTCAACAAGTGTTGTACTTATGGGAAAGCGATAGAGAAAGAGAAAAAAATGAAGATTTCACATAGTGATTTTTTTNGCCTTGAGTGATGGTAATTACAATGAAGACTATGATAGAGCTCCAAGGGGAAGCGAGTATGAGTCTACAAAGAAAGAGATGAAGTCTCTACATGACAAGATGGACAAGCTTATGTCTTCAAATCAAAGGCATGTACATTTTGTTGAAGAGAACCAAGAGGATTGTGAGGATCAAGTTGAGTATCAAGAGGGTCAAGAGGTTGTAAATTTCGTGGGTGGCCAAGGGGGCTACAACAACTACTCAAACAACAACTATAAGGGGAATAACAACCTCTCTTATAGAAGTACTAATGTAGCTAACCCCGTAGATCAAGTCTATCCTCCACAAGTTACTCAAAACAAATCTTTTGTGCCCTACAACAATCAACAAAAGGGTTATGCACCAAGGGCTAACAACCAAGGAGGAAACCAAGGCAACTTTTGTGGTCAAAAGTTTACACAAGGTCCTCCACCGGGTTTTGCTCAAAATTCACAAGGATCTCAACAAGACAACATCCAACTTATGCTTCAATAACTTCTACAAGGTCAAGCACATAGTGATGCTAACATGGGGAAGAAGATTGCTGAAATTAATACAAGGATGGATTCTTCACTTAATGAGCTTGCTACACAAATTGGTGGTTTACAACAAAAGTTCAAGCAACTTGAGAAGGGTAAAGCTTCTAGTTCTCAAGGTACTCTACCGGGTAAATGTGAAGCAAATCCCAAGGAATACATCAATGTCATTACTTTGAGAAGTGGAAAGGAGTTTCCTCCAAGGACAAGTCCTTTGATCAATGAGGACATTGAGATTCAAGATGGGGAGGATAGCTTTGAAAAAGATCAAGATGCTGTAACTTTTGATGATGTGTATATTGCAAAGAAGAGTAAGGAAGTGGTAAAGGAAAAGCCAAAGGAGGATGTGCACAAGAAAGAGCCAAGATTTGTTCCTCCACCTTACAAGCCTTAACTTCCTTTTCCCGGGAGGTTTAAGAAACAATTGGTGGAGAAATACAAGGCTATGTTTGACAAGCAAATCAATGACATTGAGCTTAAGATGCCTTTGGTGGATGCTTTTATGATGATTCCACAATATGCTAAGTTCTTGAAGGATACCGTGGCACAAAGAGCAATGGACATCCAAGGAGTTATGTTGCTTACTCAAGAGTGTAGTGCAATTATTCAAAGCAATGTGATACCAAAGAAGCTTGGATACCCCGGTTCTTTCACTATACCATGCGCCTTAGGTCCTCTTGGGTTTGAAAATTGCTTGTGTTATCTTGGAGCTAGCATCAACCTCATGCCTTATTCGGTAGCCAAGAAGCTTGGTTTCACAAAGTACAAGGAATGTAGTATCTCCCTAATTCTGGCGGATAGAAGTGTAAGAATGCCTATTGGAGTTCTTGAGGATTTGCCTCTCAAGGTTAGCAACTTCATTATTCCCACAGATTTCATGGTGCTCAAGATGGATGAGGAACCAAAGGATCCTTTGATTTTGGGAAGACCTTTCCTAGCTACAGCTGGTGCTATCATTGATGTGAAGCATGGGAAGATTAGTTTGCATCTTGGAAAAGGAGTTGAGTTGAAGTTTGACATAAAGGAGACCTTGAGGAAGCCAACCATTGATGGTCAAGCATTTTACATTGAGACCATGGATGAGTTGGCCGATGAGTTACTAGAGGAAATAGCTCAAGAAGACCATCTTAGTGTAGCCCTCACCAAACCACATGGAGAGGATGGGTATTTGCATGAAGAAACACTAGCATACACAAATGCAAGATTCACGCAAGGCACTAGGTGGAGAGGAAGGTTTCACAAGTTTGGTAGCTTCATGTGAGGGTAATGAGGAGTTGGCTCAAGACAAGGGCTCTATGAGGGTAGAGGTATCAAGTCAAGGTCAAGAGGAGAGGCTAGAGGAGCTTGGAAATGGCGAACTAGCAAGGGACCTTGATGAGGATTGGAGCGAACTCAAAGCTCCAAAGGTGGACCTCAAACCACTTCCCATTGGACTAAGGTATGCTTTCTTAGGTCCTAACTCTTCATACCCGGTTATTGTCAATGAACAACTAAGTGATGATGAGCTCAACTCTCTCTCTTGATTGAGTTGAGAAAGTATAGGAGAGCCATTGGTTACTCACTAAGTGATATCAAGGGCATATCTCCTATACTTTGTACTCACATGATTCACCTTGAGAATGAAAATGCTTCCTCAATAGAACACCAAAGGAGATTAAACCCAAACCTTAAGGAAGTAGTAAAAAAGGAAATCTTGAAACTTTTAGAGGCTAATGTGATCTATCCTATTAGTGACAGCACTTGGGTTTCCCCGGTGCATGTTGTCCCTAAGAAGGGTGGAATCACTGTGATTAAGAATGAAAAGGATGAATTGATACCAACTAGAACTATCACGGGCCATAGAATGTGCATTGATTACCGAAAACTTAATGCTTCTACTAGAAAAGATCATTTTCCTCTTCCTTTTATTGACCAAATGCTTGAGAGATTGGCTAACCATCCCTTCTACTGTTTCCTTGATGGATATAGTGGGTTCTTCCAAATACCCATTCATCCTAATGATCAAGAGAAGACTACTTTCACATGCCCTTATGGTACATTTGCATATCGAAGGATGCCATTTGGGTTATGTAATGCTCCAGCCACCTTTCAAAGGTGCATGATGAGTATCTTCTCCGATCTTATTGAGGAAATGGTAGAGGTGTTCATGGATGACTTTTCTGTATATGGTGCCTCTTTTTCTGCTTGTCTTTCTAATCTTTGTAGGGTTCTACAAAGATATGAAGAATCTCACTTGGTGCTTAATTGGGAAAAATGTCATTTCATGGTCAATCAAGGGATTGTGTTGGGTCATAAGATTTATGAAGATGGTATAGAAGTGGACAAGCCCAAGATAGATGTCATGATCAACTTGGCGCCACCATCAAATGTGAAAGGCATAAGGAGTTTCCTTGGGCATGCTGGGTTTTATAGGAGGTTCATAAAGGACTTCTCAAAGATTGCTAGGCCTTTGACAAGACTCCTTTGCAAAGAAGTGGATTTTCAGTTTGATGGAGAGTGCTTGCAAGCCTTTGAGACAATCAAGAAAGCACTTGTGAGTGCTCCTATTGTGCAAGCACCAGATTGGAGTTTACCATTTGAGATCATGGCAGATGCTAGTGACTATGCTGTGGGAGCTGTTCTTGGGCAAAGGAAAGACAAGAAGCTCCATGTGATCTATTATGCAAGTAGGACACTTGATGAAGCTCAAGCCAAGTATGCTACAACTGAAAAAGAACTCTTGGCTGTGGTGTTTGCTTTTGAGAAGTTTAGATCTTATTTGGTGGGTTCAAAGGTGATAGTGTACACAGATCATGCTGCTTTGCGCCATATCTATGCCAAGAAGGAGACCAAGCCAAGGCTCCTTAGATGGATTTTGCTTCTTCAAGAGTTTGACATGGAGATAGTTGACAAGAAGGGTGTAGAGAATGGTGTAGCTGATAATTTGTCAAGGATGAGGATTGAGGATGCTTTGCCAATCAATGATTCCTTACCGGAAGAGCAAATTATGATGATCAAGAGTGTTGCTAGTGCACATGGAGTTGGCAAGAAGCTTCAAGAGATTCAAGGTATAGAAGCAAAGAGTGATCCTTGGTATGCTGATTTTGTTAACTACTTGGTGTGCAAAGAAGAACCAACACATCTCAACAATTATCACAAGAAGAAGTTTATGAGAGATGTGTCACACTTCTATTGGGATGAGCCTTACCTCTACAAGAGATGTGCTGATGGGATTTATAGGAGATGCTTGGCACAAGAAGAGGTTGAGAGTGTGATTTTTCATTGCCATGGGTCTAAGTATGGAGGGCATTTCGCCACATTCAAGACAGCTACAAAGGTGCTTCAAAGTGGGTTTTGGTGGCCTACATTGTTCAAGGATACTCATGAGTTCATCAAGAGATGTGAGCCTTGTCAAAGAAAGGGGAACATAAGCAAGAGAGATGAGATGCCCCAAAACCCAATCTTAGAAGTGGAGTTGTTTGATGTTTGGGGCATAGACTTCATGGGACCTTTCCCATCTTCTTATGGGAACCAATACATCTTAGTGGCTGTTGATTATGTCTCAAAGTGGGTTGAAGCCATTGCAAGTCCTACTAATGACTCCAAGGTCGTGGTTAAGATGTTCAAGAGCATAATCTTCCCAAGGTTTGGTGTGCCAAAAGTTGTGATTAGTGATGGGGGAAGCCACTTCATCAACAAGGTCTTTGAAGGGTTATTGAACAAGCATGGTGTCAAGCATAAGGTAGCCACCCCTTACCACCCTCAAACTAGTGGTCAAGTGGAAGTCTCAAACCGTGAGATCAAGGCTATTTTAGAGAAAACTGTGGGTATAACAAGAAAGGATTGGTCAATCAAGCTTGATGATGCTTTGTGGGCTTATAGGACAGCTTTCAAGACACCAATTGGGAGGTCTCCTTTCAACCTTGTGTATGGAAAATCTTGTCATCTACCAGTAGAGATTGAACACAAGGCTTTGTGGGCTGTGAAGCTTCTCAACTACAACATAAAAACTGCCCAAGAAAAGAGATTGGTTCAACTCCAAGAGCTTGAGGAGATTAGGCTTGAGTCTTATGAAAGCTCAAGGATCTACAAGGAGAGGACCAAGGCTTTTCATGACAAGAGGATTGTGAAGAAGGAGCTAAGTGTTGGTGACAAGGTTCTTCTCTACAATTCAAGATTGAAGTTGTTCCCGGGTAAGCTCAAGTCAAGGTGGGGAGGCCCTTTTGAGATTAAAGAAGTGTTGCCATATGGAGCCATCACCTTGATTGGAAAGAATGGTGAAGATTTCACAGTCAATGGTCATAGGGTCAAGCCATTCTTGGTAAATGAGTCTAAGGAAGAGGCAAACTCATGTCCTCTTCAAGATCCTCCACACGCCTAAGGGTTTGAGAAGTCAAGCTTAGTGACTTTAAACAAGCGCACTTGGGAGGCATTCCCATGGTATCCTTGTATATATTCTTGTTTTTCATTTCTAATATTATGTTTTTGAGTGTTGGTGATTGTTAGGTTTGAGCCATATGAAGTGAACTTTGATGGAAAGCATGAAAAGAAAAAGTTTTAGGCTGCATCGGTTTGCAGCACCTCGGTTTGCCAAACCGAGGTGACCATGGCAGAGAAAGCCTCGGTCTGGCTGCATCGGACAAGCAAACCGAGGCCAAGCTTCCCGAGAGTTCATCGGTTAGCGGCACATCGGTTTGCCAAACCGATGCAGCCCCAAAAGGTAAGTCAACTCCTTCCTTTCTCCCTTTGACCGGTTCAATTTGAGTAAACCAAGCCTTTTCTAAACCAATTTTCACAGAATTTTGCTTGGTTTAGTCTCTTCTTCTTCCCCAAACTCGTTTTTTCCTCCATTCTCCCTTTGTTTCACTATTTTTAGCATAACTCTCTCAATTTTCACTCAAATTTGGTGATTCAAGAACCCACTTGCTTGGAATTCTATTGTCTAACTGTTTCTATTCCAATTTCGGGCCACCCTCTTGTGCAAGGAACAAGGTATTTTTTTTTTTTCTATTTCTCTCTATATCCATGATTTTCCCTTTTTGAAGAACTTGAGGAAATTGGTAAATTGGAATCGAAATTGGTTGCTAGAAGCTTGGGTTATACTTGGGAATGATAATCTTGTTGATTTGGTGGGCAAAAACGTGCTTACTTTGAGAAATTTGGAAATTTTTGGCATTTAGGGTTCTAGTGATAGAAAAATTCCGAATATTGCAAATTGGTGCTCTAAATGTGGTTAAAATTTGGGGTTTTTGCTTGTAATTAGATGCATTACCCACGATTAAGCATAGCCCATCTTGGATTTGAGTTTTGACTAAATTGATTTTTTTTAATTCATGCCAAAATTTTCTCTAAGTATGGAAATTTGTGTTATGTGGTTTTCTCTTGTTATTGTCTCTAAATTCTAATCTTGTTGATGGCAATAATAAGTACTTAACTCTCTCTCAAGCGTTTCCTATTCATAGGTACAAATGGTGAAAGTTAGAGGGCCATATGATGGAGAAACGGATCAACAAAGAGAGGATAGGAGAAAAGGGAAGAGAGAAATGGTTCATGGTGAGGGAAGCAAACGCGCATCCTCACGTGCGAAGGAAACCGACGGGAAAGAAGCCACTGCAAGTGAGGTTTATAAGATTCTCATGGACATGGAGCACAAAGGGACAAGGTTCCCTCACATGGAGACTCTTAGGGAACTTGGCTTGTTTGATGATGTGCTAGAGCTCTACACACAAATGGGGTTGAGGAAGTTCTTCCAAATGGCTCACCCAACCCATAAGGCTCCACTTTGCCAATTCCTCTCTACTCTCAAGGTGAAATTTTACCCCCTTTGTGAGGACCCAACTGAAGAAGAGGAGCTAGATGGGCATGGATATATAACCTTCAAGGCAGGCCGCAAACACCATAGGATGTCTTTCAAGGAGCTTAATGAAGTGTTTGGGTTTGAAGAAGGATGGAGAAGAGGAAAACTTTTGGAGTTTCGACGGGATGAGCTTACAAGTCTGTGGAAGTATATCGCGGTTGGCAACTTCAAGGCTGGTGCAAGCAAGAGTGGCTCCATCACACATCCCGCAGTGAGGTATGCGCACAAAGCCCTAGCTCATACCTTCTTTTCAAGAAAGGAGTGCGGTTATGTGACTGAAGATGAGCTTGAGCTTTTGGACATGGGATTTAAGAACATCCTTAAGACCATAAGAATTGGGAATAAGGTGATAACTTTGCATGGGGATAGCTCCGGGATAGGCTTGATCACTCTCCTTCTGAAGAAGCTGTTGAGCTATAAAGAGTGGGCTGCTACAACTAAGGACTTTGCACCACAACTCAGCGTGGGAGGTATAGTGACACCCATTCTCGAGGCTTGTGGAGCGGATCTTGGGGAGGTTACACATGATATGGAATGGCTGGATATTTCATACCTTCGCAAGACAAGGTTCCTTAGTGGAACATCGGGAGGTAGATATGTCTACAAGTTTGCTTATGGCGAAAGAACGGAAGCAAGGATCCGACTCCCATGCCCCCATTTGACTAGTTTCAGCGAGAGGAGTAACATCCGTTTCTGCCCCCCAAGTGATGATCTCTACAACCCTTCAGTTGATCCTCCACTTGAGACCGGGAAGAAGGCAATGGGCTCCACGAGTCAAGCAAGCGCCGAGATTGACCCCGAGGAAAACCAAGAGGAGCCTATGAGTCCGAAAGTTGGGAGTGAGCGCTACTTCTTTGATGCTTATGAGCTAGCAGTTCCTTCCCAACCCCTTAGAGAAGCACATCATCGCATCAACCTCCTCCAAAGGTGGAACAAGTACCAAGATAAGACCATTAGGAAGATGGTCAAAACCATCAAGGGGATGGCAAAGGAAATCAAGGGCTTAAAGAACAAACTTGGGGGCGCTTCATCATCATCAAGAGCTCGCGAGGCTGCACATGAGGAAGAAGACATAGGAGAGAGTGCCATGGAGCTTGATAGGAGACACTCCTTCCACGAGCAAGGGAGGAACACTTCCCATGAGGAACCACCACGATCCTCCTCCTATGAGACTCGCCAAAGGAAGAGGAAACCAATGCGTTCCCCAACACCGGAGTCAAGCAATCAATCATACTCGATGGGGGAATCATCCTCCTCCTCAATCCAATTCTAGAGGTAACACTCCAAACTCCATTGTAAATACCATCTAGTCTTTTATTTTTGCATATTGAAATCTTCTCCAAGCTTGGATTACACAAGAGACTGTGTAATTTAAGTTTGGGGGAGTATGGTGTATTTGATCTTGTGTTTTGTGATCTTATTTTTCTTTCTCATGCATTCTTGAGTCTCATGCATACATCTATGGCATAGAAAAAACCAAAAAAATTGGAAAAATTTCGAAAATTTCAAAAAAAAAATAGCATGTAGTTGCATTTGCATTTGTTACATAAGTAGGATTGAGTCTAGCTTTCATATAGGATTGCATTCATGCATAGGGGACAATGATGATTTTTCCTTGTAAGGTGTTAAACTCATGAATTAGTTCAAGGCCCTAGTTAATAGTTGTTTGATGCTTGGTGTGCAAATTTTGAAAGTTAAAGTTGAACCCTACTTGGACCTCACCATTTGATATTCAAGTTTTAATTGAAGCAAGCTTTGAATAGAAACCAACTCTCTTGAACTTGAACCTAATTTGAATAAGTAATTATCATGGTTATGCATTGCTAGAGAACTTGTGGATACCATATACATATTTGGGTTATCTTCTTTCCTTTTACCACTCTTGTTAACCCAAATAGCCGACTCTCATCTTTAGAGCGGTTGAAAACGAATTCCCAAACTAAGCTTCCTTTGAAACCTCTTCCTTATTGAGTGCATTAGGCCTTTTTCATCTTGTGAACTTAGCAAAAAGTGTTGAGTTTAGAGCGACAAGGATAGGCTTCCATGTAGCTAGCTCGAGAACAATGAGCTAGATGATAGGATAGGATTCTTGGGTGGGAATTTTGGCTTGATATTTGATGTGGAACAAGTAAGTGGGCGAAGTTGAGATGGTGAAAGGGGGAAAACGAAAATATTTGGAACAAGTGTTGGCATTGTATATTGTGCTCTAAGAGTTAAGAAAAGAAAAGAAATCCTCTAGAAAAGAAAAGTAAGAGAGCCAAGAAAAAGAAAAAAAATATGGCTAAGTTGTTATAGGAAAGAGGATAGCAAATTGTGAATGAAAAGAGAAAGAGCTTGAAGTAAAAGTGTGCCAACACTTGTGGTTGTAGAAGATGTTTCCCTAAGTGCTTAAAAGAGAAAAGGAAAAGAAGAAGGTGTTTGAGTTTCTATTGGGTTTGGCGAATTGCCTTGCAATGGGTAACTTAGGTTGGGCTTGGTGAGTGAGCTAAAAAGAGAATGAGAGTGAAAGCATTTGTGTTACAAAGGGTAGATGGAAGTTTGTCCTTGTATGCATAGGTTGCTTTTTACTCTTAGCATTTTGCCAAAGTTCACTTGTTCATTGAGAGATCCCTTGCATTGGAACCCCATGAAGTTGAGATCATTTTCATCTCAAAACCTTACCCAAAAACCAAACAAGTTTTCTAGCATTGTATGATTCATGATCCATGGTTACTACTTAATGAATGTTAAAGAGTTGGTGAAAATGAATGCTTGTGTAGGTTGAGGCTTGGGTTCACTTGAATGAGTATGGGTATGGCTAGACCTTTTGGAGTAGAAATTTGCATAAAGAGCATCCTAGAACTACTAACTAGGACCATTGAATTGATTCATTTGCTTGACACCTTTGGATTTGAGTCCCCACTTTCAAACCTCTCTCCTTAGCTTGTGTTTCATTTGCTTGGGGACAAGCAAAAGGCAAGTTTGGGGGAGTTGATATGTCTATATTTTGCATCATTTTAGCATCCATTTAGTATAAGTTTCTCATCATTTAGGAGTCTAATATAGCATCATTGTGTTGCATTGTATCATTTAGAGTCCTAGAGTGTTTTTGCATAGTCCTTGCATGTTTTGGTGCATTTGGAGTCTTGATCAGGTAACATGGATGCTGTGGAGGCAACAATGGAGTTGGAGAGGAATGGCACATCACTTGGAAGAGCAAGAAGTTGCCAAAAAGATGGAGAAGAAGAATCCTGAAGAAGTTTCGACCAGAAGTTTCGACGTAGCTGACCGAAACTTCTCTCCAGGACGATGTTTCGACCAGAAGTTTCGACGTAGCTGGCCGAAACTTTCCTCCAGGGTGAAGTTTCGACGAGTAGTTTCGGTGAACCTCGTCGAAACTTATCCAGACGCGTGAAGATGATCGACGCTTGAAGACCCGTTCGACGACTCTGTTCGACGAAGCTTCGTCGAAACTTTCCTCCAGGGTGAAGTTTCGACGAGTATGTTCGACGAACCTCGTCGAAATTCTCCCAGACGAATCTTCTTTGTCTACCCTTTGGGTCCCTCCTATAAATACTCTTTAGACCTAATTTTTTATCCCAACTTTTATTCTCTTGTTCTTAGCTTAAACTTTTAGCCACCTTGGGCAAATACTTTGTTTAAGCTTGAATCTTTTGAGTTTAATGCATTATCTTTCTTAGATTTCTTGTTTTATCTTTCTCTAATCATGTTTAACCTTTCTCTAATCTTTGATTTGATGGGTTTAAGTATGGTTAGTGAGTAGTTCCTTAGAAACTTGGGGATGGGTTAGATTTAGGGTTTTCTAATGGATTAATCTTGCAATCTAGGATAGATTCTTTCATTCTCTCTTCTTATTAAGTGATTCCTAATGCCAAATAGCTAATCTTTGCTATTTTGGATCATAAGCATTTCATACACCCACCAAGTGTTTGATGAAATGCTTGAACCAACTTAATAAGAGATTTACATTTCTAGCCTAAGACATTAGTTGTCTAGAGTGTTTATCATGCCATTTAGACTTGAATTTAATGCTTGTTGATTATCCTAATGCTAAAACATCATTAGTTCATTAGGGTGATTAGTGAAGGGATTAGTACCAAACATCATGGATTAGTCTATAATTAGTGTTCTAGGCATAGAGATAGCTCGATTAGTTGCTTAAATGATTGCAAGATTGCCCATTTAGACTCCCAAATCAATGAACCCATCCCTAGGTTTAGTTTTTAGCAATTTGAATTCTTGATTAGTAGTTAATTTCATAATTAGCACTTGATTAGTAGTGATTAAGGCTTAGTTTCATATTATTGCACTTGTAGTGTGTCTCTTAGGTTGTGCTTCCTATTTTAATCATTGCTTGTCACATTAAACCCCTTTCAATTTAGCTTAGCTTAAGCAAAACTTTGCATTCTTATTGAATCATCTCCCAAGATGGATTGATACCTCAAGTATTGCAATGATATGAGCAATTGAGGAATTGCTCCCAGACTAAAAAGTCGTGTTTCAGTGAGCTGTCCGGATAAGGTTAGAGATCGACATGAGTCGTCGATCTCTCACTCGATCTTCAGCAGAGAACGTCATCTTTTGCCCGATCGTTGGGTCGATTTAGTCGGGTGAATCGAGTGCTTCCTTCGATCTTCTGGTTGATCTACAGACGATCGATTTGACACCTTGATCTTGCCCTCAAGCAAATTCAAAGATAAATCCGAGAGAGAGGTTTAAAGGTGGGAGCTCAATATCCAGGATTGCTTACAAATATAATCAACTCAATGTCCTAGTTCTTAATTCTAAGATGCATCTAAATTTATCCTACTCCAAAAGAGTTAGCAATGCTCATCTCAACATTCAAATGCACTAAGATTTAAACCTAGATAAGTCTCCCTATCAAACCAACTCTTTAACATTCATTAAGTTCAAAACCGTGTATCATGACAATGTAAGGCAAGCGAATTCATTTGGCTAAGGGACTGGGTTTTGAGATAAAAGTGATCTCAATTCATCCGGTTTCGCATTTAAACAAGGGTAACACTCAAAGAAGATTGAACTATATGCATAATGCTAAAGGTAAAAGACAAGTGATACGAACAAGATTAGACTTTCATCTACCCGAAATGCTATCAATGATCCTAAACCCCTCTCATTCATTTTATAGCTCACTCAACCCTCTAGAATCTACCCTTTTTCCCAAGGCTCTTTGTGCCTTGCTAAACCCGTGAATTTCAAACACACTTATTCTTTTAGAGCTCTAAGGGGGGAACTTCTTCAACCTATTACTCATAGCGAATGGTGTAATCTTTCTTATTAACTTAGCTCTTCTTTTTTTAACCTCTAGATAGTCTTTTTTTCCTTGGCCTTTTTGGCTCTTCTGATTTTCTTTTCTTTTCTTCTTAAGACTACCTAGCACTTTTGACTTTGAGCTATTTCCTTTTATACACAAGATTCACCATTTCAAACTATGCTTCCCCTTATTTTTACCAAGCCTTTATTCACCACCTCTTTCTTTAAAAAACCCCGTGTTTTTTCGATGAATCACTCGTAGCAGGGGCGTAGCGGAGGTCCTCTCTTTTACTATTGTAGTAAGTTATCCTTTTCTATTTACGAGGGCAAAACTGTGTCAAAAAGTTGCTCAAACCCGGGATTTTTTGTTACTTTTTGCAT
>JAHZTW010000001.1:15328944-15349821 GCA_020283515.1 Alliaria petiolata | reverse complement strand
GACAAAATTTTCCACAACTCATCAAGTAATACCACGGCTAACAACCCCCAAATCCTAAGCCTAAAGCTAGCCCCCAAAATGCGAGGCTAGAATCTACATGAAAGCCTAGACTTGTCGTCTCAAACCTAACACTTTATGCTAAGTTCAATCGAAATAAAAGGCTCACAAGTATTCACACAAAAACAATTGGCTTCAAAGGAGGTAAGGTATGGTGGGAGTACTACTTGAGCTAGCAAGAGGGTGTCAAAGTGAGTAAGAAAGCTCAAATATTTTCAATCCATGAATTCACTTTCAATACAAAGCATGATATTTAATTATCAAGATTCGGTTTAAGTGAGTGAAGTTGGCTATCAATTTCAAGACCCTATTTCGATCAAAATCTAGTGACAAATGAGGTGGTCCAAGCATGGTTCTTCCTTACTTTCAAATCTATTCACAAGCATCAAAGAACTACTAACTAGGGCATTGAATTGATTACCAAAAATTTAACAATCTACATGGACATGCTCATCATTGCTCCCAATGCATATGAATACAATACTAAATGCTAAAAATCTAGACTCAATCCTAAAAAATTCTACATATGCAAATGCAACTATATGATTTTTTTTTATTTTTGAAAAAATTTTATGATATTTTTTTGTATTTTACTATGCCATAGATGCATGCAAGACTCAAGGATGAAAAATGAAAAATAAGATTCAAATAAAAACATGTCAAAGCACAAATTCTCCCCCAAACTTGAATGACACTGTCTCAGTGTCAAACAAGTTCAAGAGGAGACCAAATCCACAAAAGAAAAAAAAATAAAAATGCATGGTATGTACAAAGGTTGAAAATTTGGTACCTCGGAGCTTGGTATGGCCGGAGCTTGAGGTTGCTCCGGTTCTCTTGCTCTTGCGTGGGGAGTCTCGTAGTATCCCCTTGTCCTTGCTCCTGGTTGGGCATTCTTGAAGAGAGAGACGCCCTGCTTGATCCTCTCTTTGAGGCTCACGAATCGCTATTCCCCCGGTTGAGTGTCTGCCCATTGTCTCGCCCATTCGTTCAACTTCGTCACTCAAGGCCATCTCCGATGAGCTATATTTTTGAAGGAATTTTATCTTCTTCACTAGCTTCTTGATCATCTTGCCTTGCCACTTGTTGACTTTCCGTTGGATTTCTACAACCGAGGCAAGGAATTTCTCAGCCTTGGTTCGTGGCTCATAGTCTAGCTTGGGGAGATCGAAGCTTGATAGCATATCAGCATCTGTGGGAGGGGAGTCCGAGGAAGAGCTTGTAGGAAGTGGTGGTGGTGCTGCCATAGGTCCAAGCGGTGCATAACATTCTTCATCGGTAGGCAAAAACTCTATGGTGCCGACGCTATCAACTAGAGTTTCTTCCGGGTTGGGCAGGATGCAAGTTTTCTTCTCATGGTTCTCATTGTAGAACAAGTATGCATAGTAGCCTGGAGATGGAGTAGGTCCCAAGGAATCTGTGTTGCTCATGTAGGCTTGATCCATGTATGCACGCTCCACGCAAGGTTCAAAATCTGCAAGAAGTACTCCCGCTTGTACGAACAATGCCGTGAGGAAGCCACCAATGAGTGCAGAAGTTGCTCATGTAGTCTAGCCACCAATCCATGCGTGCTAGACACGCCAGCCCCATGTTCTTGAGCAGCTCATCAAAACCCTCCAACAATCCGAGATTTTGCAAGAGTTCTCTACTCGCAAACCGAGTAGGCTCAAAGCGTAACCTCTCTAGCCTTTTTCTCGTCTTCCTCTCCTCCTTGCTCTACTTGACTGTCTCTTCCACCAATTACTGTGTCTCCTCTTGTATTTCCAAATCTCTGCTTCTCTTCCTTTGTGCCATGGTACCTGAAACTCGAATTCTCAAAGAGAGGGTGAGAATAGGCGACGGTAAAAAGAGAAAGATATGGTCAAGAGACAAGATCTTTAAACTCTATTGCATATGAGTCATATATTTTTGGGGAAAGTTTCAAATATATCAATAAATAGAAGAGAAAAATCTCTTGGGATAAGAGCAAATCAAGAAAATTTCCCTAACACTTAGATATTTCTTAAAAAATTAATCTTAATCCCTAACAAATAACACCCAATCACTCAATAAAAAGGAAATTGATGTAGGAACAAGGGGGCTTGTTCTTACAAGGGTGATGGATGGTGAATCACTAGCTGGCCCTACGGCACTCTCTAGAGAATCAATAGAGATGGTCTGATGAATAGAGGTGATTGACTCGCTCAATCGATGGGGGGGCTGTTGAATGAATCCACACTCAACACACGAGTATACTAACTTGAATCTCATAAGCTAATACACACGCAATCACACAAGACAGTGGCTTCTCACCAAGGGCTTGAAATGACAAGAACACAAAAGAAACTCTTTTGTAAAAGAAAACTTAAAAGTTTATTGATTCAATGATAAAAGGTGGTGTTACAATGAAAACGAAACTGAGCTTATATAGGCTCATTACACAACGGTCCTATAGTCTAAAAACAGAAAAGAAATCACAAAATTAAATGGAAAAGTAGCTGTTGGAGAATTGATGAGAAAATCCTCCAAATAAGGTAAGTTGGAGGCTCCTTGTATCTTGACAGCTTGGGGAGGAAGTGATGCGCCTTTATGAGTGTCTTATGGACGTGGAGAGTCTTCAAAATGCAGCAAATATTGTAAAGGAGCCGTTGAGTGTGAACATAGGTGTGAATGCTCCCAAATAAGGCAAGTGAAGATTGAACTTGCTGTTTTGTAACTCTAGCTGGTTGGGATGAATGTGGACGCCTTCCTGGATCAAAAAGGAACCATATGATGTCTCTTACAGCTCATAGATGGTTTTCATTAACTCCTGGACGCCAAATATACGTTTGAAGTCTTCTAAACCCGGAAGGTTCCATATAAGACAAGCCGATGATCCTCTGTCTTGCAACTTGTATAACTTTCGAGTCATAACTGGTTTGGTATGATTCCAATTCGGAAAGCTCCCTGATTGAGGCAAGATTCCACACCAAGTTGTTTTGTAGCTAAATGCCTTCTGGTTCGGTCGGAATCTTCCAATAGCGCTCTTATGTCCAAATCGGGAAAACTCCGGTTCACCCAACTTGTAACATTAATAACTCCTAAACCAAAATGAATTTGGCCATGAGTCCAATTTTATGTCTTTCTCTGATGAGTTGAGAATCCAAAACAATTGGATTTGTTGCCTGGTTCGTCCTGGTTTGGCCGGAATAATTCAATGAGTGATCGTAGGTCTCCATCGGGTCCATTGGAGCTTTGGATGGGTTTAAAACAGGTGAACCAAATTTGCCTCATTAAAACCTTTTCTGAAAAACCCATTGGGATAAAACAAAGGATAAGGAAAAAGAGTACAAATGGTCACAACCCATTTGTAAGCCTTGGCTTCCATTTGAGCTAAACTCAGCTCACATGTCTACTTAGCTCTCCTCAGCTTCATGCTCTCCTCCTTATGACTCCAGGTTCCGTGCTCCTTGGCTGATGATGACTTGATGTCCTCATCATACTCTCCCTCTTGAAAAGGTTTCGACCTCGAAACTATATCTCCTGCACCAAGAGAAAGCAATTTAGCTTTCATTCTATTTTTGGAGTTTAGAGCCTTACCTTGGTATAGCTGCTGTTTGATATTGTTTGGCACGTCTGGTGGTTCTTCTTTGATCTTCATGGTGTCTTTGACACTTTGAACTCCCTGGGCAGCTGGTTTAGTTCGTGTTGGTGCTGGCTTTCCTTGAGTTTGATTCTGGTCTGAGATTATGTTCTCATTTGGTGGAGTATCATCTCGGTCTGTTTGCACCGTATTTGTACCTGCATTATACTCAATACTTTTGACAAAACTCAAGTGTATTAAAACAGTCATTGAATCATTAAAAACAGATTGAGGTGTATCAAAAGAAACTGTTTTATTTTCAGGGTGTGAAAAGATCTCAGGTTTCTCACTTAGAGTTTGAGCTGTTTTCCCTTTAGCCTCTAGAATCTCTTTCTCTTTTATAGACTTAAGAAAACTGGTTATTTGTTCACAACAGTTATTGACGCTGAGAGAGATATCACTTACATTCGTGGTAGCTTTCCTTTTGGGACAGAACTTGGCAACATGTCCTTGTCCTTTGCACTTGTAACAAATAAAATCAATTGATGCTTTAGGGACAGAACAGTTACCTTGGTTTTGTGTGGCTTGTGTGTTAGGCAAGGATGTTGAAATTGGTGCTTGTTTCACCAAGGGTTTCAGAACCTTCTTTGGGCAGGTTCTTGGAGTGAGGCTTCGCCTGACATACTGCTCATACATTAGCCAATTTAAATCTTCCCAAGTGCGGACAGGCTCGTTGTAATAGATGCGGTATTCCTCCTCTTGAAGCCATCATGCATAAGCCTTTCCAGTGATGGTGTACAAAACGCGTGATACCTTTTCTTCTTCAGGAATGTTGTATTTCCAAAAGTATTTCTCCATGTCTTCTTCCCATCTAAGATAATCCTCTTTTCCTGAAAAAGACATAACTCGTGAGCCATGGTGAAAGTCATCACTTAACTTATTACACGTTTTGGGGTAGCTTAGCCTGGCGTAGTTTGTGTGGTAACGGTCTGGTGGTTCAGGCTCAATATATTCAGCTCCTGGTGTGTCTCCAAATCGTTTTGCTTCTCTCTGTTGCTCAAGTCGTGTCAGATGCCCTCCTAGTGTAGTTTGAGTGTTGCTTAATTGAGTGAGACTCGCTTGAATACCAGTCAAAATGCGAATGAAATCAGCTTGATCATTGATGTCTCCCATAACTTCTTCTGCTTAGGCACTTAAACAAACAAGATCAAGTGTATTAGTGTGGTATGGAATTTAAGACAAATCGCAATATCAAAATAAAACAATATGAGTTAAACCGTAACAATGGATGGTGAAAACAAATGAATGCTAAATGAATACTAAAATGACTTTATGCTAATATGCAACTGATAAGTCAAACGGTCAAATGCCTATTTTTTTTTTTTTTTTTAACTTTGAGGGATGCAAATGTTTACGCAAAACAAATATGACTTCTAGTGGACAGAAACAAAATGGAAACGAACAATTATGACAATGATATGCGGTTTAATGAAAAATGAGGGACTTATGGTAATGATTCAAACGACAAATCAAATATGGCAAGCAAATATGGTAGCAGCAAATGCAAACGATAAAAATGGCAAGCAACTATGGCAAGGACAGATGGTGGACGGTAATGAGGAGTGAAAAAGATTGGTAATGACAGGAATGATGGTCAAAGAATTTACGCTAACAATGAGAATGATTTTTTTGTTTTTTTTATTTTGTTTGAATGAAGAAGAACACAAGCAAAGTTGCAGAAATAAATAAACAGAAACACAATTTTTTGTTTTTGATTATGATGCTGAACAACTTAAACAGGAACTATATGAGATTATGAATGATCGCCAAGCAGAAACAAATGCAATAGAAACGGATCTAATATTTTTTTTTGTGATTTTTCTAGAAACAAAAATAAACACAAGCAAGAACAGAAACACAGTTTTTATGATTTTTCTTTTTGTGGAAATCAAACAAAACAGAAGCAAACAACACAAACCTAAACGAATTTTTATGGGTTTTCTAGATAGATAACAAGCAAAGACAGAAACAAAGCAAAGCAAACATAAACAATTTTTTTTTGATTTTTCTGGGCTTATGAATAACAAAACGAAAATTGCAGAAACAAAAGAAAAGGGATAGATTCACCTGATGCTTTGAGCCTAAGCTCTGATACCAGATGATGTAGGAACAAGGGGGCTTGTTCTTACAAGGGTGATGGATGGTGAATCACTAGCTGGCCGTACGGCACTCTCTAGAGAATCAATAGAGATGGTCTGATGAATAGAGGTGATTGACTCGCTCAATCGATGGGGGGCTATGGAATGAATCCACACTCAACACACGAGTATACTAACTTGAATCTCACAAGCTAATACACATGCAATCATACAAGACAGTGGCTTCTCACCAACGGCTTGAAATGACAAGAACACAAAAGAAACTCTTTTGTAAAAGAAAACTTAAAAGTTTATTGATTCAATGATAAAAGGTGGTGTTACAATGAAAACGAAACTGAGATTATATAGGCTCATTACACAACGGTCATATAGTCTAAAAACAGAAAAGAAATCACAAAATTAAATGGAAAAGTACATGTTGGAGAATTGATGAGAAAATCCAAAAAATAAGGTAAGTTGGAGGCTCCTTGTATCTTGAGACAACTTGGGGAGGAAGTAATGCGCCTTTATGAGTGTCTTATGGATGTGGAGAGTCTTCAAAATGCAGCAAATATTGTAAAGGAGCCGTTGAGTGTGAACATAGGTGTGAATGCTCCCAAATAAGGCAAGTGAAGATTGAACTTGCTGTTTTCTAACTCTAGCTAGTTGGGATGAAGATAGACTCATAATTTAGCATATTTTAGCACTCATTTAGGATAGTTTTGCACTCACTTTTGCACTCATACTTAGAGTTATTGTAGTTTTTGTTCCATTTTAGGTTTTAGGACATGTTGCATTAGCATTTGCATATTTCTTGCATATTTGCATCATTTTCAGGTTACATGGTGTACATGGAGCTTTGGTGGATGCTGAGCGTGGAGAAGAAAGTGCAAGAAAGGCTTAGGAGTTGATGGGAGCCAAGGGGAAGCTCGGCCAAAAGAAGTGGAGCTGGAATCGAGCTGAAGATCGACCGAACCCAGTCGACCAGCCTTGGATCGAGCAGGAAGATCGACCGAACCCAGTCGATCAGCCCTGGAAGCGAGCTGAAGATCGACCGAACCCAGTCGATCAGCCTTGGATCGAGCATGAAGATCGACCGAACCCAGTCGATCAGCCTTGGATCGAGCAGCAGATCGACGGAACCCAGTCGATCAGCCATGGATCGAGCAGGAAGATCGACCAAGCCCAGTCGATTCAGCTTGGATCGAGCCACAGATCGACCAGCCATGGTCGATCCATCCATCTGTTTTTCCTTCTTTTGCTTTGCCAACTCACACTTTGTCTTTTTAGTGAGGGGACCATTTGTGTGGTCCTATATAAACATGTTTTACCTAATTTTTAGACCTAGGCACGCTTTTTGGAGATTGTCTCTCCCATTTTTTAGATCTAGCCTCCATTTTTGGAGAGAAAAACCTTAAGCTTTTATTTTTGTAAATACTTTTGATTTTTATTTCAAGAACTTCTCTTTAAGCTTTGATCTTTCTTTCTTGTTACTTGAATCATGTTGAACACCTCTTATCCTATGATTTCGAGGGGTTCAAATATGGTTAAAGAGTAGATTTTTATGATTTAAGGATTGAGGTGATTAGGAAGGTTTTAAAAGTTAGATCTTGGTATTTTCTTGTTCTTAACTTTATCCTTTCTTGGTTTGGAGTATCAAATGCTTAAAGACCTTGAGAGAGGCTTTATGATCCAAGAGATTTCCTTTTTCTCATAAGAACCTAGGAAATCTCTTATGTCCAAACCAAGAGACTAGTATGCCTTAATGACCACGAAAGTGGCAAGTAAGGGCTAGTTAGGCCATGTTAAGATCCGTGCTTCAGCTTCATCAACCATTCTTTTCCACCACAAACCATGTGTTTGGAGAGAATGAATGATGAGAGGATCTTATCTTATCCACAAACCATGGAAAGATTGCTTCTTAGGCCTAATGATAGGTCATTTATAAATGTGTAGATTTACTTTTAGTAAGCCAATATTGAATCTTTAACTTCCCTAAGCATGAACCTCAATCCTTAGATCTGTCTTTATCACTTAAGAAGTTTCAAAAGCTTTCACCTTTAGATTTAAAGTTTCCTCCTTTAGGTTGCTAGAAATAGCCTTATTTGCCTGTTTTTAGATTTTAATTTTATAAAATTAGTAGCTTGCTCATTTAAATTAGTAGAAGTCGTCTGCTAGTTAGTTAACATTCCAATAGGGGTTTTAAAATAATTTTCATAATCATTTAGTAGTTGCAATTAGTTTTCACCGATTTTCTCCCCAATTAATCGGATTTCACTTAGCTTTACTTTGCTCTTGTATTCCTAGTATCTTTCACACCTAGGCTGGATTGACACCTCACATACTACAATGACATGTGTGTTTGAGGATTGAGTTAAGGCTTAAAAACCTCTACATCAATTGGCGCCGTTGCCAACTTAGGTTTTGTTGAAATTACTAGGATTTGGAGCTTAGTATAGACTAGGTTTTTATTTTTCATTTTGGTTACTAACTCTCTTTCAAGTGTTTGTTCTTTTTGCAAGGTACAATCACAAGGAAGAAACACATCTTTCTTTGAAAACGTGTTTACGTGCAAGGTTAAACAAAACCCAAAACGAACTCGTGAAGAAAGAGATGCAACAACCTCTGCAAATGAGGCAAGTACTTTGGGCACGTCGTTTGATGATGCAAAAGATGTCGAAGATGAACCTAGATGTAGCAAAAGAGTTCGTAAGGAAAAATCTAACAGTGAAGATTTTTAAATGGTCTTTCTTACAGAGAATGAGCCAAGAACATTCGTCGAAGCCATGTCTACACTAGACGCACCTTCATGCAAGGAAGCCGTTAATAGTGAGTTCGACTCTATTATGCAAAATCATACTTATGAGATAACCGATCTACCACATTGGTTTAAAGCATTATGGTGTAAATGGATTTTCAAAACAAGGCTAGGCTTGTAGTGCAAGGATTCCGACAAAAAGAAGGCATGAATTTCTTTGACACATATTCTCCGGTAACGAGAATAATCTCTATAAGAACGTTAACAAGCATTGCGGCTTTAAGAGACCTAGAAATCCATCAAATGGATGTTAAAACTGTTTTTCTAAACGAAGATTTAGAAGAAGAGATTTATATGAAACAAATAGAAGGTTTTTTCGTCCCTGGACAGGAGCCTAAAGTATGTCGACCTGTGAAGTCGTTGTACGGACTTAAAAAAGCTCCGAAACGATGGCACGAAAAATTTGACATTGTAATGATGTCAAACGGTTTCAGCATCAATGAATGTGATAAGTGCATTTACATAAAATGTACTCCACAAGGGTACGTTTTGTTTTGTTTGTACGTAGATGGCATGCTCATTCTCGGAAGCACAAAAGACTTAATCAATCAAACAAAACAACTACTGAAAAGCAAGTTTGATATGAAAGATATGTGACTCGCGGATGTAATTCTAGCGATCCAAATCACTAGAAATTTTGATGGAATCATCCTCTCTCAAACTCATTATGCTGAAAAGATACTTGAGAGGTTTAAAAACTACTCAAATGGGATAGCAAAAACTCCAGTTGATTCTCAAATTCACTTTACAAAAAATTTGGGTGAAGCGGTGTCACAACTGGAGTATGCAAGAGTGATCAGAAGTCTGATGTACTTAACAAATTGTACTAGACCCGATCTAGCGCATGCAGTAAATGTACTAAGTCGCTACACAAGTAATCCCGGACATAAACATTGGAAAGCTATAACTAGAGTATTAAACTACTTACGTTATACCAAAAATTATGGTCTTAACTACGGTAAAGAACCCGCAATTTTAGAAGGATACAGTGATGCAAACTGGATTTTTGATTATAAGAACTCAAAATCTACGAATGGATATGTCTTTACGCTTAGAGGTGGAGCGGTGTCCGGGAAATCTTCCAAACAAATTCTATTAGCCATATCAACCATGGAATTTGAGTTTATAGCGCTAGATAAAGCCGCAGAGGAAGCAGAGTGACCTCAAAATTTTCTGGATGATATTCCGATGTGGAAGAAACCAGTGCCAGCATTACGTGTACACTGTGATAGTCAATCGGTTATAGCTGGCATTGAATAATCTCTACAACGGTAAATCTCGTCACATTAGAAGACATTTGATCTCAAGTGGTGTAATCACGATTGATTATATCAAATCGACTGACAACCTAGCAGATCCATTTACTAAAGGTTTTTCACGAGATCAAGTTGAAAAATCATCAAGAGGAATGGGTTTAAAACCTATGAATTAAGAAGATGTTTGATGGAAATCCCACCTATGTGACTGGAGATTCAAAGATCTAGGTTCAAAGAGACAACTAAATCAAGCGGAATCTGAAAAGAGCACTGTGAAACTTATATCTCTACCCAGTTCCCAGGAGGATAAACAGTGCTATAAACATGTATGTGATAAGATTAAGTGTTAACTTCTAATGATTCAATAACTTTGTAAAAGTGGAGTATGAGAGGATACTTCTGAATAAGTTTTTGGCAAATCACCTAGTGAGTATGAAATACAGCCGTTTCTAAGAGAATAAAAGTGAGGCTATATTCTCCAAGTTCACACACGAATAACCAAACAAGTTCAAGGGCAAAATGAACACAATAGAGAACTCAGTTCTACGAGAAATGAAGCTGTATTATAGATGTTGTCTCGGTTTAAATCAAAATCTGGGTGGTTCAAGACATCATGTTCACCTCTTGGCCAAGTAAACCCGACATATATTAAAATGAGTTATTCAAAGCTGAAAAATGCTACTTACTTAAACACAGTGAATTTTCGTTTACACTCTCGAAAAGTCCGTTTGTCTAGTCATAGAAGTAGTCTAGTCAGTAGAGTCTAGTAGAGTCAGTCGAGTCGTCATATGTTTAGAGTTATTTATATTCATGTGAAGGATTGTTGGATCCAATTTTTTGAAAGCCAACAGGCTTTGCAAAAATGGAAAAGACTGAAGAGAAATGGGCTCGGGCCCAAGTGTTTGAAAGTGAGAAAAAGAGATTTGTCCCACATCGATTATGTGAGAAAAAATGCTCTAGTATAAATAGAGAAGGGGATTAGTAATGTTTAAAATGGTTAACACCCATGGTGTGCATGGGAGGGGTCGGACCGAGCCTCGCGCGCGCCGCCGCCGCTGTCAGGCCAGGACGCGGATCGTGTTGGCTGAATGGGCCTTTTGCGCCGAAGGTGGTTGGGCTTATTCTTTTTGGGCCAAATTTTGATTTATGTTTTTTGGGTCTAATCCTTAAAATGAAAGTTAAACATTTTCGCACAAAATAATATTCCTATGGTTTAACGTTGGAAAGATTTTTCCTCAACTGAGTCAAAAATATTTTCCTCGATTTCCGTCCACTTCCCCTCTTCGCGTAACGTGCGCACGTGGCACACTTTGCAGAGATATGCGGATAGTCAAACCGCTCTTCTCCGGCACTAAAAGAGAGTCTCGACTCTCATTATTTCACACACTTTCTCACAGCAAATATCTCTCTCTCAAAGTTCCATCAATCTTCTTCTTTAAACGTAAGTCTCGAGAGTTTATCGTAATCTTTAGAGTTCGTGGATTCCGTTACTAGTGTTGAAAAACGGTCTCGTATCGGTTGTATCTTGGGATTCAAAAATCGTGTATTCCTGTCACACTACGGACGATTTATTGAGTACAGAAAGAGATCATCTCGCCTCTAATATTCGTTCTCGAAAATATCTTTTACAAATATCTCGATTTTTAATCGCATTCCTTACTATCGATTTTTTACCTCTTATCATTTCTAAATCGATTTTATATATCACTCTTTCTTAATTCGGTTTTGCGGTTCCTAAACCAACAACCTATCACTCCACTCCATAATCGAGTTACTCTCCCATTAAAGAAAAATCAAGCAGTCGATGATGAACATAGATCTCCAGGATTTGACATCTTCTGAAATTAAAAGGAGGATGAACTATCTCTTTCTCCGAACGATAGAGGTGAGAAAAGAGAGAAATAGTTCACTCTCATTTTTTAACGACACCAGATATATAAGAACCACAATTTTATTACACTTAGGAAGACCATGTTGGAAAATCTCGATAAATTTGTTTTTGATCAAGTAACAAAAACTTTTTTTTAATAAAAATCCAAATTTTGTGTAAAATTATATAATTGACACGTGATCAATCATTGAACCAAATGGATTTCAACGGCCAAATCCTCACTGGGATAGCTATATTTTTCTTTTTGGTAAGTGAAACTTTTCTTTTCCGCTTGCATACATAATTTGGTTAATTTAGTTTTTGTTTTATTCAGATGTTAGCTTATTTGTGTCACATTTAATTTTGTAGTAGTTCTATATCATTTTGGGGCAACTGAATCTCATAAATTGTCATGTGAATGCATTCATTGCTTTTTTTCTTTTTCCCTGTTCTGCTAAAAAAGTAATTATTACATAACTAGAAGATTTTCGTGCAAGAGAGAATTTACAAAAGAGGCACAAAAAGTGGAAAATAATTAGATTCGCAATCAGAAGCCACACTTCACCACCGTCACTAAAGCAAATACAGATCTAAAAAAACCTCCCAATCTATCGTAAAACCCGAACTTGCCCTTAGACCATCCTCGGATTTACGATAATGCCACTCTTCTCCCACCGCTTCTCCACCGCATCCTCCTCCTCCGCCTCTGCAACTCCTTCCTACTACAGTAAGCCCTCGAAGAGCCATAAACCCAACTCTTCTTCTTCTTCTTCTTCGTCTCGCATTCACGTCGTCATCATATTCTTCTCCCTCGTCTCTGTTTTCATCGGAGTCGCCGGAACTCTCTTCGCAATCACTTCCTCCGGAGGACCTGCTTCCGTTTACCGATGCGGCGGATCTAAAGACACTTCCCGAGTGTCTAGTTCTAGAAAGCTCGGAGGAGACGGTGGTAACGGCGGCGTATTGCCCGAAAGACGAAAGCTTTTAGGGTTCGTCGGGATCCAAACCAGTTTCGATTCCGGTGATCGTCGAGCCGCTTTGAGAAGTACTTGGTTCCCTTCTGATCCTGATGCTCTTCTAAGGTAAATCTTAGAATGATACATTGCTTCAAATTCTGAAAATCCTGGTTACTTCAATCAGTGAGATTCATTCGGTTTTCTATAGTTTAGTGTTCGCAGTTGTTGGAGAAACTCTTCTAATTCTTGATCTTGTTCTTTGATGAGTAAGATGAAGTGTTTCCTCTTGAAGCTTAAAAGGTCTTCCTTTTAATTTTAGATAAGATTTAAAACATGGCATGATGGGATTTTCTCACCTTCAAAGTCTTAACCTTTTCATGTCAATTCGGTTACTTTAGCTATCTTCGGAGTTCGATTCATCGGTATCTTGTGTTTATGCAGAATAGATTTACTGACATTACTCTCCTTTGGCTCTGTTTGCATATTTTGGATTTGAATCCGATGCTGTGTTGTTTGTTGACTGGAACTCAGGTTGGAACAAGCGACTGGATTAGCTTTTAGATTTGTCATTGGACGGTCAAAAGATGCGGAGAAGATGGCTGAGCTTGAGAAGGAGATTAAAAAATACAGAGATTTTGTGCTTCTTGATGTTAAGGAAGAATATCTACGACTTCCGTATAAAACGTAAAAAAAAACAAAAAATCCTGATTTTGGTTGCTGATCTCTGTTTTTCTGTTTTTTTTTTTTTCCATTTCATCAATGACTGATTCTTGTCTCCTCTTTATAGGTTGGCTTTCTTCAAAGCAGCTTTTAAACTCTTTGAAGCTGATTACTATGTCAAAGCCGACGATGACATTTATTTGAGACCAGGTAATTTTAGAGTATTTTCAGGCTGTATCCCTCTGCATCACAATCGTATTCAAATTTGTTGTTGTTGTTGTTGTTATTCAGATAGACTTGGGACGCTTCTTGCCAAGGAAAGACTTCATTCACAGACATACATTGGCTGCATGAAGAAAGGACCAGTTATAACTGACCCTAAACTAAAATGGTATTAAATAGTCTTTCTCTTCACCCGCGACTGTGATTCTATCGGTTTTGGTGACAGATATTTGATTTGTCAGGTACGAGAAACAGGGCAATTTGATAGGGAATGAATATTTCTTACATGCTTATGGACCGTTATACGTTCTTTCAGCCGAGATAGTGGCTTCACTTGCAGCAGCTCGGAACGGCAGGTTTGAAATGCTTTTTTGATATACCTCACCTGCAGATTCGGATATACAAATCTTATTCATTTATCGGTCTTTTTCCTTTCAGCCTTAGGATGTTTAACAATGAAGATGTAAGCATCGGATCTTGGATGCTTGCAATGGATGTACATCATGAGGACAACCGTGCTTTATGCGATCCTCGTTGTTCCCCAAAGTCCATAGCAGTCTGGGACATTCCCAAATGCTCAGGTAACTCTAATATGGTTTCACGTAATAGTAGCAGTCACAAGGACCAAACAATAGCCAACGTTTTCTTCTCAAATCTTTAGGGCTTTGTAACCCGGAGGTTCGGTTAAAGGAGCTTCATAAGATGGAAATGTGCTCCAAGAGTCCGACATTGCCTCCTGATGACATCGATCAGTAGTTTGTTTCAAGAGTTTGCCTTGAGACAGTTTTACAGAATATATGATCTCACAAGCACTAGAGTTCCAACATCCTTGGAGCTGTATAGGGAAAAGATGACTTCATAGTTCTCACATGATCTGATTTTTTATAGTTGTTGTTAGATGTACCACATATATACTGAAGTTTTATAAATAGACAAATACCTCAAGATCCCTTTTTGTAAAATTAGATTTATGTGCCATGTATAGGCACCGGGTGATGATGATACATATAAATCTTGTTTGATTTGTAAAAGAGATCTTATTTAATATATTATTTGATTTGTTTTACATCAGGTAGTGTTCCAAATGTTATTATTACCTTGTCACTTGTCAGGGGAGACAAATAACACAACACTTGAACCATGAAAATTGCAAAATATTAGTTTTTTTTTTGGTCGCACTTGCAAAATATTAGTTGATAAAAAGATTATTTCACAAAGTATTAATTTTAAGGCCAAACCATTATTTTATAGTTTAATATACTGGATTATTGTTCAAAAATGTTGATATGGCCGAGTTAGTCTAAGGCGCAGGATTAAGGTTCCTGTCCGAAAGGGCGTGGGTTCCAATCCCACTGTCAACATCAATTATTTTTGGTCAATTTTCTTTTGTAAAGCAACATAACATGTATTTTTTGAATACTAGGCATATAAGAGCTAGAACGAGGGATTTCCAATTTGGTAAATTATTCACAAAGTGAATTTCTTTTTTTTTTTATGAATATTGAATACTTTTGAATTCTTTCAATTTATTAATGCAATATTTAATTCGTTTTTATTGTAAAATAAATGACTATCCATAGTGATGAGTCACCACATACTCAATGTTTTAATCTTACTAGATGAATAGTATGCACGACTTTTTCTTTGACAAATGTTTTAATGTATTTTTTTAGTATGTGTATACTTTTAAAACAAATAATTTTTTATGGTTTATTTTGTAATATGTTTCATTGCTTGTATTTGATCGCGTATTTGATGTTTGAATTTTTAAGTCATACACTGATAAAAGATGCCAACTGATTTTTTTTTTTTTATTATTCACCATTATATTTATAAAAAAAAATATACATTTTGTATCACAATTTGCTGAAGATTGAAGTAAGTAAATTTCTTCTATTTTTGCTCCTAATTTTGTTTCTTGAACTTTGTAGTTTGTTTCTATTTGTTTTAATATATATATCACCCGATTATATATTTTCCTTTACTACTTGAAAATTGTTTCTAATTTTTTATCTTTGAAAATTTGAAGAATTTGATGCTTAATATTCTCAATATACTTCATAACCACAGTGAACATTTTTTATAAGTAAAATTTGTTCCCTTCGGTAACAAGTTAAACAACACATCCAGGCGATCTCCAACATTCTACACATTGAGCTTTGCACTGCTGCAAATTGACACCTTTGGGAAAGAAATCTAACTTCTCTTTTGCCTATTCAAGCAGCCGGTTTAATTAGTTTTGCCAATTCCAAAAAAAAATTCTTAGAATTCTTTATCGACGACCAATGCCGTCCTTGTTTCTTCTCAGTTCTCATCGTCAAAAATAAGCATGTACATCAATCCCAGCAAAACTCTTCGCTTAGTAAAGCAAGATAATAAAAACAAGCAAGCTTCACTTACAAAAAATTGCTCGTCATTAATATATGTAGATGCATGTGGTGTATAGTAAAAACGTATAATATTTGACAATGAACTTTTTTAATATGCGATGAATGACCAGTAATGAAATAAATAAATTCTTTCTCAATCTCCGGTCTCTCAAGTCCCAGCATATGTTAATCAGTAACAAGCCAAACAACCTTGGAAGCTTTCTTGACGGCTACAATGGTGGTGAATCTGCAATAATAAACGCAAAAATCCCTATGCTGTTTTGTCTAGCATTCTCATCTCTTTCTCAACTAATATTGGCTTTAACCTCCCAAACACACCCTTCTTGATATAATGTTTAGCTTTTACAAATTTGATATGCTTTCTTGTAGTGAAAGATTACATGAAAGACACCTATAAAAGTTTGAAAAAAATATATTTTATTTTAGAAGCACATGACATCGATGTAGTAGAAAATAAAAATAAAAAAACCTTCTCTGATTATGTTTTTAGTCCACCCAAGCCTCCAATTTATTCTTCAACTTTAGATGCTTTGAAAGTTATAACAATTAGTTAGAGTTCCCTGATCACATATGTGAATGGATCAAAAGAATATTAACCAAAATCTACATGACTCGCTAAAGATCTTATTAATATAAATGTTGATCGATTCTAAGACTTTTACCAGTTAAGTTTGCGCATATTATAAATGAAAAAAAAAACACTGGATTGATGGCATGAATTGAGCAGTAAAAGTTTCGTTAAGAAGAAAGAACGTTTGACTTCGTTGGATTCACAGACGTAAAAGAGATCCCAACATGCTTGAACAATTATTTTAATACCCGGAGAGAGGATCTATCCATAGATTGCACCTTTTCCAGAGATTAGTTTGGGCCTTTCATAAGTTTGGGATTCCCTGAGTTATAAAAAAAAACATGCTTGAACAATTATTAAAACCATTGTAAGGAGTGAAGAAGAAGAAAAAAAAACTTATGAGGGTCATGTATAAAAATTGACATCGTCAACCACATCGAACTCTTGAAACAATGCAAAGAATTGAGATTCATACATATGTTTTGCAATTTGTAGATTTCTTCGATCATAGAATACTCGTCGGCAACATAATTACATATCCCAACGGAGCAATTAAAAAAATAACAAATCTCAACGGAGCAATTAAAAAAATAACAAATCTCAACGGCTCAAGATGTGCTCTTGGGGTAGACCGTAATCGTAAACATCAAAGAGTTAGTAATTGGAAACTGAAAGTGTTTCTGTTTGATCTGAATCAAATTTTATTCTAAAGTGGGATATATAAGAAGAGGAAGGAGTATAAAAACATTCAAAATTTAGTGGTGCTGCTTTGAAAAATGGTGACTTCGATTCCCATGATTAGATATTTAATGAGTTTACGTTTTTGAGGAGGCTAATAGTAATTAAATTATTATTTTTAAAAAAAAATATTGTATATAGATGATATGTCACAATGATGGGTGTTGATGTGTCATCTACTTGTGAGACACACTCAATTTTTATATAATAGATACATTCCATTAGTTTATGATTTTTCTCTCATTTAATTGTTGTAAAAACATACACATGCATACGTGAATGAATAGAAAGAGGTGTGAATCACTTTCTCTTCCTCTACTTCTCTCTTTATCGTTTACCATCTTCCTCTCTTACATATATATTACCTCTCTCTTACATATATATTAGTTATATTTTATAACACGTTATCAGTACGATCGTTTCTCGATCTATCTGTATATCAGATCTGTCTGTATATCAAGAATATAAGATTTATTTGTATTTAATTTATTTTAAATTTTATTATTTACGAGAAGATATGCACTGTCTTCCCCGATTATTTGTTATGACAGGATGATAGACTCTGCCTTCTCCGAGCCGATCGTTATAATAGGCGCTGCCTTCATGATCGAAATGATCACATGGTAGACTATGACTCCTCAGATCATATTTACGAAGTGGAAGGATAACACCTCCTCCTTATTTAATTTATGTCTATGCACTTAATTTATTTATGGAGTGGGAGGCTAAAACCCCCATCCTTGTTTATTTATTATGGAGTGGTAGTTTTAAAAACTTCTCCGCAAGCAATTGATTGGTAGGTTCTGCCTCCTCATATTGCGTTAAATTATTGTCTTTTGTTATGTCGTTATTATGCCCAAATTTTTATAAATAAATTTTTAGTAAATTAAATGGGTTAAGTTTTGTTATTCAGTAATAATGTCAAATTTGGCAAAGCTCGAGATCGCAACCCTTGACTTGTGTGGAAATAATTATATGTCTTGGGCGGTAGATGCAAGGTTGCATTTAAAGAGAAATGATCTCTTGAGCACTATCGATATGTCGGAAACGACACTATATAAGATAAGGCGAAAGCCATGATCTTTTTACGCCACCACATCTATGATGGTTTATAAGATGAATTCATCACGAGTAAAGATCTTGAAGATCTTTGGAAATGAGTGGTTGAATCTCCAGGCGACATAATTCACCCAAAGGTCGGAGTTGATGTAAATCCTCTTGGTAGCTTAACAAAAATAAACTCGTGATGATAAACCATCAGTCTCGTCCAACTGAGTTAACTCCATTCGTAGGAGAGAATGTTGAGTTATTCACTTAAAGTAAGTGAGGTGGACGAACGAGGAAAAATGATGATGGTTGGGACGTAAAAAGGCAAGGTGAAATCGCTTGCTATAGATGCGGCATAAAACGTTATTGGGTATGCACGTGTCGTACGCCAAAACACTTCGCCGATCTGTATGCCGAATCACAAAAGATCTGAATAACATAACTTGATGTGGCTATTAGTGGTAAACAAAATTATATGATAAAGTTTTGTTTATCAAATGGCTTTTGATGTATATTAACCTTCTTTTTATAAGTTAATGATTTTGTTAATAATTGCATCTCTTATATGTATTGTGGCTTAGAAGATGTCACAATTTGAGATCCATGATGGAGATACTTATCTTGCAGACAGTGCTACGACACATACAATCCTTAGGGATAAAAAGTATTTCTCCTATCTCAAAATGAATGTCTCCGCCGGAAGCGTGAGTACTATAATTGGTTTTGCAAATATTATACTAGGCTCCGGAAGAGCGAGTTTTTCAATGCCAAGGGGTACAGAGTTTGTAGTGCAAGATGCATTATACTCCCTCGAGTCTAAGCAGAACTTATTAAGTTTCCGAGATATCCGGAAAAGTGGCTATCATATTGAGACTATTAATAAGAATGGCATTGAATATCTTTGCATTACAACGGAGAAGAAACATAAGTTGAAAGAATTACCAATGATGTCCTCCAGATTATATTGCACAAAGATAACCATGACTGAATCACATGTTGCGGTAAATCAGAAATTTACCAGCACTTTTAAAGTGTGGCATGAAAGGTTGGGCCACCCTGGTTCAGTCATGATGAGAAGGATTGTGCAAAATTCGAGTGACCACCCATTGAAAAACCAGAAGATTTTTCAATCGGGGGAGTTTTCATGTAAGGCATGTTCTCAAGGAAAACTCATAAGTAGGCCCTCTGATACTCATATATTTCTCCTTTTTAGCATTCATTTATGATAGGTTTCTTGCACTTTTGCACTCATACTTAGAGTTATTGTAGTTTTGTCCCATTTTAGGTTTTAGGACATGTTGCACTAGCATTTGCATGATTCTCGCATATTTGCATTATATTCAGGTTGTTTTGAGTACCTTGGAGCTGTGGAGGATGTGTGGACATGCTGAGGTTCGAAGAGGAGCTTATGGACACTTGGAGAAATTCGGACAAGCAAACATGCGCTGAGATCGAGGCAAAGTTCGAGCAAGGCAGGTCGTTCTAGATGAGATCGACCAGAAGATCGAGGCACTCGGACCGTTTCAAGGAAGAAGAATGGGACTTAGATCGACGGAGACGATCGTGCGACTGTACGGACCCTAAGACATCACGCAGGAATAACAGAGTGAAGATCGAGGCTAAGGATCGATCCAGATCAAATCGACCCAAGGATCGAGCGAGGGGATCGATCTCTGTGCTGAAACGACCAAACGATCGAGCGAGCAAGCCCATTCCCAGTCCGAGATCGAGCAAGATATCGACGACTCAGCTCGATCTCTTCTCTCCAGGCACACCTCCTTATCCACCAGCTCACGTTTTGTCCTCTTATGAGGGGACCATTTCTCTTTTGCTATAAATAGCTAAAACCCTTAATTTTTTCCACATTCCTTTGTCAAGGCCAGCTGTAGATGGTCCTCTTGTCTCAACTCTTCCAGCAACTTATCAGCCAATGCATCTAAAGCTTCTATGTAGAAGACTTGCCCATCAATGGTCGGTTTTTTCAAGATTTTATTGATGTCAAAGTTCAGCTTGATGTCCTTCCCAAGGTGCAGAGAAATCTTGCCATTCTTCACATCAATGATTGCTCCAACAGTTGCTAAGAACGGTCTTCCAAGGATTAGTGGGTCCTTGGGTTCTTCGTCCATTTCTAAAACTACAAAATCCGTGGGTACACTAACATTGCTTATCCTCACGGGAAGGTCTTCAAGCATGCCTACTGGGAGTCTTATACTTTGGTCTGCCAAAATCAGTGGGATTCGGCACTCCTTGAACTTGGTGAAGCCTAGTTTCTTGGCTATTGATAACATGCATATTTTACCCGTTTTTACTATCATAAGTGAGTGCTTTAATAAGCATTTCACTAAGGTTTTGATGCATAAACACTAGATTTCGAGTATTTGGTTGTTCAAGACTCTTTTCAGGTAAACTTAGCAAAAGACGCATATTTTGGAGCAAAATGGACAATTCCGGAAACAGTGCTCAAGGACAGAAGTTCGACATCAAACGAAGGCCTTTCCACCACGAGATCAAGCTCATATTTGGAGACAAGGAAGCCTTATCAGCTGTCTTTCACCACGAAGTGATTTGAGGACAATCCCACGGTTGGATCTCAAGTTATGGAAGAAGCAAGAAGGC
>JAHZTW010000001.1:15280495-15311395 GCA_020283515.1 Alliaria petiolata | reverse complement strand
TTAGACTCTAGTTCTTCAAGGGCTAATCCTCACAAGAACAACTAGATTCTACACGCCTCACAAGCTCTCTGAATCCCTCAAAAGAACTTAGTAAAAACGCAGGAACAACTTTTATTGCAAAGAGAAAATTTTTGAAACAAAAATAAACTTTCTTGATTAATAACTTGGTGAATTGAGAATACAAGGTAGATGAGTTTTTATATTGCTCAGGACAGATGAAATAAACGGTAACTAAATTAAATGAAAGGAACAAATATGGGATTTGTTCTTAACTCTGTTCTCCTAGCCGTTAGGCTTTAATGTTCCTAGCCGTTTGGCTTTAAATGGGAGGCGATCTTGACTTGTTCTGGTGTGGTAAGGCTCGTGTAGGCTTCAGTGGACAGAGATGAGGTCGAATATAATGCCTTAGGTAGACATTTATACACGGTTTCTTTATATAGCTAGGCGGATGCTTCTTTTGGATGGTTTGGTGGTTTTGGTGGATTGGATGGATCTTCTTGGTTAAATGTGGGCTGGGATTGAACCAAGGATGGTTTGTGAATCTCCTTAGCTTCCATAGATGACGAGGGTGGGTCGAATGATATGTTTTTATAACATATGTTCGGACTTTCCTTAAATAGCTCATTTGGTCTCTTGTTTGGTTTAAGACCTTTGTCTTCAGTTCTGAGTGGTTTCTGACATGGTGTAGCTCGATCAGGGGGCTCTCCTGAGTGTAATGATCGGTGGTGTGTTCTCCTTAGCTCTTTAGCTTCTTCAAACACAGCTACAAAGTCTCCTTCTCCCTCAGCTTAAAGCTTAGCTCCATCATCTCTGGCTCCACGATTCCTCTCTTTGTTAGCTCATGATGTATAAGCATCCATGCTTATATCATCAGCGATCCCTCATCCCTCTGTGGTGCCATTCGATCCATCATCACTTCCCCTTTGATCGTCCAACAAGAGGGAGCGTGAAACCCAGCTTGTTTGACACCATCTCGGCTCAAGTCTTGTGGATTCAAGCCTTGTTATACCATCCCTATCCATTGATCTGTAAGAGAGAGCGTGAAAGCCAGCTTATAGATCCCATCTTCCGCCTGCCAAAGGCTCACCACCGAGTCTTATATCATCTGGTATAAGAGCTAAAGGTTCCACCTTTGGTTTTTCTTACCCTATCCTTTTCGATTCATTCATATTTGTTTTTGTTTTGCTTTGTGTTTCTACTTTGTTTCTTCATCAGAAAACCCATTAAATTTGTGCTTGTTTGTTTCATTAGGTTGTTTAGGTTATGTTAAATCATAAAAAAAAAACTCCAAAAGAATTGAATCTGTTTTGCTTGCTCGTTTTGTTTATTTGCTTTCATTAAACCCTAAAACTCCCAAAAAGAGTTACCGATTGTTAAGTTGCTAGCTTTTTTATTTCTGTTGTTTTAGTTCCGTTTTATAAGCCTTAAAATCATAAGAAGTTGTTTCTGTTTGCCTTTGTTTCATTTAGTAATCAAAAAGAAAAGCATAAAAAGTTTGTTTCAAGTTGTTGCTATTTAATTAGTTCAGTTTAAGCAATTGGTGAATCCGCTTGATAGTTTGAATAAGCTAGTTATTTATGTTTTGTTTAAGTCTTGTTTTCCGTGGTACTTTGATCTGTTTGTTAAGTCTTGTAAGGTTTTAAAAATACTACAAGCACCATGACTGATGGAGAAGGAGTTCCCCAAGACGCCATGGTACAAATGATGGCAGCCTTGAGAGAGGAGCTAACAAACATGGGCCAGCAAATGGGCACTATGCGCCAAGATTTTGGAGGTAGGATTGACCGGATGGAGGCTCCACCGAGGAGAGCCCCGGTCAGAGGAGAACCTGTGCATCAGAACGGCCATGAAGAAGAAATGTCGGACTTAGAAGATGATGTTCATGACCCTCTCATTCACCGTCACCAGAGGAGACAAGATCCTCTAAGGAGAAACCCAGCAAGAGAAGTAGATTTTCGTGAACAGAATCATAAGCTTAAACTAACACCTCCTACTTTTGCAGGAAAATCAAATCCAGAAGTATACCTGGATTGGGGGAGACGGCTAGAGCACATCTTTGAGTGTTATGGGTACGTGGAGCGCAAGAAAATGGTTGTGGCAGCATCAAACCTCACTGAAAATGCACTCTCATGGTGGGACAGGAGCGTAGCCGAGAGGAGAAGGCAACGTTTTGGACCAGAAGCTACATGGAGTGACATGAAGTTCCTCCTATGACAAAGGTATGTCCCTGAACACTATCATAGAGATTTGCAGAAACGTTTTCGCAAGTTATCTCAAGGAACCAGGAGCGTAGATGAGTACTTTGAGGAGTTTGAGAAGTTAATGAACTCACTGGAGTTAGAAGAATCCAAGGAAGCCTTAATGGCTCAATTCATAGACGGCTTGCAAGAGAGAATTGCAAGAAAGGTGGAGAGACTCCAATACAGTGGAATGCACGAGCTGTTGCATCTTTCTGTACAAGTGGATCAGCAGATCAAACGCAAGATAACTAACACCAGCCGTAACAAATCAACTCAACCATGGGCATCAAGCAGTTCTAGACCGCTAGACAAAGGCAAAGCCGTGGAGATTGATTCAATATTCAAAGGGAAAAACACTGAAGCTCCAAAGTTCAACCGATCAGAGCAAGGTAAGTTCCCTAGTACTAATCAAAGAACTCGTGATATAACATTTTTTAAGTGTCAAGGCAGAAGACACATGGCTAGAGAATGCCCAAACCAGCGAGTGATGATTCTCACGCGTAGTGGAGACTATGAGTCTCAAGATGAATAAGATGATGATGCTAGTGAGCAAAGTGACGAGATTGAGTACCCTGACACTGGTGAGATGCTAGTGACCAGAAGAGTGCTAAGTGTCTTAGTCAACCCCGAAGAGAAGGTACAACGGGAGAACATCTTTCATACAACATCTACCATCAAGGGAAAGGTATGTAATCTGATTATAGGTGGTTCTTGTACTAATGTGGCTAGCAAGTATATGGTGGATAAATTAGGACTAGAGAGGACTAAGCATCCGAGACCATGTAAGCTAAGGTGGCTCAATGATTGATAGACTCATAATTTAGCATGTTTTAGCACTCATTTAGGATAGTTTTGCATGCACTTATGCATTCATTTAGTCACTTGGTCTCATTTGCATTCATATTAGAGTTTAGGGAGTCTTATCCTAGCTTGTTGCATATTTGTACATTTGAAGTCTTTATTAGGTGTTTTGGAGGCTAGGAGGGCCATGTGGAGCTTCATGGATGATCAAGGGAGAAAGAGAAGTGGCTAGATGAGAAGTAGAAGTCTTCTGGGCATATCGAGCTTCAAATAGACCTACACAGCTCGATATGAAGTTCAAATGACGAAGGACTGACAAGCACGTTTTTACGCTACTTGGGTCAATGTCCCAACACTGTCAACCGAAAGCAGTATAGTGTATGGGGTATCAAACCATTTTGGGAGCGTTAGTGAACAGATCGGTCATATCGGTGTCATAGTTCAAGCTCGAAATGGATAAAGATTGAACATTTACTACTAAAAACAACTAAAAAATAGATCTTGTGTCACTCAGGACCCTAAATAAGAGAATTTTAAGAGTATCAAACAGGAAATAAGTATTTGAACGGTAAAAAGATAAGCTTTCAAGGTAAAAGAAGGATCTTGATAAGTATCATGAACTAGGTGACTCTCGGTTTGTCTATCAAGCTAAAGCTTTTGGATCACATCAAGACTTGGTCTTTTGATGGTGATTCTTAGGTAAAGGGATCCTCAAATTGTTTAGCCCATGGCGTTTGGGTCTAAACTCTTTCAAACTCTATCACCATAGACTAGCTCTTGCATAGTGGTACAATAGAAGAAACAAGCATCTACAACGTCCCTATTGAACCGTAAGACTCTTAGAAATATGGTTAGTCTTAGCCTAAGAAATCAAACTCTTGTTCATGGATCCGGCTAAGCAAGCACGTGGCGTTCGTGTCAAGCCGCCTGTGGACTTTAGGCTAGATGGCCAGACTAGACCAAGCTTTGGGAATAATAAACAAGAAAGAATCTAACTTTATGTTTTAGCTAAGCAAGAAATATAAACCCGAGAGTCCCTTGGTCCTTTCAACCCATCAAAGTCCTAAAAAGACTACTCACAAGTCATTCGAGAAACCTCAAGATCTATAAGGATGAGAGGGTAACTCATGGGCTGCAAGATAGTCAAAAAGAAGAAAAGAAAGAAACTTTTAAGAAAATAACACTAAGCTTATAATACTTAAAACTTCAAGATTGCTTAAAAATCAAAACTTTGAAACAAGCTTCAATGGTGAAAATATAAAATAGTTCTCGGTTTGAAAGAGAAGACAGAAAAGTAAAACTAGAAAGTGTGATGAAAGGATAAGAGTGGAGGACAAATATTTATACATAAAAGAGGAAAAACCTAAAACGTTGGGACCACTTTCCCAAAATGGTACTATTTTGGACTTTAGCGTTTTGGGCTCAAGTCGTGGTGAGCAAGCCGATATGCTAACTCTTCTAGTTCTTCGGGCAGTCTCCATGTCGGGCAAGTCATTTCGGGATCATGTCGTGAAGGCTCGCCTTCCTTGTTACTCGAATCGGGTACTTTCCGTTGCCTTGCTCCGATATCCGTCTTCATGGAATCCTTTTGCTGGATCTTCGCTCCGAGGTGTTCCTTTCGGAACTAAGTCGCTGCTACTCGTGGAGGTTCGTCGTGCGCTTGTCCATATCGGGCACTGGGTCGCGATCCATGCTCGATATCATCTGTTCGTCCTCCATTTGTGATCTCCCTTCTTGGTTTTTTCTTCGGACCATCCTAAGCACCTGAGAAAACACTCCAAACATGCAAGACTATGCAGAAACCTAACCTAATGCATCTAAACCTAACATGAGTGAATATGTGATGAAAACTAAGGTGAAAGTGCAAGAATGAAGTCCTAACTAGCATGAAATGTGTGCTAAAAGCATGCAATTTACAGAGATATCAACACCCCCAAACTTGCCTTTTTGCTTGTCCTCAAGTAAAAGCCAACCGGAGGGGTGAGGTTTTAAAAGAAAAGATGTAAGTTTGAATCCAAAACGCCATTTAAAAGAAATCAAATCAATGTCTACCTATCCAAAAAGTCTTAGCCACATTCATCTCAAAATCAAGCAAAATCAATCCCAACTTAGATGCACATTCAAATTCCCAATTCCCTTTCACATTCATTAAGAAATTTAAAACGTGGATCTCATTCATACCTGTCAATCAACTCACTTGGTTCAGGGTAAGGTAACGAGCTAAATATGAATCGTAGTGCAAACAGGTTTAGTGTTTAAGTGGGATCACTCATGAAAGGAACCTTCTTAATGCAAAATGCTAAGGGTAAAAACCAATGGATGCATACAAGGCTAGACTTCCATCTACCCAGAACATCTATTTTGTTTCCTACCCTAATCTAAACTGCTCCCTCCTAAGCTACCCTTTGTTTTGGCATTTCGCCTTACACCCGATATTACTCTTCGATGTTACCTTTTCTGGTCATTTTCGGGGGACTTCTTCTTTGTTGGAGATCGGTTTCGGCTTTCTGTCTCCTTTGTTGCGTTCATGCGTTTCACCTTTGGTGTTGTTGGCCAGTTTTAGACTTTGTTGATTGGCCTTGTTTTGCTTTTATTTGGAATCGCCTTTTTCTTCTTTTGGTTTCGAGCCTCATTTGTTGCCGCCATCTCTTTATTCGTGTCCCCGTCTGACTCAGTGGTTTTCTTCTTTCCCCTTTTTTTTGTCAATGTATCATTAACCGGAACCCACCCTCTTTTCCTAGTCTAACCAGCAATATCGGCCTCTAATTTCGGTATCAAGCCGTTTCAGTATCTATACCACTTAACCTAGTGTTGACTCGAGATGTGAGCCAACGTCTACATGGAAATCTAACCTTGTCGATCTAAACCCAACACTTTTTTCCTAAGAAGATTCGAAAATGGTGCAAAGGCCTCACATGCTCTCACAAAAGTGTTTATGGCTTAAAACGAAGGTGTAGGTTTTGGGTGTGGTCTGGTACTTGGACTAGCAGAAGAGTGGTCAAAAGGAAAGAGAGTCCAAGTGAAATCTATGAGTTGATCGACAAATGTGAACAAGATAATTAAATTTTAATTTTAACGGTTCAAGTTCATTAGGGAAATGGTTCAAATCGCAATGCATCAAGCTAAAACCGAATTTCACAAGACAAATTCCAAATGTGGTGCTGCCTTAAGCTCAGTCTAATTCCAAATGCATCAAACAAACAAGAACTAAGGCATAAATGGCTATTTACAAGGATTCATCATACTTAACACCCTATGCGAATGCTTATGAATCCAAAATGAATGCATCTAGACTCAATCATAATATGGGAATGCAACTACATGAATCTTTTTGTGGGATGAATTTTCAAAGTTTTTCAATTTTTTTCGTGTTTTTCTATGCAAATTTGATGAATGCATGATGTCTAATCTAAGCGAGTGCATGTACTACATACTCCCCATAACTTAAATCACACAGTCTCTGTGTGATAGAAGAGAGGAAGAATACGGTCCTAGGAAAAATGTGAAATTTCAAGCAAAATGTAAAATTTAAAGAAAAAGAAAATGCTTATGTATAGTAGTTTGGAGTGGTACCTCATTACTCAATGTGATGTGAGGATGTGGTGTCCTCACTGGTTGAGAAGGAAGGGTTGTCCGATTCCGGTATCGGGGAATTGCTCGCACGCCTCTTCCTCGATATGCCCTCATCCTGGCAGGAATGCCTTCCTGGATTACTTAGCTCGTGCTCCCTTGGCAGGAACGAGAAGGAATGCCTCTCTTGAAGCATTTGGCTGTCTACTTCGTCAGACTCTTCTTCTCCTTCTCCTCCTTGTTCCCCGGATGACATATCGGCTTCAAGCCGTGGTGATGGTGTCGACCCCTTCAACTTCGAGGTGAGCGACTTGATCTGGCCCTTCAGACCCTTCACGTGTTCCTTAATCCCCTTCACCGTGGAGACTAGCTTCTTAATTGAGCGATCCTGCCATTTGCAGTACCGCTGGAGTACGTTGATCCGATCGTGAGCCGTCTTGAGGGTTCGGTGCGTCGCACTCGTGATTGGATCGAAATAGTAACGATCTGCTCCATAGAGAGGGAAACCATACTCGTCCGTAGGGTCCTCGTAGTCGTCTTCATTTTCTCCTTCCTCCTCAGCAACTATATCGGCTTCCTCCCGATATTCTTCCTCGTATTCCCCATAGAAGTCAGCTCCATAGGAGAGAAGATGCCCGTCCTGAGGCTCGAAATCCAGATGCTGAGGTTCCCTTATCGTGGTCAGGTATGGGTTGGGCAGAAACATCACGGCCGCTCTGTCTGAAGGAAGGGTGAACTGATATCGGTGTCCGTGCCGATATGGCTTCCCGAGAAATTGACACTTCTTCAAATAGTCGATGTCTATCCAGCGAATCCCGTGCGTTGGCTCCTCGAGATCGGCACCAGCTCCCTTCCATTTCGGGTCTCTTGAATAAACTCTACCAGGCCGTCATCCATTATTTCCAGCTCTTTGGTCAGGACAGCTCCACACTCCTTTCTTGCAAAGAATGTATGTGCAATGGCTCTTTGCACATACCTCAAGGCTGGGTGCCTTATATTGGTGCTCTTGTTCACTCCGGGCTTATAAGTGCCTACCCCAATGTGCCCCCACAGTGCCTCCAGCTCCTCCCTTTCGATGTTGAGGGTCATCTCTCGCATATCGCCTTGGCTGAATCCGAATATCGACTCCAGTTCCCGAAATGACATTCAGTGAGTCTCGCTCCCAAACTTGAAGCGGATGTAACTGTCACCGTCTTCTTCTGGAGTCTCTTCTCCAAAGGTGTAGAAGGTTACCTCCAGCGTTGCAAGGAACTGGAAGGTTGCCTCGTCGTGAGACGCATAGGCGTTTTCCATGAATTTTCTCAGACCCATCGCATCGAAAAGGATCTGGCAGTCTTCGTAGATGCCCAGCTCGACCATTGTCTCCTCATGGGGGTAGCGTGTGGCCTTGAACTCCATTCGCCTGAATGCTGCACGCATATAACCAGTGTGGGTCGGGGGTTCGCACTACTTCTTCCCGATGCACGCATGGGTGAGCGCACTGTAGCCGCTCGGCTGGAGCTTCCTACTGGTCTCTTTCCTTGTCTCTTTTCCGTCTGGTATTCCCTTGATCTCCCAAGAATAGCTCCGCTTCTTGTTGCTTCTACCATTGTACCTAACAATCAAAAACACTCGAAAGTGTGTAAGCATAGGGGAAAACACTAAGAGCAAAGACTATCTTGCATGCATGCTTAATCTTAAGGTAACTCTATTCATGACTAAAGAGACCCAAGCAAACATATTCAAATTATTACTAGATCGGGAAAAATCCTAAATCGAGAAGGTGAAGAATGTTATTTATAAGTTATTTCTCACAGATTCAGATTTTAGATAAGCATCCATTAAACAAAAGGTGGAAAAAAAGGGATCTCCAGAATCTTAACATTTCAAAAGAGTTTAGCCATGAAGCTATTTTTCAGAAATAGAAATGCTAAAATTCTAGAAAATCCTACAAAAAAAAACCCTAAGTTTTATGCAAAAACTATCTACCAAATATTCCTCCATCAACTCTCAAATCCCTAATGCAGCGAATTCGAACAATCCTAAGTAATGCTCAATCATATCGTTCTATAGAATATTTTTACCTTAGCATGATATCTGCAAAAACTCTTAGAAGGATGCACGGAATCGAGTTGCGAAATTAAAAGCTAAAGACAATTTTCTGGGGTTGAGAGTGATGGGGAATGAAAACGAGAGAGGCAATAGCTTTTATAAAGAGGAGACATGGGGAAGAAAAGGGTTTGACTAGGGTTTCTTGGTTTGGGGGATATTTGTCGGTTAACCCCAACCAAGCATTCATGCCTTATCCGGAAAAGTGGGCCATAAATTTGAGCGCTTTTCTCGGATTGGCCAAGTCCAAATACCCTATTACCTGGACGGCCATATCGGGTTGACTCCGATATGGTATGACTGATGTTTCGGATATCGGCTGGTTCCCGATATGTTACCCCAGTGAGGATTGTTTAGCTTGGGCTTCGTTCCATATCGGCTACGCACAGTTGTGCTAGCTCGACATGAAATGCCCTGGGGTAATATCGTGGTGTTAACCCGACATTACATCCCGTTATCGTGCTAAACAATTCCCACATTGGTTTTAGCTCCTCTTATGTGTGAGTGATCTCACCATATCTTTCATGGTGTCCTGAAATCACTAAATTAGATTAGAAAAAGCATTAATATGTACATGTTCGAAGAACTAGAAGAGTTAGCTTTTCTTTTGAGTCACTTAGGTTGACTTTTCTTGATCACTTTTTAGTGTGAAAGGGGGAAACGAACACCCCTCGATCCCGTGGGAGGATCCTTACTTTCCTTTATCGTCGAGATGAAATCAGCCAGAGATACATTGGAGGTTCCCTCTTTGCTTGCCTTAGAACCCTTTTGATTGGTCAAATCGGTGTCTTTTATCACCTTAAGGTAAGCAAAGGGTCTAACCTTTCCCTTGCATTTCAGCTTGTATCTCATCTCACCACCAGCAGAGAGAACAAGTTTGAGAGTCATACCTTCCAGAAGATCTCCGAGGGTTGGTCCTTTCACATAGGACTTCTTGCAAGTGATTACCCTTTTTGGTTCTTCTACGGCTTCTTCTGGTTGTCTTTCGAACATTGCATTGAGGCAGACTCCATCAAAGCTAGCTCCATCGTAGCATATTTCTAAGGATGGATCTTTGGTCTTCTAAATCTTCTTCTTGAGCACAAGTGAGTATGCATGTTCCTTCTCATTGATTCTCTTCCCTTTGGTGTCAAAGTGCATTACCAGGCTTCCGGTTAGTCTCAGCTCCACCTTGCCGCTTTTGCAATCAAACATGCAACCGGCAGAGGCTAGGAAAGGTCTTCCCAACAGGAGAGTTTCCTTGACATCTTGGTCCATTTCTATCACCAGGAAGTCCCTTGGCAGTAGCACGTTCCCAATCATGAGAGGTAGGTCCAGCAGCTTCCCAACAGTCTTTCTTTCACTCCCATCGGCCAGTGATAACGGCTTCTTGCAGTCGGTATAAGTGTTGTAGCCGAGACGCTTAGCCGTGGCTAGACTCATCACGTTGATGCTTGCCCCGAGATCACACAAACAGTTATCAAAGGTGATTCCTCCGAGTGTGCATGGCAGAGTGAACGACCCTGGATCTTCGAGCTTCTTCACTACTAAGGCTTCTTCCTTAGGTTTCTCTTCACGAGCTGCTGCATTCCTCCCTATTGTTGTCATTGCATCAGCATAGAGCGTGTCCTTCAGAGCTACTAGGAAATCTGGAATGGGCTTGGTCTCGTCGGCATTGTTGAAGAGATCTTCAACTTTTTTCAATGTTTCGATCAATTCGGCCTCTTGTTCCTCTATGAGACGCTTCTTATGCATCTGGGGGTATGGTATTGGCGGTTTGTAGACTCGCAGGAATGGTGCTTTCTCTTCAGGGATCGCCAAATTTTTAGAACTCCCTCCCCTTCTTAGGATGTCGATGTCCTCATCGACTGGAGCCCGTTTTGGAGAAGTGATTTCGAGTAGATCCCGTTTTTTCTCGTCGAAAGTGGTGATCATTTGGCAATACTCCTTTGGATTCATGACGGATTTTTCAGGAAGGTTGCTTGTTTGGCTTGTAGATGCAATGCCTTTGTTGTTTTCAAGTGTCTTGACACGAGCGGTCAAAGCTTCAATCTTCCTGGATAGTTCCGTGTGGACACCATCAATCTTGTTATGCACTTCAGCAAAATGTTTGTGTATATCCGCCTGGATATGTGTTTGACCTTGGAAAAGTTGCTTTAGAGTGCCTTCCAAGTCGAAACCAGCTTGAGCAGGTGGGTTGCCTTGTTGTTGTTGGAATCCAGGAGGTGCACCGGTTTGTTATCGTGGCTGGTAGCCGTTTTTTTTCTGGAACCGCGGTACAAAGCCTTGTTGATTTGTGTACGACACGAATTGTTTTGCGCCTCCTCCTTGTTGCTGAGGGTAGGTTTGGTCCTGTGGATTTGCGACGTTCGTGCTTCGGTAGGAGAGGTTGTTGTTGGGTCTCCAAGTGTTATACCCTCCTTGAGCGTTGATGTAGTTAACATCTTCATACTGAACGTCGTCCCCTTCTTGGACTTGAGTGAGTTCTTCCACGAAATGGACTTCTTTTTGAGTTTGGACATGTAGTAACTTGTCAAGCTTCTCGTTGAGCTCTTTGATCACTTTCCGGCTTCCATCCACTTCTTCTTTGGAGCCACGGTTGGACCTGTCATAGTCTTCGTGGTAAGAGGAGTCACTCTGAGCTAAGTTTTCAACTAACTCGAGACCGTCTCCAACGTCTTTTGCTAGGAAATTTGCATTGCTCGCTGTATCGAGCAGCATCCGAATCTTGGGAATGACACCTCGGTATAGTGTACTGAGGAGTGATTTTTGGCTGAATCCATGGTGAGGGCACTGAGTGGTGTAACCGTTGAATCGCTCCCAGGCTTCACCAAAGGTCTCGTTGGATTTCTGAGTGAACCCACTGATTTCGTTTCTCAATCGGGCTGTCCTCGATGTGGAGAAGAACTTTGTCAGGAAAGCCTTCTTGCAATCTGCCCACGAGGTGATGGATCTGTGGGGCAGAGTCTTTTCCCATGCGTGTGGTTTGTCTCCCAACGAGAAGGAAAACAAACGCAGCTTGAATCCATCTTCGCTTACTCTGTTGATCTTGGTCATGGCGCACACACGATCAAACTGGTCGAGATGGTCAAGTGGGTCTTCCAAGGGCAGACCGAAGAATCGGTTATTTTGCACCATGGAGATGAGACCACGTTTGATCTCGAAGTTGTTGTTCTGCACTGGTGGTGGCTGGATACCGTGTCGGCTTGCGGTCGATATCGGTGCATATCCCGCACCGATTTGCCTCACAGCTTTTGGAGCAGCTGCAACACCAGGCTGTCCTTGAATGCCTTGTACGCCTTGTTGACCTTGTGGTCCTTGATTGTCTTGTTGGCCTTGTGCACCGGCTACGCCCGCAGCTCCTTGAGCACCTTGTTGGTTTTCCATCGTCACACGGTTTACAGTTTCGGCTTGTTCCCGATTTCGTCTGGCTGATCGTTCGAGCAGGTGGATATCGTCTATTCGGGGAACAAGATTTGTTGTACCGTGTGAGCGTAGGTTCATATACCTGTCAAAACAGATATATATACGAGTAAAAGTGTTAAATAACTTGTAAAAATTGAAACTTGTCCTTATAACGACCTAGTACCAAAATGACTAAACTTTCTCCCAAACGGCAACGGCGCCAATTGACAAACGCGTTTTTACGCTACTTGGGTCAATGTCCCAACACTGTCAACCGAAACAGTATAGTGTATGGGGTATCAAACCATTTTGGGAGCGGTAGTGAACAGATCGGTCATATCGGTGTCATAAGTCAAGCTCGAAATGGATAAAGATTGAACCTTTACTACTAAAAACGACTAAAAGATAGATCGTGTGTCACTCAAGACCCTAAATAAGAGAATTTTAAGAGTATCAAACAGGAAATAAGTATTTGAACGGTAAAAAGATAAGCTTTCAAGGTAAAAGAAGGATCTTGATGAGTATCATGAACTAGGTGACTCTCGGTTTGTCTATCAAGCTAAAGCTTTTGGATCACATCAAGACTTGGTCTTTTGATGGTGATTCTTAGGTAAAGGGATCCTCAAATTGTTTAGCCCATGGCGTTTGGGTCTAAACTCTTTGATTCTCTATCACCATAGACTAGCTCTCGCATAGTGGTACAATAGAAGAAACAAGCATCTACAACGTCCCTATTGAACCGTAAGACTCTTAGACAGATGGTTAGTCTTAGCCTAAGAAATCAAACTCTTGTTCATGGATCCGGCTAAGCAAGCACGTGGCGTTCGTGTCAAGCCGCCTGTGGACTTTAGGCTAGATGGCCAGACTAGACTAAGCTTTGGGAATGATAAACAAGAAAGAATCTAACTTTATGTTTTAGCTAAGCAAGAAATATAAACCCGAGAGTCCCTTGGTCCTTTCAACCCATCAAAGTCCTAAAAAGACTACTCACAAGCCATTCGAGAAACCTCAAGATCCATAAGGATGAGAGGGTAACTCATGGGCTGCAAGATAGTCAAAAACAAGAAATGGAAGAAACTTTTAAGAAAATAACACTAAGCTTATAATACTTAAAACTTTAAGATTGCATAAAAATCAAAGCTTTGAAACAAGCTTCAATGGTGAAAATACAAAATAGTTCTCGGACTACCTAGCGCAATACAAACCAGGCAGAGCGAAGGAAGAATATGTATTGGGCATCTGTATCGACCTGCACAGCCCGATACAGCCAATGAAGAAAACCTTTCGCAGCATATTGACCTAAGCAGCTCGATATGGTGCTCAATCCGAAGCTGAAAACCAGGTCAATACCCGGTTTGTTCTGGGTTGACCCGGTTGCGCACTGTTCACTATAATTATCAAAAACCTAATTTTTCTTGAGGACCTATGGTTCTTGCTTAGAAACACATTCCTCTCTTGGATTCTAAGCAATTTGTAAGATCTTTTTAAGAGTATTTGTAATAAAGAGTTTATCTTTATTAATCCTTAATCTTCTTTATCTCTAATAATGTTTACCAACATCTCTATCATAGGATTTGGGGGTTTGATCACGATTAGTGTTTATTCCCTTAGGATATAAGGATGGGTTAGATTTAGGGTGTTTTAGGAATTAATTTTGATGTCTATGATTTGATCTTCTCATTTCCCTACTTGTTTAGTGATCCTAATGCTAGTTTAACCATGATCATGCTAAAACTAGACCTTAGGGAATTTCTGATATACTCATATATTTCGTGAATTCTTCATGCATTTAGGATATATTTTCATTCATATTGCATTCATTTTTAGATTAATTGTAACTTTTGTTCCATTTTAGGTTTTAGGACATGTTGCATTAGCATTTGCATAGTTTCTTACATATATGCATCATTTTCAGTTTATATGGTGTACATGAAGCTGTGTTGGATGATGAGCATGGACAAGGAGATGAAAGAAGAGCTTAAGAGTTGATGGGAGTCAAGGAAGAAATCAAACAATGGAAGAAAAGCAGAGATCGACCCATAGATCGACCTGCCCTGCCCGTTTCAAGTTGGATCGAGCTGGAGATCGACCTAGCCCAGGCGTTTGAAGTTAGGACCCAGAGATCGACCTGCCCTGCTCGTTTCAAAGAACAGATCGACCCTAAGATCGACCCAACTGGTCGATCTTCCATTACCAGTTTTTTCTTCTTATTTTGGTCAGCTCACATTTTGTCTTTTTGTGAGGGGACCAATATTTTTGGACCTATATAAACAACTTGACCTATTTTCTTAGGTCATACACGTTTTTCTTACTGTCTTCCCCATTTTTAGATCTAGCCACCATTGTAGGGCAAAAACCTTAGTTTTGTAAAGTTTGGATTTATTTTTATGCCAAGTACTTCTCTTTTAAAGCTTTAATCTTTCTTCTTTGCTAATCCAACCATGCTTAACACCTCTTATCTTATGATTAAGAGGGGTTAGAACATGATTAATGAGTAGTCTTTCTTGGATTTGAAGATGAGTTAGATTAGAGAGATTTAAGTGGAAAGCTTGGTGTTTGGGACTTAATTTCATAAAATCTTTTTCTCATTTTGTGTTCCTAGTGTTAGATTAGCATAAACCATGTAATCTAAATACAAGGGCATTTCTCACCCACAAAGTGTTTGATGAAATGCCCCAATTAACAAAATGAAGAGATTTACCTTTTTATACCAAGATGTTGGTTGTCTAAAAGGTTTATTGATCCATTTAGGATTATGTTCTCCAGCTTTGCAAATCTTCCCCTTTAGTAATGAGAATTATGTATTGGGTTGAGGATTAACTTTTTGATTAGTACCACCTAAGTTGGGAAAGTCTAAGTGAGATTCATATATCTAAAAATGAGAATTGTTGGAGTATGAACATCAAGTTAGCCATCTTAATCATCTTATTCAATTATCCCATCTTTGAATTCTTGCCTTTTATTTCTTGCACATTTCTAATTTAGTTTCCTTTCTTTGAATTTAGTCTTTCTTATTGCTTATTTAAAGTCTTATAGCTTATTACTTGTGCAAGGTTCGATTTTTATGCATTGTTCCCATTTTAATTAGGATGTTAGAAACTTCTCTCTTTGATTGTGCGTAGATTAGATAGATTTATGCATTCGTAGTGCTTTTAATCTTTACCCCTTTGGATTGATACATAAAATACTACAATGACAAGAGTAGTAGAGTTTTGGGAATTGATTGTTAGAACCTAAAAAAATCCTACTATCAATTTGTCGATGTTGCCATTGGGGTGTAGCATTAACCATTAGGATTTTGAATCTATTTGAGACTAAGCTTTTATTTTACATTGTTTTATCATCTCTTTTGAAGATGATGAATTTTTTTCTTATTTTTTGGTACTAACTTGTGTTCCTTGGTTCTCTTATTCTTTCAAAGGTATCAAACTAAAGAGAAGAGACATGGAAAGGCAAGATCACTTGAGGTGTTGGAGAAGAACAACCAAAGAAGCATTCTCCCAACTCCACAACCTCAAGAACGTGTATCTACCACTACCTAAGCTCAAGAGAACAAGCCAACAATTGGGAGCTTTGATACTCCTCACTATCATGGGCTGAGATTTGGAATCCATCCTCCTCCAATAGAAGCCAATGCCTATGAGATCAAGCCAAGCTTTCTAAGGTTAATTCAATGCTCTAAGTTCTTAGGGATTAAAATGGAGAATCCTTATGATCATTTGAACTCCTTTGAGAGGTTGTGCAACAGGTTTAGCATTGAAGGTATGTCCAAAGATAGCATCAAGCTCATTCTATTTCCATTCTCACTTGGAGAAAAGGCGCACCAATGGGAGAGAGCTATACCATCTCATTTGGTCAAATCTTGGGATGATTGCACAAGAGTCTTCCTTCAAAGGTTCTATCCCACACAAAAAACAGTCCAAATTAGGAGAGACATTTTGAGCTTCAAGCAAGGCATCCATGAGAACTTTCATGAGGCATGGGAGAGACTTAGAGGATACACTCGGGATTGTCCACATCATGGGTTCAAGAAAGAAGCAATCCTTAACATTTTCTATTGGGGAGTTGCTAAGGATCACAAATGGACATTGGATGTAGCTAGCAAAGGGTATTTTGCAAACCTTACAATGGAACAAGGAGAGCTACTTGTTGAGAACTTGGCTAAGAGTGATGCAAGCTACTATGACGTGCATGATACAACACCTCTAAAGAGATCATGTGAAGAGTCAACATGGAAGGACTTGCAAGATAAATTGGAGCACATGGAGAAACTCATACATGCGCAACAAAGAGGAGTTGATTTGGCTCATGAGCAACACCAAGAGAGAGACAATTTCATGGTCAATATCCCACGTTCTGTGCAACAAGGTCAAGTCTCTAGTTCTCTTTCTCAAAAGGCCATTCAAAATATGCTTCAGCGAATCCTACATGGTCAAGAGAATAGAGCTATGATAATGGATAAGGAGTTGAATGAGATCCATACCAACATGGGTAGTCTACAAGAGGATTTTAACTCCAAATTTGAGACTATAGTGTAACAACCCCATTCCCACCTCTCCCCCACCACTCACCTCATTACCACTCACCTTACCTAATTTCCCACTCTCACCACCTACTTAGCAACTCAATTCCCACATTCTCCTCTCCTCCTTCCCTATATAAACACCTCCTCACCCATCATCATTTCTCACACCAAAGAAAATCCTCTTCTCGTCTTCTTAAACACCACCAAAACGTGTTCTTCTTTCTATAGCCTTGTGCGCTTCTAGTTTTGCAAGTCTGAGGACACCATCGGGATCTAGACGTCGAGACGAAGCTGTAGACACCAAAATCATCCAATTCTGACACCGTACGAGTCCTCACGCGCCGTTTGAAGTTCGGAGAGTGTGACTCACGCGCCACCGTCCTTGGCCGGAACCGCCGCTAGAGTCGCCGCCCGCCGTCACCGGAGCAACCGCTGGAGCCACCGTCCACCGTCGCCGACCGCTACCGTTGACCGGCGTTGACCACCGTTGACCACCGTTGACCGGCGTTGACCAAAACGAACCGTTGACCGAATCGAACCGTTGACCGAACCAGACCGTTGACCAAACCGTTAACTTTGACCGGTTCAAACCATTATCCGTTTTTCGTCGTTCGAAGGCCGTTCCCACTCGATTTTCCGTGCTGATCTCATATTTGACATCCGTTTAAGCATCTGTAATTCAGAACCACAGTTATCCGAATTTTGCTAAGGTGAGGACTGGTTGTGATTGATCTCTCGTATATTCGTACTTGTTTTAGTCTGAGTAGTCCTTTGTTAATGCGCGCATACCTACGCTGTATCTATATGAATACACGTATTTGATTGTTGTCTGAACCGGATTGGTAAACGCGTTAATTAATATTATAATATTAATTGTTGTATTGGTGTTGTTGTTGATTGGTGGACTTAGTAAAATAGATTGTTAAACGAAAAATGGTTGAATGAATTGTGAATAGTATTTGCGGGTGTTTGTATTGTGTGGGAAAAATTTCTTGTGCGGGTGGGATTAGCTGTAGGCTATTGAGGCGGTTTTGCCTGTGTGACGACATAGTAATGGATGTTCGATTCTCTTACTATGTTTTTGTGTTGGATATGGTTTGGCGTGTCGTGCACCATAGTTCCATCGTCTGTGGCTTGACGAGCCAAGCGTCCTGTGGACGGACAGCGTGTGTGCCGCTATATGCCACGGGTGTGCGCTGGTAAAGGGCGTGGAGGCACCGGTTAGGTTTATGATGTCATTTCTTGATCTATGAGTGTCTTCGGACATGATTGTTGTGTGTATTAGCTTACAACTTTCGTCTGAAATGATTATGCATGTGCGAGATGTATATCGTGGGTCCCTAGGATCTGCACCCACTGAGCTTTGGTCGAAATGCTCATCTCTCTCCTTTTCAGGTGATAGCGCTGGTTTACAGGAGTAGTCTTTCAGCATTGTGATGGTTTTGGGAAGACACAGGTTTTTATTTTAATAATCGTTATTTATTTTAAGAACGTTGTTATTTCAATTCGGATTTGAAGTTTAAGTTAAAAATGGTATTTGTAAGATAATTTGTTAGGATTTGGAATTGTGCATTTTTGTGAATTTAATAATAAATAGAGTGTTTTGTAATATTTCGAGTAACTTGAGTTATAAGTTAGGGTTCGTAGCACGCCGTTCTCGAGAGAGGATGAGACGGGTGTAACATTTTGGTATCAGAGCGAGGTTGCCATCCCGGTTCTGACCCAGGAGGCGGTTAGTAGATAAAACAGTTAGAACTTTTAAACGGTTTTCAAAGTTTCCCGGATTTTGATATATATATTTTTGCATTTTCAAATTATTTCGAAACGAGTTTCAAATTATTTTTGGATTTCCAAAAAAAAAAAAAAAAAAAAAAAAAAAAAAAAAAAAAAAAATAATAAAAAAACTCACACTTTTCGGGAAAGGGGTATTTAAAAAGAAAAGTGCAAAACATCACCTACCTTGGCTTAATCTCTGTATTCCTCGTGTGTTAGGATTTTCAGCATTGGGAAAGAGAGTGACCGCTTGCTTCCTCTATGTTCAGGATGCCGCCAAAGAGAGCACGTGTTGTGCGAGCCCCAAGAGTTACACAACCCGCAACAAGAGTAGAAAGTCAAACTGCTTCAATAGGAAATGTTCAGGAGAACCACACTGGGAATGAGACAGTGGGTGCGAACCCAGCAGGGATGGCCCCAGAAGTTAACCAAGCTGCTGTTCTTGCAGCCGTGATGGAGGAGTTGCAGAGGTACCGTGACCGTTTTGCAGATCAGATGCAGAATGACCCAGGAGTGGAAAATGTGAATCAGCAAGCTGCACCATTAAATGACCAGAATAGGGGAGCCCGATATTCGCCGCCACCTCCACCAGCGGCTATGCATGTGCAAGTTCAAGTACCTTCGTACTGGGAATTGATGAGGCTCATGAGGGATATGCAGACGGATCACTTTGACGGAAAAGCGAGTGCTATAGCTGCCGATAATTGGGGAACGAAGCTAGCGAACTTGCTTGGTTTTTGGGTAAGGTTTTGAGATAAAAATGATCTCAACTTCATGGGGTTCCAATGCAAGGGATCTCTCAATGAACAAGTGAACTTTGGCAAAATGCTAAGAGTAAAAAGCAACATATGCATACAAGGACAAACTTCCACCTACCCTTTTGTAACACAAGTGTCTTCACTCTCATTTTCTTTTAACCTCACTCACCAAGCCCAACCTATGCTACCCATTACAAGGCAATTCGCCCAACCCATAGGAAGTTCAAACACCTTTTTCCTTTCCTTTTCTCTTTTAAACACTTAGGGAAAACTTCTTCTACAACCACAAGTGTTGGCACACTTTTACTTCAAGCTCTTTTCCTTTTCATTTAGCTATCCTCTTTCTTTTAACCACTTAGAGCATAATATACAATGCCAACACTTGTCTAAAAATTTTCGTTTTCCCTTTTTTCACCACCCCAATTTTCGCCAAACTCAATTCAACTCACTTTTTTCAAACTCATTGTCAAGCTAAAACCCCCACCCAAGAAGCCTAACCTATAACCTAGCTCATTGTCTCGAGCTAGTTACATGGAAGCCTATCCTTGTCGCTCTAAACTCAACACTTTTTGCTAAGTTCACAAGAAGAAAAAGGCCTAATGCACTCAATAAGGAAGAGGTCTCAAAGAAAGCTTAGCTAGGGTGTTCGATTTTAACCGCTCTAAAGATGAGAGTCGGCTATTTGGGTTAACAAGAGTGGTAAAAGGAAAGAAGATAACCCAAATATGTATATGGTATCCACAAGTTCTCTAGCAATGCATAACCATGATAATTACTTGTTCAAATTAGGTTAAAGTTCAAGAGAGTTGGTTTCTATTCAAAGCTTGCTTCAATTTAGACTTGAATTGCAATTGGTGAGGTCCAAGTAGGGTTCAAATTTAACTTTCAAAATTTGCACACAAAGCATCAAACAACTACTAACTAGGGCCTTGAACTAATTCATGAGCTAAACACCTTACAAGGAAAAATCATCATTGTCCCCTATGCAAGAATGCAAGCCTATATGAAAGCTAGACTCAATCCTACTTATGTGACAAATGCAAATGCAACTACATGCTATTTTGTTTTTTGAAATTTTCGAAATTTTTCCAATTTTTTTGGTTTTTTCTATGCCATAGATGTATGCATGAAACTCAAGAATGCATGAGAAAGAAAAATAAGATCACAAAACACAAGATCAAATACATCATACTCCCCCAAACTTAAATTACACAGTCCCTTGTGTAATCCAAACTTGAAGAAGATTTCAAAATGAAAAATAAAAATCTAAATGGTATTTACAATGGTTGGAGTGGTACCTTGATCAAAAACGCATGGAGGAGGAGGAGTAAGAGTCCATGGAGTAGGATGGATTGCTGGATTGAGGAGTGGGGGATCGCATGACTCTCTTCTCACGCCTTCTTGTCTCGTAGGAGGAGGGGTGTGGCTCATCCTCATGGCTTGGTGCACTTGGGGTTCCTTGGAAGGAATGGCGTCTTCCCGCCATTGTGCTATCCGCTTCATCATCCTCTTGCTGCATTTCCTCATCATCCTCTTATTGCATCTCTCCATGCCTTTGGGAAGAAGCTCCTCCAACCTTAGCCTTTAGCTCCTTGATTTGCCCTTTCAATCCTTTCACCGTTTTCACAAGCTTCCTAATGGTCTTGTCTTGCCATTTGTTCCATCTTTGGAGAAGCTTGATGTGTTGGTGAGCCTGTCTAGAAGGCTCTCCTAGGTTGGCTGCCTCATATGGCACAAAGTCGTACCTCTCGCTACCATAGACCGAAGGAGCTTGATAGGGCTGGTGGTATGTGTCCCATGGAGCCTCCGGCAAGGTCTCTATGTCGCCTAATTGCTCGTCGGATGGAGCGAAGGAGGCATTGGACCTTTCTCTAAGGCTTGTGAGGTGAATGCAAGGAAGTCGGATTGTAGCCTCCTTGAGCCTTTTCACATTGAATTTGTATCGGTAGCCATTTCCCTCCTTTACCAAAAACTGATCCTTAACGAGGTAGACGGAGTCTATAAACTGCTTCTCGGCCGAGGGGACACCCAAGTTGATGCCAACCTCCTCAAGAATAGGTGTGATCATACCCCCAATGGCGAGTTGGTGTGAGCGGTCCTTCGTGGCTGTCGCTCGACCATAGTAACTTGCCGCATGAGCCACCCAAATCTGCACCATACCATTTCCCGTAGCATCACCTCGCATCTCAGAGTTATCATCTAAGTGATGGATGATGCTCTTGAGCCCAACATCTAGCATCTCCCACTCTTTTGTAGTCACAACCACGTTCTCTTTCTTGGCAAAGAAGGTGTGAGATAGTACCTTGTGGGCATAGCGAATCGCGGGATGACGGATCATCTTGCTCTTGACTCTCGCGGTCTTGTAGCTCCCATTACCAAGCATATCCCACAACTTTTGCTACTCACTTATTCTAACATCCAAGCGTGACCCCGCACCAGTCCCCTCATCAAAACCAAGTACCTTACTTAACTTCTTGAAGCCCATCTTGTAAGACTTGTTGCGTACCCGAAACTGGATGAACCCGAAGCCATCTCTTGCGCTATCAATACCCCCCGAACTCGAAGTTGTCACCTTCAAAGAAGAGAGGAATTGGCAAGTCTCCTCTTGGTAGCTTGGGTATGATTGGTTAAACCACCTCTGACACCCCAAATTCTTGAAAATCGCGGTCACATCTTCCAAGAGACCCAACTCATCTAGCAACTCATGGTCCGGGTACTTGGTTCCTTTGAAAGGCATCTCCATAAGGGACTTGTACACGGCTGAGGCTGTTGGAGGTGCGGCCACGGCTCTCTCGGCTCGCCTTTCCCTTGCTTTCTCCCTACTAATGTCTTTTTTTTTTAGACAATTTCCTTATAACCGGGCGACTCTCCTCGGGATCTTCTTCTTCCACTTCCACATGCCTCTTGCCTTGTTTCTTGCTAGCCTCACTCCTTGTTCTCCCCATATCAAAATTGAAAATCTTGGGAGCCTCATGGATTCTTGTAATTACATGCTTGTTGCTTTCATAAGTTTAAATTTAAACAAGAGTTTTTATCTCTTGCAAGCAATTTCTCAATTGCTCATATCATTGCAATACTTGAGATATCAATCCATTTTTGGGAGATGATTCAATAAGAATACAAAGTTTGGTTTAAGCTAAGCTAAATTGGCAAATTCAAGTAACAAGCAACAATTAAAAACTCAACACAAACTAAAAGAGACACTACAAGAGCAACAATATGAAACTAAGCCTTAATTACTACTAATGAAGCACTAAACAAGTGATTAGCTACTAAGAAAGAATATCAAATTAACTAAAACGAAACATAGGGATGGAATCATTGATTTGGGCAATCAAATGGACAACCTTGCAATCATTTAAGCAACTAATCAAGCCTTCTCTATGCCTAGAACACTTAATAAAGACTAATCCATGATGTTTGGCACTAATCCTTTTCCTAATCACCCTAATGAACTAATGATGTTTTAGCATTAGATTGATTAGAAAGCATTAATTACAAGTCTAATTGGCATGATAAACACCCTAGACAACTAATATCTTAGGCTAGGAATGTAAATCTCTTATTAAGTTGGTTCAAGCATTTCATCAAACACTTGGTGGGTGTATGAAATGCTTATGATCCAAATAGCAAAAGATTAGCTATTTGGCATTACACTACAAGAAAACATTAGAACTTCCAACAAAAAAATTTGACAAATAAGATTGTTGGAAAATTTCCAACGAATATTTCACAAAATTCCGTCTAAAATTAGTTTCGTTGGAAATGCGTCATAAAATTCCAACAAATTTGAGTGATCGGAATTTTGTCACATAAGTAATAGGAAAATCGTGGGAAATTTCCAACAAAATTAATATCATAGGAAACTACTGACAATATTATTATTGTCGGAAATTACCAACGACATATTCATTGGAAGTTTGTTGTTTTTGTTTCAAACCCTAAACCCTAAACTTCTAACCCTTAATCAGAAATTGTAAATTTCAAGTTATACTCTTAATTAAACTGAAACATTTATAATATACCAAAAAAATCCAACACATTTTTTTTTTAAATTCAAGTATAATCATCATTTTCTAAATCTTAAACAAAATATATAATCATATATATACTCATTATAGATACACAAAACGTAAAATCAAAAAGTTATAAAAATATTTCAAAAACAAAATTTATAATTCTAAACTCTACATTCTAAATTTTAAATCTTTTAAATTATGAACTATATATATATAGTTTATCTTTTAAATGAATTTCTCTTAAATAGTGAATCTTTAATTTACAATTTAGTGCATAGGGTTTCAGTTTAATTTTATTTTATAAAAGTATAGGATAAAAAGTTTAAAATATATTATTTTCTAAGTCTATTAAAAATAGAAATAAAATATTTCATATGGAATAATGAGAGTTTGATTTAGGGCATAGAAATTCACACTTGTAATATACATTTTCTAAATCTTAAAATTGAAACCATAAACTCCAAACCCTAAACCCTAAACTTCTAATCCCTAATATAAATAGTAAATTTGAAGTTATACTCTTAAACAGAAACATCAATAATATACCCAAAAAAATTCACGTATAATTATTATTTTCTAAATCCTAAAAATATATATAATAATATATTTACTTATTATATATACATAAAACCTAAAATCAAACACTTTAAAAAAAATTTCGTAAACAAAATTCAAATCTGATCATTTTATAAATTCTAAAATCTAAATCTCAAATTTTAAAACATTTTCTTAAATAATAAATTTATATTTTGCTCTCAAACATAAAAATAAAACTCAAAACTATAAAACTAAAATACAACCAATTTTGCAAATAAAGTTAATTACATGTAAAACATGTCATGAAATGACTTTGCAAATAGTGTTTAAGATATAGTTTTTTTTTTTTTGTAACATCTAAGATATAGTTTATCTACCATTAGTTTCAAAATTAATCTATAATACAGAAATAAAATTGAAATTGTTAAACTTTTAAAATGCCAAAGAAAAAAATCTGGCTTCTCATTGGTTAAACCATAAAGATGAGGATAACACTATATTTGATCACCACCAACACTATATTTGATCACCACCGTTGATATGATTAAATCCAAGGGACACAAATTTTAACCTATTTTTGCTTTTCTCTTTACTTTTCTTCTCCTCTTGGCCTCCTTCCTCACCACCGTTCAGATCTAATTATTTTCTTCTTCTCTTACTTCTTGCTTCCCTTTCTCCCTTCCACCACCGATGCTCATTAACCACCGCCGTCTCAATAAGTTTTATCTTCTTTTTCCTCCTCCTCTTGTTCTCCCCTTCATCTCCTTCCTCATTTTCTTCAAATAAATATCCGGTGAGTCCATATTTTTTGTGTGTAATATATCTTTCCGTTACTTTCTTTCCATTTTGTCGTATCTTCTCTTCCGCTTTGTCGGATTTTGTTTCGCTTTCTCTCCTCCGAAAATTAGTTCCTCTTTTAGGCGAGGCGGTGATGTTCAGATCTAGCGATATTTGCTGAGATTTCTTCTTTTCCAGACTTTGGTTCATCCTCTCTTTGGCTGGGAGACGGTGATGTTCAGATCTCCCTAAGTCCCCAAATTAAAGAAGTGCCTTGTTAAGGCAAAGGGCAGGTCTTGAGATCGAGATGAGCGGCAGATGTTTTAGAAAGAAGAGAAGATTACAAATCGAAGATAATCGCAGGATCTAATCGGAGGAGTTTTTTCGAGTAAGCAGTGATACGACTCAAGTCTCATCTAGGTTGTGGTCGGCGATGAAACCGACGAAATTTTGGAGACGGCGGTGAGCAATCGACGGTGTCTCGGACCATGATATAAGTGTTTTTATAGAGTGGCCCATAAAGTGGTGATATATCATGGTTTTTACCCGTTTTTGGACCATGATATAAGTGTTTTTATAGAGTCTTTATACTATTTTCGAGTCTATATAGAGTCTTTACAGGTTCAGGTACATTTGGAGCTAAATTGGAGATTTGGATACATTTTGGAGCTTAGTGGAATGAAGTCGGATTGAAGAAACACGATGAGTGTCGATCGACACTACGATTTCCAATTTCCAGAAGCGAGAAGTTTCCAGTTTTTGAAGAAAAGAAAATCTCCAAGACTTTTCCTAATCTTCCAAGGAATTGAAGACTCGTTCCTAGCCCTATAAATATAGTTTTTCAGCCATTGTTTAGGCATTATCTCATACTTTAAGAATCATAGAAGTTTAGGTTTTTGGAGAGAAGAATTTGACTCCTTTAGAGCAGATTTGGAACTCCTTTATTTTCTTCTATTGATTTCTTTTATGCTTTATATTCAAATAATGATTTCTGTTTCATTGATCATGTCTGAGTAGTTTGCTTGTTAGGTTTAGGGTTTTTCAAAGGTGATTGATGAATTGTTAGGTCGAATTAAATTGTTAGGATAAAATCATTAGAGTTCTTCATCTGGATTTGTGTTTAATGCTTATTCTAGCTTCGCGACCTAGAATCTGATCTTAGGTTAATTAATAGATGCGAGAGTATTATTGATTGCCTGAACTAATGTTAGATGAGCAAAATACCTATTCGCAAAGAGATTTGGTTTAGGATTTTGTGAACAATCGAACCTGAACTTTAATGCTTGTCTGAATTGATAGGATTTGCAAAGAGATTTGGAATTCTAGGGTTTAGACATAGAAAGTCTTCGCAGCGAGAGTTGGTTGATTTTATTGTTGTGTTTCGAGTTCAAGAACGGATCTTAATAATTTCCTAACATTCTGTCTAGACCTGCAATTTAGATCACCTGAGAATTTCCCTGAACCTAGCGCCTTAGTCTCCTGATTTTAAGAAACCTAATTCGTGATTGCTCGTTTACTTCCTGCTTTGTTTTACTTTCATTCTATTTGACCTAGCATAATCTGAACTTAGAAACCTTAGTGTAGCATCTACTTCCCTTGGGATTTCGATACCCCTTATACTACGATTGCATTTGCTGTGCACTTGCAGTAGTTTTATTAGGGTAAAACCTGAGCCCTATCAAGTTTTTGGCGCCGTTGCCGGGGAAGTAATAGCTGCCTACGGAATCTAGTACTAGGATTTTGACTAGGTTTTGTTTTTGTTTTTGTTACTAATTTAGTTTCCTATCTTTTGTTTCAGGTGCATGCCCAGTACCAGAAGCAACAAGGAAGAGGAACTAATTGCACTGAACCAGGAACTAGGCCGTCTCGAACGTACGAACCGCAAGTCTGCCCGAGCATCGATCGACACAACTAGTGTCGATCGACACCCGACCTTAGTGTCGAACGACACCTTGAGCATCGATCGACACCTTGCGCAGACTGAGATGGCAGAACCTGTGATCATGATACGCAACGAGGCAGGCGATTTTGTTGACCTTCAAGGCAATAGAAGGAACGCCCAAGGCCAGAGACTTGATGCGGCTGGCGCCATCATCGTCGAACCAGCGATGCAAATCGTCCCTGCAGACGTTGAACGTATAAGAACACTTGGCGAATACAACCGCCCAGACCAGTTCTATGCTAATAGAGCTGCGATCCGTCCTCCTGCAGTCCTGAGGAATGACTTCGAGCTGAAGCCTGCATACTACACATTGGTGGCTCAGCATCATTTCCATGGTCTTCCTCAAGAACACCCCATGGACCACGTTGAGAGATTTGAGGACTTAGCCTCAAGCATCAAGGCTAATGGAGCTACATATGATTATCTCTTCTGCAAGATTTTCCCTTACTCGCTTGCTGGAGATGCATCATACTGGCTGAAGCAGTTGCCACCAGGATCCTTGACTACATGGGAAGATACAAAGAATGCATTCCTGTGCAATTTCTTTGATGACGCGAGATCCGAGGAGCTGAGGATGAAGATCACTACATTCTCTCAAGGACCCACTGAAGCATTCAAGGCTTCTTGGGTGAGGTTCAGATCTTACCAGAGGGATTGCCCACACCACGGGTTCAGCGAGCCGCAAGTTATCGGTATCTTTTACCGAGGGATCGATTGGAGGTACCAGATGGCCTTAGACGCTGTGAGCAATGGCAACTTCAACACAAGATTCCCAGAAGGTGCGATAGAACTTATAGAGAATTTGGCCTCTAGTAACAGCACCAAGAACGCAGACTTCGAGAGAAGACAAAACGCAGGAGTAGCTGGAGGAAACCAAATTGCTGAAGTCAACAAGAAGCTGGACATCTTGATGGGAAAGAAGCAAGTCCATTTTGCTAATGAAGTAGAGACCTTTGAGCGAGAGCAAGAAAAGGTCAACTACATCAATGGTGCTGGTTTTCAAGGACATAGGTTCAACAATCAGCAAGGCTATGGTTCTTCCTACCACAAGCCTTTTCAGAGCTACAGCTTCAACAGAACTTATGGTTCTTCCTCTTACCAAAAACCTCCTGCACAAGACAATAAGATGGAGTCTATGCTAGAGCAAATTCTGGAAGGTCAACAGAAGATGAACGTGGACTTCAATGGGAAGATTGATGCCTTGTATACAAATCTGAATGGGAAAATTGAGTCTCTAGGTACTCATGTCAGGCAATTGGATGTTCAAGTTGCTCAAACTGCTGGAGCTTTAAAGAGACAAGAAGGATTCCTTCCTGGAAAGACGGATACAAATCCGAGGCATCATGTGAACGCCGTCACGTTCCAGAATAAAGTGAACCTTCAACCAGTGCTGAAAAGAGGTCTAAATGTGGAAGAATTCGTGGAGTTTGAAGTTGAAGAAGGAGAAACTCGAGCTGCAGATCAAGCGTCGATCGACACCACTGAGTGTCGATCGACACCAGTAGAGATACACGATTTTTTGAGCTCGATCAGCACGAGTCAGTCGACACAAAACGCTAGTGTCGATCGATACCAACTGGGTGTCGATCGACACCCTTCCAAGACATCACGAGAAGCATCCACAACCGCAGAGGAAAGAGTGTACAAGCCTAAGGTTCCATATCCTCCTATACCCAAACACCTAAGACCGCCCCTTAGTGCGAAAGAGCTGGCTAGTTTCAACAAGAAGGTGAGAAGGATCTCCAATGAAATCTCATTTGCTGAAGCCTGGGAGGATTATCCTTTGTGGGTTTTCTTTAAGAATAGCAGAGAAAGTCTTGAAGAAATTGAAGAACTCTTCAACAAAGCAAGGGGTACACCACAAATGAAGCAGCTACTTAAGGTTGAAGATCCTGTGATGTTTATGGTTCCATGCTCCATTGGTGGAGTTGAGTATAAACAATCCCTCTGCGATTCAGGAGCAAGCGTGAACCTCATGACAAAAGACATTGCAGAGAAGCTGGGGATTGCTGACATTCACCCTTCAAGCATGACTCTTGAATTTGCCAATTCTTCTACCGCAGTCTCATATGGTACAATTCCAAACCTACTTGTCAAAGTTGGGAGTTGCCTGGTTCCAACTGATTTTCAGGTTGTGGAAGTAAGCAGAACGTCTATCATACCATTCATCCTTGGAAGACCATTCATGGCCACAGTAGGAGCTATTGTAGACATGCCCAATAAAAGAATGTCTTTCTCTAATGTTGACAAAGAAGTGTTCTACAAAGCTATCCCTACTACTGAAATTTCCAAGCACATCTCATGTATTGCTGTGATCGCTGGAGAGGAGCTGGATTCTAAAGAGCAAGTGAAAAAACTGGTTGTTCAAGAAGCATTAGCTGAGAATTCTGAGGAAGCTGTGGAGCTTGAAGATTGGAGTGAAAACAATCATATCTTCAGGACTATGAGCGATGATGAATGTCTAAACAATGCCAAACTGATGGAGGAAGACGTTTTCATCATGGAGACAAAGATTGCAGAGCTGAATTGCATAAAAGGTGCAGAGATTCGAGCTGCAGAGTTGGTGTCGATCGACACCCTTCGCGGATCACACCAGAAGCTGTTTCAAATGCTGCACTTCTATCACATGTTGTCAAACAGACGCCTCCACATCCTTCAGCCCAGAAACCTCGAATAAAGCAAAGGTATGTACTTCCTGGACTCAATTCCAAACCTCCTGATCATCTCAATAAACATTTACAAGGTTCAAAAACTGTTGCACACTTATGCAAGCCACGAGATTCTCGTAGAAGGCTTGGTGTTTCCTTCGATGATTCTGCAGGAAAAAGAAGTGTCCCACCCGAAGTCAAGTCCCGCCCTGCTGCTGCTCCTCATTTCCTTGGCCGCTCTCATGCACCTAATGCCTATACACCACCTTGGATGAGGAGACATTCGTCTGGGAAGCATTCATTGCCACCCTCTGATCCTCCAGACGTCTGAACCCCGACACAGGTAAGCTAATGACTGAAAACGAGCGCTCAGTGGGAGGCAACCCACTGTTAGGTACGTTTTTCTTTTTATTTTGTTTTGGCTTTACTTAAGTCTCAGTTTCAGTCAGTTGAAAAAGGAGACATTGGACTCGACCTTGACCAGTGTCGATCGACACCATGCGCAGACAAATGTAAGTTTTCTATCTGGTCTTTTATGTTGTTTCTAATCTTTCTTTTAGCCAACTTCGGACTTGATAACACTGGGGATAGTGTTGTTTAAGTCTGGGGGAGGTGATTACTGACTTTGTGTTTTGTTTTGAGAGTCAGTTGAGTCAGTCAAAACCTTGGTTTTATTGAGTCAAAATCAGTTGGAACTTTCAGTTTTTCTAGGAACTAACCACAGGAAGTTGACACTTGAATAACCATTGCTATAAGAGTTGATTACAGGACTTACTAAGTAGAAAGCTGCAAGTGGAATCAGTCTAACATGGCGAGTTCAGATCCCCTTATAAGAACTAGGTATGCGCAGAACTTGATTCCTCTTTCAGTCCGAACAGATAGGCAATTGCAGTCTCTCCTTGATCTTCCCTTGAGAATAGAAAAGAAAGAAAAAAAAGTCTAAGTCTGGAAATAGTGCCTTTGTCATGAGCCTGTCTCCTCACAAGGAACAATATTAGTGATGCTCTTCAACAAGTCTCCTCACAAGGAACACAAGTAGAGAGTAGCACTATTTCCAGAGATCCCAAAAGAATAAGAAGAGTCAACGAAAAGATCTTAGAACACCTTGAAAATGGGCAGAAGTTGACTAAGGGAAGAGAGAATAGGGGAGCTGTATGAGAATGTCCTGTTCAGGCACTAAGGAAGGGAAAAGGATCAGCAAAGTTCTGTGGCATTACCACTGTTAGAGTTCAAAACTTTTACCAAGGAAAGGATCTGGATATGAACTCGGAGATTGCTAAGCTTGTGGTAAGTACACTGAACATTTCCTAAGGTTCGCTCTATAACATGTGGATTCAAAGAAGTGTTAATCAATGTGGCGTTCTGAAGAGGTACTTGAAAGTTCCTGTTTTCAAACTTCTACTTCATTCTAAGTTTCTGTTTTGCTTGAGGGCAAGCAAAGGCTAAGTATGGGGGAGTTGATATATCATGGTTTTTACCCGTTTTTGGACCATGATATAAGTGTTTTTATAGAGTTTTTATACTAATTTCGAGTCTATATAGAGTCTTTACAGGTTCAGGTACATTTGGAGCTAAATTGGAGATTTGGATACATTTTGGAGCTTAGTGGAATGAAGTCGGATTGAAGAAACACGATGAGTGTCGATCGACACTAGGATTTCTAATTTCCAGAAGCGAGAAGTTTCCAGTTTTTGAAGAAAAGAAAATCTCCAAGACTTTTCCTAATCTTCCATGGAATTGAAGACTCGTACCTAGGCCTATAAATATAGTTTTTCAGCCATTGTTTAGGCATTATCTCATACTTTAAGAATCATAGAAGTTTAGGTTTTTGGAGAAAA
>JAHZTW010000001.1:15236684-15244184 GCA_020283515.1 Alliaria petiolata | reverse complement strand
AATTAAAAATACTCTCGCATCTATTAATTAACCTAAGATCAGATGCTAGGTCGCGAAGCTAGAATACGCATTAAACACAAATCCAGATGAAGAACTCTAATGATTTTATCCTATGAGTTTAATTCGACCTAACAATTCATCAATCACCTTTGAAAAACCCTAAACCTAACTAGCAAACTACTCAGACATGATTAATGAAACAGAAATCATAATTTGAATAGAAAGCATAAAAGAAATCAATAGAAGAAAATAAAGGAGTTCCAAATCTGCTCTAAAGGAGTCAAATTATTTTCTCCAAAAACCTAAACTTCTATGATTCTTAAAGTATGAGATAATGCCTAAACAATGGCTGAAAAACTATATTTATAGGCCTAGGTACGAGTCTTCAATTCCTTGAAAGATTAGGAAAAGTCTTGGAGATTTCTTTTTCTTCAAAAACTGGAAACTTATCGCTTCTGTAAATTAGAAATCCTGGTTTCGATACACACCAATGGTTTCGATCGACACTCATCGTGTTTCTTCAATCTGGCTTCATTCCACTAAGCTCCTAAATGTATCCAAATCTCCAATTTATCTCCAATTGTACCTGAACCTGTAAAGACTCGATATAGACTCGAAAATAGCCAAAAGACTATAAAAATACTTATATCATGGTCTAAAAATGGGTAAAAACCATGATATATCAACTCCCCTAGACTTAGCTTTTGCTTGCCCTCAAGCAAAACAGAAACTAAATATAGAGTCGAAGTTTGAAAACCGAAACTTCCAGCTAACCTTCAGAACGCCACAACTCGTCAACACTCTTGAATCTACATGCAGTAGAGCCAACCTTAGGTAATGTTTCAGTGTACTCACCACAAGCTTAGCAATCTCCCAGTTTGAATCCAGGTCCATTCCTTGGTAAAATTTCGAACTCTAACAGTGGTATTCCTACAGAACTTTACAGATTCTTTGCCCTTCCTTAGTGGCTGAACAAGACATTCTTCATACAGCTCTCCTATTTTCTCTTCCCTTAGTCAACTTCTGCCCATTTTCAGGGTGTTCTAAGATCTTTTCATTGACTCTTCTTTTTCTTATGAAATCTCGGGAAATAGTGCTACTCTCTACTTGTGTTCCTTGTGAGGAGACGTGTTCAAGAGCATCACTAATATTGTTCCTTGTGAGGAGACAGGCTCATGACAAAGGCATTATTCCCTGACTTAGACTCTTTTTCTTTTCTTTTCTTTTCTCAAGGAAAAATCAAGGAGAGACTGCAATGGTCTATCTATTCAAACTGAAAGAGGAATCAAGTTCTGCGCATACCTAGTTCTTATAAGGGGATCTGAACTCGCCCTGTTAGATTGATTTCACTTGCAGCTTTCTACTTTGTAAGACCTGCAATCAACTCTTATGGCAATGGTCCTTCAAGTGTCAACATTCTGTGGTTAGTTCCAAGAAAAATTGAAAGTTTCAACTGATTTTGACTCAATAAAACAAAGTTTTTGACTGACTCAATTAACTCTCAAAACAAAACACAAAGTCAGTAATCATCTCCCCCAGACTTAAACAACACTGTCCCTAGTGTTATCAAGCCCGAAGTTGGCTAAAAGAAAGATTAGAAACAACAGAAAAGACCAGTTAGAAGACTTACCTTCGTCTGCGCGTGGTGTCGATCGACACTACTATAGTGTCGATCGACACTGGTCTGTGTTGAGCCCAATGTCTCCTTTTTTTTTCAACTGACTGAAACTAGACTTAGTAAAACCAAAAAAAAATAAAAAGAAAAACGTACCTAACAGTGGGTTGCCTCCCACTCAGCGCTCGTTTTCAGTCATTAGCTTGACTGTGTCGGGGTTCTGACGTCTGGTGGATCAGAGGGTGGCATCGAATGCTTCCCAGACGAATGTCTCCTCATCCATGGTGGTGTATAGGCAGTAGGTGCATGAAAGCGACCAAGGAAATGAGGAACAACAGCAGGGTGGGTCATCTCTTTGGGTGGGACACTTCGTTTTTCTGCAGAATCATCAAAAGAAACACCAAGCCTTTTACGAGAATCTCGTGGCTTTCCTAAGTGTGAAGCACCTTTTGACCCTTTGTTATTCTTATTGACAAGATCAGGGGGTTTGGAATTGATTCCAGGAAATGCATACCTTTGTTTTCTTCGAGGTTTCTGGGCAGAAGGAACATCTGATGGAACTGTATCATTGAAAGCGGTTTCTGGGATGATCCGCGTAGGGTGTCGATTGACACCAACTCTGTAGCTCGAATCTCTGCACTTTTTATGCAATTTAGCTCCGCAATCTTTGCCTCCATGATGAAAACGTCTTCCTCCATTAGTTTGGCAATGATTAAACCTTCATCTTCGCCTAAAGTCCTGAAGATGTGATTGTTTCCACTCCAATCTTCAAGCTCCAAAGCTTTCTCAAAATTTTCATTCAATGCCTCTTGAACAATCACCTTGTTCACTTGCTCTTTAGAATCCAGCTCCTTGTCAAACCCAGCAGTAATGGCATCTGAATGTTCCACGATTGGATCTTGATCCATAGAAATCTCGACTGAAAAAGATTGACCATTGATGGTGGAAGGTCCCCTTAACTTGTCCATGTCAAAATTCATGACAATATCACCCAAGTCAAGCTCTATTTTCCCTTTTCTTACATCAATAATGGCACCAACTGAAGCCAAGAATGATCTTCCCAAAATAAGAGGATCTGTAGGTTCTTCATCATATTTCAAAACCACAAAGTCTGTGGGAATCATGCAACCTTCAATCTTCAATGGAACATTTTCTAGAACACCTTCTGGGATTCTCTTTGATTGATCAGCTAGGACAAGGGAGATTCTGGTTGGTTTGAAATCAGTCATTCCAAGTCGAACAGCAACTGAGTAGGGTATCAAGTTGATACTTGAACCTAGAGCGCAGAGAGAACGAGGAAACCTTCCTGTTGAGATTGAGCAATCTAGCACGAAGTTCCCTGGATCGGGTAGCTTTTCTGTGATCCTCCTCTGAATTACAGCATTGACTTGTTCAGAAACCCATACCTTCTTCTTCTTCCTTGGAACTATGTTCAAGAGAATTGCATTCATGTCTCTGGTAAGCAATGCTCCTTCCTCAGGACTCACACCATTGACAACCATTCTCTTGACATATTTTCTTAATGCAGGTGAAAGTCTGACTGCATCAACTAGGGGTAGCTCAACCATCAGCTTATCCATCATTTCCTTGCATCTGGCTTCTTCTATCTCCTGTTTAGTCTTTCTAAGAGGCCTGGGATAAGGTATAAAGGGTTTGTAGACCTTTTTCTCTTCAAGTTTGGAAGGTTCAGGTTGATCCAGCGAGGTCATGGTAGGGTGTCGATGACACTATGTAGGTGTCGATCGACACTGGCTTCTTGTGTCGAGGATGTTTTTTCGATCGCGCCCGATTCCCTGAGTTCCTCTACTGGTGTCGATCGACACTCAGTGGTGTCGATCGACACCTGCTCTACAACTTTAACATCTTCATCATCAGCATGAAACTCCACGATTTCTTCAGCATTCAGGCCCTTTTTCAGCACTGGTTGAAGGCTTCTTCCATTCTGAATCGTGATGGCATTCACATGGCGTCTCGGATTGGTATCAGTTTTTCCTGGAAGGAAACCTTCTTGCCTATGAACAGCTTCTGCAGTTTGAGCAACTTGAACGTCCAGTTTCTTCATGTGAGAATTTATGCTCTCAATCTTTCCATTCAGATCTTAATACAGTGAATCAATCTTGCCATTGAAGTCCACTGTCAACTTCTGCCAAGATTTGCTCCAACATAGACTCCACCTTGATGTCTTGCGCAGGAGGCTTCTGGTAGGAAGAAGAACCATAATTTCTGTTGAAGCTGTTGTTCTGAAAAGGCTTCTGGTAGGAAGAACCATAGCCTTGCTGATTGCCAAATCTTTGACCTTGAAAACCAGCTCCATTAATTTAGTTAACTTCTTCTTCCTCAGGCTCAAAAGTTTCCACTTCATTAGCAAAATGGACTTGCTTCTTTCCCACCAAGAGATCCAGCTTCCTGTTGACTTCAGCAATTTGTCTTCCTCCAGTTACTCCTGCGTTTTGTCTTCTCTCAAAATATGCATTTTGGTGCTGTTACAAGAGGCCAAATTCTCTATAAGTACCACTGCGTCCTGCAGGTATCTGGTGTTGAAGTTGCCATTGCTCGCAGCGTCTAGAGCCATCTGGTACCTCCAATCGATCCCTCAGTAGAAGATACCGATAAGCTGCGGCTCGCTGAACCCGTGGTGTGGGCAGTCTCTCTGGTAAGCCTTGAATCGCACCCAAGAAGCCTTGAATGCTTCAGTGGGTCCTTGGGAGAATGTGGTGATCTTTGTCCTCAGCTCCTCTGATCTCGCATCATCAAAGAAATTGCATAAAAATGCATTCTTTGTATCTTCCCAAGTGGTCAAGGATCCTGGATCAAGCTGCTTCAGCCAATATGATGCATCTCCAGCAAGCGAATAAGGGAACAGCTTGCAGAAGAGATAATCATAGGTCACTCCATTAGCCTTGATGCTTGATGCGAGGTCCTCAAATCTCTCAATGTGGTCCATCAGATGCTCATTAGGAAGACCATGGAAGGGATGCTGAGCCACCAATGTGTAGTAGGCAGGCTTCAGCTCGAAGTCATTCCTCTGAAATGCAGGAGGACGGATCGCAGCTCTATTAGCATAGAACTGGTCTGGGCGGTTGTACTCGCCTAACGTTCTTCCACGTCCAGCTTCTGCAGGGGCGATTTGCATCGCTGGTTCTATGATGACGGCGCCAGCCTCATCAAGTCTCTGGCCTTGGGCGTTCCTTCTATTTCCTTGAAGGTCAACAAAGTCGCCTGCCTCGTTGCGTATCATGATCACAGGTTCTGCCATCTCAGTCTGCGCAAGGTGTCGATCGATGGTAGTGGTGTCGTTCGACACTAAGGTAGGGTGTCGATCGATGCTACTTGTGTCGATCGACGCTCGGGCAGATTTGCAGTTCGTACGTTCGAGACGGCCTAGTTCCTGGTTCAGTGCGATTAGTTCCTCTTCCTTGATGCTTTTTGTACTGGGCATGCACCTGAAACCAAATATAAGAAACTAAATTAGTAACAAAAATAAAAAACAAAACTTAGTCAAAATCCTAGTACTAGATTCCGTAGGCAGCTATTACTTCCCCGGCAACGGCGCCAAAAACTTGATAGAGCTCAGGTTTTACCCTAATAAAACTACTGCAAGTGCACAGCAAATGCAATCATAGTATAAGGGGTATCGAAATCCCAAGGGAAGTAGATGCTACACTAAGGTTTCTAAGTCCGAATTATGCTTGGTCAAATCGAATGAAAGCAAAACAAAGCAAGAAATAAATGAGTATCACGAAATAGGTTCTTAAAATAAGGAGACTAAGACGCTAGGTTCAGTGAAATTCTCAGGTGAATCCTTATTGTAGATCTAGACAGAATGTTAGGTATTATGAAGATCCGTTCTTGAACTCGAAACACAACAATAAAATTAACCAACTCTCGCTGCGACGACTTTCTATGTCTAAACCCTAGAATTCCAAATCTCTTTGCAAATCCTATTGATTCAGACAAGCATTAATAACAGGATCTATTGTTCACAAAACCCTAAACCAAATCTCTTTGCGAATAGGTATTTTGCTCATCTAACATTAGTTCAAGGAATTAATAATACTCTCGCATCTATTAATTAACCTCATATCAGATTCTAGGTCGCGAAGTTAGAATAAGCATTAAACACAAATCCAGATGAAAAACTCTAATGATTTTATCCTAAGAGTTTAATTCGACCTAACAATTCATCAATCACCTTTGAAAAACCCTAAACCTAACTAGCAAACTACTCAGACATGATTAATGAAACAGAAGTCATAATTTGAATAGAAAGCATAAAAGAAATCAATAGAAGAAAACAAAGGAGTTCCAAATTGCTCTAAAGGAGTCAAATTCTTTTCTCCAAAAACCTAAACTTCTATGATTCTTAAAGTATGAGATAATGCCTAAACAATGTCTGAAAAACTATATTTATAGGCCTAGGTACGAGTCTTCAATTCCTTGGAAGATTAGGAAAAGTCTTGGAGATTTCCTTTTCTTCAAAAACTGGAAACTTCTCGCTTCTGGAAATTGGAAATCCTGGTGTTGATCGACACCAATCGACACTCATCGTGTTTCTTCAATCCGGCTTCATTCCACTAAGCTCCAAAATGTATCTAAATCTCCAATTTATCTCCAATTGTACCTGAACCTGTAAAGACTCTATATAGACTCGAAAATAGGCAAAATACTCTATAAAAATACTTATATCATGGTCTAAAAATGGGTAAAAACCATGATATATCATATATATAAGGCATCCTCCGGATAATTCAAATCTAAGTAATTAGATGTCCGACTCAGGCCTATATGACATGACCGATCAAAAGAAATACTTCAACACTCCACCTTTGTCATATATTCAATACACCGTACTAGATAGATATCATATTTATGGAATAGGATTCACTTTCAAGATGCCTTGGTGGTGAAATGGTAGACACGCGAGACTCAAAATCTCGTGCTAAAAAGTGTGGAGGTTCGAGTCCTCTTCAAGACATAATATTGAAATGGAATAAGTTCTGCAGCGGATCGCGAAATCTTGGCGATTTTCTCTATCTAATGAATGAAGAGGGGGAGTCCGCTTTGAAATCGTCCGCCCTGCGCCCCGCAGTATATGATTCAACAGGAATCACACAAGGGTAGATTGATACAATCTAAACCTCTGGTAAAATGCCCCCGTAACCCAGCAGATAAAGTACATTACATAGTCCGTTTTAGGGATTGGTGACTTACCCATTCAGTGACTTTGGCACTGGATGGACGTTACCAAAATTGGTACTATCGGGTCGGGTGAATTCAATAATAGACGCCTGGCGGCATTCCAGCCTTCCTTCTCCTTTCAGGACCTATCCTAAAGAGAATCCAGTACTTCTTGGTCGTGAATATCTGAATAGGGCGAACCACTCCGTGGATATCTTTACTTCGGAACAAAACAATTCGAATTAGGCTCGGTCAACTGGAATGTGTATTATCCATATAGGGGATCTACCAATTGAGAAGATCTATCGACCTGAGACGAAGAGAAAGGTCTATCTATTTTATTTAGTTATTCAGTTGATTCGTTATTGGAACAGATAGCAACAACAATTTCATCCGACATGCGTATTTTTTATTTTCCAATGGATTTCCATCCTTCATTAATGGAAATTTTTTTGATGTAGTGAGTAATAGCTCTGGTTGTTCGCTGTTCAAGAATTCTTGTTTAGGCAGGTCATACCATTCATACATAGTGTTTTGATCTAAGATTTCAATTCTTCCATGTTTCAGTAGTAGCATATTGTTCCATGGAGCTAAGTGGAAGAAACAGGTGTTTCTACAACTCTACCACCCAGTCAATTCCGTTCCACTTAATCCCTATTTCATGGCCACATATCTTTCCGGCTAAGTAATGGGAAACCTTTCGCCTG
>JAHZTW010000001.1:15161521-15226108 GCA_020283515.1 Alliaria petiolata | reverse complement strand
TGTGTCCAGTCACAGTCCTTGTAGGAATCAGCTCGTTCTTCTCATTCTTCACCACTGTGACTCCCTCTTTCTTAGGAACCACGTGAACCGGACTGACCCAAGCACTGTCTGAAATGGGGTAGATGATCCCAGCTTCCAATAGCTTCATGATCTCTTTCTTGATAATTTCCTTTAGGTTCGGATTCAGCCTCCTTTGATGTTCAATCGATGACTTAGTCTCATCTTCAAAGTGAATCCTATGCATGCACAAGTCTGGTGAGATACTTGAAATGTCATCAAGAGAATAGCCAAGAGCTTTGCGATACTTGCGCAGCTTACTTAGCAATAAAGTGAGCTTTGCGTTGTTTAAGGAAGCATTTACAATGACAGGATAAGTTGAATTAGGACCAAGAAATGTGTACCTTAGCCCGGTAGGGAGCTGTTTAATCTCAATTTTATGTGCTTTGGCCTCGCTCTAATCGCCAAGTGTTGCGTCTTTGGCTGATTTCGCAGGGTGTCGATCGACACTAGTAGGTGTCGATCGACACAAGTCCTCTTGGGCGACTAGCTGCAGCACTTGCTCACTATCATCCTACATTTTTGTGTAACCTGCAGCTGCTTCGTCCAAGTGCTCAATGTCCTTTGTAGAAGTAGTCAATGCTCGCTCCAAAGTGTCTGTAGGATGGTCCTCTTGGAAAATCTCTTCAGCAAGGTTGGTGAGGGAATCAACATAGAAGGTCTGTCCATCAATCGTGGGTCTCTTCATCAGCTTCTCCATGTCGAAATTCATCACTGATAGACTCATAATTTAGCATACTGTAGCATTCATTTTAGATAGTTTTGCATGTACTTTTGCATTCATTTAGCCACTTTTATTCTCATTTGCATCCATATTAGAGTTTAATGAGTTTTAGCTTAGGTTGTTGCATATTTGTACATATTGAGTCCTTATTAGGTGTTTTGGAGGCTTGGAGGACCATATGGAGTTTCATGGATGATCAAGAGGAGGAAGAGAAGCAGCCAAATGAGAAGCAGAAGTCTTTTAGAAGCATATCGAGCATTTGGAGGCGCGAAATGTATGTGTCCAGAAGAAGGCCTTGCACTGAGATTCAGACTCCGAAGCCTTCTTAAGAGTTGTAGAGGATCCAGAGTGCTTTCTAGTGCCGTTGGAATCAAGTCATTCGGACCCGTGGTTAGAAAGTTACATCGATTTCGGTTCGGATCAACGAGTTGAATCGACGAGCTGCTCGAACCAAACATCCAGGGGTTGGGTTCGACGAGTTGAATCGACGAAGGTGGTCGAACCAAACATCCAGGGGTTCGGTTCGACCAGTAGGATCGACGAACCTGGTCGAACCGAGCACACATTTTTTTCCGGGTACAAATCAGATCAAACGAAGACTTTCCGTTTCGATTCACCCTTCGAGCTCTTCATGAAAGTTGTAGGTAATTGAATCATCTTTCATTTGGAGGTGGTTTCATTTCATTATGAGCTATGGTTAGGGAGATATGGCGATTCCCGCAAGACTGCTACCCCGGGTCAAAACCCGGTTTGTTCCGGGTTGACCCGATTTGACCTCCTTCTCTATAAATACTTAAAAACCTAATTTTTATGTATCTTCTCTTGGGCTTAAACCTAAAAAACGCCCCTTTGTGGTTTTGAGGAGATTTGGAAGATTTCTTTTAAGTTTAATGCAATTTGATTTTTGTTTCTTCTAATCTTTCTTTTTCTATTCATCTAATCATGTTTACTAACACTTCTTGCATGAGATTTGTTAGATTAGCTATGATTAGTGAATAGTTCTTTAAGAACTTGGGGATGGGTTAGATTTAGGGTTTTCTAATGGTTCAATCTTGCAATCTAGGTTAGATTCTTTCATCTCTCTTCTTATTAAGCGAAGACGGTTTCAAGCTGAGATTGTTTCCCTTCTCTTTGGGAGACAAAGCACACGCCTGGGAAAAGACTCTGCCTCATGGATCCATTACCTCTTGGGCAGACTACAAGAAAGCATTTCTGACGAAGTTCTTTTCTACATCGAGGACAGCCCGATTGAGGAACGAGATAAGCGGATTCACTCAGAAATCCAATGAGACCTTCGGTGAAGCCTGGGAGCGATTCAAGGGATACACTACGAAGACTATGATAGATCCAACCGAGGTTCCAAAGAAGAAGGAGATGGAAGCCGGAGAGTGATCAAGGAGCTAAATGAGAAACTTGACAAGTTACTACTTGTCCAAGCTCAAAAGGAAGTACATTTCGTGGAAGAATTCACTCAAGTTCAAGAAGGGGAGGACGTTCAGTACAAAGATGTTAACTACATCAATGCTCAAGGAGCCTACAACAATTGGAGACCAAACAACAACCTCTCCTATCGGAGCACAAACGTCGCCAACCCACAGGACCAGACATACCCTCAGCAACAAGCAGGAGGAGCAAAACAGTTCGTGACATACACGAACCAACAAGGTATCGTACTAAGATTCCAGAATCAAAACGGCTACCAGCCACGACAACAAGCCGTTGCACCTCCTGGCTTTCAACAACAACAAGGAAATCCGGCTGCTCCAGCTAATTTTGACTTGGAAAGTACTCTCAACCTACTACTCAACGGTCAAACACACATCCAGGCGGATATTCACAAGCGTTTTGCCGAAGTGCATAACAAGATAGATGGAGTTAACACGGAACTATCCGGGAAGATCGAGGCATTAACCACTCGTGTTAAAGCCCTAGAGAACAACAAAGGCATAGCATCAACAAACCAAACAAGCAACCTTCCTGTAAAAGCCATCATGAATTCCAAGGAATATTGCCAAATGATCACGACTAGCGACAAGGAAAAACAGGATTAGGCCGATATCAACAACTCAAATCGGACTCAAGTCGATGAGAACATCGAAATCCTAAGAAGGGGAGGGAGTACGAAAAATTTGGAAGCATCTGAAGATAAAGCATCCACTGATCCCCCAAAAGCACCATTCATGCGTGTCTACAAACCACCGATGCCATACCCCCAGAGGCATAAGAAGCGGTTAATAGAGGAACAAGAGGCCGAATTGATTGAGACCTTGAAGAAAGTTGAAGATCTCTTCAACAGTGTCGACAAAACTAAGCCTATTCCAGATTTCTTAGTAGCCTTGAAAGACAAGCTCTATGCTTACGCAATGGCGACCATAGAAAGAAACGCAGCAGCTCGTGAGGAGAAACCTAAGGAGGAACCCTTAGTAGTTAAGAAGCTCGAAGATCCAGGATCATTCACTCTTCCATGCACACTCGGGGGAATCACCTTTGAAGACTGTTTTTGCGATCTCGGAGCAAGCATTAACGTTATGAGTCTCGCCACGGCTAAACGTCTCGGGTATGACACCTATACCGACTGCAATAAGCCGTTATCACTGGCCGATGGAAGTGAGAGGAAGACGGTTGGGAAGCTACTATAGCTGCCTCTCATGATTGGAAATGTGCTATTATCAAGCGACTTCCTGGTGATAGAAATGGACCAAGATGTTAAGGAAACCCTCCTGTTGGGGAGACTTTTCCTAGCCTCTGCCGTTTGCATGTTTGATTGCAGAAGCGGCAAGGTAGAGCTAAGGCTAACCGGGTGCCTGGTGATGCATTTTGACACTAAGGGGAAGAGAGTTGACGAAAAGGAACATGCCTACTCTCTCTGGCTCAAGAAGGCGATTGAGAAAACCCAAGACCCATCATTGGAAATATGCTACGATGGAGCCAGCTTTGATGGAGTCTCGCTCAACGCTATGTTCGAGGAGCAGTCGGAAGAAGTCCATGAAGCACCAAAAGAGGTGATCACTTGCAAGAAGTCGTATGTGAAAGGACCAACCCTCGGTGATCTTCTGGACGGTATGACACTTAAGCCTATTCTCTCTGCTAATGGTGAAGTGAGATACAAGCTGAAATGCAAAGGAAGGTTCAGACCCTTTGCTTACCTTAGGGTGATAAAAGACACCGAATTGACCAATCAAGAGGGATCTGATGTAAGCAAAGAGGGGACATCCGATGTATCTCTGGCTGATTTCATTTCTGCGATTAAGGAAAGTAAAGATCCTCCCACAGGATCGAGGGGTGTTCGTTTCCCCCTTTCATGCTGAAAAATGATTAAGAAAAGTCAATCTAAGTGACTCAAAACAAAGTGCTCTTGGGAGGCACCCCAAGCTTATCCATGTACATATTAATGATTTTTCTAGTCTAGTTTAATGTTTTCAGGATCCCATGAAAGATAGGGTGGAGTCACTTGCATATAAGAGGAGCTAAACCTATAAGGAAGTTGTCTAGCACAGCAACGGGATTACATATCGGGAGAACACCTTGATATTGTCCCTAGGCATTCTCTGTCGGGCAGGCACAATGGTGTGTAGCCTATATAGAACGAAGCCCAAGCTAGACAACCCTCACGGTGGTCACATATCGGGAACCAGCCGATATCCGTAACGTCAATCACACCATATCGGAGTCAACCCGATATGGCCGTCCAGGTAAAAGGGTGGCTAGGCTTAGCCAATCCGAGAAAAGCGCCCAAAATCATGGCCCTTTTTTCGGATAAGGCGAGAATGCTTGGTTGGGGTTAACTGACAACTATTCCCCAAAGCAAGAAATCCTAGTCAACCCTTCCTTTCCCCATATCTCCTCTTTATAAAAACCCTCGCCTCTCTCGTTTTCATTCCCCATCACTCTCAATCCTAGAAAATTGCCTTTAAGTTTTTATTTCGCAAAGCCGAATTTGTGCTTTCGTCCAAGGATTTTTGCAAATATCGTTTTCAGGTAATTTTTGATATATAACGATATGGTTAATGATCTCTTAGGATTGTTTAGATTCGCTGCATCAGGGATTTGAGAGTAGATGGAGAAACGTTTTGTAGACATATTTCGCGTAAAACTTAGGTTTTTTGTAGGGTTATTCTGAATTTCGGCACATCTATTTGTGAGAATAGCTTCACGGCTAATCTCTTTTGAAGTGTTGAGATTCTAGAAATCCTTTTCCACCTTTTTTTTTTAAACGCAAGCTTGTCTAAAAATTTGGATTTGTGAAGAACGACTTATAAGTAGCACACTTTATTCTTCACAGTTTAGACTTTTTCCCGATCTAGTAATAACTCGAATATGTTTTTCTCGGGTCTCTTTAGTCATGAATAGAGTTGCCTTGAGTTTAGACATACATGCAAGATAGTCCCTGTTCTTAGAGTTTTCATTGTGCTTACACACTTTCGAGTGTTTTTAATTGATAGGCACAATGGTTGGAGCAACAAGAAGCAGAGCTGTTCTTGGGAGATCAAGGGAATACCAAACGGAGAAGAGAGAAGGAAAGAGACCAGTCGGAGAATCCAGCTGAGCGGCTATAGTACGTTCACCCACACGTGCGTCGGGAAGAAGAAGTACGGGATCCCGACACACCCTAGCCGAAATGCGTGCAGCATTCAGGCGAATGGAGTTCAAGGCCACACGCTACCCCCATGAGGAAACTATGGTCGAATTGGGCATCTACGAAGACTGCCAGATCCTCTTTAACGCAATGTGTTTGAAGAAATTCATGGGAAACGCTTATGCGTCCCATGATGAAGCAACCTTCCAGTTCCTTGCAACACTGGAGGTAACCTTCTACGCGTTTGGAGAGATCACTCAAGAGGAAGTCGGAGATGGTCACATCCTCTTTAAGTATGGAAGTGATACTCACCGAATGACATTTCGGGAGCGGGAGTCGATATTCGGGTTCAGCCAAGGCGATATGCGCGAGATGGCCCTGAATATAGAAAGGGAGGAGTTGGAGGCACTGTGGATGCTCATTGGGGTAGGGACGTACAAGCCAGGAGTGAACAAGAGCACCAGGATAAGGCATCCAGCCTTGAGGTATGTGCAAAGAGCTATTGCACATACTTTCTTTGCAAGAAAGGAATGTGGAGCTGTCCTGACAAAGGAGCTGGAGATAATGGACGACGGTCTGGTAGAAATCATTCAAGAGACGAGGAACGAGGTTGAACTGAAGGGAAGCAGAAGGAGCACCGGGTTGATCACGTTATTGATGAAGGAGCTTCTCCACTACAAATCGTGGATGATATCCACACCAAGCGACAGGCCTCAGATAGGCTGTGGAGGAGTTGTATATGCTATCTTGAGAGGGGCTGGCATTGATCTCGAGGAGCCAACTCACGGAATCCGGTGGATAGATATTGTATATCTAAAGAAGTGCCAGTTTCTCGGGAAGCCATATCGGCATGGACACCGATATCAATTCACCCGTGCATCAGGACAAGCTGCAGTACTGTTCCTGCCGAACCCATGGTTGACCACGATAAGGGAGCCAAAGAATCTGGATTTTGACCCCCAGAATGAGCATCTCTTCCCATATGGAGCTAACTTCAATGAGGATTACGTGGAGGAATATCGGGAAGGAGCCGATATAGTTGTTGAAGAAGAAGATGAGGATGAAGACGCCTATGACGACCCTACTGACGAGTTTAGATTTCCTCTCTATGGAGCGGATCGCTATCATTTCGATCCAATCACCAGTGGACCACACCGAACTCTCAAGGCGGCGCACGATAGGATCAATGTGCTCCAGCTGTACTGCAAGTGGCAAGACCGTTCGATCAAAAAGCTAGTCTCTACGGTGAAGGGGATCAAAGGTCACGTGAAAGTCCTGAAGGGGCAAATCAAGTCGCTCACCTCGAAGCTGAAAGGCTCGACATCTTCGCCACGGTATGAAGCCGATATGTCTCCGAGGGAAGCAGAAGGAAACGAAGAAGATGAATCGGACAAAGCAGACAGCCAAACTCCTCAGGAGAGGCATTCCTTCTCATTCCTGTTGAGAGAACACGATATTAGCGAGCTAGGAAGATATTCCTGCCAAGAGGGAAGCATATCGAGGAAGAGGCGTGCGAGCCAGTCCCCGATACCAGAATCAGACAATCCTTCCTTCTCGACCAGTGAGGACACCACGTCCTCACATCACACCGAACAGTGAGGTACCACTCCAAACCGTTCTACATAAGCATTTCTTTTTCTTTATTTTTTGCTTTTTGTTTAAAAACATTTTCGCATCATCTTAGGGTCGTATTCTTCCTCTCTTCTATCACACAGGGACTGTGTGATTTAAGTTTGGAGGAGTACGTAGTTATGCATCATTTAGAATAAACATTGCATTCGTAAAACTTGCATATAAAAAATATATATATATATATATTTTTGAAAATTTTGAAAAAAAATTTCCACAAAAATATTCATGTAGTTGCATCTCCATTTTAGGATCGAGTCTAGATGCATTCATTTACGATTCATAAGCATTTGCATAAGGTGTTAAGTATAGTGAATCCTTGTAAATAGCCATTTTTAAGTCATGAATTCAATGCAGTTCTTGTTTGTCTGATGCATTTTGAATTAGACTGAGCTTAAGGCAGCACCACATTTGGAATTTGTCCTGTGAAATTCGGTTTTGACTTGATGCATTGCGACTTGAACCATTTCCCTAATGAACTTGAACCGTTAATTTGAAAATTTAATTATCTCGTTTATGTGAGTCGAATAGCTCATGGATTTCACTTGGACTTTCTTTCCCTTTTTACCACCCTCTTTCTAGTCCAAGTACCAGACCACACCCTAAACCAAAACCATTGTTTTTAAACCAATAAACACTTTTGTGAGAGCATGTGAAGCCTTTGCACCATTTTCGAATCTTCTTAGGCAAAAAGTGTTGGGTTTAGACCAACAAGGTTGGATTTCCATGTAGACGTTGGCTCACATCTCGGGTCAACACTAAGTTAGGTGGGGTAGAAACAGAAATCGGCAACATACCGAAATACGAAGCCGATATTACTTGGTAGACTAGGAAAAAGGAGGGTGTATTTCGATTGATCACATTCTGACAGAAGGAAAAAAAAAGATACCAAGGAGTCAGACGAGGACACGTATTAAGGAGATGGCGGCACCAAAAAAGCTTGAAAACAAAGAAGAAAAGGCGATTCCAAAAGAAAGCAAAAGAAGGCCAATCAACAAAGTATAAATCCGGCCAGCAACATCAAGGGTGAAACGCAAGGAACGCAACAAAGAAGCCAGAAAGCCGAAACCGATCTCCAACAAAGAAGAAGTCCCCGAAAATTACCAGGAAAGGTAAAATCGATGAGCAATAACGGGATTACGGCGAAATGCCGAGAGAAAGGGTAGCTTAGGAGGGAGCAATTTAGACTAGGGTAGGAAACGAAATAGATGTTCTGGGTAGATGGTAGTCTAGCCTTGTATGCATCCATTGGTTTTTACCCTTAGCATTTTGCATTAAGAAGGTTCCTTTCAAGAGTGATCCCACAAAACACTTAACCCGTTCGCACTACGAGTTCATAACGACGTAAGCCCCAAAGTGTTAAGTGATCCCACGAAACACTTAAGCCATAACGACGTAAGCCCGAAATGCTAAAAGTCAAAATAGTACCATTTCGGGAAAGTGGTCCCAACGTTTTAGGTTTTTCCTCTTTTATGTATAAATACCCTCTCCACTCTTATCCTTTAGAACACGCTTTTGCTTATTTTACTTTTCTGTCTTCTCTTTCAAACCGAGAACCAGCTTTGTATTTTCGCCATTGAAGTTATTTCTAAGCTTTGATTTTTATGCAATCTTTAAGTCTTTAAGTTTTATTGCTTGGTAGATTTTAATAAAGTTTCTTCCTTTTCTTATTTTCGACTATCTTGCAAGCCATGAGTAACCTTTCTATCCTTGTGGATCTTGAGGTTTCTCAAATGGCAAGTGAGTAGTCTTTTTATGATTTTGATGGGTTAAATGGACCAAGGAACTCTCGGGTTTACATTTCTTGCTTAGCTAAAACATAAAGTTAGATTCTTTCTTGTTTATCATTCCCAAAGCTTAGTCTAGTTTGGCCATCTAGCCTAAAGTCCACAGGCGGCTTGACACGAACGCCACGTGCTTGCTTAGCCGGATCCATGAACAAGAGTTTGATTTCTTGGGCTAAGACTAACCCTCTGTCCAAGAGTCTTACGGTTCAATAGGGACGATGCAGATGCTTGTTTCTTCTATTGTACCGCTATACGATAGCTAGTCTATGGTGATAGAGATTCAAAGAGTTTAGACCCAAACATCATGGGGTAAACGATTTGAGGATCCCTTTACCTAAGAATCACCATCAAAAGACCAAGTCTTGATGTGATCCAAAAGCTTTAGCCTGATAAAACAAAACCGAGAGTTACCTAGTTCGAAGAACCCATCTTAATCCTTCTTTCATCTTAAAAGCTTACCTTTTTATCGTTTAAATAAGTAGTTTCTGTTTAAAACCTCTAGAGTCATTTTATTTATGGTCTTGAATGACACAAGATCTGTCTTTTAGTAGTTTTTAGTAGTAAAGTCTCAATCTTTACCCGATTTAACTTGACTTATGACACCGATATGACCATTATGTTCACTAACGCTCCCAAAATGGTTTGATACCCCATACACTATACTGCATTCGGTTAGCAGTGTTGGGTCATTGATCAAAGGCCTGAAAAACCTTGTTATCATGCACCATCAAGGGAAAGGTATGTAATTTGATTATAGATGGTGGTTCCTGTACTAACGTGGCTAGCAAGTTTATGGTGGATAAGCTAGGTCTTGAGAGGACTAAGCATCTGAGACCATACAAGCTAAAGTGGTTAAACGATCAAACGGAGTTAAAGATCGTGGAGCAAGTTTTCGTGCCATTCAGCGTGGGCAAATACCAAGACCAAATCACTTGTGATGTGGTACCTATGCAAGCAGGGCACATACTGCTGGGTAGGCCGTGGCAATTTAACCGAGCCTTCCACCACCATGGCCGCACCAATCACTACTCATTCACATTCGAGGACAAGAAATATAACCTTGCGCCTCTCACGCCATCTGAGGTACATGAGTTACAAGTCTGAATGAGCAAGGAGGCCGAGGTAAGTAAGTCTAATCTATACTTATCTACAAACTTGATTCATAAGACCCTGTATACAAAGGGCACCGTGCTACTAATGCTATTCAAAGATTGTCTAAGTTCAGGAACAGCTGAGTTAGAACTTCCTTCCGAGGTCATAGCTGTTCTAAACAAGTTCAAAGACGTGTTCCATGAAGAGATACCATCTGGATTACCACCCATCCGAGGCATAGAACATCAGATTGATCTCGTACCAGGTTCAGCCTTACTCAACAAGCCAGCATATAGGATGAATCCGGAGTACCAGACGGACTATGCAATGGCACAAGATTTATTGTCACTCGATTGGGAAATAGATTGATTGAAGGTGAAATAGTTACGAGCAGACATGCTGGGAAAAAAGTTATTTTACCAAGGATAATTTTATCACCACATGACTCAAAGCATCCTTTCACACTTCGAAGACGTCAATTCCCTATAAGAGTATGCTATGCAATGACAATTAACAAAAGCCAGAGACAAAGCTTGAAATCAGTGCTCCTCTATCTACCACAATCAGTTTTCAGTCATGGCCAACTGTATGTGGCGCTTTCACGCGTAACATCTCCTGAAGGTCTAACTATTCTAAAATCCGGTAATGAAGCAGAGAGGACAGTCAAAAATATTGTCTACAAAAAAATATACAAAGGGCTACCTACATAGTACGAATGTATGATCCTAACTTGCACAAATATATATATATACACAGAAAACATAATCTGCTAGATATAATATACTAACTCTATTTTTTTTATTCCGAGACAGTTGACAACTTCAAAAGGAACTTCATATTAGCTATCAGGTACAGCAGGTCTGCCTATGAATCCCCGTAAGTTTACAAAGTATATTAAAAACAAACACAACTTAATCACAGTGTAATATTAGTTTTTTTTTTGGAGTTACAGGAAGCAAGAAACTTACACATTACAATGCATTCTGAATTCATGCAGCACAAGTAAACACCAGAGTGAATAGGATCAAGTAGAAGACAATATCTAATAATCAATATTCATTTTACTCTTATCAGAGATACAATTTAAATAATGTATTTACAGAACAATAATGTATCAACAGACAATAAACCGTGAATATGGATCAACAGAGGATAAAAAACCAACATTTGACTGTTGGTATCAGAGATACAATTTAGCCATTTCAACAACACTTGATAAGCAAAACAAAGCGTTGAAATTGAATCAGATTAAATGGCTTAATCGATGATTTAAGAATCACCCAATAGAGTATAACAATGACCATAACAGCCCTAGATCTTATTCGGTCTATAAATGGCTATATCAATTATACCAACAAGAAAATCATCAGAGACAAGCAATGGACAAAATTATCCAATTAACAAACGATTATCCAAGCAAACAATTACCCAGTTAACCAAAGCAAACGATAATCCATTTAGACTAGCAAACAATTATCCAATAAACAAAAGCAATTGACAAAATTAGCAAACAAGATCTCTCTAAACCTTAAAAAAGTCACCAGTGAATCCCTTATAGAACCTCCAAAATTACTCCGATCTGGAAAATCAGAAGGAATGCAAGGTGACTAAGAATGAATAAGGAGATCCAATCTCGATATCAAAAGTAAAAAAAAACGAAACCCATAATCAAGCCAAGAAATGATGAAATCAAAGCTCGATTCTGAAAAAGGTGAAAAAGAACGATTGAATAACCCAACGGAATTTCAATTTCTCTATATAACTTTCACCTTGCGTTCTTTTATAAAAAAAAACACAAAAAACCTTAAACCTTGCGTTTAAAATGATAACATATTGTAAGACCAAATATTTTTTTAAAGAAAACTAAAAATATAATTGAATAAGGCGCACACCAAAAAACACGCATGTAAATGTTCGTTCTAAAGCCCACATTGAATAAAATCTAAATCATGTTTATTCAAGTGAGTTGTCAAATTTATCGGCACGTACTAATTTGCATTAAAACAAAAAATCATGACAATAATGTTGACTGTTGAGTACATGTTTATTTAATTTTAATGAGTACAAATCGAAATTATTTTTAGACAATTTATATGGTTTGAAAATAAATATAAAGTAAAAAAAAATCCAAATAAATGAAATTTTATTTATTATTTCAACTTTAATAGTTAAATGTTTAGCACAATCATATGATATATAAGAAAAAAAACTAAAAAAATATACCCGTGCGTAGCGCGGATAAAAGACCTAGTCTATTACTAATAAAAGTTGATGTCATAGGTCTCTAAAAGACTCAATTCTATTTGTACACGTCATCATATATAATTAATTACATCATTTATAAATAATTAAATAATCAAATTATGTATAATTTGGTTTCTATAACAAAGAATCATCACTTTTAGAATAAAAAAGAAAATTTAATACCATTAGAGCAACATTACTTATTGTTTTCATAAATGTAACACTAAAATAGAAAAAGAAAAAACAGGAAAATTCAATATCATTAGAGCAATTGCTTACTGTTTTTATATATGTAACACTAAAATAGAAAAACAATAATATGAAAAAGCTAAACTAATAAAAAATGCGTTTTTTAATTTCCTATTAACATAAAACGAAATATATAATTATTTACATCATCTATAATTAATTAATTAATCGAATTATGTATAATTTTGCTTCTATAACAAATAATAGTCACTTTTAAAGTAAAAAAGAAAATTCAATACCATTAGAGCAACATTACTTACTGTTTGCGTAAATGTAACACTAAAATGAAAAAAGGAAAAAACAGAAAAATTCAATACAATTAGAGCAATTACTTATTGTTTTTATATATGTAACACTAAAATGGAAAAACAATAATATGAAAAAGCTAAACTAATAAAAAAAAGTGCGTTTTTAATTTCCTATCAACATAAAACGAAATTTTCCCATTTAAGGTATAAGCACATCGGTGAAATTTATTAGGTCATACAACTTGCTAAATCAAAAGAATTCTTAAAGATAGAGAAAAGTTATTGAAACAATGGTTGTTTCAGACGAGTCATTGATAACAAAACCAGCTACAGGGTGTCTACTCACAAGTTTCTAATTCAATTCACTCAGCAAACAGAGTTGGTTAAGTCCGATCAGCATGACCATACTATCGAGAGGCAAACGTTTAGGACGTTCTTTTGACGAGTTTAAAAAAGCAGTTGGCAAGAACGAAGACCTATACAGTAAAATTATTTCTTCTCTCCATGTACACATATCTACTATAATATCATGTTATAACACTATAATTACTCTGTTTAGATGCCATTGGAAAAGTGGCCCTCATCGACAATGACAAGAACTTCAATGGTGTGGCTAAAAACAAAACAGAAGTTCACCTACATGTTACAACTTAAAGAGAAACACGTTTTTCTCTAGACTCACACAATTTATAATTTCAAATTCAAACTTCATTCACTAACAATCCTTTATGGTTTTTTCAACAATCCTTTATGGCTTTTTTTAATTAGCGGGCCAATTGTAACAATTTAGCAATTGATTTGCCTATGCACGGTTTTATGTAATTTTTAAACTTTATCAAATGTTTAGAACTCTTTTTATGTACTTTTAAAAAAAAAATACTAAATATTAGTTTAACCTCATCAAATGTTTACTGTGAAATACCAAATTCAAAATCCAGATATAAAGCTATCTTAATACAAAGAAAAATTGAACACTATGCAAACAAATTAATCTTTCATGTCATTCAAGTAAATATATAGCTAAAATGTATAATAAACACATCAAAAATAGTGTATTGGCAGTTTATATGCAGCAAAAAAAGTAAGTAATATTTGAAAACACTAGACAAGTAATTTTCCACTTAAAACACAACAAGTAGAAAAGTCTAATTTTATATAAATAGATACTAACGATATTTGAACCCAAACAAACAACACATGAGTAACACCTTCTAAAATTCCATTTAAATAATAAAGTATAGAAGTGTTATGAATCAAACGCAAATTGACAAACCTAGACAGGCTACTCAAAATCAAAACATGAAGTAAACATATAGAAGTTAATCAATGATAAATCATTCAAAAACTACACACCATCCTAAAGGTTTGAAAAAAAAAAACATCTAATTGCATGTTGCAAATAAAACTCACATGAATGATAAAAAATGAAAAAAAATATAAGATAAAACTTGTGGAAGACCTGGTGGAGAAGCAAAAAGCTGTCTTGCACGATCATTGCAACTTCCCAACAAAGTTATAGGCAGTCTTTTGCTTTTCGCGATATCTCACTCCCCTTCTTCGATTATCTCAAATACATTTGTACGAAGCTCAGTCTGCATATTAGCAACTGAATGATCAATCATCTGTATGTTCTCGGAGTTATCCGAGTTTTAACAAAAAATATTAAATTTATGAAAAAGATGTTGAAAGATACGATATAAACATTAATTTGTTTTTTTCGAGTTTTCTAAAATGTCAAACAATTCTTCTTCTAACCTTATTTATACACACATGACATATAACTGAAACATGTTGAAAAAACATATTAGTATTTTAGATAAATTAGTTATTTAATTAGGTAAAAATAAATTGAATATATTATTATTTTACTTAGCAAAATTTCTAATCTTATAAACAAATATAAGTTGGAGAAAACGACACATCATCTTTTAAATACATTTTTATAAAAAAATTTTCTTTAAATCCATTATGCGTTTGATAATTTTAAAATTACTAACCAAAACAAGATTAAACCAAATTATTAACACAAATCCGTGCGTAGCGCGGATAAAAGACCTAGTTTTATTAAAAACTTAGTCAAGCAACCTGGATCACCCGAGACAAGCATCGATGAGCTGTTGCAGGTAAAAGAAGAAAGAGAAAAACATTACAAAAGTTGTCTTCGAATCAAATCATATTCAAATATTTATCTACCCGAATTTGAAATCATCTTTATGTAGACGCCTGCTGCAACGCCGCGAGAGAAAGAACTTCAGTCCCAAGTCATGCTACTACAACAAAGGTAATATATCCATTTTTGATTGCTAACAATGAAATTAAATGGGAAATCTCTGAAGGTGACTATGTGCGAACCAACGTGACCAAAATTAAAACTCGCCTTTACTTAACATCAACATTGAATTTACTTGTTTTCTTTTCATCTTTAATGTCAAAGCTTTTGGAGCTTAACAGAAGAACTAAAGAAACAGAAGCAGAAAAATGGGCAGGTTTGTCTTTTCTCACATTTTCTATTACGAATCCCTCTTTAAATTATATTCAAATATATGAGAGATCATGAGTTAACTTCATTACATGAATTATTTACATTCAAGGGCACTTTGCCCATTTTCATTTACAATTTAGGGCACTTTTTGCTTATGATGCACTTTGTTGGATCTAAATCACCTGAAAAACCTAAATTACCTTTTTTTTTACCCCAACATCGCAGTAACAATCTGCAACCATTGGAGTTTTCTCTGTTTCTGCGAAGTCTCCTCGGCGACTACCAAAATCCAATCTACTACCACTCATCTATCTCCATTAATGACGATTGCTTCCTGCAGAATCTGACTTTAGTCAAACAGAGATTCGACTCGACGACATCAAATCCGGCTAATTCGCACTGCCCTCTTAGCCGCGTCCCTGTCAAATCCAAATTTTAAGACTCCGTCGAATCTGCACCACCTCTGAGTCGTCGCCCCGTCGAATCCCTCAATTCGATTCACTCCTAGTAACTGAAGTAGAAACACTCTCCTCAAGAGAATCGCGCGCGGAACCCTCTCCAAAGGGTTTCATCATCGAAGGCATCACCGAACCCACACAATTCCAAGTTTTTGTTTGATAAGTTTTTATATTTTCTTTGAGTGACTTCACATGCATTTAATTTGATTTTGTTGATACCCCCATTTGGGATTTTGTCGTGGCCATTCATGATGGTGTGAACCCTTATTGATCCAATATATTGATTAGTTTGGTGAATAGATCGGTTGTGTAATGGATAGGATGCGGTGGACAACAAACCAGTTCGAGCCCTTAGAGTTTCTGACCGCTAGTTGTTATAATTCTCAGTCAAACTGTTATACGTACGATGTTTTTCTTTTTTGATGGACATTTTTCAATGGATAACAAATGATGGATACGATGCTTTGTTTCACTTTCAATGAATGGATAGTAAAAGATGGATGTGATTAAGTCGTCACAATGTATATAAACTTAGGTCAATGGTTTTAACATGTTTACACCTTCTACATAGTTGCAGGTTCCGAGGCAAACCTGGATCTGCAACGCACTAAATGACACTCCCGAGTTGAGATCATTCAAAACTCTTGTTTTTATGAAATTATTCAATTTCGACACTATCCGATCTGATAATGAGATTGATTACAAAGTACATGACTTTGAGTAAGTTTTTTTTTTCAATATGAGTGCCATGTTTTGCAATATTTTGAGATTTTATATTGTTCATGTGATTAGATTTTGGATTTTTTGCAGCGACTTGGATGGAGCGGCGTGGATGCTGCGGCACGGATGCAGTGGCATGGATGCAGCGGCATGGATGTAGAGGTATGGATGCAGCGGCATGGATGCATCGACGTGGAATGTGATGTTTGTGTCCTTGCTTCGAGTTCAAATTCATGATGGGTTGCAATATAAAGTTCTTAGAAGTTCGAGTTCGAGTTCAAACTCTCAGAAACCTTCGAGTTCAAACTCTCACAAACCTTAGAAGTTTTGGCTTTTACATTTTCATGCACAATTAAAACTCATGTATGTTGTCTTGCCACCACTTTAATCAGTAAGAGAATAAGATTTTAATGTTTTGTGATTAATTATATAATCTTTCTTTTAATCTTAGGTTGATCCCAATACCGGAGTGTCCATGTATGAATCAAATGGAATTATCAAATATCTATCCGAGACATATGGTGGGTTTTTGCTTCTGTTTACCATATCATTCGTTCATCATCATGGCCCACCACACGGGTTTTTGGTTGTTTTCCAATCATTCGTTCCTAATCCTTCACATTCGGCTTATATATCCACTTGAGTGTTTCCACACGACATCATCCACATGGTTTTTTTTTTCCATCAAATTAATTGTAAGGTATTTCCCGGATCTACTTCTCTATGTGGTTTATGTGATTGTTTGATTCTTTAGTAGTTCTTTGTTAATGCTCGGTTATAGTGGACATGATACTCTCATGGACACTCTTAAAATGGACACTCTTTTATGGAAACTCTCTCATGGGCACACCTGATGAAAACACTCTCATGGACACACTACATCGACACAATCTAATGATTGTGGATGAGCTAAAGGTATATGATGTAGTTATGATGTAGTTATGATGCAGTGATATGTTTTCATATGATGATTAGTAGTATATTTCAAAGTGCTTATGATGCCAATTATGAGTGTAAATTACCCAAATATTGGATAGTATGAGAGTCCAACCTTTTGTTGCGGTTGTATCTAAGGACAAAGTCATAATCTTTGTAACTCGAACGTCCAAGTTTTTTACCATTGGTTCAATTTGACATTCAACTACAAATTTGTATGGACTTGTTCATATGGATACATCCGCATGTACATGTCATATTAACATTTTTGGATGATAAGAGATTCTCAAACAGGTTAGTGTTTGTGTAGATATGTATTTGTGGACAAATTACCATGGATATGAGAGTGCTTACATGTTTGTGTGATGAAAGATTTAAATCCTCAATCACGAATTTGGATATGTTTATAGGTTCTGAAATTGCCTTCTTAGAATTTCCAAGAAGCAAATACTCTTATATAATTTTGGGTTGCATCAATCTCTTCGAAGCAAATACTCATATAAACTACTTTCTATCTCCAATTGAGATTTCTTGAATCTCACCTAAGATCTAGTATAAGAAGAACTTCTAACTTCATGATATACTAAACACTATCGATCTTTAATCATCTTCTTAATCTTCTCAATCTTGTTTATTGTCCACCGTACCATATCCACTGTCAATTGTCCATTGAAAGGTGTACATATCAAATTTGTACATGTAGTTGATGGAAAAAGTTGTGTGGATAGAAGATGTTGGATGTACATATGTGTAACAATCTGCATCACAACAAGAGAAATCGAGGAAATTCAAAGAAAATCAGGTCTCAAATAGTGAGCTTGGATAAATCAGAAAAAACACAAAGGGATATGAACTAGCTATTTCAGATTTTAGACAACCGACTATCACCTCCACGAATCGAGATTTGGGACCTAACCACTTAATCGTAAACTGTAACTATCGATTGTATCCACAAAAACATGAACATCTACAGAAATATGTGCATAGCAAAATACAACGACCCATGGATGCCCACACATGGACAAATGCACAAGAACGGTGGACAAAGTAGCATGGACATGAGTGATGCACATAATCGCACACTGAAGTGGAGAAACTTTACCTTCCATGGCAGAGTCTACTACTTCGACGTTGGTGGTTGCTGTAGATCTGGGTTCTAAGGATTTGGTACAGTCTTCCGTTGAATCTGTAAATTCTCTGCAAATCGAAGAGGATAAACACTAGAAATCTCCAGGGAGAGAGATCTGAAACCCTTCGATCCATCTTCAATGAAGCTACTGGTTGTCTCCGTCGCCATCTCCGCCACCAGAGAAGAGCTCGCTCAGCTTCTGACTTTTGCTCCGATGTTCGGTTGTGGCTATGGCGATTCAAAGTCTTCTCACGGTGTCTTTGTTTTCTTTGCTCATCGTTAACTGCATCTTTTTACTGCATACCGTAAATATTGACACAAGATAAAAAAAACATTGGGAAGGATAATACAAGGAGAATTTCATCTTTTCAGGTGTTGAAAGTGGCTAATAAGCACGCAGTGCCTGTTTGTAAACATAACACATAAAAGTGCCACTTAGTGTAAAAGTTTCTGGATACATAGACTGATTCATGGAAGGATACAATAAAAGATGTATAGAGGGAAACATTGAAAAACCTTAAACTACATAGAAAGGAACAAAGAGAATTTTTTAACTAACAATCCTACTTAATAACCAGAGGAGCCAGCCTAGAGAAGAACAAACATAGCGGTAGACAACACCAATCTCCAAAGGATATATGCAGGGCAGATAAACTTGTTGGACCCTTGAAGAAACATCCTATCCGAAAAATCCAGAAAACAGTTTTGGTAGAACCTCAGAGATTCGCACAGTATAACACCGGTACCTACATCAGCTCCAACCATATCGTCACCCCAATTAAAACATCTGGATCTTCTCTAGAGAAACGGTTGATGACCCTGGCTTCAAAACGAAACAGCCACCCCACTCAACCAGAGATTAAAACAGGAAATATAGAGTAAAAATCTATCAAAACTTGCATCCTAACCACCGAAGAACAAACCGTTTAAACAGATAAACACAAAGGAAAGCCTAAAAAAACAAAACCGGACTGATGTGGTGGCTTTGGAAGCCCACCGCCATCAACCGGAGACTATATCTGGCAGAGGATACGAAGAAAAAAAAGAAGAAATTTCAGGAGGAAAAGGGCAGATTATTTGAAAGAAAAGATACTTTGGAAAAAAATAAAAAAACCTTCAAACTGATTCTAAAAGCAGAAAAGCTATTTATGGGGTTGTTCAAATTCCATATCAAAGGACTTGATGAGCATTCCCGTAATATCGATTAATTCTCGGCGACTGCAAAGAGAAGATTCACATATTATGAGCTTTATAACAAAGCTATACTCAAAACCCACTTTTGTTTCTTCTTATATATTAAACAAATTGGCCAAGACAGGTTTTTGTTTTTTCTTCACTTCTTACCTTGATGACTCATGAGACGTCTGGTGAAGTCTGAGGGTAGAATTTGTAGAACTTGATGCTTTGAAAGGCTTGCTTATCATCTTCGCTCATTTCTTCTATTGCTTTCATTCGAGCATCTCTTGCCTGCAAGAATTAATAATATACCTTTTTATTTACCAAAACATTTTCACTTTCACTCAATTTATATGCATTATCTCAGTCGATTTACAATTTTTTACCTCTTGCCTAGCTTTCCTTGCTGCTCGAACATGCTATTTGACAAATTCCTTAGAATAAAAATATATAAATATGCAAAAAACAAAAATGGTAATTAGAGTCTAGAGATATACTCAAGCGACATGGACTGACAAATTTGTGTTACAGCTTCAACACTTACTTTGAATTCATCCTTTTGTTCCGCAGATAATTCTCCATCTTCAATCAGTTCATCAGTAAATACCTGAGTTAGAGCCATCTCAAGATTCATCATACAATGTGCAATTTGAACACACAAGGAAGGAGAAATTGCCAAAATGAACAAATAATATTAGTTTTATGGTTACAACAGAAAATCAAAACGCACACCTCAAGTCTAATTTACATCCAACCTGCATGCACAATTAATAAAAATTAAAAGCTTGATTATAAAGAAAACACCCAAAATAATCATCTAGACCTGCCACTTCCAAGACAACATTCATTGCATGCCACAAAACTTACCGGCGCTTCAGACGGGAAAAATATATGGACCACAGTACTCTGTTCAAAGTAATCTTCCTTAAATGGGTCAAAGAAATCTGCAAATTACAAAAAAAAAAAAGATGTTAGAATTTGTTGTTGCGTACCACATACGTAACAAGGAAAACATACAAATAATCCACTACCATACGCTAATAAATGGTTTTCACTCTACAAAATTTAACTAGTATTGGCATTAGAGGAATACAACTCACAAGGAACACAATAGAGGTACTCCATAACACGATCTTCCTTCAAATGTCTGAGAGCATATCTGCAGATTATGTACAAAGTTAAATTTGAGTCTAAACATAAACTGGTAGATTCAAATAATTACTATATGTATAGGACTAGAGACACATGTTTTGTTAACTCTATAAAGCCATCTGATGAAACATGTTTCTTACCTCCTCTGAGTACAGCCCAAGGTAAAAATCTGAGAGTTCATCTTATCAACTTGTCTGTCTCTGCAAGAAGAAGAGAGCAAAAGTAAGAATAATTTCAGTGAGATTATGGCATCCCAACTAATTTGTTGTTATATATGAGCGCGAAACTCAAGGTACCTTTTGTCAAAGGGAATGTAAGGAACCCAGTCCATTTTCATCTGCTTCATCGGAACGATTTCCTCTCCTCTCTGGACTCCTATCTTATCAGAAGGCGGAAAGGGTGATTCAATCTGCATATTTAAAATATTTAGAAAGAGAAACAAGATAATATATCTGATCAGTGATAGCAAGCAAAACCGTTGATAGAGAATTTAAACAATAGCCTCATAAACCTTTCACATTTGTTCTATGTTATACTTACCTTTACTCTCTGTCTTTGCAATCAAATTCACCTACCTTTCATACTCCAAAACTATCTTCTCTTCAACCTTCATAGCACTGAGCCGTGATGAATTAAGTGTTAATAAGTTTCATAGCTGCTGGGAAGAACGAGGTTTGCATTTTAACATCCCTCAACCTTCCATCTGAAATGTAAGGTTGAAGTGGATAAAGACCAGCCTCCCGATTCAATTTACGACCAATATCACTAATATCTAACCAAATTAGAGAAAAGTGTGGCACATACATAAATAATTCGCTTGTTGCGCGTGTGTCATAAATTATGGCAGTCTTGTGTCCTTTGCCTCTTAGTTTTCTTATCAGTTTTGTGTAGCCTTTATCGCCCGATATGATGACTATTACAACACATCCTTCAACATCACGTTCTTCAAACTGATTTGACCATTAGCTAATTCTATCACGAATCTTTTCATCACAACACTTAAGCATTTGTTTGAAAACTGTAAAATCACAAAATCACGTATTCCCAAGAATATATAATTACTATTAGATTTTTAATTAATTATTAAATTTAACAAGTCATTATATTTTGTGCATTTTTTAGATTTATAGAATATGATAAATAGACTATTGTTTGTTGCAAACTCAAAGTTGTACATGTAGAGTGTATTCACACAAACAAAATAAATGTAGTTAATGTTGACTTATATGTTTTTTGTGTGTTTAATAATGGGAAAAGATATATTTTTTGATATTTTAAAAGTTTGTTATTTAATAACAAAAATTATTTTGTATGTAGCACCACATAAAAAGCATAAGAGCAATTTACACAAAATGTATCCATAATAGGTGATGGTTTCCATCAATTTAATGAGTTTTTTTTTGTTAAGGAAAAACGAAAACTGATGATCTCTTTCATGAGATCAACAGCACAAGCAAGCTCATGACATATCTTAAGGAGCTTTTACCTGGTGTCACACCTGAGGTGTTTCGAACATACAATGCTTCCTTTGCTTTGGAAACAATGATACTTTTAAAAATCATTGAATATTTGGTTTTTGAGTACTCAACAATTCTGTTTTGATAAATGTAACTAGGTATTTTATCCGCGTTACGCGCGGATCATTGTTAATGATTTAGTTTAATCTTTCTTTTTTTGTTGTGAAAACAAAAAACTTCATTTTTATAATCACAGTGATGAATCTTAAGTAGTAGACATGATAAAAGATATCCTAGACTAACTAAGTTAGCGAAACATACGAGATTACGCTTCTCCTCCAAGTACTCAGGCTCTTCATTGGTCGCTCGGGATTTCTTAGCTCTCGTTTAGGAATCATCAGGTTTCTTCCCTTCTTTATCCTCTTCGTCTTCCTGTTGTCCCTTGGCCTCTTTCTCCTCTACGATTTCTTCCTGAGACTCAGCCATCATCAATCGCCGCTATGAGTCTCCACAATCGCAACTTCGCGACCTTCTTCCGAACCAACAACATTTCTCTTCACTCCCTCCATCATTGCACAGTAATAACGCGTCTGAGAAACCTTATTGCTATACCCCAACGAAGCGAGACAGAGGGAGAGAAATTACAGAGATAATTGTAAGGCGATGAATTTCGAATCACAAGACACAATATTTGGGGTTTTATACAAACTTTGAGTCTTGCGTGATCTCAACGCCTATATATATATATATATATATATATATTTAAACATCTAGATAAAAACAAAACATGGACGTTGAGATCACGCAGGACCCAGAAAAAACGTTAATGGGAGGGAAGTTTAAATATTTTATTTGCCAATTTTGGTAATAAATTATTGTATTTTAAAATTATATATATATATATATATATATATATATATTTATTCATGGATGAAAAATTTATGTCTTAATTTTTTAAAATTTAAAGAAACTTCAAATATGTTTGAGAGAATTTGAATTCTGTAATTTGCTTATAATTACATTAACTAAAATATGATTTGTTTTGTCAATTAATAGAGAAAGAGGAAAAGGTAGATTTTTGTTTTCATTTTTTCTATTTAAATGTTGTTTTAGATTTTTAATTATAGTTGAAATAAATAAAAATTACTATTAGATTTTTTAATTAATAATTAAATTTAACAAGTCATTATTTTTTTTAACAGAAAAAGAAAAATAAATGTTAAAAATATTAATTGAGAAAAATGAAGTTTTTGGTTATTTTTAAAAAAATTATTTTCATTTTAAATATTTTTCTGATTTTTTTGTTATAATAAACAATAAAATAGTAATTAATATTACCTTTTTAATTAAAAAATACTACATCATCATAGCAAATAAATAGTTGTTAAATATTTTGATGGTGTGTACTTATGTGTGGAGTTCAATTCTATCATGTGGGGCTCTTTTTCTCTATATAAAGTTAATGAAAAGTTTATAAATCATTGGGCGAACCCGTTGTGTCCCACAAGACAATAACAAAAAAATTATACGACACTAATAAAAAAAATTTCTATTTACCAAATTGTATGATTTGGTAATTATGGTGAGTGGGTAAACTTTACTCATTTGTCTTTGTTTTCACTTTTTCTTTCTCATGATTTTAAGTTGGATGACAAAAAAAAGTTTTAAGTTATTTTTTTGCAAAAGTCCTACTCATAAACTAGGTGAACCGGAGGTTATGGAAACCAAGTACTTATATAATGTATGTGATAAGTATCTTGCGGAAATGAGTTTTCACAAACTCATCATGTTAAATCATAATTCTTCGCGTTGGATCTCGCCGTCCTCCCCCTCCTCCACCCACCACATATCTACTGAGTGTTTGCCTTATATTGTGTTTTTCTATAAACTAGTAGTAATGTTTTTATTGTTCCCAACCTACCCTCATGTCTGGCATACTTTTTCTAATAGTCAATGCACAGTGGAAAGTTAGTTAGGAAAGCCTCGTAAACCTTTCACATTTGTTCTATGTTACACTTAGCTCTACTATCTGTCGTTGCAATCAAATTCACCTACCTTTCATACTCCAAAACTATCCTCTCTTCAACCTTCATAGCACTGAGCCTTGATGAATTAAGTGTTAATAAGTTTCATAGCTGCTCGGAAGAACGAGGGTTGCATTTTAACATCCCTCAACCTTCCATCTGAAATGTAAGGTTGAAGAGGATGAAGACCAGCCTCCCGACTCAATTTACGACCAATATCACTAATATCTAACCAAGTTAGAGAAAAGTGTGGCACATGCATAAATAATTCGCTTGTTGCGCGTGTGTCATAAATTTTGGCAGTCTTGTGTCCTTTGCCTCTTAGTTTTTTTATCTGTTTTGTGTAGACTTTATCGCCCGATATGATGACTATTACAACACATCCTTCAACATCACGTTCTTCAAACTGATTTGACCATTAGCTAATTCTATCATGAATCTTTTCATCACAACACTTAAGCATTTGTATGAAAACTGTAAAATCACAAAATCACGTATTCCCAAGAATATATAATTACTATTAGATTTTTAATTAATTATTAAATTTAACAAGTCATTATATTTTGTGCATTTTTTAGATTTATAGAATGTTAATAAATAGACTATTGTTTGTTGCAAACTCAAAGTTGTACATGTGCAGTGTATTCACACAAACAAAATAAATGTAGTTAATGTTGACTATATATGTTTTTTGTGTGTTTAATAATGGCAAAAGATATATTTATTGATATTTTAAAAGTTTGTTATTTAATAACAAAAATTATTTTGTATGTAGTACCACATAAAAAGCATAAGAGCAATTTACACAAAATGTATCCATAGGTGATGGTTTCCTTCAATTTAATGAATTTTTTTTTGTTTAGGAAAAACGAAAACTGATGATCTCTTTCCTGAGATCAACAGCACAAGAAAGCTCATGACATATCTTAAGGAGCTTTTACCTGGTGTCACAACTGAGGTGTTTTGAACATACATTCCTTCCCTTGTTTTGGAAACAATGGTACTTTTAAAAATCATTGAATATTTGGGTTTTGAGTACTCAACAATTCTGTTTTGATGAGTGTAACTCTAGTTGAGTGAAAAGATGAGTGATGCTGATGTCGAGCAGAAAGTGATACTTTATCATCAAACAACGAAGAAGGATGCGATCATCTGTAATATTCTTTGTGCTATTTCAAAGTCTCCACAACTCGAAAAACACATAGTAATAAAGCTTTGAGTCACATTTTGGGAAGTTACAACACATCCTTCAACATCACGTTCCTCAAACTTATTTGACCATTAGCTAATTCTATCATGAATCTTTTCATCACAACACTAAAGCATTTGTATGAAAACTGTAAAATCACAAAATCATGTTTTCCCAAGAATATATAATTATTATTAGATTTTTTAATTAATTATTAAATTTAACAAGTCATTATATTTTGTGCATTTTTTTTAGATTTATAGAATGATGATAAATAGACTATTGTTTGTTGCAAACTCAAAGTTGTACATGTAGAGTGTATTCACACAAACAAAATCAATGTAGTTAATGTTGACTATATAAGTTTTTGTGTGTTTAATAATGGGAAAAATATATTTTTTGATATTTTAAAAGTTTGTTATTTAATAACAAAAATTATTTTGTATGTAGCACCACATTAAAAGCATAAGAGCAATTTACACAAAATGTTTCCATAATAGGTGATGGTTTACATCAATTTAATGATTTTTATTTTGTTTGGGAAAAACGAAAACTGATGATCTCTTTCATGAGATCAACAGCACAAGCAAGCTCATGACATATCTTAAGGAGCTTTTACCTGGTGTCACACCTGAGGTGTTTCGAACATACAATGTTTCCCTTGCTTTGGAAACAATGGTACTTTTAAAAATCATTGAATATAAGGTTTTTGAGTACTCAACAATTCTGTTTTGATGAGTGTAACTCTAGTTGAGTGAAGAGATGAGCGATGCTTATGTCGAGCAGAAAGTGATACTTTATCATCAAGCAACCAAGAAGGCTGCGATCATCTGTAATCTTCTTTGTGCTATTTCAAAGTCTCCACAACTCGAAAATCATATGGTAATAAAACTTTGAGTCACATTTTGGGTAGTTACAACACATCCTTCAACATCATGTTCTTCAAACTGATTTGACCGTTAGCTAATTCTATCATGAATCTTTTCATCACAACACTTCAGCATTTGTATGAAAACTGTAAAATCACAAAATCGCATTTTCCCAAAAATATATAATTACTATTAGATTTTTAAATTAATTATTAAATTTAACCGGTCATTATATTTTGTGCATTTTTTTTAGATTTATAGAATGATGATAAATAGACTATTATTTCTTGCAAACCCAAAGTTGTACATGTGGAGTGTATTTCCACAAACAAAATAAATGTAGTTAATGTTGACTATATATGTTTTTTGTTTGTTGAATAATGGGAATATATATATTTTTGATATTTTAAATGTTTGTTATTTAATAACAAAAATTATTTTGTATGTAGCACCACATAAAAAGCATAAGAGCAATTTAGACAAAATGTTTACATAATAGGTGATGGTTTACATCCATTTAATGATTTTTTTTTGTTTAGGAAAAACGAAAACTGATGATCTCTTTCATGAGATCAACAGCACAAGCAAGCTCATGACATATCTTAAGGAGCTTTTACATGGTGTCACACCTGAGGTGTTTCGAACATACAATGTTTCCCTTGCTTTGGAAACAATGGTACTTTTAAAAATCATTGAATATTTGGTTTTTGAGTACTCAACAATTCTGTTTTGATGAGTGTAACTCTAGTTGAGTGAAGAGATGAGCGATGCTGATGTCGAGCAGAAAGTGATACTTTATCATCAAGCAACCAAGAAGGCTGCGATCATTTGTAATCTTTTTTGTGCTATTTTAAAGTCTCCACAACTCGAAAAACACTAGGTAATAAAGCTTTGAGTCACATTTTGGGAAGTTCTCTACTCGATTTATTTTATGCCTTGTGTCTGAATTTTTGTTTTGTTTTTAATTCCTCATGAGGTTCTTAAAGAACTCGAAACAGGTTCCGGTGGAAAGAAGACTAGAAACTTCAATACAAAAGCGTAAAAATAACTCTTTAGCACAACATAAAGAGCATAAGGGCAATTTACACAAATATTTATTTCTTCTAAGAATGTTTTCACGAAACATATTGCGATTTGTGTTTATCTAGTTGAAAAGTTGGCATTTAAAGCTGGATATGAGAAGGTAAATTTTGCAAGTTGGAAATGTGAAAAATAGATACACAATCATATTATTGTTGAAAGTTAACCCATGAAAATCCCACGTTTATTTTATTTTATTTTTGGATTTGTAGGATGATGAAGAGGAGATGGTGATTTGTTGCGAACTCAAAGTTGAGGAAATGAGTATGTTGAAGAAATAAGTTTTGACAAGCTCATCATGCTGAAAAAGCTTGAGATGGAGAGAAATGCATTCTACTATGCAAAGAATCTAAAGGTGTTGTGTATGGTTTTTTTTTCTCTCTTTAGTTGTATTCTTTGATCATCTCAAAGTTTGTTGTTTGCTAACAAAAAAAAATTTATATGTAGAATCACATAAAAGCATAAGAAAAATTTACACAAATAAACTTTTCCTCTAAAGATGTTTCAAAGAGACATATTGCGATTTGTGCTTGTCTAGTTGATAATTTGGCATTTAGAGCTGAATATGAGAGGGTAAAATTTGCTAGTTGGAAAAGTGAAAAAGAGATATACAATCATATTATTGTTGAAAGTTAACCCATAAAAATATCATGTTTTTTTTTCGATTCATAGGATGATGAAGAAGAGATGATTGATTGTTGCGAACTCAAAGTTGAGGAAATGAGTATGTTGAGGAAATGAGTTTTGTCAAACTCATCATGCTGAAAAAGCTTGAGATGGAGCGAAATGCATTCTACTATGCAAGAAATCTAAATGTATTTTATGCTGGTTTTTTTCTTTCTTTGGTTGTATTCTTTGATCATCTCAAAGTTTGGTGTTTACTAACAAATTTTCTTTTGTATGTAGCACAACATAAAGAGCATAAGGGCAATTTACACACATATTGTTTTCTTCTAAGGATGTTTTCAAGAGACATATTGCGATTTGTGTGTATCTAGTTGATAAGTTAGCATTTAAAACTGGATATGAGAGGGTAAATTTTGCAAATTGGGAAAGAGAAAAAGATATATGAATTCATATTATTGTTGAAAGTTAACCAATGAAAATCTCACGTTTTTATATTATTTTTGGAACCAACAAATTTTTTTAATTTATAGTGATTATTAATTTATCGAGTATTAATTTATAGAGATCTATTGTATGTAAACCGGTTTAATCTCTTTAATCAGAAAAAATAACTTTACCTTCAATTTTTTTTATTCGAAACCTTCAAATATTATGGTTTTGTTTCTGATAATAGCTTCAAGAGATAATCTCATGTGTTTTTACTCTTTGTTGTAGATCATGCATGACACAACATCCATTAAATTGGTTATTCACAACCAATTTGTTCTCCTAAAAATCTCTTATATTTCGATTTTAATCTAAAATTTAAGATAAATCATGTATCACTTTATAAATCTAAATATGGAAAAATGATAAAAGATAGCAAGACTATATAATTATAATAAATAAGAAAAAATCATCATGTGGCCGCTAAGCCTCGAACTAATGGGTCAAAAAGCGAAAGCTAATTTACAGCACTTGGACATCATCATTAACCCACCTAAAAATAGAAAAAAATATATATCAAAACATCCTGTGACCGCTAAAGCTCGAAAGCTCTCGGGTCACCGGAGACTCGGACCCTCTCACTCGCTATTCCTATTCCATTTCTTTTGCTTGCTTTTTCAGCAGCCAATACTCTTCATTATCTCTTGTAGCTTCTCAATCATAGCCGCTGGATCCGTCGGTGAATTCGCCAGATGCATCGCATGATACTCCAAACCTTTTCACTTAGCTATAAGCTCGAAATGTGGTCTCTGGAACTCGTCGCTCACTATCTCAAATATCGTTGTGTTTGGTGTCGCAGACACAATGTGGGCCAGCCGCGCTCCGTGAGCTCCTATGATCACTGACGCTTCTTGGATGGCTCTGACTTGATCTTTCATCGACATATGCGCAAACGATCCATTCACAAGGTTAATCCCGCATTTCGTCAGACCGGTTGAGCCAGATGCGACCCAATGGTGCAACGAGTCGAACACCTCTTCATGACTAAAATTTGGGTTCTCTAATTATAGTACTAGGAGAATACTTATTGTATACGCCAGCATAGGAGAGAGTGACACGTGGCATTACTTAAAATAACCCTAAATTTTGTTTTTCCTCACACGGTCCTCGCTTTCACCTCCTCTACCGAACCTTACACTTCCACAAGTCTGTTTCGTTTAATCTCCTCTCCCCTCACCACCACCGTCGATCTTTCTCTCCTCTGCACACCACCTCTACCTTCTCCACCTCTATGATTACTTAAGTTTCGGAAATTAAAAATCTTGCCGGCCTGTACAGATAAAACATAACCGTCCTCGCATACCAAACCTTGTAAGCCTCTTTTCCCACTCTCTGCTAACAACTCTTTTCTCCTTATGATTAACTGTAATCCGAAATTTGGTCTCCCTTCACTAGCTGCATATATCAATTCTAAATTAATTTCATCCTAAACAGAAAATTCTAATATTATTAGAGAATCCTATTGTCAAAATGTTTCGTCAAGTAGGAGATGGTCGTTTTAATATCATCCTAAGCAGAAAATACAAATATATTAGAGAATCCTATTGTCAAAATGTTTCGTCAAGTAGGAGATGGTTGTTTTACTCATAGATTAACCCAAATGGATTTCTTATGGACTTAATTTTGATTGATAAAGATTCGTGAAATTGAAGATGGTTGTATTACTCATAGATTACCCCAAATGGATTACTTGTGAATTTAATTGTAGCTGTTGATAATCGAATTACGCCACCCCTTCCCCCACTACGCCACTCACAACCCACACTCATTTAAGGTCTACAATCTGTTACTTAAAACTCTACAATTCCTCATCATTCAATCCTTACTATACCTTCAATAAAACTCTACACATCCCCTAAAAAAAACTATAATGTTCTTCAAGTTGAAAAGATTCCAAGCTTAAATGTTATTACTTCATATATTCATTTACCACCTACTACTAAATAACTATAAATACAGTTTACGTCCATCACAGATTCGCAGAAGCTCAAAACCTCTAAAAAAGGTTGCCTTTGCATTCTACCACCCAGTTTATATTATATATTCACAATGGCTCTTTCCTATCAAAAATCTAGGTCCTTACGTCAACTTCAATGAGTTATCCCTTGGCCTCAAACCACAACATGTTGTTGGGCGTGTTATCAGATCGTGGGAAGTGTGTAATGAAAACAATAGAGACCAATTCATGGGAATCTCTATGGTCATGCTGGATGAAAAGGTATGATGTTTCTATGTACGCATTATGAGACATAATACTTCTCTTTACTCTATAGTATTCAATTGTCTTTTACAAGTTTTGAAATACCCACACCACTATTTCATCTAACCACACTCTTTACCAACATGATACTACAATCCATTGCTTCATACCACCACCACTAGCCAAAGAACATCTACCCACTTTAAGAGAGGGTGTTATCTTCCAACTTGGTGGGTTTGAGGTGCGACCATGCACAAGACACCACAAAATCACATATCACCTGTTTGTGATCAAATTCACCGCCGACACAACTTTTGTTGATGTTGCCACCACCTGTAATAAATTAGGAACAAACAAATTCAGGGTCCACACACATGATCACTTACTAGCGTTGGCTAACGCCAACCTAGCTCTGCTAGGTATATTCACTACTGCAATTTACTCTTAAATTTTATTTCAAACGCTTTCAAATTACACAATAACAACTACTCCTTCACCTCGCACTTAAACAGATATTGTGGGGGAAAAAAATTTCTATAGAAGGGACCAATCTATACAATCCTACTTCCACCCACCGCATACTTGTCCGGCTACAGTTCCAACCGTAAAACTCTAATCCACCATACTTCTATTATATATGACAGACCCAATTATACATACTAATCCACACCACTAACTCATTGCTTTCCTAATGAACATATACACCATTGTCTCCTTATCATTGTGGGGTCAAGCTGCGTTGAGATTCCGTTCCTTGCTATACCTGCCGATAAAAGTCAAACCTATTGTCTTAGTGACAACTGTCAATCCTACAATTCTAGATGGTAACATATTGCTTTTTGCGTATCAAGCATAAACCAAAATCTCTCCTATAGTTGAATATGTTCTAAAGTCGTCCCAAATTTGAAACATGTAGGGATAATATATTTGGACTCAACTCTTTCTACCAAGTTTTACTTTGACAAGAACATCGATCCCATATCATGGTTCTCACAAGGGTAACCATAAATTTGTTGATGCTCAACTACTTATTACCAAACAGTGTACGAATTCCAATTCCAATTAAAAACTTGTGGCACTTTGATTTCAAGATTGGACCTGGGCACATACCACTCTTTTACACTAACCGACCTGACATCAAGCATCCACAAAATGGAGACAGTCACAATTGCTGAACTCTGTGAATTCACTACAAAATCAATAAATCAGGTAACTTGTACAAAGTTTATAAATTTTGATTTATCTTTAAATTTATCTTAAAACTATTTCAAACATGTAACTACAAATGTAGGATGCTGATTTCATCTGCCAAGCTACAATCGTTGATGTTTTATCCACATATGGTTGGAACCACATGACTTGCACAGCCTTTGTAGGTGAACTTGAAGCTCATGAAAATTCCCTTCTTTGTGCTGAATGCCAAGCAACCAACTCCTACGTAGATGCTAGGTAATACAATAATAGCTTTTCCTTTAAATTAGGAAATCCTATACAAAACTAACAGTGATTCACACATTTACCAAGTTTCATGTTGTCTTGGCTGTTTTGGACGGTAGGGACGTGGCAACATTTCTGGTCTCTGGTAGATTTAGGATATCGATTCTCTGTGTACCAATGAATAGCACAGATGAATTGAATAGAAAACTCCAAGAATTACAAAGGTCTCTGATCACATACGATCAAGAGATCGATTCACATACGAATCGATAGAATCGCACATATGCAGATTCTCTTTACAAATGCAATTTCTGGCTAAAAAACTACTTTATTCCTTACGAAGTCTATTTATACTCTTGACGCATTCACACTCCAGCTTGCCAGCTCACCCTCCAGCTCAACACTTTCCACCAACTAACTGTTGACTGAGTTGATTTTATTCATTGTTAGCTGACTTCCTCCTCTTGCGAAAGTACGTTTGATGAATCCTATCAATACTCCCCCCCCATTAACAGCAAGCTTGCCCTCAAGCTTGTAATCTGGAAATTGATGCACAAAGACCCGAGAGGGCAACCAAGTATTGTCATGTGACCCCAATCCTTTCCACTTGACCAACCACTCTACGCCTCCGGTGGTATTATATCGTGTAGCCAAGATCTCCTCCGGATCTAAGGACCCATTCTCCAAATCAGTGCACGATGGTGGAATAGCCTGCAGCTTCTGGCCCTGACCCAATGCAGCTTTCAACTGAGAAACATGGAACACTGGATGAATGCGAGACGACTCCGGTAGCCGCAGGCGATAAGCAACCTTCCCTATCCTTTCCAAGTATTCATACGGACCAAAAAACTTAGCCGTCAATTTCTGACAAAACTTCCCGACGACGGTATTGTGTCTATACGGCTTGAGTTTAAGATAGACTCTGTCACCCACAACAAACGTAATATCTCTCCTGTGTTTATCCGCCTGTGACTTCTTCAATTGTTGAGCCCGAGCCAAATTAGCATTAATCTGACATAAGACTGGATCTCAGTCTCTTAACGCTACCTCCAATTCGAAATTAGAAGTCGACCCTTCTTCAAATCGGAGAATCGTTGGAGGATCTCGCCCATATACCACCCGAAATGGTGAAGTCTTTAAAGCTGTGTGAAATGATGTGTTATACCACAATTCTGCCCAAGATAGATGCTTGTACCAAGTTCTGGGCTGCGCTGAAGCAAAACACCTCAAATACGTCTCTACGCAGCGATTCAAAACCTCGGTTTGACCATCCGTTTGCGGATGAAAATCTGTACTGTACTTCAACTTGGTTCCTGATAAGCGAAACAAATCCTTCCAAAAACTGCTCCAAAAGATTATGTTCCTATCAGACACGATGGTCTTTGGAAAGCCATGATGTTTAACTATCTCAACCATGAATTTCTGAGCCACATCAACTGCCGTAAATGAATGTTTCAAGGCCACAAAATGTCCATACTTGCTTAACCTGTCCACTACCACCATAATAACATTCACGCCTGAGAGCTCGGAAGGCCCTCTACAAAATCCATTGAAATATCTTCCCAAATTCGCTCTGGAATGGGTAAAGGTTGAAGCAAACCCGCCGATAATAATGTGGAATACTTATGAGTCTGGCACACTTCGCATGCTGATACATAACGTTGCACCTGCCCCAACAACCCTTCCCAATGAAACATTCTTTGTAAGCGTTTCACTGTCTTCAACACTCCAGAATGACCCCCAAACTGACTATCATGATATTTCTGTAGGAGTAATGGAATAAACCTCGAAGTTTTAGGGATCACCAGTCTACGTTTATACCACAAACGATCCTCAATAACTCTGTAATGCGGATTGGAACATTGCCCTTGACGTACTTGCTGAATTGTACTTTGAATATCAGAATCTGCATTAATCTCCTTGTATAGATCCTGTAGCTGCAAGACCGATGGTAACATGATACTCATTTCTGATGATTCAATCCTGGATAAACCGTCCGCTGCTTTATTGTCACACCCAGGTTTATAGAAAATTTCGAAATCAAAGCCCAACAACTTAGTCAGCCATTTTTGATACTCCATGTATACTTCTTTTTGTTCCAACAGGTATTTCAAACTTCTCTGATCTGTACGAACAATGAATCTTCTACCCAACAAATAGTGTTTCCATTTGAGAACTGCCATCACCACTGCCATCAATTCTCTCTCGTATGCCGGTTTCAGTTGTTCCCTTGCTGTCAACCCACGACTAAAGAAGGCAAGATGTCGACAATCCTGCATCAACACTGCTCCTAATCCAAACCCTGAAGCATCTGATTCAATGACAAATGGTTTATCAAAATCTGGGAGTGCTAATACTGGAGCTGACATCATGGCCTGTTTCAATTGTTCAAACGCTTCTTGAGCCTCTGGTGACCACTGAAAGCAGTCTTTCTTTAGCAACTCTGTTAACGGTCTCGCGATTGACCCATACCCTCTCACGTAACGGCGATAATACCCGATCAAACCCAGAAACCCTCGTAACTGCTTGACTGACTTAGGAGTAGATCATTCGTTTATAGCTGAAGTTTTAGCAGCGTCAGTCGCCACTCCTGTTTTGAGATAATATGCCCCAAGTATTCCACCTGAGGTAAGCCAAAAGAACACTTCTTTTTGTTGGCCAGTAACTGTTGTTCCGCAAAAATGTTCAGCACCACTTTCAAATGTGTCACATGCTCTTCTACACTCTTTCTGTACACCAATACATCATCGAAAAAAACCAAGATGAACTTGCGAAGATATGGCTTGAAAATCTTATTCATAAGCGACTGAAATGTGGCTGGAGCATTTGTTAGGCCAAATGGCATCACGAGGAACTCATAATGGCCCTCAATAGTACGAAATGCTGTCTTAGGAATATCCATGTCTTCCATACGGATCTGGTGATAGCCCGAGCGCAAGTCCAGTTTTGAAAAAATTGTTGCTCCGTTCAACTCATCCAGGAGCTGGTCAATAACCGGTATTGGGAACTTATCAGCGACTATGGCCTTGTTTAATGCCCTGTAGTCAATGCAGAATCTCTAAGAATTGTCTTTCTTCTTGACCAACAAGACCGGACTCGAAAATGGGCTAGTACTTGGCCGTATAATTCCTGAATCTAACATTTCAGACACCATCTTTTCCATAACCACTTTGGTTGCATGTGGATAGCGATATGGTCTAACTGAAATCGCTGACACTCCTGGTTGAAGATTAATCGCATGCTCTTTACCTCGATAAGGAGGGAGGCCTGTTGGTAATGCGAAAACGTGGATGAATTCCACCAGGAGTGGTTCTAGCTGTTTCGGAATCGTCGGACTGGATTGTGTTACCCCTCTGTTGGATGCACTAAGCACTTCCCTTCCTTTGACACCAACATTAGAGATAGGAGACAAAGACTTCATTGAAAACTTGGAAGTGTGAATGGTTGGATCTCCGAATAAATCCACTCTCTTGCCCTCATAGACAAAGGATAATTCATGCTTCTTCCAATCCACTTCACATTTGCCTAAAGTTTCGAGCCATTGCACTCCTAAAATAACATCTACCATTTCTAATTCCAGAGCTATAAAGTCGGACGTGAACGCGACATTCGAAAAATGGAAGGTCAAGGAATTGCATACGCCTGTCCCTTTAACCGTGACTCCATTGCCTAGCAAAATGTCGAGACTCGGATCTGCACAAACTTTCAACTTGAGTCTTTTGACAACATCCGGGGTGATAAAATTATGGGATGCGCCACTGTCCAACATGACAATCACGTTCGACTTATTGATTTGGTCATATAACTTGGTAGTTTTAGGCGAATGAATGCCTAAGAAAGAGTTCAAAGACAATGTTCTTAACTCTTGGACCGCTTCTAAGAAGATTTCTTCCTCATCGCTATCTTCTCTGTCCATTTCAATTTCAATGCCATTAATGACGTGATGATTCTCAATTCTCGGTTAGTACACTTGTGAGCCCTTGTCCATCCCTTGGCCCCGTTCTTTCTCATCCTGTCCAGTTCTTCTGGAGTGAATTTTTGCTTAGGCCGTGATTCGATCTGTTTGCCCGGATAACCATTCTCCTTCCGTGACTGTGTATGCTCAGGATTATGAGTATTTGAGCTCCCTGCCTTACTGTCTTGACCAAAGTAGTGCCTCTGTGTGTTGTAGTTTGAAGAAGACCGCAATGGATTGGAGTGAAAAGAATGATTACTCTTTCCCTCGTATCTTGAAGACTCACCAATCACTTTGCAAAAGGCACTAGACTCCATACGTAATACCGCATCAATATGATTCTCTAAGCCCACTGGTTCCTTCATTNTCACTTTGCAAAAGGCACTAGACTCCATACGTAATACCGCATCAATATGATTCTCTAAGCCCACTGGTTCCTTCATTCTAATCACCTCGTATCTTGAAGACTCACCAATCATTTCTTTGATGAGATGATCATCGTCTAATCCTTCTACGAGTTCTGAAAGCTCCTCGAACTCACTGATATAATCGCCGATAGATCCTGACTGTTTTATCTTGAATAGCCGTATCGCAGGTTCCTCTTCAATAGTTTCAGCAAACCTCAATACTAACTTCGCTTTGAAAACTGTCCAACTACGGAATCCCTTACGCTTCAATTCCCAACCAAACCACTTACGAACTTTCCCTTCCAAACTCAGTGCTACCAAATCAAGCTTCTCTACATCTGAATAACGGCCAATACAGAAGAATCTTTCTACATCTGTAATCCACACATATGGATGTTTCCCCGAAAATACTGGCATCTCAATCTTACGCAACATACTCTCTCTATTTGCAACATTCAACGCCCCAGATCGATAACCTAGCTAAGAATCATCCCGGTTCGATTCCAAGTTAGAATGATTTACCTCAGGATGATGCGCGGATTGTCCCGGATCTGTTCTCGATCGCTTCTCCTTCTGAAAAGAATCTAGATCCAGCGAATCGATGAATGAGAGCACCTTGTTTAGCTTCCCGTCGATATCCGTCATCCTCGCTTCTGTCACTACCTTCGATTCACATAAGCGTTTGAATCCTTCGTTTAGAATCTCAACTTTGTCGACTGTAGCTGACTCCGTCGCGTCTTCTTCCTCGCCGGAATCATACTGCTCCGGTGATCTGGCGACTTGCTTCAGCTTGTCTTCCCTTCGCGTCGGCATCGCTTCGTGATTGCTCCGATCACACTTTCAGCGCGTTTGATTCGTCGTTTATCACCGCACCACTGGTAGATTTAGGATATCGATTCTCTGTGTAACAATGAATAGTACTGATGAATTGAATAGAAAACTCCAAGAATTACAAAGGTCTCCGATCACATACGATCAAGAGATCGATTCACATATGAATCGATAGAATCGCACATATGCAAATTCTCTTTACAAATGCAATTTCTGGATAAAAAATTACTTTATTCCTTACGAAGCCTATTTATACTCTTGACGCATTCACACTCCAGCTTGCCAGCTCACCCTCCAGCTCAACACTTTCCACCAACTGATTGTTGAATGAGTTGACTTTGTTCATTGTTAACTGACTCCCTCCTCTTGCAAAAGTACGTTTGATGAATCTTATCAGTCTCACACAAGGACCTTAGGAATTTTCTATCTCCACATAAGTACGAAAACTTAAGGAAGAAGGTAATTCTCGAGAACAATTTAATTTCATTATAGATTGGCTACTAAATCAGAAATCATTTTCCTATGTTTTATCCCCCTAATACTTTTCAATAACAGCTTAACCAAGGCATTTTCCCATATTTGCTGACTTGCCTAGAAGACATCATTGGAAACACATTAAGTTTCCAAATAAAGGTGACAACCTATAATCATTCTCCAAAACCTCGCAGTTTCACAGTTGCAAGGATAACTAACAATACAGATCATGCACAAGTGAGTTTGCCCACTCTCTCACTGTTACCAAAATCATCTTCTATTGTTACATAGAATGTAAATTAAACATTCTTTAATAATTAACAGCCAACTTTCTCAACGATGACCGTGCGACAAAACGACGCTGCTGGTACTACTGTAACACCCCGACCGCCCCTACCGGCGAGTCACCCATCCCTCCGTCGGGCTCGTGGGCCTCGCCCCTGTCCGACGGTCGGTGTGTTATTTTTCTCGGACCCCAACCGACTGATTTACTTGTTCCTGCAATCACCACGTGACCTTTTCCCGTGTTTTGACCTCACTCACACAGTTCCGCAGAGGACTTCCCGGAATGTCACCCATCCTAGTGCTACTCCAGCATAAGCACGCTTAACTCTGGAGCTCTCATAGGGTAAGTGACCAGAAAAGGTAAGTGCACTTTGATAACATAGGTAGCCAAATCAATCCATTTAAACTTATTCAAATGGACCGGACCCGGGTCGTTACAATTCTCCCCGAATTCTCATCCCGCCAGTGTGAACCATAACCTCCAAACCCCAAGACAGTCTCCTGTGACGGAACCAGTTTGACTTCTCTTGGCTCTGATACCACTTGTAACACCCCGACCGCTCCTACCGGCGAGTCACCCATCCCTCCGTCGGGCTCGTGGGCCCCGCCCCTGTCCGGTGCATTATTTTTCTCGTAGGCCCGACCGACTGATTTACTTGTCCCTACAATCACCACGTGACCTTTTTCCGTGTTTTGACCTCACTCACACGGTTCTGTAGAGGACTTCCCGGAAGGTGCGTTATTTTTTTCGTGGGCCCCGCCCCTGTCCGTTGCGTTATTTTTCTCGTGGGCCCGACCGACTGATTTACTTGTCCCTGCAATCACCACATGACCTTTTCCCGTGTTTTGACCTCACTCACACGGTTCCGCAGAGGACTTCCCGGAAGGTCACCCATCTTAGTGCTACTCGAGCATAAGCACGCTTAACTCTGGAGTTCTCTTAGGGTAAGTGATCGGAAAAGGTAAGTGCATGACATAGGTAGTCAAATCAATCCATTTAAACTTATTCAAATGGGCCGGATCCGGATCGTTACAACTACAAACTACAATTTCAACAACACGGAAGCTGGGCCATCTTGTACCATTCCGGCCGGGTTTAGGGAACATTAAGCAGAATCAGCCACGTACTTAAGACTATAAAGTACAAACCATGGTCTATCAACCCACTTCAAGTCTTACGCACCTTTTTTACCCATCTTTTTGTACGGTTCCGTGTTTTTATCTTCATGCATTTTCCCTTTCGTTGTCTCCTAAGTTCACCAAAAGAACTCACTGTTTTAAGATCTATCAGAGAATCAAATGTTATATATGCGTAACAAAGTGTTCTGGAAAGTGATTTGCGAATAATATATCTTCTGTCCGATCCGTAAAAAAACCATCTGCCTTTGATCTTCACCAAGAAAAAAAATTAAAAACACAAAACTACCAAATCAACTTTAACTATTCAAGGGAGGAAATAAAAACAACGTAAGTGGTACTACAATTTATAATAATTATAAAGATAATCATACAACCATCTCACTACTGATTCTCAATCTCCAGAACGTTCTAAAAAAAACCATTCTATAAATAAACTGACACAATCCAACTACAAACTCAATTAATAATCACCCAAAAAAACAACTCTTAACGCAAATTTCATAACGCATTGTAACGCAAATTTTGAAATAAAATGAAAATATTAAATACAACACATTTACATTATAACGCAAATTTTAAATTTTATTCCCAATATAGACCACAAATAAAAATATTAATTCATGTAGTAGGCAATGGACCCTGTAATTTTCCTTTCCAAAGAGAGTCACATTAAGACTTCATTAAAAAGGTCTTACACTTTTAAGAACATACAAACAAAACAATGAGTATTTTGTTTTTGTTTAAATAATAAAACCTATATCTAATTTTTGAATAAAAAATAGCCAATAAGGCACCAAAAAAACCCTACATTTCATCTAACAAAGTCCTAATTTTAACACTTAAAATAGAGGACTAAGATATGGTTTATAAAAGAGTGTTGCATTTGTCACGTAAGTAAGGCCACACAGATGACGCTTCGGCTTTTTAGTTTTTCGAAATTAAATTAAAACTATAGAATTTTAAAAATTATATAAACCAGAAAAAACAATAGAATGCCAAAATTAAATTGTATTTAAAAATATTAAAAAGACGTTACAAAAAAGCCCAAAGAGCTCAAAAAGAGAAAATAACATTTATAAAGATTCCGGATGTAAACAAGTAAAACATAAAGAAGAAAAACTATTCCCTTTCTCTCTCGACGCCATTTTTAACCAAATAGTAGAAGACACAACGGACGGGAACACCATCACGCTAAAAGCATGAAACAAACACACAAGACAAGTGCTAACTATTCGACTCTTTTTAAGATTCTAATTTTTTTACCATACAGAGTATATTTAGATTCAATTACTCAAAACATACTATATATTTTCAATCAGAGGCCATGTCAAGGCAGCTCAAATTTACAACCATAATTGAAGGTCCATCATCTTTGTAACTTTAGGGATGAACAATTATACCACAAGATTAAACAGAGTCTAGACAGACACCTTTATCGTCTATCGAAGCAATCCGAGTAATAACAGGTTAAAACTAAGAATCTATATTTACTCCTTTTATTCATTTTTTGCAAAATTAGCTTAAGAAAGTAATAGTTTTTGTTCGCAAAGAATATAATAATAATAGGGCCACAACAATAATACATTTTTATCTGAAATTTATCGTTCGGGACATAAACTATTCCAATTTACAGACTCATAATGGATTATATATAGAGAAATATGAATGTCTAGTATTTTGTAACATCAAAATTAAATAGATATGACCGATAATTTTTTTTAGGTGAACAACAAAAAGAAATAAATTAAGTCAATTATATCCTTTACTTTATATATTTTTCTTTCTCTCTCTTTAACAAATCTCCAACGCCTAATCGAGGACGTGATCGTAACCGCCGGATTATGTTCACTCTACCGTTCCAGCATGTTTGAGGCATAGAAGAAACTTCACCACCATCTTGTCCTCTATCGGAGCTTCCACCACCCCATCAGTTTCTTTTGAGACGTTAATTTCATCGGAATCTTCATTGATGAAATTCAAATACAGAAGCGGTGATAGTGAATAAGAGTGAGAAGAGAGAGAGAGGAAATTGGATGGCGATTGTTCAGACAGAGGAGGGGGTGAAGGATGGAGGAAAATTGACGAAGTTTGACCAGATGCAGATGGAGAAGTTCGAGAAAAAATGGCGTGAACCCTACAAAATTCTCTTAGATTTCAACTTCAGGTGTTAATATGAAGGTTAGACAATAACAAATTACTTAATGTGTTATCATGAATTATTAACATGAATCTACACAAAATATATATTTTCTATGTTAATTTAACAAATTATCATTATATATAACACTTTATTTAATAAGTTATCACATTATTTCACAATTATCACATTTTTTTCTTGAATAATCTGTCATAACAACACATGTATCATATATTATATCATGATAAATAATATGTTAAACGTTAACATAAATATTATATGATATACATAATTTCAGAGCATGTTACAAATACATTTAACTCGTTATTATTATTGTTGTCTTTGTCAATTTACATATAACTATATTTATAATTGTTATTATGCTAATCATATAAAACAAAATACTATTTTTTGTGGTTGAATTAGTTTACCCATAAATATCAAAACATTAAACTTTATATTTAAATTAATATTCATGTTTGTAAGATATAATAAATTATTTAACACTCTACAAAATTGTTAACATATACAATGTTATTTATCATGATAATAAAATAGATAACAATCCAAATTTTATCATGTTCTTTGACAGATAACAGTGTTGTTCGTATTTGATGAACAATGTCCGTCGAATCTGTGAACAGTATTACTGACATCGTAACATCAGATATTCTTTTTTTCAATAATGGCATCTTTGTAATTAATTTAAATAAAAAGGATCATGCAAAATTTTCTCTCTGTTAGAAAACCAAATAATTGGTCAACTGTGTTACAAACTTAATAAACTGATTAAGTGGGGTTTTTCAACCAAACAACCCTTATATATATCTAAATTTAAAAACAATAAAAAACACTTTCGAAATTATTGATATTTTAACCTATATTAATTTTTTACATCGGTTTCGCTTACCTCAACGAAATTTGATACAGTTGCTTCCCAAGGGTGCCTCTACTAAATTTTGAAACATATATAAGGAGTTACTTGAGGGAAGACATATATACATCTGATATTCTAAAACCTAAAATAAATCTGATGCAAAGAGTTGGAGAAGATGAGAAAAGTTTAAGTGCTTTCACGCACATCCTCACCAAACATATTCAATATAAGCCTGTAATTTGTATTTTATCAACCATATATGTATAGATAATGCCACCGAATTTCATTTAAGTGTAAGTTCAACCAAAAAACATATTTAATAACAGGTCAAAACATCTTTTACAGGAATACAAAAAGGAGATGGAGACACATAAAAAAAAAGATGTAGGATCCACCGAACATTCTTCAAAGGAAAAGAGGGCAAAGAGAAGAAAGCTTATGACGTCTAAAAGACAAGGTGCATTATTACTACATTCTATTACTATAGAACTTTCAAAAAAAAAAAAAAAAAAAAAATTGATGTCAAAAAAAAAAAGAACTTTCAAAATTAACCTATGACCAATGACCAATCTGTGAACATGAAATAAAGATGGATAATTAGACCGCAAATTAATTTACGGAATAGGTTAAATTACTTATTTTTAATAAATACTGGATTATTGGTCATCAGTGGTAAACTTCCGCCACTGTCATTAAGGTGGGGGCCAATGAACCCAACAAAATTTTACAAATTAGTATAAATTAACAAAGGCCAATATTAATACCCCCACTAATAAAATAAAATTTATCCCTATTACTTTATTTAACTAACTAAGAATGATGAAAGTTGATTTTTAAACCAAAAAAAAAATTATATAGCTGGCCCATTCAATTAAAAACAAAAATTCTACGTTTAAGCCCAAATAATATTATTATTTTACCTTAACCCATTCAATTGATTTAATGATTAACAAAACCTAATTAGAAAGTTTCATCACCATCGATCTGATCTCTGTAAGGTTTTTTTTTTTACAACAATGTATGATAATTTTTTTTATATCTATTTATTTAATTTATTATTTTAAATTTTAATATTTGTGACCCCAATGAATTTTTTTTCCTGGCTCCGCCACTAGGTAGACCTTTAGTTTGTGTTCGAACCTAGAACCAAAAAAATGTACCTGGTAAATATATATTTTAAGGCAACACTTAGACAATAACCCAGTGTTTTTAACACCAGCCCAAAACAGTGGTAGAAGTCCTTTTTCAACCTACGGGTCGAGTTTCTAAAAAACACTAAAGCTTTAAAACCAGATTAAAAACCATTTAAACTAACCAAAAACACATAAAAATATTGGGCCAAAAAAGGAGTTGAGGCAGTTTCAATAAATATCAACTATAATTATATTAATTTTCAAAAATATAAAATTTTATATAATTAAATATTCACAACCATCAAAAATTAAAATATCATAACATCAAAAAACAAAAGCATGACAGAAACAACATGTTTTTGGTTTTCTTTAATATTTAACTGTTCAACTAATTCACTATTTTCAACAATAAATAACTAGAAAATAATTATATATAAGTTGTGTTTAAACATACATAAATAATGATACTATATAATATTATTAGATTTTGAAATGAGTGTCTTAATTTCGAAAATTAGTTTAATTTGGTTGATAAAAAGTTTCAAATATTGTAAAATAATAATTCAAAGCTCCGTTTTCTAAAAAAAAGTTTAGTTATAATTAATCAGTATTACTTAAGTATTAGTTTGATGTTTATGATATGTTAGATTACAAATTATTTCAAATTTATGGCTTCACTTTAATTATACTCCCAATACGATTATATTTTTAATATGAATCTCAAGATGTGATATTGTTTTGTCTGGTAAAAAATTTAAAGTGTTTATATAGATGTGAATAATATCTTCCTTTTTGTATTAGAATTAGTTGTTCAACATATATATTTCTTTTTCTTTTAGGATTAGTTGTTCAGATTATATTTCCTAAAATTGAAAGTAATATTTTTTAAGAAATTTTTTCCCCCTTTTATTATTTTGTATATATACTTTTCCAATATTACACGTGTGGCAATCAAATTAATTATTAAATTTTTTTAATGAAAATATAACATGTGTCAAAATATAATTGATTCACTACACATGTGTTGCGATCATGTTAATTATTAACTTTCCAACATCTTACTTTATATAAAAAGATATTTAATCTTCAATTTATATATATTAAAAGTAATAAACATAAATTTGGGAACGCCGTTCAAACCGGTCAAACCAAATTGAACCCCAACCCAAATAATTATCCGGATCAGCTTCAGTACAGGTTTAAAAAACAAAATAAAAAACATAAAAACTAACTAATTAGTTAACGTTAATTGAAAAATTGTATTTCTAAAATTAAAAATAATTTCTGTTTAACAGTTTTTTTTAAATCATATATTTATTAACAAAATTTTTTTAGAAAAAAATAACCAACAACCAAAAGTAAACAGCAGTTATATATTTGGAAAATACTTAGAATTTTATTTTTTTATGACATATCAACCATTCTTTGTAAAATATTTCCTACAAATATAGGTAACCGCATGGAACCAGACACCACAGCGATCGCACTGCCACTCACTACTGGAGACACCCATAGAAGGAAAAAACAATAAATGTATGTGAAATTGTTTACATAATAACAACAAACCTAACAAAACTTTAAGNCTGCCCATTTTCAGGGTGTTCTAAGATCTTTTCATTGACTTTTCTCATTCTTTTTGAAGTCTTGGAATAGTGCTACTCTTACTTGTGTTCCTTGTTAGGAGACAGGTTCATGAGCTCTCACTAATATTGTTCCTTGTGAGGAGACATGCTCATAAGGATCTTTGCACTATTCCTTGGTCAGACTTCTTGTTTCTTTTCTTTTCTTAAGGGAAGATCAAGGAAAGACTGCAATTTGCTTGTCTTGTCATAGCTGAAAGAGGAATGAAGTTCAGTGCATACATAGTTCTTATAAAGGAATCTGAACTCTCTCTGTTAGATTGATCCACTTGCAGCTTTCTACTTAGTAAGACCTGCAATCAACTACTATGGCAATGGTCCTTCAAGTGTCAACATTTTGTGGTTTAGTTCTTCTGAAAACTGAAAATTTCAACCGATTTTGATTCAATAAAACCAAGTTTTTGACTCTCACAACAAAACACAAAGTCAGTAATCACCTCCCCCAGACTTAAACAACACTATCCCCAGTGTTATCAAGCCCGAAGTTGGCTAAAAGAAAAATTAGAAACAACATAAAAGACCAGCTAGAAGACTTACCTTCGTCTGCGCGTGGTGTCGATCGACACTATAGTGGTGTCGATCGACACTCGTCTAAGTCAAATCCAATGTCGCCTTTTTCAACTGACTGAAACTAGGACTTAGTAAAACCAAAACAAAATAAAAAGAAAAACGTACCTAACAGTGGGTTGCCTCCCACACAGCGCTCGTTTTTAGTCATTAGCTTGACTGTGCCGGGGTTTAGACGTCTGGTGGATCAGAGGGTGGCATCGAATGCTTCCCAGGAGAATGTCTCCTCATCCATGGTGGTGTATAGGCGTTAGGTGCATGATAGCGACCAAGGAAATGAGGAACAGCAGCAGGGTGGGACTTGACTTCGGGTGGGACACTTCTTTTTCCTGCAGAATCATCAAAAGAAACACCAAGCCTTCTACGAGAATCTCGCGGTGCGAAATAGCTTTTGAACTTTTGGTATTCTTATTGACAAGATCAGGGGGTTTGGAATTTATTCCAGGAAATGCATACCTTTGCTTTCTTCAAGGTTTATGGCATGTAGGATGTGGAAGGATCTGTTGGTCCACTGGTGATGGATTTGAAACATTGGAAGCAGCTTCTGGAGTGATCCGCAGAGGGTGTCGATCGACACTAGTGGTGTCGATCGACACCAACTCTGCAGCTCGAATCTCTGCACTCCTTCTGCAATTCAGCTCTGCAATCCTTGTTCCCATGATGAAAACGTCTTCCTCCATCAACTTGGCTGTGATTAAGCCTTCATTTTCGCCTATAGTCCTGAAGATATGATTGTTTCCACTCCAATCTTCAAGCTCCATAGCTTCCTCATAATTCTCAGCCAATGCTTCTTGAACAGCCACCTTGTTCTCTTGCTCTTTAGAAACCAGCTCCTTGACATTCCCAGTAGTAATATCGTCTGAATGCTCTTTGATTGGATCGTGATCCATGGAAATCTCTACTGAAAAAGATTGACCATTGATGGTGGAAGGTCCTCTTAACTTGTCCATGTCAAAATTCATGACAACATCACCCAGATCAAGCTCCATTTTCCCTTTTCTCACATCAATGATGGCACCAGCTGAAGCCAAGAATGATCTTCCCAGAATAAGAGGATCTGCAGGTTCTTCATCATATTTCAAAACCACAAAGTCTGTGGAAATTATGCAGCCTTCAATCTTCAGGGGAACATCTTCTAATACACCTTCTGGAATTCTCTTTGATCGATCAGCTAGGATAAGAGAGATTCTGCTTGGCTTGAAATCAGTCATTCCAAGTCTAACAGCAACAGAGTATGGTATCAAGTTGATACTTGAACCTAAATCGCAGAGGGAATGAGGAAACCTTCCTGTTGAGATTGAGCAATCTAGCACAAAGTTTCTTGGATCAGGTAACTTCTCTGGAATCCTCATCTGAATCACAGCGTTGACTTGTTCAGAAACTCTCACCTTCTTCTTCTTTCTTGGAACTATGTTCAAGAGAATTGCATTCATGTCTCTGGTAAGCAATGCTCCTTCTTCAGGACTCACACCATTGACAACCATTCTCTTGACATATCTTCTTAACGCAGGTGAAAGTCTGACTGCATCAACTAGGGGTAGCTCAACCATTAGCTTATCCATCATTTCCTTACATCTGGCTTCCTCTCTCTCCTGTTTAGACCTCCTAGCTTATCTTCGGTTTGTAGAACCTTTCTGCTGCAACCTTCATTGTTGTGGGCTGAGGCAGTGTCGTCTGTGATGAGCGTCGATCGACACCCTCCTGGTGTCGATCGACACGTGCCTCTGAAATCGAGTCCTTCACGTCGAGTTCACCTGATTTGTCGTGAATCTCCATGGGTGTCGATCGACACACAGTAGTGTCGATCGACACTCCTTTGCAGCAACAGTCTCGTCTTCCTCAACTTCTTGAGGTGCCACGATTTCTTCTACACTCTTCACCATGATGGCATTGACATGATGTCTGTGATTTGTATCAGTCTTTCCTGGAAGGAATCCTTCTTGTCTCTTCAAAGCTCCTGCTGTTTGAGCTACTTGGACATCTAATTGCTTCATATGAGTACCTAGAGACTCAATTTTCCCATTCAGATCAGTGCACAAGGCATCGATCTTCCCATTGAAGTCCACAGTCATCTTCTGTTGTCCCTCCAAGATTTGTTGAATCATGGACTCCATCTTATTGTCTTGAGCAGGAGGATTCTGGTCAGAAGAAGATCCATAAGTTTTATTGAAGTTGTTGCTCTGAAAAGGCTTCTGGTAAGAAGAACCATAACCTTGCTAATTGTTGAGTCTCTGTCCTTGAAATCCAGCTCCATTGATGTAGTTAACTTCTTCTTCCTCTGGCTCAAAGGTCTCCACTTCAGCTGCATATTGGACTTGCTTCTTTCCCACTAGAAGGCTATGCATTGAGTCTAGCTTAGCATTCACCTCAGCAATCTGACGTCCATCCATGTTTACAGCCTTCTTCTTCCTATCCAAATCTGCATTCTTGGTACTATTGCTAGAAACCAAGTTCTCAATCAGCACATATGCATCTTCTGGATATCTAGTGTTGAAGTTTCCATTGCTGGCAGCATCCAGAGCCATCTGGTACCTCCAATCAATCCATCTGTAGAAAATTCCCAGTAGTTGTGGCTCGCTGAAACCATGGTGTGGACAGTCTCTCTGGTAAGCCTTGAATCTCACTCAAGCAGCCTTGAATGCTTCAATTGGTCCTTGAGAGAATGTAGTGATCTTCAACCTCAGCTCCTCAGATCTTGCATCATCAAAGAAATTGCATAAGAATGCATTCTTTGTTTCTTCCCAAGTGGTCAAAGATCCTGGGTCTAGCTGTTTCAGCCAATACGATGCGTCTCCAGCAAGCGAGTAAGGGAAAAGCTTGCAGAAGAGATAGTCATAAGTCACTCCATTGGCCTTTATGCTTAAAGCTAAATCCTCAAACCTCTCAATGTGGTCCATTGGATGCTCATTAGAAAGACCATGGAAGGGGTGCTGAGCCACAAGTGTGTAGTAAGCAGGCTTCAGCTCAAAGTCATTCCTATGGAATGCATGAGGACGGATCGCAGCTCTATTAGCATAGAACTGATCTGGTCTGTTGTATTCACCAAGTGTTCTTCTATGTAATGTATCTTGCCGCACTTGGTGTCGATCGACACCAACTGGGTGTCGATCGACGCCATCTGGCTCGATCAAAACAGCCCCGTTCTCATCTATTTTCTGGCCTTGGTTGTTCCTTCGGTGCCCTTCCGTATCGAACAGATTGCCAGCTTCATCCCTTATCAAAATCACAGGCTCCGCCATCTCTGTCTGCGAGGGGTGTCGATCGATGCTATTGGTGTCGATTGACACTCGTGTGGTCTTGCGATTCCTAGGTTCGAGACGACTGAGCTCCTGGTTGAGTGCGATTAGTTCCTTGTCCTTATTGCTTCTGGTAATGCGATTAAGCATGCACCTGAAAACAAGAATAAGAAACTAAAATTAGTAACCAAAAAACAAAAAATTAAAAACCTAGACAAAATTCTAATATTAGAACTCTGTAGGCAACTAATCTCCTTCCCCGGCAACGGAGCCAAAATTTGATATGGCTCTCAAATTTACCCTAGAGCTACTCTCTCAAATTAAGAGATCAGTTGTAGTACTTAGGGATCAAATCCACAAGGAAGGGATAATCACACAGCGAATTTCTAATTTCGAATTAAGCTAAGAAGAAAGATTAAATGTAAAAGACAGAAAGCAATTAAACGACTTTGTAAATTCCGGAGACGAAACGCTAGGTTCAGAGAAATTCTCAGGTGATCTAAATTGCAGGTCTAGACAGGATGTTAGGAATTATTAAGCACTGTTCTTGAACACGAAACACTAATGTAAAATCAACCAACTCTCGTTGCGAAGATTATCTATGTCTAAACCCTAGAATTCCAAATCTCTTTGCAAATTCAAACAATTCAGACAAGCATTAATATCATGATCTATTGTTCACAAAATCCTAAACCAAATCTCTTTGCGAATAGGTATTTTGCTCATCTAACATTAGTTCAAGCAATCAATAACACTCTCGCATCTATTAATCAACCTAAGATCAGATTCTAGGTCATGAAGCTAGAATAAGCATTAAACACAAATTCAGATGAAGAACTCTAATGATTTTATCCTAACAATTTAATTTGACCTAACAATTCATCAATCACCTTTGAAAAACCCTAAACCTAACAAGCAAACTACTCAGACATGATCAATGAGAAATCATTATTTGAATAGAAAGCATAAAAGAATTCAATAGAAGAAATAAAGGAGTTCCAAATCAGCTCTAAAGGAGTCTGATTTTTCTCTCCAAAAACCCTAAACTTTTATGATTCTAAAGTATGAGATTATGCATAAACAATGGCTTTGACAACTATATATAAGGTCCAAAACACGAATTGGACACTCTTGCAAATAAGAAAATCTTTTGGGCAATTTCTTTTTTTTAAAACTTGTAAAGTCGCGTCCAATTTCTGGAAATATTTGGCGTCGATCGATGCCATAAACAGTGTCGATCGACACTGTTCATCCGACTCTACTTCGACTTTATCTTTTCAGCAGCTTCTTCCACAATGCTCTAAAATGCTCAAAAATCTCCAATTATGCTCAAAACGTAACTGAACCTGCAAAGACTCTAATATGACTCTAAAATAGTACTAAGACTCAATAAAAACACTTACATCATGGTCAAAAAATGGGTAAAAACCATGATATATCATTAACTAATTCACTAATTAACAATAAATAACTAGAAAATAATTATATATAAGTTGTGTTTAAACATACATAAATAAATACTATATAATATTATTAGATTTTGAAATGAGTGTCTTAATTTCGAAAATTAGTTTAATTTGGTTGATAAAAAATTTCAAATATTGTAAAATAATAATTCAAAGCTCCGTTTTCTAAAAAAAAGTTTAGTCATAATTAATCAGTATTACTTAAGTATTAGTTTGATGTTTATGATATGTTAGATTACAAATTATTTCAAATTTATGGCTTCATTTTAATTATACTCCCAATACGATTATATTTTTAATATGAACCTCAAGATGAGATATTGTTTTGTCTGGTAAAAAAATTAAAGTGTTTATATAGATGTGAATAAAATATTTCTTTTTGTATTAGAATTAGTTGTTCTAACATATATATTTCTTTTTCTTTTAGGATTAGTTGTTCAGTTTATATTTCCTAAAATTGAAAGTAATATTTTTTAAGAAATTTTTTCCCCCTTTTATTACTTTGTATATATACTTTTTCAATATTACACGTGTCGCAATCAAGTTAATTATTAAATTTATTAATGAAAATATGACACGTGTCAAAATATAATTGATTCACTACACATGTGTTGCGATCATGTTAATTATTAACTTTCCAACATCTTACTTTATATAAAAAGATATTTAATTTTCAATTTAGATATATTAAAATTAATAAACATAAATTTGGGGACGCCGGTTCAAACCGGTCAAACCAAATTGAACCCCGACCCAAAATAATTATCCGGATCAGCTTCGGTCCAGGTATAGAAAACAAAATAAAAACATAAATACTAACTAATTAGTTAACATTAATTGAAAAATTGTATTTCTAAAATTAAAAATAACATATGTTTAACAGTTTTTTTAAAATCATATATTTATTAACAAAAAAATTTTAGAAAAAAATAACCAACAACCAAAAGTAAACAGCAGTTATATATTTGGAAAATACTTAGAATTTTTTTTTTTTTTGACATATCAACCATTCTTTGTAAAATATTTCCTACAAATATAGGTAACCGCATGGAACCAGACACCACAGCGATCGCACTCACTACTCCATCGGAGACATCCATAGAAGGAAAAAACAATAAATGTATGTGAAATTGTTTACATAATAACAACAAACGTAACAAAACTTTAAGATGTAATTAAATAACGTCAATGAACGGGATTATAATAAAAGTAAACTCCTGCTCATAATGCAGAGATGTCGTGTTTAGCAAGGAAATACAGGATTTATGTTTTGAAGAAAAAAAGAGGTGCTAGAAACCAGCTAGGTAATGGAAAAGTCATTGACGTACACTAACCATAAATTTAACGATTTAATCATTTATTAAATTTACACAACACAAAAACACTATAATAATAACGCTAAACTAATGTCACAGCTTCGCATAGCAGAGTGGCAACAAGCGAGGGCACTCAAAATCAAGCACAAAAACAACCCGTCTAGCTAGACTTGCGAGTGGTACGTTTATTTACCGTTTATTTTCCTTAAATACACATTACGCTATATTAAAATATATACTTTCTGGTGACAAAAACAAAATACAGAGAAAGCCGTACACAAAGAGGGAGACGTCACAGAACCATCATCATCACGAACCAAAACGACCTTTGGAAAAAGTAAGATGGTTACTCAGCTGTTTTTTTCAATACGCCAAAAAAAAACAAAAATAACAATTGTCTTACCATAAAATTAGAACCCGCAAAACCAAAAAAAGAAAGGCCAAGCTGAAAGTGTGGAAAAACTAACAACGACAGATTTCTGTGTTTTGGACAGCATCAAAACGAATGCTTTTGTTTCAACTTAAATCTGATTAGTTAACCTTATAAGATTATACTAAATCTGGTGTTACTCAACTCTAGAACTCTAGATTGATCCCAAACGATTCTAAGTTTAAACTAAAAACCCTAAACTAGATCTCACAACACGTGAATCTAGAATTACAAAAAACACTAACCTCTCTAGCTTATAAGAGCTCTTTAAGCCTAGGCGTAGTATGATCAGAAGCGTATCAAAAGTGTTAACCCTAACACATGATACCCTCTCCCCTTATATACTCGTTTCCTAAACCTAACTAGGAAAACTCGTGACTTGCACCCCACGTGCTTCTTTCCTTTTTCTTCTTCCTTCGTATATACGCCTATATACGAAGTATCCTTCTATGTTGCTTCATGCCATGTCAGCATCTTCCTTTTAATTCAACCAGCTCCTTTCCGTTTATCCTGTCTAGGAGCATCCTGTCATCCGGTGTAGACTTTGTGGCCTAAGCTGCATCTTCAATCTCTCCCTTTTTGACTTGATTTGATGCTCGAGCACTTCATCTGAGATTACATGTTTACACAGAATACACAAGACAACCATATACAAAGCACGCTAATGCTCACATTCGTTCAACACAATTGTTAAGACTAGGCAAAATGAACATCCATATATAACAGAGTCTTAATCATACAACCCACACCATGACAACAACTAAAACAGAAAAAAAAAACGTTGTGTCCGAAAACAGGAAACACCAGGAGTTAAAAAAAAAAACCACCAACAAGTAACAAGCAAACAGAGAATTTCTCCCCCATCAACCCTGCACCGTTGGTGTCACATCCTCAACCTCATCATCATCATCCTCATCTCCCCCTGCTTGAGCACATAATCACGTCAAAAATATCATATACAAGAGATGCAGATGAGATAGAAGAGTTACTTACCAGACTGCAGTAATCGCTGAATGACATTGACCGCTGCATTCAGGACTAGACGATCCCCTGCAGAAATTCTTGTCATCTTATGAAACGAAGCTTTAGACAAATTCCCAGGTAGTGTAGGCTTGTCCTGCTTGACTGGCTGAACCTTTCGTGTCCTGGTGGGTTGAGTCCAGGTAGATTTGACCGACTGATCAGGTTCCTGTTTCACTGAAACAGTTGCTCTTTTGTACACTTTGATCTCTTCAACCTCTTCAGTTGGAGCAATCTTTTCGATGACTTGAGAACACAGGATCTGATAGATGAGGCTGGGGAACGGCAGATAGAACTTGGTAGCACCAAATCGACTCTGATAGATGATCTGATCAAAGACCATCTTTCCAAAATTAAATGGGATCCGATTGCAAACCTTGTAAACCAGCTTTGCTCTTGCCGGATTGGGATACCCAAAGTTGTTTGTCGGGAGCCAGTTGAAGCAACATATACGATACAACAGACTCTTGTCCGAGGCAAACTGTGAAAACAGCAACCCTTTCCACTTTTTGACCTTGCCATTGGTCAGGAACTCAGCAAGTTCATCATCTGTTAGCTCCTTCATCTCAGCCACTTCTGCACGCTCCGCCAGATTATCAAGGCTGAACCAGGAGTTAATCCGAGAGATTGACAATTCGAATTCTCTTCCTCTGACCCATACTACCACATCATCTTCTCCTGGCTCTATCAGAGAGAGATGTGCCCAGAACTCCATCACAACCTCTTTGACAAATGGCTCAAAGTTAACTACAGTTCCAGCTAACCCAAGGTCAACAATTAACGACTTAACCCCTCTGTGTTCACTGCCGAAATCGATTATCCTCTCTTCCAGAAGGGATCGATTGATGTAAGAGTCATACCTGTCTTTTGCTTCCAGCGGCAGAAACTTTGTTAGATCGAAATCGATCGGACCTTTCCCTTTCTCAGAGCGCGTCTTTTTCCGAAGTGGAACAGATTCACCTCTTCCTTCCTTGTTCGCTGAGGATGCTCCTTCTTTTGGTTGAGGTACACTTCTCTTGCGACCTGAAACCCTTCGAGATGATGCCGCTTCATCTTTTCCCTCTTTCCCACGCTGATTTTTCTTGGGATTCATGAGTTGGTTCACTGATTCATCCTGATGTGGAATCTCAATAGATGGAGCTCTGGTTTTTTGAATCTACCCTGAGGAGTTTGATGATTCCTTCTGTGAATCAACCACACCCTCGAACACCACCATGGCCAAAGGATTTTCTTCAACATGCAACTCTGTTTGTATCAACGAATCTTTTGAGATCTCCTCTGGTGTATCCATCACTCGTGCAGGTGACAGACTTCTTTGATCGGTCTGAGGCGACACTGAACTTGTCCCGACAAGAAGCGAGAGGCCGGAGAACAAAGCATTCATCGTTTAGATATGGTTGCAGAGATTTGGAGAGAGAGATGAATCGTTGCAGAGAGAGAGCTCTAGAGCAAAAACGTAAGGAACTGTTTGGCTTCTTTCCGCGTAAAACCCTAAGAAAAACTCCCTCCAAAATAACAAGTCGTTCTTTAGATATGGGCTTCTTCCTTTGATTTGGGCTTGATCCATCGCAGAAGCCTGTCACTCAAAGCTCATTCATAATCATCAGCCAAAATGTTAAACATTATCTCTGTCACACTGTTTTGATACCTGAGCACACAACCAGACTCAACACCATATTTAACACCACAGAACATTTGATTCAAACCTTATACGGAACTGTGATGGACCCACATTAACACCGATCATTATGAGCACATGGCAATCTCTGGTGACACACTTAGACATCATACCTTGGATCTGTTGTATGTGTTTTTCAGCAGACATCCATAAGTTGACCCGGAACAGACAGTAGGAACATGTTAATATCCACTTAATACAACAGTGACACTTAAACTTACTCTCGATGACTAGCTTTCACACTGAGATGCCTTTCTTCCAAACATAACAGTTTTCAACCTTGAGCCAAAACAACCAACTGATCAACCACAAACTTTTGATGAAGATGTTTCTTTTGCTCTGTTGAACCCTCATTTGATCCGTCAAAAAGTCAAGATCGTCAGGTTCAGCTACATTGTGGCCACCATATCTATGTAGACTCTATCTGGATCATTTCATTCATCATCACCATTTTTTTTTTTTTAATAATCTGTGATCCAGACGACCCAGAGCAAATAAAACAAACATACTTTCATTTTTTTGTGTGGCCAACGCAGCTTTCTGATTGTCTAACCTAATCTGATGAGTCTGGAATAGCATATCAGGCAACCCTCTTTCACCAAGATCAATATAGACAGGATTCTGAGTCTCTCATAATTGTTCTTTCTTTTGTACATGTTCCCGTGCCTGTTCCTGTCTCAGATCAACTCAAACTACACAACACATTAGATTTCCAAGACACCAATGAACTGTCTCAGATTCAAAAATCTGTTAAAGTCCAATGGTTTGGTAAATAAATCAGCCAATTGACGATCAGTGCTCACATGATCAACCTCAATGAGTTTCTCCTCAACCAGTTCACGAATAAAATGATGTCTAATATCTATGTGTTTTGTACGCGAGTGTTGTACAGGGTTCTTAGCAATGTTTATGGCACTTTCATTATCACAGTGTATTAACAGAGATTCAGAGGTCATACCATAGTTAGCCATCATCTGTTTCATCCACAAGAGTTATGTGCAGCAGCTTCCCAGTGCAATGTATTCTGCTTCAGCAGTAGATAATGACACACTGTTCTGTTTCTTACTGTGCCATGAGATCAAGTTGTTCCCAAGAAAAAAGCATCCACCACTTGTACTTCACCGATCATCAAGACATCCAGCCCAATCAACATCACAATATCCTCCCAAGTTTATGTTGGTATCCCTAGAATAGAAAAGCCCCATATCAGCAGTGCCCATGACATATTTTATGATTCGTTTAACTGCCTGCAGATGAGACACTTTGGGTTTTGCTTGATATCTTTCACAGATACCCACACTCAAACACAAATCTGGGCGGCTCGCTGTAAGGTACAAGAAGCTTCCGATCATTCCGCGATATAACCTGGGATCGACATCTTCCCCATGTTCATCACGGGACAGCTTCGTGGTTGTTCCCATAGGTGTCCTTGCTGTTTTGCACATCTCTAGTCCAAACCGGGACACCAGGTTCCTGGCATAGGTGCTTTGTGAGATGGTAATACCCTCCTCAGACTGTTTTACTTGAAGCCCCAGAAAGTATGACAGTTCTCCTACCATGCTCATTTCAAATTCACTTGTCATCATAGTCACAAACGCATCTACCAAACTCTGATTGGTGCCTCCAAACACAATGTCATCCACGTAGATCTGAACAATCATCAAGCCGGTCTGGTTTTCCTGGATGAACAACGTTTTGTCTACACTGCCCCTTTGATACTTCTTGGATATCAGAAATGTTGTCAGCCTTTCATACCATGCCCAAGGAGCTTGCTTCAACCCATACAAGGCCTTTTTGAGCTTGTACACATAGTAAGGATGTTCAGGATTTTCAAAACCTTTAGGTTGTTCAACAAACACTTCCTCTTGTAATACTCCATTGAGAAATGCACTCTTTACATCCATCTGATGTAGCTTAAAACCCATGTGACAGGCCATCCCGATCAGAAGTCTGATGGACCCAAGTCTGGCAACAGGAGCAATTTTCTCTTCAAAGTCAACTCCTTCCACTTGTGAGTATCCTTGAGCTACTAACCGTGCCTTGTTGCGAACTACTTCCCCATTCTCATCGATCTTATTCTTGAAGATCCATTTGGTACCCACAACATTGCGCTTGTTAGGTCTGGGAACGAGTGTCCACACTTGACTTCTCTCGAACTGTTCCAACTCTTCTTGCATGGAAATGATCCAAAACTCATTTGACAGTGCTTCCCTGTGATCTCTTGGTTCAAATGTTGCAACAAAACATGATAGATCTATCATTGCAAAGTTTCCCTTGGCCATTTGCTTGTAATCATATTTTATTCCACGAGTTACCCTATCACTGGGAACCAGCTTCTTGGCATGATGCTTGGGTACCAATGATGTTGGATTAAGCTCTTGAGATTCCATTAGAATTGAGTCTTCATCCTCTGCATTTTCGGATTTTGTCTCAATTTCATTTCTGTCAGCATTGTCATCCCTGTTTGCAGTGGTCTCGTCTTCAACTGGATTACTAACTTCAATGGCTGGTATATCAAAACGGAATCGTGATCCCGATGCATCATCAAACACCACATTAACTTCTTCTTGGACTTGTCTTGCCTTTTTGTTGTAGACTCTGTATGATGTACTTGTGCCAGAATATCCCAAGAAGATCCCATCATCACTCTTGGCGTCAAACATACCCAGATGATCTTTGTCGTTTAAAATGTAGCAAGTACATCCAAACACATGAAAGTAGCTAACAGTTGGTGGTTTCCCTTTCCACATTTCATATGGTGACTTGGATGTACCTTTTGTGATATATACCCTATTGATAATATATCATGCCGTGTTGACAGCATCTGCCCATAAATGTTTTGCAACTTGGTTCCCAATCAGCATGGCTCGTGCCATTTCTTGCAAAGTTCGATTTTTCCGTTCAACCACACCATTCTGTTGTGGGGTTCTTGGGGCTGAGTATTGATGCACAATTCCTTGTTCAGGACAGAATCGGTCAAAAATGTCATTTTGAAACTCCCCTCCATGATCACTTCTGATGCACTTAATTCGGGTTTTCTTCTCGTTCATTAACTGAAGCGCCAGAATCTTGAAGCTGTGGAATGTTTCTGACTTTTCTCTTAGAAACTTGACCCACGTATATCTTGTAAAGTCATCCACCAGCACAAACACATATTTCTTACCACCAATACTCTCTATTTGAATTGGCCCCATTAGATCCATATGTATCATGTCTAGCGGTTGCTTGGACTGAATCTCCTGAATCCCTTTGTGTTGTACTTTGACTTGTTTCCCTTTAGCACATGGTCCACAGACAAAATCTGATTTCACTTCAAACTTAGGCATCCCACGAACAACTTCCCTTTCTCCCAATTTGACCATTGTTCTAACATTCATATGTCCAAGTTTCTGGTGCCATAACTGCATATCATTTGGTTTTAATGTGGTCATACACTGGTTGTTTGGCTTCCACATGTAACAGTTGTTCCCAGATCTAATTTCACTCATCCTGATCAGTCCTTGTTCATCAATTGCTTTACAGTCTGTTCTGGTGAAGATAACTGACAACCCTTCATCACACAGTTGGCTGATGCTGATCAGATTAGCCTTCAGACCTTCCACAAGGTAGACATTAACTAAATCTGGTGTGTTGATCCCTGATGTTTCACCTTTGCCTTTGATTTTTCCACGAGCTCCTCCACCGAATGTCACTTTGCCTGTACTCACTTTTTCAATCTTCGTGATGTTCTCTTGACTACCAGTCATATGTCTTGAACATCCACTATCAAAGTACCATGCTTTAACTTCTGGAATTTCACCATCAACAGTGTATACTACATAACCGTACAGATCCTCCTTCTTTCTCCAAACTTGTCTTTGCTGACGATGATACCCATGATAATTCTTGTCTTGCTGCAACTTGTTTCTGATCTGTATACGATCTTAGCAGAACGCATGAATGTGGCCTGGTTTTCCACAGTAGTAGCAGCCAGACATGTCATATACTTTTCTAAACCTTGTAGCATACAGCTGATATCTCGAGGGGAACTTGTTGTATTCATCTCTTCGGCCAATGGATTCTTTTCTCGAGACTTTGGACTGATTATTAGTACCACGGAATCTCAGACCAGATGTCCTTCCTTTCCTGATGCTCTCAGCATGTGCCTTCTCAAGCCCTCTTTCTTGACACGTTTCTATTTCTACCTGTCGACTTTTCTCAGTACCTTTCACAAAGCTGGTCTGTCTGCCAGATGACTCTCCAAAATGATACCCAAGACCCCAGTTTCCTTGCATGTTCTCCCCATTGTCAGAACTTTGTCAAGGCCTTCCATACCTTTACTCAGCATTTTAATGTTTTTTAGCTGTTCTTCCAGGCGTCCTTCCAGTTCTCTGCGTTTCACTATTTCGTTATCAAGCTCTTCTTTAAGAAATCCGACCGTGTCCAGACACTCCACTTTATCCTTCTTTTCTGTTGCAAGTTCCAGCTTCAAAATTTCACAGGCTTCTGTCAGTTCTCCGTTTTCTTGAATCAGCCGTTTCTTTTCGTCTTGGATCTTGATCAGTGACTCACAAAGAAGTTATTCTCGTCATACAGCAATTATGCATCATCTATCTCTCTATCAGACTCAATATCTGTATCATCGTCTTCGTTGATGATCCCCAAGTACACAACAAAATTTTGCAAGTTGACATTCTCATCATCACTGTCATCCTCAGACTCAGATTCGATGCTGACAAAAGACTTTTCTTTCTTCTTGCTTGTCCCAACACAGTCAAACTTGGTGTGTCCAGATCCTTTGCACTCTGTACACTTGAGACTTTCTCGTTTTTTGATGGTTGGGCATTCTGCCTTGATATGACCAAAACCTTCACATTCATGACACTGAATCTCTGTCCTTCGTGCACTCCTATCAAACTTCTGATCTCCATCAAATTTGTTAAAACTTGAACCAAATTTCTTTTGTCCTTTTTCAAATTTTTTGAAATACTTTTTGACAATTAGGGCCACTTTATCTTCGAAGTCCTCTGCTTGACTTGATTCCTTTACCATAAAAGCAACTCCTTTGCCCTTCACTGATCCTTTTGTTGTTCTGTCCATATCGTATGCTTGCATCATTCCCACCACATGTTCGAATTTCATCTCATCAGAATTCTGAGACACTTCCAGTGCTGATCGATGTGCTTGGAATTTGTCTGGAAGACATCTCAAGAATTTCTTCACCAATTTTTTGTCTTTGTATACTTTTCCCAAGATGATTGCCTCATTTGCGATGGATTTCAGCTTGCCACTGAATGATTCAACGGTTTCATCTTCTCCCATGGTGAGATTTTCAAACTGTGTATCAAGCATATCAATTCGACTTCTCTTGACAGTACTCGTTCCTTCATACGACGTCTCCAAGGTTTCCCAAGCCTCCTTTGCAGTGGTACATCCTTGTACCATCTGAAACTGATCTCTGGTGAGTGAGGTCCAGATCACAGACAGCGCCTTCGAGTTAAACTTTGAAAAGTTCTTCTCTTCACTCGTCCATTCTCTCTTAGGTTTGGGGTACACCACACCTCCGGCATCAATAACAACTGGTGCCGTCCACCCTTCTTCTACCATATTCTAAGCATCTTCATCTATCCCTTTGATCAGGGCTTTGATCTGAACCTTCCACAACCAAAATTCTCCATACTTCTTCCCAGATCACACCTGATTAAAAGAACAAACAATCTTTAGCAGATGTCTGCTCTGATACCAATTGAAAGTGTGGAAAAACTAACAACGACAGATTTCTGTGTCTTGGACAGCACCAAGACGAATGCTTTTGTTTCAACTTAAATCTGATTAGTTAACCTTACAAGATTACACTAACTTTGGTGTTACTCAACTCTAGAACTCTAGATTGATCCCAAACGATTCTAAGTTTAAACTAAAAACCCTTAACTAGATCTCACAACACGTGAATCTAGAATTACAAAGAACACTAACCTCTCTAGCTTATAAGAGCTCTTTAAGCCTAGGCGTAGTATGATCAGAAGCGTATTAAAAGTGTTAACCCTAACACATGATACCCTCTCCCCTTATATACTCGTTTCCTAAACCTAACTAGGAAAACTCGTGACTTGCACCCCCACGTGCTTCTTTCCTTTTTCTTCTTCCCTCGTATATACGCCTATATACGAAGTATCCTTCTATGTTGCTTCATGCCATGTCAGCATCTTCCTTTTAATTCAACCCGCTCCTTTCCGTTTATCCTGTCTAGCAGCATCCTGTCATCCGGTGTAGACTTTGTGGCCTCAGCTGCATCTTCACAAACGAATTAGGAGAATGCAGAATGTGTAGAGCTTTAGTTTGGGAAACGGAGAGCACAGAGAGATCTACAACTGGAGAACTACTGTACACAATCTGCTGTCAAAAAGGAAGAGCCCTACTGTAACGACCCGGGTCCGGCCCATTTGAATAAGTTTAAATGGATTGATTTGGCTACCTATGTCATCAAAGTGCATTTACCTTTTCCGGTCACTTACCCTAAGAGAACTCCAGAGTTAAGCGTGCTTATGCTGGAGTAGCACTAGGATGGGTGACCTTTCGGGAAGTCCTCTGCGGAACCGTGTGAGTGAGGTCAAAACACGGGAAAAGGTCACGTGGTGATTGCAGGGACAAGTAAATCAGTCGGTCGGGCCGCCGAGAAAAATAACGCACCGACCGTCGGACAGGATCGGGGCCCACGAGCCCGACAGAGGGATGGGTGACTCGCCGGTAGGGGCGGTCGGGGTGTTACAAGTGGTATCAGAGCCAAAGGAAGTCAAACTGGTTCCGTCCCAGGAGACTGTCTTGGGGTTTGGGGGTTATGGTTCACACTGGCGGGATGAGAATTCGGGGACGAATTCCCGTTAAGTGGGGGAGAATTGTAACGACCCGGGTCCGGCCCATTTGAATAAGTTTAAATGGATTGATTTGGCTACCTATGTCATCAAAGTGCACTTACCTTTTCCGGTCACTTACCCTAAGAGAACTCCAGAGTTAAGCGTGCTTATGCTGGAGTAGCACTAGGATGGGTGACCTTCCGGGAAGTCCTCTGCGGAACCGTGTGAGTGAGGTCAAAACACGGGAAAAGGTCACGTGGTGATTGCAGGGATAAGTAAATCAGTCGGTCGGGCCGCCGAGAAAAATAACGCACCGACCGTCGGACAGGGACGGGGCCCACGAGCCCGACGGAGGGATGGGTGACTCGCCGGTAGGGGCGGTCGGGGTGTTACACCTACTGACACCGATGACGGAACCACCAGAAGAACTAGCAGACCTGCTCGCCACCACTCATTTTAGGAAAAATATAAAGGTCTTCAATTCCCTACTTGCATTCACATCAGTTGGTGCAAAAGTAGACAATACGGTAATGGATGGACATGGACGCTATACTTACAGAATATCGGGCTAAAACCACCAGAAAATAGGATCCTTGATTCAAACACAAGGCAAAACCCCCCAATTTATGCAGCTGTACATTTACGATACATCAAATGAGATACAAAACAGGATCAGAACACTGTTAAGGAGAAAAGAGTCTGATAAGCTGGATGAGAGAGTAGTTGAGAAAGTGGTTCACGATACGAAAGAGTTTAGGAAAGCAAGGGACAAATACGAATCTGGGCAAATCGAAGAGTTCACGATACGACTGGTTGGACAAACAGAGAAGGGAAGACAATATGAAAGAATCAGAAAGTCTCTCAAGTTTTCTCTTATTTCTGATTAGGTCTTTACCAAGGTGGCTGTCAACTATTTATACAATGATTAAATATAACCCTAACTATACAAAGCCCATAAGCCTACACATCTCCTAATACCCCCCTCAAGTTGAGCATGGAGATCTCGAATGCCCAACTTGGACAAAATCGCTTGGAATGGACGCCCTCCAAGTGCTTTAGTGAATACATCTGCTAGTTGTTTTGTGGTAGAAACATGCTTTGTCCGAACTATTCCAGCTTGTATATCATCTCTGATGAAATGGCAATCACTCTCTACATGTTTCGTACGCTCATGAAACACATGATTAGATGCGATATGAAGTGTAGATTGACTATCACAGTATAAATTCATTGCACCATCATGTGCAATACCCATCGAGAACAACACACTCTTTAACCACTTTAATTCCTTCAATGCTGCAACCATAGCTCGGTACTCTGCTTCAGCTGAAGACAGCGATACTACATCCTGCTTCTTTGACTTCCAGGACACAGGAAAATTTCCCAACTGTACCAACCATCCATTCAAAGATCTCCTTGTGATTGGACATCCAGCCCAGTCCGAATCACACAAACCCGTAAGATGAAAATTACAATCAGGTTTCAAAAGAATTCCCATTCCAGGACATCCTTTCAAGTAACGAACAACTCTCAATGCAGCAATCCAATGATTCGCTCTAGGCTCATGCATAAACTGAGACAAGATGTGAACAGAGTATGCTAAATCTGGTCTAGTCTCAGCAAGATAAATTAACCTTCCAACAAGTCTCCGATACTTCTCAGGATCATCAAGTATCTCCGTCATGGACCTTCCCAACTGATGGTTTGGCTCCATCGGAAACTCTACCGGCCTACCACCAAGAAAACCAACATCAGCAATAATATCAAGATCATACTTTCTCTGTGATAAGTAGATACCCTCTGCGTTTCTTGCAACATCCAATCCAAGGAAGTACTTCAATTTTCCCAAATTTTTCATATGGAAGCAATTACTCAAATACGCTTTAAACTTTTGTATAACCTCTGGAGAGCTTCCTGTCACCACAAGATCATCAACATACACGAGAACATGCAAGTGAAATGGCACAAGATTTATTGTCACTCGATTGGAAAATAGATTGATTGAAGGTGAAATAGTTACGGGCACACATGCTGGGAAAAAAGTTATTTTACCAAGGATAATTTTATCACCACCTGACTCAAAGCATCCTTTCACACTTCGAAGACGTCAATTCCCTATAAGAGTATGCTATGCAATGACAATTAACAAAAGCCAGGGACAAAGCTTGAAATCAGTGCTCCTCTATCTACCACAATCAGTTTTCAGTCATGGCCAACTGTATGTGGCGCTTTCACGCGTCATGACATTGCAAGGCTAGTGAATTCATTTGGTTTAAGGATTGGGTTTTGAGATAAAAATGATCCCAATTCATCCGGTTTTGCATATAAGTAAGGGTAACACTCAAAAAGATTGAACCATATGCATAATGCTAAAGGTAAGAAACAAGTGATGCATACAAGGATAGACTATCATCTACCCGAAATACTATCAATGATCCTACACCCCTCTCATTCCTTTTTAAGCTCACTCAACCCTCTAGAATCTACCCTTTCATCAAGGCTTTTGTGCTTTGCTAAACCCTTTGAATTTCAAACATTTTTCTCTTTTTAAAGCTCTAAGGGGGAACTTATTCAACTTAGCAATTTCGGTGAATGGAGTAGTCTACACTTATCAACTTAGCTCTTCTTTTGATTTCTAGGTGGCCTTGCATATATATATATATATTTACTTGGCCTTTTGGCTCTTTTGATTTCTTAAGACCACCTAGCACTTTTTATTTACTTAGAGCTATTCCTTTTTAAAACCCAAGACTCTCCATTTCAAACCATTCTTCCCCTTACTTTCCACCAACCCTTTTTATCCATCATTTCTTACTTCCCAACTTTTCCACAACTCATCAAGCATAATCACAACTAATTAAACCCCCAAATCCTAAGCCTAAAGCTAACCTCAAAATGCAAGGTTAGAATCTACATGAAAGTCTATACTTGTCGTTTCAAACCTAACACTTTATGCTAAGTTCAATCGAAATAAAGGCCTCACAAGTAGTCACACAAAAACAATTGGCTTCAAAGGAGGTAAGGTTTGGTAGGAGTTCTACTTGAGCTAGCAAGAGGGTGGCAAAGTGAGTAAGAAAGCTCAAGTATTTTCAATCCATGAATTCACTTTCAATGCAAGCATGATAATTAAATGT
>JAHZTW010000001.1:15131749-15153623 GCA_020283515.1 Alliaria petiolata | reverse complement strand
GTAAGGTAAGGTGGGAGTACTACTTGAGCTAGCAAGAGAGTGGCAAAGTGAGTAAGAAAGCTCAAATATGTATATTATCCATGAATTCACTTTCAATGCAAGGCATGATATTTAGATGTCAAAATTTAGTTCAAGTGAGTAGAGTTGGTTATCAAATTCAAGACCATATTTCAACTAAGATCTAAGTGACAAGTGAAATGATCCAAACATGGTGCATCCTTACTTTCAAGACTTGTTCAAGGGCATCAAAGAACTACTAACTAGGGCATTGAATTGATTACATGAGTTAACATTCTACAAGGAAAAGCTCATCATTGCTCCCAATGCAAATGAGTGCAAACCTATATGAAATGAAACTAGACTCAATCATATAATGCAAATGCAACATCTAAATGATTCTTATTTGGAGAATTTATAAAATTTTCAAATTTTTGGGTTTTTCTATGCTTTTGAATGCACAAGACTCAAGTATGCAAAGGAAAATAAGAACACAAAACACAAGATTAAATCTCTCATCCTCTCTCCCAAACTTAAATTACACAGTCCCTTGTGTAATAGAAGTTCAAGAGAGACCAAATCAACAAAAGAAAAATAAAAACAAAATGGTATATACAATGAAATAAAAAGAGGACCATACCTTGGCCCTAGCCTTTGTCCTTAGGAAGTTGAAGAGGAGGAGTAGTGGGACTCCTTCTTAAGGTGGTGATGGAGAGATAAGGTGTAAGGGATGGATCCAACCGTGTGCCATGTGTGAGATTAAGCTTGAGAACCTTGGAGAGTATCTCTTCAACCCTTTCCTTGTCATTCTCCTTCATTGTGGAATGACAAATGGCTTTGACACTTGCAAAGGGTTTAGGAATACCCTTGCACTTCACATTGTACTCAATGGCTCCATCTATGAGTCTAAAAGGGTGGAGACTCATAGTGTGAGAAGATGGAGCAAGAGTGGGATGGTTGTATTGGTTTGGATTCTTCTTGGCTATATTGCCTATACCTATCTCTTGCCCCTTGCTATTCTCATTTTCATCTTCCAATGTGGTAGAGAAAAGAGTTTCCAAGCAAACTCCATCCAATGCTAAAGCTTCTTTAACATTACCATAACCCAAAGCATTCTCTTCATGATGTTCTTTCTCCGTCTTACATGCTTTTGGGAGTGAAGCTAAATCCTTTGTCTCACAAGTACTCACATCTTCCTTATTCTCCAATGAGGGAAAGAAGAAAGAGCTAAGGCATTTCTCATTGAGAGCATATGCATCCCCTTTATTCTTCTCAAAGACACTCTTCTCTTCATGAACCCATTGGATTGAAGGTAGACTATAGCTTAGAGCCTTGCCCACGTTTTTAGCCTCCTCTACTTGCTTTGAGTCTCCAATTCGTCCATTATAACCATTAGATGTCCTTTCCTCATCAATCTCAACATCAACAATTGGTGAAATGACATAGTTTAAATCTTTTGGTTTCTTGGATGGCAAAGAGAGTTGAACCAATTTAGACTCTATGGTTTCCAAATGTGAGGTTGATTGCTCAATCTTAAGTCTTAACTCATCATGCAAACCCTCAATCTTGTCATCCATTGCTCCCATCATATTTTCAATCCTAATAGCATTCAATTGTTGACCTTCTAGGATTTGATGGAGAACCTTTCTTTGTTCCTCATCTTGGTTAGAGATTTGAGAAATCTTATGGTTTTCTTGATAGCCTTGGTGATTTCCTTGGCCTCCATGGTTAGACCCTTGATTGAGAAGCTTACTCCCTTGGTTGAAGTTCCCATTGTTGCCCATGAAATTTGCATCCTCTTGGTGCTTCTCATGAACCAAACTAACTCCTCTTTGTTTCACACATAAGAGCTTTTCCATTCTATCCAATTTATCTTGCAAGTCCTTCAATGTGGTGTCTTCACATGATCTCTTGAGAGGTGTTGAATCATGTCCTTCATAGTAGCTTTCACTAGTCTTGGCCAAGTTCTCAACAAGTAGCTCTCCTTCTTCCATTTTAAGGTTTGCAAAACGCCCTTTGCTAGCCACATCCAATGTCCATTTGTGATCCTTAGCAACTCCCCAATAGAAAATGCTAAGGATTGCTTCTTTTTTGAACCCATGATGTGGACAATCCCTAGTGTATCCTCTAAGTCTCTCCCATGCTTCATGAAAGGTCTCATGGATGCCTTGCTTGAAGCTCAAGATGTCTCTCCTCATTTGGACTGTTTTTTGAGTTGGATAGAACCTTAGAAGGAATATCCTCTTGCAATCATCCCAAGAATTGACCAAGTGAGATGGTATAGCTCTCTCCCATTTGTGCGCCTTTTCTCCAAGTGAGAATGGAAACAAAATGAGCTTGATACTATCTTGGGGCACACCTTCAATGCTAAACATGTTGCACAACCTCTCAAAGGAGTCCAAATGATCATAAGGATTCTCCATTCCTATCCCCAAAAACTTAGAGCATTGAATTAACCTCACAAAGCTTGGCTTGATCTCATAGGCTTTGGCTTCTATTGGAGGAGGATGGATTCCAAATCTCAACCCATGAGAATGAGGAGTATCAAAGCTCCCAATTGTTGGCTTATTCTCTTGAGCTTGGGTAGGAGTGGATACCAATTCTTGAGGTTGTGGAGCTTTAATAATGCTTCTTTGCTTGTCCATCTCCAACACCTCAAATGAGCTTGTCTTTCCATTTCTCTTCTTTTTGTTTTGGTACCTTTGAAAGCACAAGAGAATTAAGGAAGACAAGTTAGTAACAACAAATAAGAAAAAATTCATCATCTCAAATAGAGATGAGCAAACAAGGTAAAATAAAAGCTTAGTCTCAAAGAGATTCAAAATCCTAATGGTTAATGCTAAACCCCAATGGCAACGGCGCCAAATTGATAGTAGGATTTTTCCACTTCAATTAATCTCTACTACTCATGTCATTGTAGTATTTGAGATGTCAATCCATAGGGGTTAAGATTAACAACACTAGGAATACATGAAACTATTTAATCTAAGCCAAATTCGAAGTTTAGGAGTGACAAGGAACTATTAGAAGCAAGCTACTAGCTAAGGGAGACACTAAAATACTAATTATATGAGCTAAGGCCTTAATTTTAACTAATTAGGCACTAATCAAGAGATTAACTACTAATCAAGATTACTAATTGACTAAAAACGAAACCTAGGGATGGAATCATTGATTTGGGAAACTAAATGGACAATCTTGCAATCATTTAAGCAACTAAACAAGTTATCTCTATGCCTAGATCACTAATAAAGACTAATCCATGATGTGTGGTATTAATCCCTTTCCTAATCACCTTAATGAACTAATGATGTGTTAGCATTAAAATGATTAGCAAGCAATAAGCATAAGTCTAAATGGCATGATAAACACCCTAGGCAACTAATATCTTAGGCTAGGAATGTAAATCTCTTAGAAAAGTGGTTCAAGCATTTCATCAAACACTTGGTGGGTGTGTGAAATGCTTATGATCCAAAATAGCAAAAGATTAGCTATTTGGCATTAAGAACACTTTAATAAGAAGAGAGATGAAAGAATCTAACCTAGATTGCAAGATTGAACCATTAGAAAACCCTAAATCTAACCCATCCCCAAGTTCCTAAGAGACTACTCACTAATCATAGCTAATCTAACAAATCTCATGCAAGAAGTGTTAGTAAACATGATTAGATGAATAGAAAAAGAAAGAAGAATCAAATTGCATTAAACTTAAAAGAAATCTTCCAAATCTCCTCAAAACCACAAAGGGGCGTTTTTTAGGTTTAAACCCAAGAGAAGATACATAAAAATTAGGTTTTTAAGTATTTATAGGGAAGGAGGTCAAACCGGGTCAACCCGGAACAAACCGGGTTTTGACCCGGGGTAGCAGTCTTGCGGAAATCGCCATATCTCCCTAACCACAGCTCATAATGACATGAAACCACTTCCAGATGAAAGGGGATTCAATTACCTACAACTTTCATGAAGAGCTCGAAGGCTGAATCGGAACGAAAAGTCTTCGTTTGATCCGATTTGTAGCCAAAAAGAAATCGTCTGGGTTCAGTTCGATGAGTTGGTCGAACAAAGTCGTCGAACTGAACCCCTGGTGTAGTGGTTCGACCATCTGGTCGAACAAAGTCGTCGAACAGAACCCCTGGTTATCAGATGGTCGAACAAAGTCGTCGAACCCAACCAAAAGCGATGTAACTTTCTAACCACGGGTCCGAATGACTTGATTCCAACGGCACTAGAAAGAATTCTAGATCCTCTACAACTCTTAAGAAGGCTTCGGAGTCTGAATCTCAGTGCAAGGCCTTCGTTCGGACCCATACATTGCGCACCTCCAAATGCTAGATATGCTTCTAAAGAGACTTCTGCTTCTCATTTGGCTGCTTCTCTTGCTCCTCTTGGCTATTTATGAAACTCCATATGGTCCTCCAAGCCTCCAAAACACCTAATAAGGACTCAATATGTACAAATATGCAACAACCTAAGCTAACACTCACTAAACTCTAATATGTATGCAAATGGGACTAAAAGTGGCTAAATGAATGCAAAAGTACATGCAAAACTATCTAATATGGATGCTAAAATATGCTAAATTATGAGTTTATCACTACCCACTTGGAGACATAATCAACTGCTACCAAGATATACTTGTTTCCATAAGAAGATGGGAAAGGTCCCATACATCAAACAACTCCACTTCTAAGATAGGGTTTTGGGGCATCTCATGCCTCTTTCTTTTGTTTCCCTTCTTTTGGCAAGGTTCACACGTTTTGATGAACTCATGAGTATCTTTGAACAATGTAGGCCACCAAAATCCGCTTTGAAGAACCTTTGTACCTGTCTTTAAAGTGGCAAAATGACCCCCATACTTGGACCCATGGCAATGAAAAATCACACTCTCAACCTCTTCTTGTGCCACACACCTTCTATAGATCCCATCAGCACACCTTTTGTAGAGATAAGGCTCATCCCAATAGAAGTGTGATACATCCCTCATAAACTTTTTCTTATGATAGTTGTTGAGATGTGTTGGTTTCTCTTTGCACACCAAGTAGTTAACAAAATCAGCATACCAAGGCTCATCCTTGACTTCTATACCTAGAATCTCTTCAAGCTTCCTTCCAAGTTCATGTGCACTAGCAATGCTTTTGATCATCATAATTTGCTCCTCCGGTAGGGAATCATTGATTGGCAAAGCATCCTCAATCCTCATCCTTGATAAATTATTAGCTACACCATTCTCCACACCCTTCTTGTCAACTATTTCCATGTCAAACTCTTGAAGAAGCAAGATCCATCTAAGGAGCCTTGGCTTAGTCTCCTTTTTAGCATAGATGTGGCGCAATGCAGCATGATCGGTGTAGACTATCACCTTTGAACCCACCAAATAGGATCTAAATTTCTCAAAAGCAAACACCACAGCCAAGAGTTCTTTTTCTGTTATTGCATACTTGGTTTGAGCATCAACAAGTGTTTTACTAGCATAGTAGATCACATGTAGCTTCTTCTCTTTTCTTTGTCCAAGAACAGCCCCAACCGCATAATCACTAGCATCAGCCATGATCTCAAATGGTAGACTCCAATCCGGTGCTTGCACAATAGGAGCACTCACAAGGGCTTTCTTGATTATCTCAAAGGCTTGCAAGCATTCCTTATCAAACTGAAATTCCACCTCCTTGCAAATGAGCCTTGTCATAGGCCTAGCAATCTTGGAGAAATCCTTGATAAATCTCCTATAGAACCCCGCATGCCCAAGGAAACTCTTTATGCCTTTCACATTGGTTGGTGGCACCATCTTGACCATAACATCTATCTTGGCCTTGTCCACTTCTATACCATCTTCAGAAATCTTATGACCCAACACAATCCCTTGGTTGACCATGAAGTGGCACTTCACCCAATTAAGAACCAAGTGAGACTCTTCACATCTTTGTAAAACCCTGCAAAGATTAGAAAGACATGCAGAAAAGAGGTACCATCGGAGAAGATACTCATCATGCACCTTTGAAAGGTGGCTGGAGCATTACATAACCCAAATGGCATCCTTCGATATGCAAAGGTACCATAAGGGCATGTGAAAGTAGTCTTCTCTTGATCATTAGGATGAATGGGTATTTGAAAGAACCCACTATATCCATCAAGGAAACAATAGAAAGGATGGTTAGCCAATCTCTCAAGCATTTGGTCAATAAAAGGAAGGGAAAAATGATCTTTTCTAGTAGAAGCATTAAGTTTTCGGTAATCAATGCACATTCTATGGCCGGTGATAGTTCTAGTTGGTATCAATTCATCCTTTTCATTCTTAATAACAGTGATTCCACCCTTCTTAGGGACAACATGCACCGGAGAAACCCAAGTGCTGTCACTAATAGGATAGATCACATTACCTTCTAAAAGTTTCAAGATTTCCTTTTTCACTACTTCCTTAAGGTTTGGGTTTAATCTTCTTTAGTGTTCAATTGAGGAAGCATTTTCATTTTCAAGGTGAATCCTATGAGTACAAAGTATAAGAGATATGCCCTTGATATCACTCAAAGAGTAACCAATAGCTCTCCTATACTTTCTCAACTCATTAAGGAGAGAGTTGAGCTCATCATCACTCAAGTTTTCATTTACAATGATGGGATAAGAAGAGTTAGGGCCTAAGAAAGCATACCTTAGTCCAATGGGGAGTGGTTTGAGCTCCACTTTTGGAGCTTTGAGTTCACTCCAATCCTCATCAAGGTCTTTAGCCAATTCGCCATCCTCAAGCGCCTCTAGCCTTTCCTCTTGTCCTTGACTTGAAACCTCAACCCTCAAAGATCCCTTGTCTTGGTCAAGTTCTTCTTTACCCTCACATGAAGCTACCAATCTTGTAAAGTTTTCCTCCCCATCTAGTGCCTTGCGTGCATCAAGCATTTGCATGTATGCTAGTGTTTCCTCATGCAAATACCCATTCTCTCCATGTGGTTTGGTGAGTGCTACACTAAGATGGTCTTCTTGAGCTATTTCCTCTAGTAACTCATCGGCCAACTCATCCATAGTCTCAATGTAGAATGCTTGACCATCAATGGTTGGCTTCCTCAAGGTCTCCTTTATGTCAAACTTCAACTCAACCCCTTTTCCAAGATGCAAACTAATATTCCCATGCTTCACATCAATGATAGCACCAGCAGTAGCTAGGAAAGGTCTTCCCAAAATCAAAGGATCCTTTGGCTCCTCATCCATCTTAAGCACCATGAAATCCGTGGGAATGATGAAGTTGCTAACCTTGAGAGGCAAATCCTCAAGAACTCCAATAGGCATCCTCACACTCCTATCCGCAAGTATTAGAGAGATTCCACACTCCTTGTACTTGGTGAAACCAAGCTTCTTAGCTATTGAATAGGGCATGAGGTTGATGCTAGCTCCAAGATCACACAAGCAATTTTCAAACCCAAGAGGACCTAGGGCGCATGGTATAGTGAAAGAACCGGGGTCTCCAAGCTTCTTTGGTATCACATTGCTTTGAATAATTGCACTACACTCTTGAGTAAGCAACATAACTCCTTGGATGTCCCTTGCTCTTTGTGCCACGGTATCCTTCAAGAATTTAGCATATTGTTGAATCATCATAAAAGCATCCACCAAAGGCATCTTGAGCTCAATGTCTTTGATTTTCTTGTCAAACATAGCCTTGTATTTCTCCACCAATTGTTTCTTAAACCTCCCGGGGAAGGGAAGCTTAGGCTTGTAAGGTGGAGGAACAAAGGTGGACTCCTTTTGTTGCACATCCTCTTTTGGCTTCTCCTTTACCACTTCCTTGCTTCTCCTTGCAATATACACATCATCAAATGTTATAGCATCTTGAGCTTTTTCAAAGCTATCCTCCCCATCTTGAATTTCAATGTCCTCATTGTTCAAAGGACTTGTCCTTGGAGGCAACTCCTTTCCACTTCTCAAAGTAATAACATTGATGTATTCCTTGGGGTTTGCCTCACACTTTCCCGGTAGAGTGCCTTGAGTGTTTGAGCTAGAAGCCTTGCCTTTCTCAAGTTGCTTGAAATTTTGTTGAAGACCTCCTATTTGAGTAGCAAGTTCATTAAGTGAAGAATCCATCCATGTGTTAATTTCAGCAATCTTCTTTCCCATTTTAGCATCACTATTGGCTTGACCTTGAAGGATTTGTTGAAGCATTAGCTGAACATTGTCTTGTGGAGGACCTTGTGAAGGTTGATTAAAACCCGGTGGAGCATTGCCTTGGTTATACTTTTGCCCACCAAAGTTGCCTTGGTTTCCTCCTTGGTAGTTGGACCTTGGTGCATAACCCTTTTGTTGATTGTTGTAAGGCACAAAAGGTTTGTTTTGAGTAGCTTGTGGAGGATAGACTTGATCACCGGGGTTGGCTACATTAGTACTTCTATAAGAGAGGTTGTTATTCCCCTTATAGTTGTTGTTTGAGTAGTTGTTGTAGCCCCCTTGGCCACCCACGAAATTTACCACCTCTTGACCTTCTTGATACTCAACTTGATCCTCACAATCCTCTTGATTCTCTTCAACAAAATGTACATGTATTTGATTTGAAGACATAAGCTTGTCCATCTTGTCATGTAGTGATTTCATCTCTTTCTTTGTAGATTCATACTCACTTCCCCTTGGAGCTCTATCATAGTCTTCATTGTAATTACCATCACTCAAGGTAAGATTCTCTACAATCTCCAAACCATCTTCTACTTCTTTGCCTAAGAAGTTCCCATTACTTGCGGTATCAAGAAGCATTCTAATCTTTGGGAGGACACCTCTATAGATGGTGCTTAGGAGAGACTCTTGTGTGAAGCCATGATGAGGGCATTGCATAGTGTAGCCCTTGAATCTTTCCCATGCTTCATTGAAAGACTCATTGTTCTTTTGAGTGAATCTAGAGATCTCATTCCTCAACTTGGATGTCCTTGAGTTGGAGAAGGACTTAGATAGGAAAGCTTTCTTGCATTCATCCCAAGAGGTGATTGTACCTTGAGGCAAGTTTTTCTCCCATTGCCTTGCTCTATCCCCAAGAGAGAAGGGAAAGAGTCTTAGCTTGAAAGCATCCTCACTCACACCATTCATCTTGAACAACCCACAAACTCTATCAAAGTTATCCAAGTGATCAAGGGGATCTTCCATAGGCAAACCATGGAACTTGTCTTGTTGAACCATGGAGATGAAAGCTGGCTTCACTTCAAAGGTGTTGTTGTGAACCGGTGGAGGTTGAATACCATATCTATTTTGGTGAATATTTGGAGCATCACTAGCCCCTATGGTTCTCCCTTGTCTAGGCGCATGCAAGGGGTTTCCATTGCCCCTTGGAGCTTGCTCATTTCCATTATGAGCTTGGTTGGCATGCGCCATTGGTGGAGGGTGTTGAACTCTTTGTTGTTCTTCCATTCTTAAGCTTTCTAACCTTGCAGCCTCCCTTCTTGCAATCCTAGCAACCCTTTCCAACTGATCAATCTCTTGAAAGCATTGGAAGTTGTTGTCTCCTTGTGATCTTAGGTGCATCCAAGGGAAACTGAAATCTAGAAAATGAAATGGTGAATAAACACAAAAGTATTACTTAGTCTCAAATTAAACTCAAATCTTAATGATCAAAGAATCCTAATATGGCAACAGCGCCAAATTGAAACAAGACTTTTTAATCTTGCTAGCAATTCCTCAATTGCTCATATCATTGCAATATTTGAGGTATCAATCCATCTTGGGAGATGATTCAATAAGAATTCAAAGTTTGGTTTAAGCTAAGCTAAATTAAAAGGTTTAAGGTGACAAGGAGCAATTAAAAAGTAATTACAACCTAAGAGATACACTACAAGTTCAATAATATGAAACTAAACCTTAATTACGACTAATCAAGTACTAATGACGCAATTAACTACTAATCAAGATTGACAAAATACTAAAAACGAAACCTAGGGATGGAATCATTGATTTGGGAAACTAAATGGACAATCTTTCAATCATTTAAGCAACTAATCAAGCCATCTCTATGCCTAGAACACTAATTAAAGACTAATCCATGATGTGTGGCAATAATCCCTTCACTAATCACCCTAATGAACTAATGATGTTTTAGCATTAAAATGATTAGCAAGCATTAATCACAAATCTAAATAGCATGATAAACATCCTAGGCAACTAATGATGTTTTAGGCTAGGTATGTAAATCTCTTATAAAGTTGGTTCAAGCATTTCATCAAACACTTGGTGGGTGTATGAAATGCCTATGATCCAAGATAGCAAATATTAGCTATTTGGCATTAGAAACTACTTTATAAGAAGAGAGATGAAAGAATCTATCCTAGATTGCAAGATTGAACCATTAGAAATCCCTAAATCTAACCCATCCCCAAGTTCCTAAAGAACTACTCACTAATCATAGTTAAACCCATCAAATCAAAGATAAGAGAAATGTTAAACATGATTAGAGAAAAGATTAATAGAAGTTCAAGATAGATATTGCATAAAACTTAAAGATCCAAAGCAAATACAAGGTTTTCTCTCAAAGAGGCTAAAAGTTTATGACAAGACAAGAGAGAATAAAAGTTGAGATAAAAATTAGGTCTAAAGAGTATTTATAGGAGGGACCCATAAAAGTGACAAGGAGGATTCGTCTGTGTTCGGATCGACCAGGCTCGTCGATCCAACTGGTCGATCCGAACATCTGGATGTTTGGTTCGACGTGTGTTGGTTGATCCATGTCGTCGATCCGAGCTCTTGTCTTCCGGCTTCTTCTTGACGTCTTGGTTCGGTTCGATGTAGCTCGTCGATCGGTGTCGTCGATCCGAACCCCTGGATTTGTGGTTCGACGAGCTACGTCGATCGGTGTCGTCGATCCGAATTCCTGGATTTGTGGTTCGACGAGCTACGTCGATCCGTTTGCTCGATCCATCGTCCTGGAAGTTTGGATCGACGTACTCGTCGATCCAACACGTCGAACCAGCGCGAGAAATCTTCTCCTTCATCTTCTTGGTGACTCCTTTCTCCTCCAATTGCTATGCAATCCTTCTCCAGCTCCATCCACGCCTCCAGAGTGTCCTTTTCACCTGATCAAGACTCCAAATGCACCAAAACATGCAAAAGAACTTGAAAAGAGATCCTAGACTCTAAATGATCGATATGCAATACAATTATGCTAAATAAAGATCCTAAATGATGACAAACTTACACTAAATGGAGAGAAATATGATGCAAAATATAGACATATCAGTTAGCAACGAGCTGAGAGTCGCAGAAGGCCCGAATTTTTTGAACCTTGATTCCCCGTGCTAGTCTGAGTCCGGCGATTAAAGCTTCGTACTCGGCCTCGTTGTTCGAGGCGTGAAGGCCGGTTGGGGATGTCAGGAGAATTCCGATCCTTGAGCCTTTTTTTGATGACGAGCCGTCTACGTGGAGCATCCACATGGAATCTTCGGTCGGTTCGTCTGTTCCGTAGATCGGAAGTTCTATCAGGAAGTCGGCGAGGACTTGGGATTTGGCGCAAGTTTTGCTCCGGTATTCGATATCGTATTCACTGAGCTCAATTGCCCATTTGGCTAGTCTTCCGGATTGGCTTGTGCTGTGTAGTATAGCTCGCAGCGGGAAGGACGTCAGGACTACGATGGAATGTGATTGGAAATATGGTCTTAGCTTCCGTGCTGACAATACCACAGCGAGCGCCAATTTCTCCATTTGCGGATACCTTTTTTCTGCATCTGCCAGTGTCTGACTCATGTAGAAGATTGGACTCTGTTCTCCTCGTTCTTCTCGGACAAATACTCCGCTGATTGCGGTGTTGGAAACGGCGATGTATAAGTAGAGGGGCTCTCCCTCCACTGGCTTCGCGAGCACTGGTGGGGTAACTAGATACTGTTTCAGCTCTTGGAAAGCCGCCTCGCACCTTTCTGTCTACTCAAACTTTTTGTTGCCTCGGAGTGTGTCGTAGAAGGCTAGACACTTGTCGGTTGATCTTGAGATAAAGCGATTTAAGGCAGCGACGCGTCCTGTTTGTTTCTGGGCGAGGCCATTTGGATTAACGCGTCGATTTGCTTTGGATTTGCCTCGATGCCTCGGCTCATTACTAGATATCCGAGGAATTCTCCGGATGTCACCGCGAACATGCACTTCGCCGGGTTGAGCTTCATGTTGTGGTGATTAAGTCGTTTGAAGCACTTCGTTAGATGGGTGATGTGGTCGCTTACTTCCAGCGATTTTACCAGCATATCGTCTATTTATACTTCCATCGTCTTTCCTAGTTGGTCGGCAAACATTTTATTGACCAATCGCTGATACGTGGCTCCGGCGTTCTTCAATCCGAACGACATCACTTTGTAACAGTAGATGCCTCGGTCGGTTATGAACGCTGTTTTTTCTCGGTCATCGGGGTTCATCAGGATCTGATTATACCCGGAAAAGGCATGCATAAACGAGAGGAGCTTATTTCCTGCAGTCGCCTCGACAAGGCGATCAATGTGAGGGAGAGGAAAAGTCGATGCATATCCTTTCGACATGCCTTGTTCAGATCGGTGAAGTCGATGCATATACGCCATTTTCCGTTTTTCTTTTTTATGACCACCGGGTTCGCCAGCCAATCTGGATATTTCGCCTCGGTGATGGACTCGACTTTAAGTAATCTGTCCACCTCACCGCTTTAGCTCGTTCGGGTCCGAGTTTTCTTCTCTTCTGCTTTATAGGTTTGAAAGTTGGGTCCACGTTGAACTCGTGGCATGTAACGTTGATGTCAATCCCGGGCATATCTTCTGCGGACCAAGCGAAGGTGTTGATATTCTTCTTTAAAAAGTCGATCAGCTCGATTCTGATCGTGTCATCCAGCTCGGGTCCCACTTCTACACATTTCTCCGGGTTCTCGTCGTCCAAGCATATGGATATCACCGGGGCGCACCGCAGCTGGTTATCCTCGGCCTGCTCGGCCTTCTGTAATTGCTACAAAAGTTTTTTGGTGCCGGCCTTCGCTTCCCGGTTAGTTTTTATTTTCTTATGGACGGTTTCCCCTTTGGCTTCGGTTTTGGAGTTTCTTAGTTTGTGCTCGGTCATGAAGCATATTCGCGATTCCTTCTGATTTCCCCAAATCGTTCGGATCCCGTTGGCTCCGGGAAATTTCAAACAGAGATGGTAAGTCGAGATTACGGCTCTCGTCGAGTTAATCCACAGCGTTCCCATGATAATATTGTAGACCGGGGGACCTTCGGTTACCGAGAAGTTGAAGATTTTAGTCACGTCTTCTGCTAGGACCGGCAGTCTGATCGTTCATATCGTCATGGTCATTTTTCCAGAAAATCCAGTCAAAGGGCTTGGGATCGGTATTATTTCTGACATATCGATTCTCATTTTAGTTAAGGTCTCTCTAAAAATGACGTCCACCGAACTCCCGGTATCGATCAGCATTCGGGCTACTTTGTGGTCTTTTACTATCAGCTCGATTACCAGGGGGTCGTTGTGCGGTCTGTCTATGCCTGTGGTCTCTCTTTCTTCGAATGTGATTACATAGTTGGGATTCCTGCTCGGAGTGGACCAATTGATACTAGCTTCGGCTTTTCGCTGAAAAGCTTTGATTGCGGATACAATGTCCCTGCAATATTTCGATCCCCCCATTATCATGTTTATTCTCTGGCGAGAACCGCCTGACTCCGAGGTGCCATTGTTTCTCCTTCCCCGCTTCGGCGGGCCACCCGGTCGAGCTTCTGACTCGGGTTGTTCTTCCTGCTCGTGCTCGAGATCCTTCAGACTGATTGAATTACCGAGCTCTCCGGCTAAGAATTTCGCCCTAAGTTTGTCTCCCAAACTTCGGCATTTGGCGGTTAGATGCCCGTATGTCTTATGTATTTCGCAGTATGCCTTCTCGTCGTATGAATTCGAGTTCCTAGTCCACTTGTTTCCGTTCGTTCTTCCTCGTCCTCTTCCAGCCCCTTGATCGGTGCTGATCTTGTAGTTGTGCGCTCCGCTAAAGCTCGGTCCCTCGTGATGGACATAAGTGCTTCTCTGGCGATTTCTTGGCTGGCTTGGCTGACTCGGTATCACTTGATTCTTGTTTGCCGACTTCGCTGATCCGAAGCGTTGGTCTAAGATTCGGAATTCCTCCTCCTCGAGTATGAAATCTGATGCTCGATGCATGGCGTCTTGGATGGTTTGGGGTTTGTTGCGCCAGATCTCTTTCCGAAATTCCAATTTGTACCACAAAGATTTCTTCAAAGCTTCGAGTGCTCCTTTATGCTCACGTCTCCTACCTTGGACATTACTGCTTTGAAGCGCCCCATGAATGTCCCCAGTGGTTCAGTCGGTCCTTGGGATAACGTCCAGAGGTCGGTGTCGGAAACGCCTCGGTTCATGAACATGGAATACTGCTTCATGAACTCGGTGCAGAGGTCTTTGAAGTTACCGATTGAATTACGCTCGAGTCTAGAAAACCATTCGAGAGCCGGTCCTCGAAGATTTTCGACGAACAGGAGACAGTATCCAGCATCCCGCTCGTTTTCTTTGAGTGTGGATCGTGCCATCACCGTACGGAAAGTTCTAATTTGTTCATTTGGATCAGTCGTTCCTTCGTAAGTTGGGAGGCGAACCTTTCCGGGGTCCGATACTCTTGCTTCAGTGATACGCGCTGTGAACGGCGTCATCTGAGCTTCCTCTAGCATAAGGTCGATCTCGGGCGCCGCGCTCGTTGCCTTGTGTACCTGCGATCGAATTGCTTTCACCTCCGCATTTGCTGTGGCCAGGTCAGATCGGATCACGTCAAGGGCGTTGCCTCGGCTTGCCGAACTAGGTTTTGTAATCCCACCTTGGTTTCCAGCTCGGGGCTCGTCTTGGTATTGTGTCTGTTCGACCCACATGAGATTTTCCTCTTCCTCAGTCAAGGTTTGATCTCGCTCTGAGCCGAGGACGTCTCCCGACGTTCCATCTTGCAGTACCTCGGCGATGGTCGCATTATGTCTTGATGTCGGCGCCTCAGCTACCTTACCTCTGGTTTCCGTGGTGGCCGCCAAACTGTCGGTAGGTCCGCTTAAGCCTCTGTCGCCGACTCTTCCTCGGATTAGACGTGGCGGTTTGGTGATGTTGGGCCTTATGGCTGCGAGAGTCCGTTCTCCGGAAAGGTACTGCGACTGGAAGTTTCCCGAGCCTCCTGCTCGGCTGTTGTTCACTCCTGGGGTTGCAAAGTTGAGAGCCGTCGGGTTGAGGCCGAGCCGTCTGATCCTAGTAGATGGATTCAACATGGGAGTCAGGCTCCCAATTCGCTGGCTTTGAGCTCGACTCTCCATTGTGAGGTCTTCGAGAGTTTTGCCTTGCTCCGCCGTCTTTTTTGCCAACGCCGTCATCATCTCTTTCATCTCCGCCAAGGACGCAGAGACCGTCTCGGCTTGCGCCGGTGCTTGCTGAGTAGCGTTTAGCGCTCCGTCTCCTGCGGGAAGATTCGCTCCGGTTCCGTCAGTGATGTTCCCCGATGCGGTGGTGTTGTCGGCGTCGATGGCTCCGGTGGTCATCTCTTCGGATCTGGGTCGTCTCGGTTCTCGGTGTAAGAATTCTCTTTTGCTCCCCTCCTTCTAGCGCCAAATTGTGCGTGCTAGATTTCACACAATAGATTACCTGTTAAGAAATTCAAAAGAGGACGCAAAGATTCTAAGGTAAAACCGGAACAAAGATCCAAAGATGGAGTTTTATTAGATTTGCTGCGATAATCTTTTTTTGGGGTACAAGTCTTTTTGCTAGGTAGAATTCCCAATCTCTTACAACTGAAATCCGAATCCTATTTATACATCTTTCTCGTAATCTATGCGTGAATCTCGGAAAATCTTCTCGTAGATTTTCTTTCCTTTTTCTTCTGACGGCGCTCTTCTCCACGAACCTTATTCTTCTTGGGTAAAAGTCACTTCGGTCTTTCTTCGTGGGCTTGGGCATGTACGCTGCTTTGGGCCTAAGGTTACTTCGTAAATTCGTTGCTCGGACCGTCAAAAGAAAAGGTTTGTCTGGTTTATGCATGTCCCGGTTCGGCTCGGACTATGCACAGTTTATGTACGAAACGAGTCACCTCGGTTTATGCACGGTTTGTGCACCGAGGTGGTTTACTTCGGTTTGTGCACGTTTTGTGCACCGAGGTGATTCACTTCGGTTGTGCACGTTTTGTGCGCCGAGGTGATTCACTGCGGTCGTGCACGTCGTGTACACCGAGGTGATTCACTTCGGTCGTGCATGTTTTGTGCGACGAGGTGATTCACTTCGGTGTCTTGTGTGGGAATCAAGCATGGTAAAGAAATTACGTTCCATACTTAGCATTTTCTTTGATTGATTTCGCCTGGGTGGAAACCGACCNCCGTCAAAAGAAAAGGTTGGTCTGGTTTATGCATGTCCCGGTTCGGCTCGGACTATGCACAGTTTATGTACGAAACGAGTCACCTCGGTTTATGCACGGTTTGTGCACCGAGGTGGTTTACTTCGGTTTGTGCACGTTTTGTGCACCGAGGTGATTCACTTCGGTTGTGCACGTTTTGTGCGCCGAGGTGATTCACTGCGGTCGTGCACGTCGTGTACACCGAGGTGATTCACTTCGGTCGTGCATGTTTTGTGCGACGAGGTGATTCACTTCGGTGTCTTGTGTGGGAATCAAGCATGGTAAAGAAATTACGTTCCATACTTAGCATTTTCTTTGATTGATTTCGCCTGGGTGGAAACCGACCCCAAAACTGGTGTTGAAGTTGCCATTGCTTGCTGCGTCCAAAGCCATCTGGTACATCCAGTTAATCCTGCGGTAGAAGATACCAAGGAGATGCGGTTCGCTGAAACCGTGGTGTGGGCAGTCTCTCTGGTAAGCCTTGAATCTCACCCAAGAAGCCTTGAATGCTTTAGTGGGTCCTTGGGAGAATGCAGTGATCTTAGTCCTCAGCTCTTCGGACCTCGCATCATCAAAGAAATTGCATAAGAATGCATTTTGTGTGTCTTCCCAAGTAGTCAAAGATCCTGGATCTAGCTGCTTCAGCTAGTAAGATGCATCTCCAGCAAGCGAGTAGGGGAACATCTTGCAAAAGAGATAATCATATGTCACTCCATTGGCTTTAATGCTGGATGCCATGTTTTCGAATCTCTCAATGTGATCCATAGGATGCTCGTTGGGAAGACCATGGAAAGGGTGCTAAGCTACGAGCGTGAAGTAAGCAGGCTTCAGCTCGAAGTCATTCCTCTGAAATGCAGGAGGACGGATCGCAGCTCTATTGGCATAGAACTGGTCTGGGCGGTTGTACTCGCCTAATGTTCTTCCACGTCCGGCTTCTGCAGGGGCGAGTTGTATGGCTGGTTCGACGATGACGGCGCCAGCCTCATCAAGTCTCTGTCCACGATTGTTTCTTCTATTGTCGTCCAAGTCCCTGAAGTCGCCATCCCCATCACGAATCATAATCACAGGTTATGCCATCTTGGTCTGCGTAGGGTGTCGATCGATGCTCTCTGTGGTGTCGATCGACACTAAAGGGTATCGATCGATGCTTGAACTGGTGTGGATCGACACTCGTGCAGTCTTGCGGTTTGTACGTTCGAGACGGCCTAGTTCCTGGTTCAGTGCGATTAGTTCCTTGTCCATGTTGCTTCTGGTACTGCGATTAAGCATGCACCTGAAAAACAAAAATTTGAAACTAAATCAGTAACCAAAATTAAAAACAAACCCTAGTCAAAAACCTAATAATAGATTCCGTAGGCAGCTATTACTTCCCCGGCAACGGCGCCAAAAACTTGATAGGGGTCAGGTTTTACCCTAATAAAACTACTGCAAGTGCACAGCAAACGCAGTTGAAGTATATGGGGTATCGAATCCCAAGGGAAGTATGATACACTAGAGTTTCTAAGTTCAGATTAAGCTAGATCAATTAGTTCAAAGTAAATAAAACTAAGCTAGGCGAAATAGGTAAATGAGATTAATTTGGATTAAAGTTCAGGAGACGAAGGCGCTAGGCATGGATGATTATCAGGATGAATCAGAGAATGCAGATATTATTTTGTCAGGAAATAAATAAGAAACGTCTAGAACTCGAAACGCTAATTTAAAACCAATCAACTCTCGTTGCAGAAGTTATCTATGCCTAAATTCCAGAAAACCAAATCTCTTTGCGAGTTCAAACAATTCAGACAAGCATTAATGTTCAGGTTCGATTTGTTCACAAAATACCTAAACCAAATCTCTTTGCGAATAAATATTTTGCTCATCTATGATTAGGTCAGATTATCAATAATGCTCTCGCATCTATTAAACAACCTAGGGTTTGATTTCTAAGTGATCAGTTTCAGAAATCAAGTTAAGCACAAATCAAGATGAAGATCCAAGTGATTTTCCTAACAATAATAATAATTCTACAAACTCATCATCAACCCTAAATCACCCTAACCTAACTAGCAAACTACTCAGACATAATTATGAAAACACAAATCATGACTGAATTAAATTGCATAAATAATGAAAAGAGAATGATACTGGGTTCGAAATCTGGCTCGGATGAGTTATAATTGTCTCCCCAAAAGCTCAAGATCAATCTCTCTCTAAGTCTCAAAAACAATAAATTATGAAAAGGTATGTGGCTAAACAATGCCTGAAGTCTATTTATAGAAGGGGATTTTTCGTCCAGGGGCAGTCTTGTAATTTCTCCAAGGTTGAGACAATTTCCTTTTTCTGATGGAAATCTGAGTGCTCTTGTCGGCTTCATTGGTGTTGATCGACACCAAGATAGTGTCGATCGACACCCTTCGTGTAAATCAGCTCCGACTTCATCAGCTTCGGCTGCTTCTCCAAAAATGCTCCAAAAAGTGCTGGAATCTCCTATTTAGCTACAAATGCTCTCCATCCTGTAAAGACTCTAATAGGACTCTAAAAACACCAAAAGACTCTATAAAAACACTTACATCATGGTCAAAAAACGGGTAAAAACCATGATATATCAACCTCTCTCTTGGATTTGTCATGTTCGTTTGCTTGAGGGGAAGCAAAAGGCAAATTTGGGAGAGTTGATAAGCAAGTTTTTTCACGGTTTCTTAATCAAAACCTAAAGCCTCTTTTTGCAGTTGTAGTACTTTAGGTGTCAATCCAAATTGGGGTGAAAGATATTAAGAATACAAGAGTTCAATTGAAACTAAGCAGAATTCGGGTTAATTGGTGAACAATCCTAAAACAATTACTTGCGGTTATTAAACAGACACGAAAACTATTTTAAAATCCCTACTGAAGGGTTATACAACTATTAAGATGACTTCTAAACAATAAAACAACCGATCTACTAATTTAATAAAATCCAAATCTAAAACCGATTTAACTAGACAATTTGATGGTGAGTAGCAAGATTTTCAAAAACTATTTCTAAAACTCAAACAACTACTAAATCAACACCAGACAGGAAAATAGGACTCTAAGCAACTTCTAGAATACTAAAAATAGTAAAAACACAATTTCACAAATTTGTAAAAACTTTATTGCATAATTAAGCTAATCTAGAGAGTTTTAGAGAAAACAATTAACTTTGAACAGGGATAAAATGATTTTAAGTTTCGAAAGATTAAAAACAGATTCAAGGTTTGAATTCATTCTTAGGGAGGTTGAAAATTCGAATTTATAAAAATGAAAACATATTTTTACACTTTTTAGTGCTATCTCTAAGCCTTAAGAAGCCAAACTAGATTTACCCATGGTGTATGGTGTAAATCCTTTCTTCACCCTTTCCTCCTAACCCATGATGTGTGGTGGAAAGATAAGGTGAAGAACATTAAGCATGGATCTTAAAAAATGGCTTAACTAGCTCCCTAAGCATCCATGATGTTTGGGAAAGGATGAGCTAGTCTCTTGGATTTGGTTTTAAGGGATTTCCTAAGTCTTTTTGGGATAAGGAAATCCCTAGATTAAAGAGATCTCCATCGAGAATCTCTAGATCTTAAAACCCCCAAATCCAAGAAGAGAATTAGATGAAGAATAAGAAAATACCCAAAATCTAGTTTTCAACCCCTTTAATCATCCCAACCCCAAACCTTGGTGGTTTACTCACAAATCATGTTCATGCCTCTCTTAAACATAAGTTTAGAGCTGATGAACATAATCGGTTTTTAACAAGAAGAAAGATTTGACATTAGAAGGACAAAAATACTTGAATCACATACAAAATACAAGAGTTTTAACAAAAAAAAAACAAACAAGAAACAAACAAGAACTAGTAAGATCAAGGAAGAACAATGAAGAACACTCAAGAACAAGGTAAGAACTCTATGCTTTCTCTCTCTCACGCCTCACTTAGAATATGACATGTGATTGTGTAAAAAAATCATAAGTGGTGATCAGTGTGTATGAAAGTCCTCCTCCTCTTTGTCATAAGGTGAAAACAATTAAGAAATTGTCCACCCTTTCCCTAAAACAAGGGCTGCTTGTCTCTTAGGACACTTTCATGCCAAGGTGGTCCCCTCACTAGAAGACAATCACTCAAGTTGAGAAGAGGTTGTTGCGCCTGACTTGTAAGATCGAGTCAGACCACTCGATCGTGGACTCGATCTACGTTTAGTTCGGGTTGGCCGGTCGATCGTCCACTCGATCTCTCCTAGATCGATTCATCTTGCTCGATCTTCCTATCGATCTTAGTTTAATCAACTTGGCTTGGTCGATCTACCAGTCGTTATCTCCTAAATCGAGTCAGTCCAGTCGATCTTCTCCTCGATCTTTGCTCTTTTGCTTTTGTCCGAGTTCTCCTAAGTGGTTCTACAAATCTCCAAGCTGTCCTTTAAACATTCTTGAGCTCCAGCCATTCTCCACATCTTTAAGTACTCAAAACAACCTGAAAAAGATGCAAATATGCAAGAAACCATGCAAATGCTAATGCAAAGTCTTCTAGGACTTAGAATGAGATAAATGATGCAAACTAGCCTATTATGAATGATGAATGCATGAAAACCTATTCTAAATGCATGTTAAATATGCGAAATATATGTGTATATCAACTCCCTCAAACTTGCCTTTTTCTTGCCCTCAAGCAAACAAAATTCAAGCTAGGAAGAGATGATTAAAAACGGGGGCTCAAATCCAAAAGTGTTTTTCAAATGTATCAATTTAAAGGTCCTAGTTCTCAATTCTAGGATGCAGTACACAAGTATTTACTCAAAAGGACTTAGCCATAATCATCACATATGAAATTTCAATCATGACTTGTTTATTCCAAGCAATCCAAGAATTCTAACCTTTAACATTCGTTAAGCTCAAACCGCGAATCAAACTTGTGCTTTTTAAAACCGAATACATTTGGCAAGGGTGATAGACTCATAATTTAGCATATTTTAGCATTCATTTTACATAGTTTTGCATGTACTTTTGCATTCATTTAGCCACTTTTAGTCTCATTTGCATCCATATTAGAGTTTAGTGAGTTTTAGCTTAGGTTGTTGCATATTTGTACATATTGAGTCTTTATTAGGTGTTTTGGAGGCTTGGAGGAGCATATGGAGTTTCATGGATAATCAAGAGGAGGAAGAGAAGCAGCCAAATGAGAAGCAGAAGTCTTTTAGAAGCATGTTGAGCATTTGGAGGTGCGAAATGTATGTGTCCATACGAAGGCCTTCCACTTAGATTCAGACTCCGAAGCCTTCTTCAAAGTTGTAGAGGATTCAATGAGCTTTCTAATGCCGTTGGAATCAAGTCATTACGACCAGCGGTTCACGAAATACGGCGATTCTTGCAAGACTGTCCGAATCAGAGCAACCAGAGATCACATCGGTTTGAGGTACATCGGACAACAAACAGATGCAAGACGACCAGAGAATGCATCGGTTTGGCCACCTCGGATTGCCAAACCGAGATGAAGCCACCAGAAATTGCCTCGGTTTGGAGCACCTCGGATTGCCAAACCGATGCGGCGCAAGACTGCCTGAAGTGACTGGAAGATCGGGTCAGATGAAGGCTTTC
>JAHZTW010000001.1:15103633-15121421 GCA_020283515.1 Alliaria petiolata | reverse complement strand
CAGGTGCAGCATGTTGAGGCGGGTCCTCCACTTGGTCGTGGTCAACCATTACCTCTTGATGGTATTCTTTAATTTCTAGGAGTAGTCTTTCCCTCCTAGGCCTTGCGCTTCCAAGCTGTTGGATGTTGTCTAGCGGCGTGAGTAGGTTGTTGTTGCCTCTAGACCTCAGGTTCATGTACCTGAAAACACAAGTAGACAAGTAGGAAAATTAGTAACCAAATACAAAATGAAAACTTAGTCTCCACTAAACTCCAAATCCTAATACTTTCACTTAAGACCCAAGTTTGGCAACGGCACCATGTAAAAGCAAGTTTTTTCTTGGTTTCTTAATCAAAACCTAAAGCCTCTTTTTGCAGTTGTAGTACTTTAGGTGTCAATCCAAATTGGGGTGAAAGATACTAAGAATACAAGAGTTCAATTGAAGCTAAGCATAATTCGGGTTAATTGGTGAACAATCCTAAAACAATTACTTGCGGTTATTAAACAGACACGAAAACTATTTAAAATCCCTACTGAAGGGTTATACAACTATTAGATGACTTCTAAACAATAAAACAACCGATCTACTAATTTAATAAAATCAAAATCTAAAACCGGATTAACTAGACAATTTGATGGTGAGTAGCAAGATTTTCAAAAACTATTTCTAAAAATCAAACAACTACCAAATCAACACCAGACAGGAAAATAGGACTCTAAGCAATTTCTAGAATACTAAAAATAGTAAAAACACAATTTCACAAATTTATAAAAACTCTATTGCATAATTTCTAGAATACTACTAAGCTCGACACAGTCTTTGAAGAAAACTTTTAGCAGCGTATCGAGCTGCATGTCGACCTAGCAAGCTCGATACGCTGTGCGATTTCAGCCAAAAACAGGTCAAAACCCGGTTTGTTCCGGGTTGATCCGGGTCGTCCGCTGTTCACTATAAATAGAAAAAGACCTAAATTTTCCTAATCTATCTTTAATCTTTTTTTTTTGCTTAGAAAACCTTCCTTTTTGGTTTCTAAGTGATTTTGTAAGACATTTCTTTTGAGTTTATGCAATCTAGTACTTGTCTTTATTAATCTCTCATTCTCTATCTCTCTAATCATGTTTATCTCTATTTCTTTCATAGGATTTGAGGGTTTAACCATGAATAGTGAGTAGTTTCATTAAGATCTAAGGATGGGTTAGATTTAGGGTGTTTTAAGGGTTAATCTTGATGTCTAGGGTTAGATCTTCTCATTTCCCTCCTTGTTTAGTGTTCTAAATGCTAGTTTAGCCATGATCAAGCTAAAACTAGGCCTTAGGGAATTTTCCACCCACAAGGTGTTTGTTGAAATTCACCAACCAACTAAACAAGGGATTTACATTCCTAGCTCATGAAAGTGATTGTCTAGGGTGTTTATTAGCAATTTAGAACTGTTTCATAATGCTTGTTAGCTTCTTTTTCACAAATGAAAGTTTGTTCTTGATTAGGATGATTAATGAAGGGAGTAGTGCCATAAAAGTGGATTAGTCTAGCTTTTGAGTTCTAAGTTTAGGGATTAGCATAATATGTTATCGATTGACATCAAAGATTGATTCTTGGAATACCTTAGATTGATAACCTCATCCTTAGATTCGTTTTAGTTATTTGATAATCTTGATTAGTAGTTAATTAGCTTTTAATTTGCTTGATTAGTGCATTCATTGCTTAATTAAGGCATTAGTAACTATGTTTGGTTCGTTTGATCACTTAGGTTGTTAGTTATACCTAAAACTGTATTGCTAGCTTAGATTAAGAAGTTTTATGCATTCCTATTGTCTTAACCATTTACATATGGATTGATCCTCAAGTATTACAATGATATGAGTAACTTGGGTAATTGATACCGTGAAAACTTACTTATCACTAGGTCTTTGGTATGTGTTCTTGTTCACATAGCCTCCTTGATTCCCAAACTGCTTTTGAGGAGGGTAGACTTGATCATTGGGGTTCTCAACGTTGTTGCTTCGGTAAGACAGATTGTTGTTTTGGTACTAGGGAAAGTAGCCTTGTGGTGTAGGGTAATCCTGGCCTCCTACCCAATTTGCCTCTTCTTGCCTTTGTTCTAACTCCTCAAGAACATCTGTAGCCTCTCCCACAAAATGGACATGCTTTTGATTAGCAAGCACGAGCTTATCAATCTTTTCATGGAGCAATTTCAACTCTCTCTTGTGTGACTCTAGATCAGACCCTCTAGGTGCTCGGTCATAATCCTCACTGTAGTTACATCTTGTCCGAGAAAGTTACCTTTACTCGCTGTGTCCAATAGCATCCGAACCTTAGGCAATGCTCCTCTGTAGATTGTACTGAGTAAAGACTCTTCCTAAAGCGTTGTGAGGACATTCGATTGTGTAATCCTTGAAACGTTCCATAGCCTCGCTAAACATTTCATTGCTCTTTTGTGTAAAGCCACTAATCTCACTTCTCAACCGGGCAGTCCGTGTGCTTGAGAAGAACTTGGAGAGGAATGCCTTCTTGAAATCAGCCCATGAGGTTATGGTTCCTTGAGGCAGGGACTTCTTCCAATGCCGAGCTTTATCACCAAGTGAAAACGGGAACAACCGCAACTTTAATCTATCCTCAGAAATACCGTTTATCTTGATCATGCCACACACTTGCTCGAAGTTGTCCAAGTGTTCTAGAGGATCCTCCATGGCCAGACCATGGAACTTGTTGTTTTGCACCATTGACACAAAGCCGGGATTTATTTCAAAATTGTTGTTAGGCACTTGAGGAGGTGTAATGCCAAATCGATTGGTGTGGGTGTTTGGTGCATCACCCGCACCAATGATCCGTGGAACTCTTGGGACATGGTTGGGGTTTCCATTACCCCTACCAGCAGCAACATGAGGTGGTGGTATCTCGTCTTGATCAGCCATACCGTCTTCAACAAACTGTTCTTGAACCGTTTGATCTCTTTCCCTTCTCAACCGTGCGCTTCCAAGAAGGTGAATGTTGTCTAGAGGTGTGAGCAGATTGGTGTATCCTCTAGACCTCAAATTCATGTACCTGAAAACAAACACAAAGAAGTAGAAATATTAGTAACAAAATTTAAAAGAAAAACTTAGTTTTGACCAAGTTTCAAATCCTAATCTCTACAAGAAAACATGACGTTTGCCACGATTTTTTGCGAGGAAAATAAATCGTAGTAAATTAGCATTCAATTAACGAGGAATTTACGAGGAAAATTATAAACGTCGGCAATTCGTCGGAAAGAGCGACGAAAATAAATCGTTGTAAAATCGTCGTAAATTCCAATGAATTAACGAGGAATTAACGACGAAAATATATTTCGTCGCTAATTCGTCGTTAAATTAGGACGAATTAGCGACGAAACATGTTTGACGTGGATTCTTCTGAATTTCGTCGTTAATTTCCGACGAATTAACGAGAAAGTAATTCGAAGTAAATTAACGACGTATTAGAGAGGAAAATAAGTTAGATGAAAACGTGTTGTACTGGTTTTTTTCCACGAAAATATTCCTTGTTAATTCGTTGGAAATTCGTTGGTAATTCGATGTAAAAAAAAAAGCCTATATATAGAAGCAACACTTCATTATCAAAACTACAAGAACAAAAACAAACTCTCTCTTCACATAAAAAAAAACTCTTCACCAAAAAAAAACACTTCTTAAACACTTTTTCAATATATTCTTTTTCCAGAAAAAAGAAAAAAAATCTCTTATATACCAAAACAAAATTCAAAAAAATATGTCAATATACGAAATACGAAGTTGGATGTATAATCGTAAAGATGCGGAGGGATCGCTGACCAGGGAGTTTCAAGGTGGGCTAGAAGGATTCATGTATCAGGCGGAAAGTTTGCAAATTACCGTTGAAAGTGGTATGATGTACTGTCCTTGTCAAAAATGCATGAATAGGAAATTTATTCGTATCTTAAAAGTGTGGTCGCATCTATTAAATAGAGGGTTTTTTCCGCATTANTTATCACTAGGTCTTTGGTATGTGTTCTTGTTCACATAGCCTCCTTGATTCCCAAACTGCTTTTGAGGAGGGTAGACTTGATCATTGGGGTTCTCAACGTTGTTGCTTCGGTAAGACAGATTGTTGTTTTGGTACTAGGGAAAGTAGCCTTGTGGTGTAGGGTAATCCTGGCCTCCTACCCAATTTGCCTCTTCTTGCCTTTGTTCTAACTCCTCAAGAACATCTGTAGCCTCTCCCACAAAATGGACATGCTTTTGATTAGCAAGCACGAGCTTATCAATCTTTTCATGGAGCAATTTCAACTCTCTCTTGTGTGACTCTAGATCAGACCCTCTAAGTGCTCGGTCATAATCCTCACTGTAGTTACATCTTGTCCGAGAAAGTTACCTTTACTCGCTGTGTCCAATAGCATCCGAACCTAAGGCAATGCTCCTCTGTAGATTGTACTGAGTAAAGACTCTTCCTAAAGCGTTGTGAGGACATTGGATTGTGTAATCCTTGAAACGTTCCATAGCCTCGCTAAACGTTTCATTGCTCTTTTGTGTAAAGCCACTAATCTCACTTCTCAACCGGCAGTCCATGTGCTTGAAAAGAACTTGGAGAGGAATGCATTCTTGCAATCAGCCCATGAGGTTATGGTTCCTCGAGGCAGGGTCTTCTCCCAATGCCGAGCTTTATCACCAAGTGAAAACGGGAACAACCGCAACTTTAATCTATCCTCAGAAATACCGTTTATCTTGATCATGCCACACACTTGCTCGAAGTTGTCCAAGTGTTCTAGAGGATCCTCCATGGCCAGACCATGGAACTTGTTGTTTTGCACCATTGACACAAAGCCGGGATTTATTTCAAAATTGTTGTTAGGCACTTGAGGAGGTGTAATGCCAAATCGATTGGTGTGGGTGTTTGGTGCATCACCAGCACCAATGATCCGTGGAACTCTTGGGACATGGTTGGGGTTTCCATTACCCCTACCAGCAGCAACATGAGGTGGTGATATCTCGTCTTGATCAGCCATACCGTCTTCAACTTCAACAAACTGTTCTTGAACCGTTTGATCTCTTTCCCTTCTCAACCGTGCGCTTCCAACAAGGTGAATGTTGTCTAGAGGTGTGAGCAGATTGGTGTCTCCTCTAGACCTCAAATTCATGTACCTGAAAATAAACACAAAGAAGTAGAAATATTAGTAACAAAATTTAAAAGAAAAACTTAGTCTTGACCAAGTTCCAAATCCTAATGCTTTCCTAATCTAGTTTGGCAACAGCGCCAATTGATAAGTAGAGTTTTTCTCTCTTTTTCAATACTCAACACTACTCATGTCATTGTAGTATTTGAGATTATGGTTCCTTGAGGCAGGGTCTTCTCCCAATGCCGAGCTTTATCACCAAGTGAAAACGGGAACAACCCCAACTTGAATCTATCCTTCAAAATACCGTTTATCTTGATCATGCCGCACACTTGCTCGAAGTTGTCATGGCCAGACCATGGAACTTGTTGTTTTGCACCATTGACACAAAGCCGGGCTTTATTTCGAAATTGTTGTTTTACACCTGAGGAGGTGTAATCCCAAATCGATTGGTGTGGGTGTTTGGTGCATCACCTGCACCAATGATCCGTGGAACTCTTGGGACATGGTTGGGGTTTCCATTACCCCTACCAGCAGCATCATGAGGTGGTGATATCTCGTCTTGATCAGCCATACCGTCTTCAACAAACTGTTCTTGAACCGTTTGATCTCTTTCCCTTCTCAACCGTGCGCTTCCAAGAAGGTGAATGTTGTCTAGAGGTGTGAGCAGATTGGTGTATCCTCTAGACCTCAAATTCATGTACCTGAAAACAAACACAAAGAAGTAGAAATATTAGTAACAAAATTTAAAAGAAAAACTTAGTTTTGACCAAGTTTCAAATCCTAATCTCTACAAGAAAACATGACGTTTGCCACGATTTTTTGCGAGGAAAATAAATCGTAGTAAATTAGCATTCAATTAACGAGGAATTTACGAGGAAAATTATAAACGTCGGAAAGAGTGACGAAAATAAATCGTTGTAAAATCGTCGTAAATTCCAATGAATTAACGAGGAATTAACGACGAAAATATATTTCGTCGCTAATTCGTCGTTAAATTAGGACGAATTAGCGACGAAACATGTTTGACGTGGATTCTTCTGAATTTCGTCGTTAATTTCCGACGAATTAACGAGAAAGTAATTCGAAGTAAATTAACGACGTATTAGAGAGGAAAATAAGTTAGATGAAAACGTGTTGTACTGGTTTTTTTCCACGAAAATATTCCTTGTTAATTCGTTGGAAATTCGTTGGTAATTCGATGTAAAAAAAAAAAACCCTATATATAGAAGCAACACTTCATTATCAAAACTACAAAAACAAAAACAAACTCTCTCTTCACCTAAAAAAAACTCTTCACCAAAAAAAAAACACTTCTTAAACACTTTTTCAATATATTCTTTTTTCCAAAAAAAAAAATCTCTTATATACCAAAAAAAAAAAAAAATAAAATTATGTCAATATACGAAATACGAAGTTGGATGTATAATCGTAAAGATTCGGAGGGATCGCTAACGAGGGAGTTTCAAGATGGGCTAGAAGGATTCATGTATCAGGCGGGAAGTTTGCAAATTACCGTTGAAAGTGGTATGATGTACTGTCCTTGTCAAAAATGCATGAATAGGAAATTTATTCGTATCTCAAAAGTGTGGTCGCATCTATTAAATAGAGGGTTTTTTCCGCACTACTATATTTGGTATAATCATGGAGAAGGGCATGGGGGAAATGCTGCTAGTAGTAGCGGTAATAACCAAGCAGTTAATGCTGATGCTGAGTCATATAATGTGCATCAAGTTGATGATCATGGTGAATATGGTGATCATGATAGGATTCATGAGATGGTTACAGATGCATTTCATGAAAACACGGGTACATTTCTAGCTGCTGGTCATGATAGTAATATTTACGACGAGGAACCCAATTTAGATGCCAAGAGATTTTATGATATGTTAGATGCTGCAAATCAGCCACTCTACGATGGATGTAGAGATGGGCACTCTAAATTGTCCTTGGCAGCTAGGATGATGACCATTAAAACTGATCATAACTTAGGTGAGGTTTGCATGGATGATTGGGCTGATTTGATTAAGGAGATTTTGCTTGAAGATAATTTAGCTGCTGAGAGTTACTATGAGATACAAAAGCTGGTTTTCAGTCTTGGGTTACCTTCTGAGATGATAGACGTTTGTGTAGACAATTGCATGATATATTGGAAAGATGATGACAAGTTGCAGGAGTGTCTTTTTTGCCATAAGCCACGATATAAACCGCAAGGTGCTGGTCGTAACAGGGTGCCGTACCAAAGGATGTGGTATCTTCCAATAACTGATAGGTTGAAAAGATTGTATCACTCGGAAAGGACTGCTGCATCTATGAGATGGCATGCTGATCATTTGCAGACAGATGGGGAGGTCAATCATCCGTCAAATGCAAAAGCGTGGAAACATTTTAAGACGGTACATCCCGACTTTGCTAGAGAGAAACGGAATGTATATCTTGGTCTTTGCACATATGGATTTAGTCCATTTGGTATGTCTGGTAGGCAATATTCTTTATGGCCAGTAATCTTAACGCCTTACAACCTTCCCTCAGACATGTGCATGCAAAGTGAATTTCTATTCATGAGTATATTAGTCCCTGGTCCCAAGCATCCGAAGCGGTCCCTTGATGTGTTTTTGCAGCCTCTAATAGCGGAGTTGAAGGAGTTGTGGTTTAATGGGATTCGTACGTATGATATTTCAAGGAAGAAAATTTTTACGATGCGGGTGGTTCTTATGTGGACAATAAGCGACTTTCGTGCTACGGGATGCTATCAGGGTGGACTACGCATGGGCGGTTGTCTTGTCCTTATTGTCTCAATCGAACAGAAGCATTTCAATTGAAGTACTGTAGAAAAATAAGTTGGTTTGATTGTCACCGCCGATTTCTACCCTTGTCGCATACATACCGAAGAAACAAGCGGTTATTTAGAAAGAACAAAGTTGTTCGTGTTCCTCCTCCTGTATGTGTATCCGGGGCAGATTTAGAAGCGCAAATTTATCATTACGGTGCACAGCAAACAGTCTTCCGAGGTGGAAATTGGCACAGTACAGCGAGTATGCCAGATGGATATGGGGAGCATCACAATTGGCATAAGAAAGGTATTTTCTGGGAGCTTCCGTATTGGAAAGATCTTCTGCTTAGGCACAATCTCGATGTCATGCACATTGAGAAAAACTTTTTTGATAACATTATACATACAGTGCTAAACGTAAAGGGGAGAACCAAAGACATCGTAAAATCAAGACATGACTTGCCTGACCTTTGTTCGAGGAATGAGTTGCATCTTTCAAGCAACGGGAAAGCACCAGTTCCAATATTTCGATTTGGTCCGCAGAAAGGTCATCGTTGTTCAATTGGGCGACATCTGATGTGAAGTTTCCCGATGGGTACGTTTACAATCTATCTAAATGTGTGGAAGGGCAAAAGTTTTCAGGGATGAAGAGTCATGACTGTCACGTAATTATGGAACGCTTGTTGCCTTTTGCCTTTGCTGAACTTCTACCCGCAAATGTACATGAAGCAATTGGAGGTAAAATTCTAACTTTTTAATTAATTATATATGTACATATGTATAAGTGACTCAAGGCATTGATTAATTATTGATAAATTTTATACTTGTTGTTTTGTTATTGCAGGCATTGGGTCATTTTTTTCGTGATCTTTGTACTTGTACTTTGACAGAAGACGTAATTGCACAATTAGATGCAAATATACCTATATGATAAATAGGTTTTTATCCTTTTTAACAATGTCCCAACACTGTTAACCGTATGCAGTATAGTGTGTCGGGTATCAAACCATTTTGGGAGCGTTAGTGAACTGATCGGTCATATCGGCGTCATAAGTCAAGTCGAAATGGGTAAAGATAGAAACTTTACTACTAAAAATGGCTAAATGATAGATCTTGTGTCACTCAAGATCATAAATAAGAGAACTTTAAAGTTATTAAGCAGAAACTAGAGATTTAAACGGTAAAAAGATAAGCTTTCAAGATAAAAGAAGGATCAAGATGGGTTTTATTGGACTAGGTGACTCTCGGTTTTGTTTTATCAAGCTAAAGTTTTTGGATCACATCAAGACTTGGTCTTTTGATGATGATTCTTAGGTAAAGGGATCCTCAAATCGTTTAGCCCATGGCGTTTGGTTTCTAAACTCTTTGAATCTCTATCACCATAGACTAGCTCTCGCATAGCGGTATAATAGAAGAAACAAACATCTACAACGTCCCTATTGAACCGTAAGACCCTTAGACAGATGGTTAGTCTTAGCCCAAGGAATCAAACTCTTGTTCATGGATCCGGCTAAGCAAGCACGTGGCGTTCGTGTCAAGCCGCTTATGGACTTTAGGCTAGATGGCCATACTAGACTAAGCTTTGGGAATGATAAACAAGAAAGAATCTAACGTTATGTTTTAGCTAAGCATGAAATATGAACCCGAGAGTCCTTTGGTCCTTTCAACCCATCAAAATCCTAAAGAAACTACTCACGCGCCATTTGAGAACCTCAAAATCCATAAGGATAAGAAGGTTACTCATGGGTTGTAAGGTAGTCGAAAATAAGAAAAGGAAGAAGCTTTCTTGAAATGCACTAAGCGATAATACTTAAAACTTCAAGATTGCATAAAAAGTCAAAGCTTTGAAACAAGGTCACGAGCTAAATATGAACTCGTAATATGAACTCGATAATACTCATTCATGCCTGTCAAATAGCTCACTTGGTTCAGGATAAGGTCACGAGCTAAATATGAACTCGTAATGCGAACGGGTTAAGTGTTTAAGTGGGATCACTCATGAAAGGAATCTTCTTAATGCAAAATGCTAAGGGTAAAAACCAATGGATGCATACAAGGATAAACTTCCATCTACTCGAACACCTATTTTGTTTTCTACCTTAGCCTAATTCCTCCCTTCCTAAGCTACCCTTTGTTTTGGCATTTCACCTTATTCCCGTTATTACTCCTCGATATTACCTTTTCTGGTCATTTCGGGGGACTTCTTCTTTGTCGGAGATCGGTTTCGGCTTTCTGGCTTCTTTGTTGCGTTCATTGCCTTTCACCTTTGGTGTTGTGATTTAGACTTGTTGATTGGCCTTCTTTTGCTTTCTTTTGGAATCGCCTTTTCTTTTTTTGTTTTCAAGCCTTTATGGTTCGGCCATCTCCTTTATACATGTCCCCGTCAGACTCCTTGGTTTTCTTCTCTTTCCTTTTCTGTCAATGTATCAGCAATAGGAACCCACCCCCTTTTCCTAGTCTAACCAACAATATCGGCCTCAAATTTCGGTATCAAGCAGATTTCAGTGTCTAAACCACCTAACCTAGTGTTGACTCGAGATGTGAGCCAATGTCTACATGGAAATCTAAACTTCTCGGCCTAAACCCAACACTTTTTGCCTAAGAAGATTCAAAAATGGTGCAAAGGCCTCACATGCTCTCACAAAAGTGTTTATGGTTTAAAACGACGGTTTAGGCTTTGGGTGTGGTCTGGTACTTGGACTAGCAGAAGAGTGGTCAAAAGGGAAAGAGAGCCCAAGTGAAATCTATGAGTTGATCGACAAGTAAAAATGAGATAATTAAATTTTCATTTTAACGGTTCAAGTTTATTAGGGAAATTGTTCAAGTCACAATGCATCAAGTTAAAACCGAATCTCACAAGACAAATTCCAAATGTGGTGCTGCCTTAAGCTCAGTCTAATTCAAAATGCATCAAACAAACAAGAACTAAGGCATTGAATTCATGACTTAAAAATGGTTATTTACAAGGATTCATCATACTTATCACCCTATGCAAATGCTTATGAATCCTAAATGAATGCATCTAGACTCAATCCTAATATGGAAATGCAACTACATGAATCTTTTTGTGGGATAAATTTTTCAAAAGTTTTCAATTTTTTTGTGTTTTTCTATGCAATTTTGATGAATGCATGACGTCTAATCTAAGTGGATGCATGTACTACATACTCCCCCAAACTTAGATCACACAGTCCCTGTGTGATAGAAGAGAGGAAAAATATGGTCCTAATGCAAAAAACGTTTAAACAAAAAGCAGAAAAATAAAGGAAAAAATGCTTATATACAATGGTTTTGGAGTGGTGCCTCATTGTTCAGTGTGATGTGAGGACGTGGTGTCCTCACTGGTCGAGAGGGAAGGGTTGTCCGATTCTGGTATCAGGGACTGGCTCGCACGCCTCTTCCTCGATATGCTTCCTTCTTGGCAAGAATGCCTTCTTGGATCACTTAGCTCGTGCTCCCTTGGCAAAAAGGAAAAAGAATGCCTCTCTTGAAGCGTTTGGCTGTCTGCTTCGTCAAACTCTTCTTCTCCTTCTCCTCCTGGTTCTCTAGATGACATATCGGCTTCAAGCCATGGTGATGATGTCGACCCCTTGAGCTTCGAGGTGAGCGACTTGATCTGGCCTTTCAGACCTTTCATGTGTCCTTTAATCCCCTTCACCGTGGAGACTAGCTTCTTGATTTAGCGATCCTGCCATTTGCAGTACCGCTGGAGCACGTTGATCCTTTCGTGAGCCCTCTTGAGGGTTCGATGCGTCGTGCTTGTGATTGGGTCGAAATGGTAACGATCTGCTCCGTAGAGAGGGAAACCATACTCGTTTGTAGGGTCCTCATAGTCGCCTTCATCTCCTCCTTCCTTTCAGCGACTATATCGGCTTCCTCCCGATATTCCTCCTCGTAGTCTCCATAGAAGTCAGCTCCATAGGGGAAAAGATGCTCGTCCTGCGGCTCGAAATCCGGATGATGGGGTCCCCTTATCGTGGTCAGGTATGGGTTGGGCAGGAACATCACAGCTGCTCTGTCTGTAGGAAGGGTGAACTGTTATCGGTGTCCATGCCGATATGGCTTCCCGAGAAATTGGCATTTCTTCAAGTAATCGATGTCTATCCAGCGAATCGCGAGTGTTGACTCCTCAAGATCGGCATCAGCTCCCTTCAAGATGGCGGATACGACTCCTCCACAGCCTACATGAGGCCTTTCGCTAGGTGTGGAGATTATCCACGACTTGTAGTGGAGGAGCTCCTTGAGCAAAATTGTGATTAGCCCGGTGCTCCGTCTGCTTCCCTTCAGCTCCCTCCCATTTCGGGTTTCTTGGATGATCTCTACCAGACCGTCGTCCATTATTTTCAGCTCCTTGGTCAGGACAGCTCCACATTCCTTCCTTGCAAGGAAAGTATGTGAAATGGCTCTTTGCACATACCTCAAGGCTGGGTGCCTTATCCTGGTGCTCTTGTTCACTCCGGATTTGTAAGTGCCCACCCCAATGTGACCCCACAGTGCCTCCAGCTCCTCCCTTTCGATGTTGAGGGTCATCTCTCGCATATCGCCTTGGTTGAATCCGAATATCGACTCGAGATCCCGAAATGACATTCGGTGTGTCTCGCTTCCATATTTGAAACGGATGTAGCCGTCTCCATCTTCCTCTTGAGTCTCCTCTCCAAAGACATAGAAGGTCACTTCCAGTGTTGCCAGGAACTGGAAGGTTGCCTCGTCGTGAGACGCATAGGCGTTTTCCATGAATTTATTCAGACCCATCGCATTGAAAAGGATCTGGCAGTCTTCGTAGATGCCCAGCTCGGCCATTGTTTCCTCATGTGGGTAGCGTGTGCCTTTGAACTCCATTCGCCAGAATGCTGCATGCATATCGGCCATAGTGGGTCGGGAACTCGTACTTCTCCTTCCCGATACACGCGTGGGTGAGCGCACTGTAGCCGCTCGGCTGGAACTTCCCACTGGTCTCTTTCCTTGTCTCTTCTCTGTTTGGTATTCCCTTGATCTCCCAAGAACAGCTCCGCTTCTTGTTGCTCCTACCATTGTACCTAACAATCAAAAACACTCGAAAGTGTGTAAGCACAAGGGAAAACACTAAGAGCAAAGATTATCTTGCATGCATGCTTAATCTTAAGGTAACTCTATTCATGACTAAAGAGACCCAAGCAAACATATTCGAATTATTACTAGATCGGGAAAAATCCTAAATCGAGAGGATGAAGAATGTTCTTTATAAGCTGTTTCTCACAGATTCAGATTTTAGATAAGCACGTATTAACCACAAGGTGGAAAAAGGGGATCTCCAGAATCTTAACATTTCAAAAGAGTTTAGCCGTGAAGCTATTTTTCAGAAATAGAAATGCTAAAATTCTAGAAAATCCTACAAAAAACCCTAAGTTTTATGCAAAAACTATCTACCAAATATTCCTCCATCAACTCTCAAATCCCTAATGCAGCGAATTCGAACAATCCTAAGTAATGCTCAATCATATCGTTCTATAGCAGATTTTTACCTTAGCACGATATCTGCAAAAACTCTTAGAAGGATGCACGGAATCGAGTTGCGAAATTAAAAGCTAAAGACAATTTTCTGGGGTTGAGAGTGATGGGGAATGAAAACGAGAGAGGTGATAGCTTTTATAAAGAGGAGACATGGGGAAGAAAAGGGTTTGACTAGGGTTTCTTGGTTTGGGGAATAGCTGTCGGCTAACCCCAACCAAGTATTCTTGCCTTATCCGGAAAAATGGGCCATAAATTTGAGCGCTTTTCTCGGATTGGCTAAGTCTAAATACCCTGTTACCTGGACGGCCATATCGGGTTGACTCCGATATGGTATGATTGACGTTTCGGATATCGGCTGGTTCCCGATATGTGACCCTAGTAAAGGTTGTCTAGCTTGGGCTTCGTTCTATATCGGCTACACACCGTTGTGCCTTCTCGATAGAGAATGCCCAGGGATAATATCGTGGGGTTAACCCGATATTACATCCCGTTGCTGTGCTAGACAACTTCTCATAGGTTTTAGCTCCTCTTATGTGTAAGTGTTCCCACCCTATCTTTCATGGGATCCTGAAATCATTAAACTAGACTAGAAAAAGCATTAATATGTACATGGATAAGCTTGGGGTGGTGCCTCCCAAGAGCGCTTTGTTTTGAGTCACTTAGCTTGACTTTTCTTGATCATTTTTCAGTGTGAAAGGGAGAAATGAGCACCCTTCGATCCTGTGGGAGGATCTTTACTTTCCTTAATCATCGAGATGAAATCAACCAGAGATACATTGGAGGTTCCCTCTTTGCTTGCCATAGAACCCTTTTGATTGGTCAAATCGGTGTCTTTTATCACCTTAACGTAAGCAAAGGGTCTAACCTTTCCCTTGCATTTCAGCTTGTATCTCATCTCACCATTAGCAGAGAGAATCGGTTTAAGAGTCATACCTTCCAGAAGATCACCGAGGGTTGGTCTTCTCACATAGGATTTCTTGCAAGTTATCACTTCTTTTGGTTCTTCTCGTTGTCCCTCGAACATGGCGTGGAGCGAAACTCCATCGAAGCTAGATCCTTCGTAGCATATTTCCAATGATGGGTCTTGGATTTTCTCAATCGCCTTCTTGAGCATAAGGAAGTAGGCATGCTCTTTTTCGTCGATCCTCTTCCCTTTTGTGTCAAAATGCATCACCAAGCTCCCGGTTAGCCTTAACTCTACCTTGCCGCTTCTGCAATCAAACATACAAGGCAGAGGCTAGGAAAGGTCTTCCCAACAGGAGAGTTTCTGTGGCGACCCAACCCGATAATACTATCCGGCCCGGCCGTCGCGAGTCTAACTCTAGCCAGATTTCATACTTAGCATATTTTTCAGATTTTTCTTAAAACTTAAGCAACGAATTCTCTACGGTTCTAGATAACCTAGCATTCCTACGGTTCTAGCTACCAGCTACAGTCACACACTCACCTTAGACACAAAGGCAAATGTTTCAGTCGGATGCAATTCGGTGATTACTCGAACAGATTCAGTGCTAGTCGTACACAGCTGCGATCCTCCGGCTATCGCTACGGCTACACTCGCGAGATCCAATCTCCTCTCGGATATCTTCCTATCCGTTCACTTTTCCTCGAACCAGATTCTGAATCCCCTCAGAAACAGCACAAAATATACAGATTAGTCGAATGACTTTCGACAGAAACTCAGCACGAATCGACTTATCCGATCACTTACCGAAATCGCTCGACGGATTCGAAGTGCTCTCAGACGGATTCGACGTGCTCTCGGATATTTCACAATCCGCTCGGACAACCCTCAGATATCTCGGCCAAAACTCGCCTACGGTCAGATTACACGATTATACCTCGGCGGAATCAGATCAGACAGAAATCTCACGGTAATGTTCGGCTTACCTTGGCTATCTCTCGGACACGATCGCATATCTCCCGGCTATGGTCAATCCCCCTTGACTATCGTCGGAACCGCTCGGATCAACTCTCGGATGCAGTCGAACACACTCGGCTACGGTCAATGATGAGGACATCGACCTAACCGAGACCGATGAGCGTGTACCGACGGTCAAATCCACTCTAATGACACGGTCCAAGACGAGGAGACTTATAGAAGGGTTCAATGCAGCTGTGGAAACCCTCCTGAACAACATGGAACTCGGAGCCGCGTTCACAACCCCGCCACCACCAACCAACCTCAAGGAGAACGCCAAAGCACCCGGTTTAGACATATTGGAGGATTTTGCAAGGCTGAGCCTCAAAGACAACCAGCCTCGTGCAGCCCAAGGTAAGTACATTTACTTGGCAGATAATGGAGTCCAAGACAGCAGGAATCTCGCCAAGACCACATCCGAGCCTCAAGTTACCGCGGAAACAAGCCTTGAAGCCGAGTGAGACCAAACAGAGCAAGAAGACGTTTTGGGAGCTAACCACGGGAAGAAACTTGAAGATTCCTACCAGCTTGACTTCACTGGACATCAAAAAGATGGAATCATCAAGAAACCAGCATGGAACGGACCAGGGCCAGACACAACCGCCAAGAAAGCATTTCCGGTCATTGCGCGCCAAAACCAGGTATACTCAGTTTATACAATTTGTGCAACTAATCTGACCTGTCCCAGCGGTTCTTAGCACGTCCAAGAGACCAAAATTCGAGCCCCAAAAGAAGGCCACGAAGATTAGGCCTAGTTCTTTTATTTCTTTTTCGTTTAATGAACTTTCCATTTTCATGTATTTTGCCTTTTTGCGTTTTGTTTCTTTTTGCCTTTGTTTTGTTGTCGTTTTTGCTTTATATTTCGGCCCTAGGGCTAGCTGAAACAAGACTTTTTATCTTGTTAGCAATTCCTCAATTGCTCATATCATTGCAATATTTGAGGTATCAATCCATCTTGGGAGATGATTCAATAAGAATACAAAGTTTTGTTTAAGCTAAGCTAAATTGAAAGGGGTTTAAGGTGACAAGCGATGATTAAAATAAGAAGCACAACCTAAGAGAAACACTACAAGTGCAATAATATGAAACTAAGCCTCAATTACTACTAATCAAGTACTAATGACGCAATTAACTACTAATTAGGATTATCAAATTACTAAAAACAAAAATTAGGGATGGAATCATTGATTTGGGAAACTAAATGGACAACCTTACAATCATTTAAGCAACTAATCAAGCTATCTCTATGCCTAGAACACTAATTAAAGACTAATCCATGATGTGTGGCAATAATCCCTTCACTAATCACCCTAATGAACTAATGATGTTTTAGCATTAAAATGATTAGCAAGCATGAATAACAAGTCTAATAGCATGATAAACACCCTAGACAACTAATGATGTTTTAGGCTAGGTATGTAAATCTCTTATTAAGTTGGTTCAAGCATTTCATCAAACACTTGGTGGGTGTATGAAATGCTTATGATCCAAATAGCAAAAGATTGGCTATTTGGCATTAAGAACACCTTAATAAGAAGAGAGATGAAGGAATCTATCCTAGATTGCAAGATTGAACCATTAGAAAACCCTAAATCTAACCCATCCCCAAGTTCCTAAAGAACTACTCACTAATCATAGTTAAACCCATCAAATCAAAGATAAGAGAAAGGTTAAACATGATTAGAGAAAAGATTAATAGAAGTTCAAGATAGATATTGCATAAAACTTAAAGATCCAAAGCAAATACAAGGGTTTTCTCTCAAAGAGGCTAAAAGTTTAAGCTATGACAAGAAAGAATAAAAGTTTGCATAAAAATTAGGTCTAAAGAGTATTTATAGGAGGGACCCATAAAGTAGACAAAAAAGATTCGTCTGGGAAAGTTTCGGCGAGCTTCACCGAACCAACATATCGAACTGAACTCCTGGACATTTGGTTCGGTGAGCATCGTCGAACGGTGTCGCCGAACGGTCGTCCTGGAAGAAAGTTTTGGCGTGCCTTCGTCGAACCATCTCGCCGAACGGGTGTCCTGAAGGAAAGTTTCGGCCAGCTTCGCCGAACCGTCTCGTCGAATCGTCCTCAGAATTCTTCTTCTCCATCTTTTTGGCAACTTCTTGCTCTTCCAAGTGCTGTGCCATTCCTCTCCAACTCCATTGTTGCCTCCACAGCATCTATGTTACCTGATCAAGACTCCAAATGCACCAAAACATGCAAGGACTATGCAAAAACACTCTAGGACTCTAAATGATACAATGCAACACAATGATGCTATATTAGACTCCTAAATGATGAGAAACTTATACTAAATGGATGCTAAAATGATGCAAAATATAGACATATCAACTCCCCCAAACTTGCCTTTTGCTTGTCCACAAGCTAAGGAGAGAGGTTTGAAATTGGGAGCTCAATATCCAAGATAGTTAACAATAATAATCAACTCAATATCCTAGTTCTTAATTCTAGAATGCATGTGAATACTTCCTACTCCAAAAGAGTTAGCCATGCCCATCTCAACATTCAAGT
>JAHZTW010000001.1:14998509-15022404 GCA_020283515.1 Alliaria petiolata | reverse complement strand
TTTTATAAAACCCAAGTTCGAATCTTAACCTCTCTAAGCATGAACCAAATCCTTGAATCTATTTCTAGTATTTGAATCATCAAAGCCATCATCTCTTAGTTTTAAAGTTTAATCTTTTCACTTAGCTTGTTAAAATCATCTAATTAGCTTAATAGTTTGATTAGAGTATCTTAATTAGAAAACTTGTGTTCTTGAATGTTTCATAGTTTCAAAAATAGCTTAGAGTATCACTCATTAGCCTAGTAATTATTTAGCAGTTGTTTTATTTTTATAACTAATTTTTATAATTAATCTTAGATTGCTAGAAATTGCCAACTTGGTTTGTCTTTAGCATTTGGATTTATGAAACTAGTAGCACGGTCATTAAAATTCTTAGCAGTAGTTTAGCAGTAGTTTAACCCATCAGTAGAATTGTTAAAATTGTTTGCATAGTCGTTTGATAGCTACAAGTAGTTTTTATAATTTGTTTCCACCATTTAAACCGAAAATCACTTAGATTTGCTTTGAACTCTTGCATTCCTAGTAACTTTCAATACCTGAATTGGATTGACATCTAAAGTACTGCAATGACATAAAGAGACTTTAGGTTTTGATTAGAAACACGAAATAAATCTCTTATCAGCCGATCGAGTGGCCGATCGACCAAGCTGACTCGATCTAAGGCCGATCGAGTGGCCGATCGATCAAGCTGACTCGAACTATGGCCGATCGAGTGGCCGATCGGCCAGTCTGACTCGATCGGCCAGTCTATGCGCACAACCTCTTCAAAAAATCACTGTGATTGTCTTCTACTGAGGGGACCACCTTGGCATGAAAGTCTCCTAAGAGACAAGCAGCCCTTGTTTTAGGGAAAGGGTGGAGAATTTTCTAATGTTTTCACCTTATGACAAAGGGGAGAAAGACTTTGGTGCACACCATCACTTATCACACTTATCATAATTTACTCTCACTTGTAATATTGTAAGTTAAGCATGGAGAGAGAGTTCTTACCTTGTTCTTGAGTGTTCTTCATTGTTCTTCATTGTTCTTGCTTGTTCTTCATAGTTCTTATTTGTTTCTTGTTTATTTCTTTTGTTAAAACTCTTGTATTTTGTATATGATTCAAGTATCTTTGTCTTTCTAATGTCAAATCTTTCTTCTTGTTAGAAACCGATTATGTTCATCAGCTCTAAACTTATGTTTAAGAGAGGCATGAACTTGATTTGTGAGTAAACCACCAAGGTTTGGGGTTGGGATGATTAAGGGGGTTGAAAACTAGATTTTGGGTATTTTCTTGTTCTTCATCTAATTCTCTTCTTGGATTTGGGGATTTTAAGGTCTAGAGATTTTCGATGGAGATCTCTTTAATCTAGGGATTTCTTTATCTCAAAAAGACTTAGGAAATCCCTTAAAACCAAATCCAAGAGACTAGCTCATCATTTCCCAAACATCATGGATGCTTAGGGAGCTAGTTAAGCCATTTTTTAAGATCCATGCTTAATGTTCTTCACCTTATCTTTCCACCACACATCATGGGTTAGGAGGAAGGGTGAAGAAAGGATTTACACCATACACCATGGGTAAATCTAATTTGTCTTCTTAAGGTTTAGAGATAGCACTAAAAAGTATAAAAATATGTTTTCAAAACCCCACGTTCGAATTTTCAACCTCCCTAAGAATGAATCTCAACCTTGAACCTGTTTTTAATCTTTCAAAACTTAAAATCATTTTCTCCCTGTTCAAAGTTAATTGTTTTCTCTAAAATTCTCTAGATTAGCTTAATTATGCAATAGAGTTTTTATAAATTCGTAAAATTGTGTTTTTACTATTTTTAGTATTTTAGAAATTTCTTAGAGTTTTATTTTACTGTCTGGTGTTGATTTGGTAGTTGTTTGATTTTTATAAATAGTTTTTGAAAATCTTGTCACTTAGCTAAAAATTGTCTAGTTAATCCGGTTTTAGAATTTGATTTTACAAAATTAGTAGATCGGTTGTTTTATTGTTTAGGAATCATCTAGTAGTTGTATAACCCTTCTATGGGGATTTTAAAATAGTTTTCGTGTCTGTTTGATAACCGTAAGTAATTGTTTTAGGATTGTTCCCCAATTAAAGCGAATTCTGCTTAGCTTCATAGAACTCTTGTATTCTTAGTACCTTTCACCCAAGGTTGGATTGACACCTAAATTACTACAAATGAAAAAAGAGGCTTTAGGTTTTGATTAGAAATCGGTAAAAATACCTCTTATCAAATGGCGCTGTTGCCGGGGAATAGCAATCCAACCTTTAGTCAAACGGTCCGGACCACCTAGACTTGAGCTTTCCGGGGAACAGCTTCAATCTTGAGTTATAGAGTAGAACCATGCCGCCCTCTTTGAGCTCTTTGTGCACCAGCTTCTTTTCATGAAAGGCTTTGGTCCTTTCCTTGTAAATCTTGGCGCTCTCATAGGCATCCATCCTTATCTCATCAAGCTCTTGAAGTTGTACCAACCGTTTCCCCTGGGCGGTCTTGAGATTGTAGTTGAGTTGCTTCACAGCCCAAAGAGCTTTGTGCTCTAATTCCACAGGAAGGTGACAAGAGTTGCCATAGAGGAGGTTGAAAGGCGTGGTTCCAATGGGAGTTTTGTAGGCTGTTCTATACGCCCAAAGAGTGTCATCAAGCTTGTTAGACCAGTCCTTTCTAGTGACTCCCGCGGTTCTCTCCAAGATGGTTTTGATTTGCCTGTTTGAAACCTCCACTTGGCCACTTGTTTGAGGGTGATAGGGTGTGGCCACCTTGTGCTTAACACCATGTTTCTTCAAGAGACTTTCAAAAATTTTGCTAATGAAGTGGCTGCCTCCATCACTAATCACCACTTTAGGGATTCCAAATCTTGGGAAGATGATTGTTTTGAAGAGTGTAACCACCACATTTGAATTATTTTTTGGTGAGGCTATGGCTTCTACAAGATTGACACCTAGTTGTTTGATTTTTACAAAAATTCCATGACACTCCAAGAAAGAGCAGGAGGAGCAACCTCAAGCTCCGGCCATCTCTAGCTCCAAGGTACCGAAAAAAAACTCCAACCTTTGTAAATAACATACATTTTTTAATTTTTGCTTTGTTGATTTTTGTCTCCTCTTAAATTTGCTTGACACCGAGACGTTGTCATTCAAGTTTGGGGGAGAGTGTGTGCTTTGACATATTTTTATTTGGATCTTATTTTGTTTTTGCAAATTTGAGTCTTCATGCATAAAAAATTGCATAGAAAAAAAAAAAAAATTTAATCAAAATTTTTTTTAAAAAATTCCTATATCTTGCATTTGCATTGTCAAATATTGTAGGATTGAGTCTAGATTTTTTATCATATAGTTTGCATCATTCATATGCATATGGGGCAATGATGAAAAATTCTTCTTAAAAAGTGTTTTAAGCTCATGTATTGGTTCAAGGCCCTAGTTAATAATTCTTTGATGCTTTGCACAACTTTGAAATTAAATTCTAACCATCCTTGGATCATTTGAATTGATTTTCGGTGCTTAAAGTTGAAACAAGCATGAATTGAATCCTTACCTATAAATCGGAACCTTAACATAAACATCTAATTATCATACTTGTGCATTTGGGAAAGAATACATGGATAAAAAAAAAAAATATTTTGGCTTTCTTATTCATTTCACCACTCTCTTGTAAGCCTAAAAAGAATAACACACCTTTACCCTAGCCTTATTTCAAGCCAAAATTCTTGTTTGATTTCAAATTGTGAGGCATTATTTTCTGTTTGAACTTGGCATAATGTGTTAGGTGTAGGGCGACATGTTTAGGCTCTCATGATGATGCTAGCTTTGCATATTAAAGCTAGTTTTAGGCTTGATTTGGGATTGGGAGTTCGCAGGTTTGAAAATGAGAAGGTGTTAAGGAAATGAGTGAAAAAAGGGATAAATAGTTCTAAGTGGTTGGTCTTGAATTGTGTTAAGAAAAAGCTCAAGTTAAAAAAAAAAAAAAAAGAGCCCTAGAAGCCAAATGCATAAAAGAAAATTGTTGAGAAAAGGGCTATCTAGAGAAAAAAAAAAGCTAATATTTATGTGACCATACCACTAGCTGTAAGCAAGGTAGAAGAAGTTTCCCTAAAAGTAATTGTGATTGATGGAATTATTGTGGGATTATGCTTAGCGTGTCTAGCCTTGTTGTTTTGGGTAGTCTAGAGGGTGAGTGAGCTTGGAAAAGAAAAAAAAATGAATGAGAAAGGGATTAGGATCAATGTTAGTATACTTGGGTAGATGTGAGTCTAGTCATGTATGCATACATTGCCTTTTACCTTTAGCATTATGCATAAGTTCAAACCTTTTTGAGAAAAACCAACGCTTGGAGTACCACTTGAATGAGATCATTTTTATCTCATAACCTTTTCCCTTGCCAAATGTTTGCCAAATGTATTCGGTTTTAAATGCACAAGTGTGATTCACGGTTTAAGCTCTTAATGAATGTTAAAGGTTAGAATTCTTGGATTGCTTGGAATAAACAAGTCATGATTTGAAATTTGATATGTGATGATTATGGCTAAGTCTTTTTGAGTAAATGCTTATGTACTGCATCCTAGAATTGAGAACTAGAACCTTTGAATTGATACATTTGAAAAACACTTTTGGATTTGAGCCCCCGTTTTTAATCATCTCTACCTAGCTTGTATTTTTTTTTGCTTGAGGGCAAGCAAAAGGCAAGTTTGGGGGAGTTCATAAACTCATATATTTCGCATATTTAGCATGCATTTAGAATAGGTTTTTATGCATACATCATTCATAATAGGCTAGTTTGCATCATTTGTCTCATTTTTAAGTCCTAGAACACTTTGCATGGGCATTTGCATGGTTTCTTGCATATTTGCATCATTTTCAGGTTGTTTAGAGTACTTGGAGCTGTGATGGATGCTGAGCATTGACAAGAAGATGAAAGAAGAGCCAAGGAGTTGGCGTGAATCAAAGAAAAGCTCGGACAAAACCAAAGAAACTGTGATCGACCGGCCGATCGAGCAGAATGACTCGATCTAGAAGAGATCGACTGGCCGATCGACCAGCTGACTCGATCAAGAAGAAGATCGAGTGGCCGATCGAGCAAGCTGACACGATCCAAGGCCGATCGAGTGGATGATCGACCAGCTGACTCGATCGGGAAGCATATCGACTGGACGATCGACCAGTCTGGCTCGATCAGCCAGTCCATGCGCACAACCTCTTCTAAAATCACTGTGATTGTCTTCTAGTAAGGGGACCACCTTGGCATGAAAGTCTCCTAAGAGACAAGCAGCCCTTGTTTTAGGGAGAGGGTGGAGAATTTTATAATGTTTTCACCTTATGACAAAAGGGAGAAAGACTTTTGTGCACACAATCACTTATCACACTTATCATAATTTACTCTCACTTGTCATATTGTAAGTTAGGCGTGGAGAGAGAGTTCTTACCTTGTTCTTGAGTGTTCTTCATTGTTCTTGCTTGTTCTTCATAGTTCTTGTTTGTTTCTTGTTTGTTTCTTTTGTTAAAATTCTTGTATTTTGTATATGATTTAAGTATCTTTGTCTTTCTAATGTCAAATCTTTCTTCTTGTTAAAAACCTATTATGTTCATCAGCTCTAAACTTATGTTTAAGAGAGGCATGAACATGATTTGTGAGTAAACCACCAAGGTTTGGGGTTGGGATGATTAAGGGGGTTGAAAACTAGATTTTGGGTATTTTCTTGTTCTTCATCTAATTCTCTTCTTGGATTTTGGGATTTTAAGGTCTAGAGATTCTCAGTGGAGATCTCTTTAATCTAGGGATTTCCTTATCTCAAAAAGACTTAGGAAATCCCTTAAAACCAAATCCAAGAGACTAGCTCATCCTTTCCCAAACATCATGGATGCTTAGGGAGCTAGTTAAGCCATTTTTTAAGATCCATGCTTAATGTTCTTCACCTTATCTTTCCATCACACATCATCGGTTAGGAGGAAAGGGTGAAGAAAGGATTTACACCATACACCATGGGTAAATCTAATTTGGCTTCTTAAGCCTTAGAGATAGCACTTAAAAGTGTAAATATATGTTTTCAAAACCCAAGTTCGAATTTTCAACCTCCCTAAGAATGAATCCCAACCTTGAACCTGTTTTTAATCTTTCGAAACTTAAAATCATTTTCTCCCTGTTCAAAGTTAATTGTTTTCTCTAAAATTCTCTAGATTAGCTTAATTATGCAATAGAGTTTTTATAAATTTGTAAAATTGTGTTTTTACTATTTTTAGTATTTTAGAAATTGCTTAGAGTTTTATTTTACTGTCTCATGTTGATTTGGTAGTTGTTTGATTTTTATAAATAGTTTTTGAAGATCTTGTCACTTAGCTAAAAATTGTCTAGTTAATCCGGTTTTAGAATTTAATTTTACAAAATTAGTAGATCGGTTGTTTTATTGTTTAGGAATCATCTAGTAGTTGTATAATCCTTCTGTGGGGATTTTAAAATAGTTTTCGTGTCTGTTTGATAACCGTAAGTAATTGTTTTAGGATTGTTCCCCAATTAAACCGAATTCTGCTTAGCTTCATAGAACTCTTGTATTCGTAGTACCTTTCACCCAAGGTTGGATTGACACCTAAAGTACTACAACTGAAAAAATAGGCTATAGGTTTTGATTAGAAACCGGTAAAAATACCTCTTATCACGGTCTGGTAGATATCATCCAAGAAACCCGAAATGGGAGGGAGCTGAAGGGAAGCAGACGGAGCACCGGGCTAATCACAATTTTGCTCAAGGAGCTCCTCCACTACAAGTCGTGGATGATCTCCACACCTAGCGAAAGGCCTCAAGTAGGCTGTGGAGGAGTCATATCCGCCATCTTGAAGGGAGCTGGTGCCGATCTTGAGGAGCCAACACACGGGATTCGCTGGATAGACATCGATTACTTGAAGAAATGCCAATTTCTCGGGAAGCCATATCGGCATGGACACCGATATCAGTTCACCCTTCCTACAGACAGAGCAGCTGTGATGTTCCTGCCCAACCAATACCTGACCTTGATAAGGGAACCCCAACATCTGGATTTCGAACCGCAGGACGAGCATCTTTTCCCCTATGGCGCTGACTTCTATGGAGACTACGAGGAGGAATATCGGGAGGAAGCTGATATGGTCGCTGAAGAGGAAGGAGGAGATGAAGACGACTATGAGGACCCTACAGACGAGTATTGTTTCCCTCTCTACGGAGCAGATCGTTACCATTTCGACCCAATCACAAGCGCGACGCATCGAACCCTCAAGACGGCTCACGAAAGGATCAACGTGCTCCAGCGGTACTGCAAATGGCAGGATCGCTCAATCAAGAAGCTAGTCTCCACGGTGAAGGGGATTAAAGGACACGTGTAAGGTCTGAAAGGCCAGATCAAGTCGCTCACCTCGAAGCTGAAGGGGTCGACATCATCACCACGGCTTGAAGCCGATATGTCATCTGGAGAACCAGGAGGAGAAGGAGAAGAAGAGTCTGACGAAGCAGACAGCCAAACGCTTGAAGAGGGCATTCTTTTTCCTTCTTTCCAAGGGAGCACGAGCTAAGTGATCCAGGAAGGCATTCTTGCCAAGAAGGAAGCATATCGAGGAAGAGGCATGCGAGCCAGTCCCCGATACCAGAATCGGACAACCCTTCCTTCTCGACCAGTGAAGACACCACGTCCTCACATCACACTGAACAATGAGGTACCACTCCAAAACCACTGTATATAAGCATTTTTCCTTTATTTTTCTGCTTTTTGTTTAAACGTTTTTTGCATTAGGACCATGTTTTTCCTCTCTTCTATCACGCAGGGACTGTGTGATCTAAGTTTGGGGGAGTATGTAGTACTTGCATTCACTTAGATTAGACGTCATGCATTCATCAAAATTGCTTAGAAAAACACAAAAAATTGGAAAATTTTGAAAACTTTATCCCACAAAAAGATTCATGTAGTTGCATTTCCATATTAGGATTGAGTCTAGATGCATTCATTTAGGATTCATAAGCATTCACATAGGGTGATAAGTATGATGAATCCTTGTAAATAGCCATTTTTAAGTCATGAATTCAATGCCTTAGTTCTTGTTTGTTTGATGCGTTTTGAATTAGACTGAGCTTAAGGCAGCACCACATTTGGAATTTGTCTTGTGAGATTCGGTTTTAACTTGATGCATTGTGACTTGAACCATTTCCCTAATAAACTTGAACCGTTAAAATGAAAATTTAATTATCTCATTCTTACTTGTCGATCAACTCATAGATTTCACTTGGGCTCTCTTTCCCTTTTGACCACTCTTCTGCTAGTCCAAGTACCAGACCACACTCAAAGCCTAAACCGTCGTTTTAAACCATAAACACTTTTGTGAGAGCATGTGAGGCCTTTGCACCATTTTCGAATCTTCGTAGGCAAAAAGTGTTGGGTTTAGGCCGACAAGTTTAGATTTCCATGTAGACGGTTGCTCACACCTCGAGTCAACACTAGGTTAGGTGGTTTAGACACTGAAATCGGCTTGATACCGAAATTTGAGGCCGATATTGCTGGTTAGACTAGGAAAAGGGGGTGGGTTCCAATTGCTGATACATTGACAGAAAGTCTGACGGGGACACGTATAAAGGAGATGGCGGCAACAAAAAGGCTTGAAAACAAAAAAAAGAAAAGGCGATTCCAAAAGAAAGCAAAAGAAGGCCAATCAACAAGTCTAAATCCGGCCAACAACACCAAGGGTGAAAGGCAAGGAACGCAAGAAAGAAGCCAGAAAGACGAAACCGATCTCCGACAAAGAAGAAGTCTCCCGAAATGACCATAAAAGGTAATATCGAGGAGTAATAACGGGAATAAGGTGAAATGCCAAAACAAAGGGTAGCTTAGGAAGGGAGGAATTAGGCTAAGGTAGAAAACGAAATAGGTGTTCGGGTAGATGGAAGTCTATCCTTGTATGCATCCATTGGTTTTTACCCTTAGCATTTTGCATTAAGAAGATTTCTTTCATGAGTGATCCTACTTAAACACTTAACCCGTTCGCATTACGAGTTCATATTTTAGCTCGTGACCTTATCCTGAACCAAGTGAGTTATTTGACAGGCATGAATGAGATCCACGTTTTAAATTTCTTAATGAATGTGAAAGGGAATTGGGAATTTGAATGTGCATCTAAGTTAGGATTGATTTTGCTTGATATTGTGCTGAATGTGGCTAAGGCTTTCTGGATAGGTAGAATTCGACTTGCATCCTAGAAACCTGAACTTAGACATTGAGTTGATTTCCTTTAAATGGCGTTTTGGATTCAAACTTACACCTTTTCTTTTAAAACCTCACCCCTCCGGTTGGCTTTTGCTTGAGGACAAGCAAAAAGGTAAGTTTGGGGGTGTTGATATCTCTGTAAAATGCATGTTTTTAACACATATTTCATGCTAGTTAGGACTTCATTCTTGCATTTTCATCTTAGTTTTCATCACATCTTCACTCATGATAGGATTAGAGGCATTATGTTAGGTTTTTGCATAGCCCTGCATGTTTGAAGTGTTTTCTCAGGTGCTTAGGATGGTCCGAAGAAGAAACCAAGAAGGGATATCACAAATGGAGGATGCGCAGGTGATATCGAGCATGGAACACGACCCCATAGCCGATATAGACAAGCGGCAGCGACTTGCTCCCGAAAGAAGCACTCCGGAGCGAAGATCCATCAAGAGGATTCCATGAAGACGGATATCGAATCAAGGCAACAGGAAGTACCCGATTCGAGTAACAAGTAAGGCGAGCCTTTACGAGATGATCCCGAAAAACCTGCACGATATGGAGCCTACCCGAAGAATCGAGAGAGTTAGCATATCGGCTTGCTCACCACGACTTGAGCCCGTTTCGCTAAAGTCCAAAATAGTACCATTTCGGGAAAGTGGTCCCAACGTTTTAGGTTTTTCCTCTTTTATGTATAAATACATTGTCTCCCACTCCTATCTTATCACCACGTTTTCTAGTTTTACTTTCTATCTTCCCTTTCAAACCGAGAACTACTTTGTATTTTTCGCCATTGAAGCTTGTTTCAAAGCTTTGATTTTTTATGCAATCTTGAAGTTTTAAGTATTATCGCTTAGTGCATTTCAAGAAAGCTTCTTCCTTTTCTTGTTTTCGACTACCTTACAACCCATAAGTAACCTTCTTATACTTATGGATTTTGAGGTTTCTCAAATGGCGCGTGAGTAGTCTCTTTAGGATTTTGATGGGTTGAAAGGACCAAGGGACTCTCGGGTTCATATTTCTTGCTTAGCTAAAACATAAAGTTAGATTCTTTCTTGTTTATCATTCCCAAAGCTTAGTCTAGTCTGGCCATCTAGCCTAAATTCCATAGGCGGCTTGACACGAACGCCACGTGCTTGCTTAGCCGGATCCATGAACAAGAGTTTGATTCCTTGGGCTAAGACTAACCATCTGTCTAAGGGTCTTACGGTTCAATAGGGACGTTGTAGATGCTTGTTTCTTTTATTGTACCGCTATGCGAGAGCTAGTCTATGGTGATAGAGATTCAAAGAGTTTAGACCCAAACGCCATGGGCTAAACGATTTGAGGATCCCTTTACCTAAGAATTATCATCAAAAGACCAAGTCTTGATGTGATCCAAATGCCTTAGCTTGATAAAACAAAACCGAGAGTCACCTAGTCTAATAAAACCCATCTTGATCCTTCTTTTATCTTGAAAGCTTATCTTTTTACCGTTTAAATCTCTAGTTTCTGCTTAATACCTTTAAAGTTCTCTTATTTATGATCTTGAGTGACACAAGATCTATCCTTTAGCCGTTTTTAGTAGTAAAGTTTCAATCTTCACCCATTTCGACTTGACTTAGGACGCCGATATCACCGATCTGTTCACTAACGCTCCCAAAATGGTTTGATACCTGAAACAAGACTTTTAATCTTGTTAGCAATATCATTGCAATATTTGAGGTATCAATCCATCTTGGGAAGTTGATTCAATGAGAATGCAAAGTTTGGTTTAAGCTAAGCTAAATTAAAAAATTTAAGGTGACAAACACTAATTAAAAGCAAATTACTAATTAAGAAAGATACTACAAGACTAATTAAATAATATAAAGCCTTAATTATCACTAATCAAGTACTAATTATGCAATTAATTACTAATCAAGATTAACAAATTAACTAAAATGAAACCTAGGGATGGAATCATTGATTTGGGAAACTAAATGGACAATCTTGGAATCATTTAAACAACTAATCAAGCCATCTCTATGCCTAGAACACTAATTAAAGACTAATCCATGATGTGTGGCAATAATCCCTTCACTAATCACTCTAATGAACTAATGATGTTTTAGCATTAAAATGATTAGCAAGCATTAATCACAAGTCTAATAGCATGATAAACAACCTATGCAACTAATGATGTTTTAGGCTAGGTATATAAATCTCTTATAAAGTTAGTTCAAGCATTTCATCAAACACTTGGTGGATGTATGAAATGCCTATGATCCAAAATAGCAAAGATTAGCTATTTGGCATTAGAAACTACTTTATAAGAAGAGAGATGAAAGAATCTATCCTAGATTGCAAGATTGAACCATTAGAAATCCCTAAATCTAACCCATCTCCAAGTTCCTAAAGAACTACTCACTAATCATAGTTAAACCCATCAAATCAAAGATAAGAGAAAGGTTAAACATGATTAGAGAAAAAATTAATAGAAGTTCAAGATAGATATTGCATAAAACTTAAAGATCCAAAGCAAATACAAGGTTTTTCTCCAAAGAAGATAATAAAAGTTTGACAAGAGAATAGAGAATTAAAAGTTAACATAAAATTAGGTCTTTTCAATATTTATAGGGGGACCCCCAAAAGGGCAAAAGGTGGAAATTTGTATGTTCGTATCGACGTGCTAGGTCGATACAGCACGTCGATACAGATCCCTGGTGCTGTGTTTCGGCGTGGCCATCCCGATACGGCTGGTCGATACGGATCCCTGGTGCTGTGTCTCGGCGTAGCCTCGTCGATACGGGACGTCGATACGGTTTTAAACTTTCTTTCTCAAGCGCCTTTCTGCTCGTCTCGGCCAAGCCTCGTCGATAAGGGACGTCGATATGAACCCCTGGAAACTTGTATCGACCTGACTGGTCGATACAGTTCGTCGGTATGGCTCGAAACTTCTCTTTTAGGCCTCTTCCTCTCCTTCAAGTGACTCCTAGACTTCCTCCTTGCAATGCCATCATTTCTTGACTCTAAGCATGCCTCCATTGCATCCTTATAACCTGATAAGACTCCAAAAATGCAGAAATATGCAAAAAAGACTATGCAAGGACATCCTAAACTACAAGATGAGAGAAATGTGGTGCAAAGATGTCTAAATGAGTTCCTTAATGCTGCGAAACTTACACTAAATGGACAGCAATATGATGCAAAATATAGACATATCAACTCCCCCAAACTTGAATTTTGCTTGTCCACAAGCTAATGAAACACAAGCTAAGGAGAGAGGTTTGAAGGTGGGAGCTCAAATCCAAGATAGCTAACAATAATGATCAACTCAACATCCTAGTTCTTAATTCTAGAATGCATGTGAATACTTCCTACTCCAAAAGAGTTAGCCATGCCCATCTCAACATTCAAGTGTACTAAGAATTCAATCAAAACAAGTCTCCCTATCAAACCAGCTCTTTAACATTCATTAAGCGTGAAACCGTGAATCATGACATTGCAAGGCCAGTAAATCCATTTGGCTAAGGGACTGGGTTTTGAGATAAAAATGATCTCAATTCATCCGGGTTTTGCAATCAAGTAAGGATGACACTCAAGAAAGATTGAACTATATGCATAATGCTAAAGGTAAGAAACAAGTGATGCATACAAGTATAGACTTTCATCTACCCGAAATGCTATCAATGATCCTAGTCCCGTCTCATTCATTTTTTTTAGCTCACTCAACCCTCTAGAATTTACCCTTTTTCTCAAGGCTCTTTGTGCCTTGCCAAACCCCCTTGAATCCCAAATACACTTCCTCTTTTAAAGTTCTAAGGGGAACTTTTTCAACCTTTCATTTTCGGTGAATGGAGTAGTCTATTCTTATTACTTAGCTCTTCCTTGATCTCTAGGCAGCCTTAATAAACGGATATTGTTCTTTTTATTCTCTTTGGCCTCTTTGGCTCTTTTGATTTCTTTCTTTTTCTTAAGACCACCTAGCATTTTTATTCACTTAGAGCTATTCCTTTTCAAACACAAGACTCTCCATTTCAAACCATTCTTCCCCTTATTTTCACCAAGCCCCTTATTCAACACTTCTTTCTTTCCAAACTTTCTCACCAAATATCAAATGATACCATAGCCAACAAACCCCCAAATCCTAAGCCTAATGCTAGCCCCAAAATGCAAGGCTAGAATCTACATGAAAACCTATACTTGTTGTCTCAAACCTAACACTTTATGCTAAGTTCAATCGAAATAAAGGCCTCACAAGTGAACACACAAGAACAATTGGCTTCAAAGGAGGTTGGTTTATGGTAGGGGTGCTACTTGAGCTAGCAAAAAGGTGGCAAAGTGGATAAGAAAGCTCAAGTATTTTAAATCCATGAATTTACTTTCAATGCAAGCATGATAATTAAATGTCTAAATTCGGTTTAAGTGAGTAGAGTTGGCTATCAATTTCAAGACTCTATTTCAACCAAAGACTAGTGACAAATGAGGTGGTCCAAGCATGGTTCTTCCTTACTTTCAAATTTATTCACAAGCATCAAAGAACTACTAACTAGGGTGTTGAATTGATCACAAAAGTTAACTATTTACAAGGATAGGCTCATCATTGCTCCCAATGCAAATGAGTGCAATCCTAAATGATAAAAAATATAGACTCAATCTTACTTATGTGACAAATGCAAATGCAACTACATGCTATTTTTTTTTTTGAAATTTTCGAAATTTTTAACATTTTTTTTGGTTTTTCTATGCCTTAGATGAGACTCAAATATGCATGAGAAAGGAAAATAAGAATCACAAAACACAAGGTCAAATACACCATACTCCCCCAAACTTAAATTACACAGTCTCTTGTGTAAGCCAAGCTTGGAGAAGATTTCAAAATGCAAAAAGATAAAAACTAAATGGTATTTACAATGGTTTGGAGTAGTACCTTAATCAAAAGCGAGTTGAGGATAAGGAGTATGAATCCATGGAGTATGATGGATTGCTTGATTGAGGAGTGGGTGATCGCAGGACTCCCTTCCCACCCCTTCTTATCTCATAGGAGGAGGGGCGTGGCTCATCTTCATGGCTTTGTGCACCTGGGGTTCCTTGAAAGGAATGGCGTCTCTCTACCATATGGCTGTCCCCTTCTTGATCCTCATGCTGCTCTTCTTGATATCTTGAGGAGGGAGCTCTTTCAACCATGGTCGTGAGGTCTTTGATCTGCCTTTTCAACTCCTTGACAATCTTCACAAGCTTCCTAATGGTCTTATCTTGCCATCTGTTCCATCTTTGGAGAAGCTTGATGTGTTGGTGAGCTTGTCTAAAAGGCTCTCCTTGGTTAACTTCTTCATAAGGCTCAAAGTTGTACCTATCACTACCATAAACGGAAGGAGCTTGGTAAGGCTCGTGGTAGTTGTCCCAAGATGCAACCGGGAAAGTCTCAATGTCGGCTAAATCCTCATCTGATGGAGTGAAGGCAGCATTTGATCGCTCCCTTAGATTTGTGAGGTGAGGGCAAGGAATACGGATTGTACCCTTCTTGAGCCATGTGACATTGAATTTGTAACGGTACCCACTCCCTTCTTTAAGGAGGTATTTGGAGTCTAGGTACTCTCTTTCAGCAGAAGGTTCTCCCAAGTTGACTCCAACACTCTTGAGAATCGGCGTTATCATGCCCCCAATGGCCAGCTGAGGCGTGAGGTCTCTTTTGTTTGTTGTCCAGCTCTTAAAGCTGTCTGCGTGAGCTACCCATAACTGCACCATCCCATTCCCTGTCGAATCACCTCTTATCCGAGACTTGTCATCAAAGAAGTCGATGATGTTTGTGAGCCCATGGTCAAGAATCTCCCATTCTTCTTCAGACACGGTTCCTGTTTCTTTCTTAGAGAAGAAAGTGTGAGCCAAGATCTTGTGGGCATACCGGATCGCAGGGTGGCGGATCATTGTGTTTTTGTTTCTCTCGGGCTTGTAACTCCCACATCCAACCATGTTCCACAACTTTTTCACCTCTGCTTTTTAGACATTCAATCTAGATCCCGCTCCTCTTCCTCAGTAAAGCCAAGTATCTCTCTTAGATGTTTGAACCCCAACTTATTCTTCACCTTAAACTGAATGAAACCAAACCCATCCCTTTCTTCATCAACTCCCCCCGAGCTTGTAGTTGTTACCTTCAAGGTGGAGAGGAATTGGCATGTTTCCTCTTGATAACTTGGGAATGATTGGTTGAACCACCCCTCACAACCTAAGTTCCTGAAGATGGCCTTCACATCCTCCAATAGACCTAACTCTTCTAGCAAGTCGTGATCCGGGTATTTGGTGCTTTTGAAAGGAATCTCCATTAGGCATTTGAATATCTCGGTGCTCGACGGAGTCTTGGCTTTTGCACTCGCAGCTTGCCCTTCCTTGTCCTTCCCCTTACTAACTCTTCTTTTCTGAGCTAGCCTTTCAATTTCCGGGATAGCCTCCTCTATTTCTTCCTCTTTCACTACCGCGGGCCTCTTTCCTTGCTTCTTGCTTACTTCACCTTTTGTTCTCCCCGTATTGCCTACAAAATTAAAAATCTTGGGGGGGGGGGGGAAGTGACCACATTGTGAATTAAAACTCATAATAGCACCTAGCATGTAATCAAAAGACTACCATGAGAGCACAAAGGGTTAAAACTCAATGGCTATCCACTATTAGGAAGAACCTAGCATTTTTATCATCCAAAGAAGTGTACAAGCGAAATTTCGAATTAGGCATCCCTTAAGTGGTAACAAGCTAAAATTCAAGAGGATTCTAACCTAATTACTTATGCAACATGGGAAAACAATATTAAATAAACCAATAATTGAAAATTTGAACATCAATTAGGCATAAACAATGAATTTTCGCAACTCTTGAAAATCCTATAGAAAAAGTGTTCAAAAATCAAAATTTTCCCATGTAATTCCTTGGAAATCTTCACCAATCATCACTCATAGCAATATTCAACTATACCCAACTCAATCAATCCATCCAAAGTCTACTTATCAATCATAATCTCCCAATTTATTCTCAAAGAAAAATAAAAGATTAAAAGAGAGGATGAGAAGGTAAACCTTGGTTCCACGCAGATGTAGGGCCGAAATCAACTAAGGAATCAAGATTAGCCCAGAATTTCGAAATTATAGCACTGGAAATCAAAGGATTTGATGAAGAATTGAGACAGAAAGTGAAAAACAAGTTCTTGTCTTTATGAAAGAGTGAATTTTCGTGGATGAGATGAAGTTTGGGGAAGAAGAAGTCTTAAAAACCCCAAAAGTCGGTTCAATCTAAGTGAGGATATCTAATTTAAACCGGTCAAAGGAAGGAGAAAAGGTCAACTTACCTGGTTTTGGGAGTGTATCGACCACTTACGTCGATACGGTACGTCGATATGAGTCCCTGGTATTCCGTATCGACGTAACTAGTCTGGTACACCCGGTTGATACAAGTCCCTGGAATGATGTATCAACTAGGTCTCGTCGATACGCTAGGTCGGGACGGATCGGGCGAGCCTCGGCTGTTAGAAACCTTTTTTAAAAACTGTATCGGTTGGGTACCTCGATACACTTTGTCGATACAAGTCCCTGGTTTCTTGTCCCGACCAGCTTCGTCGATATGCTACGCCGATACACTCTCGAAAAGTTGTTTCCTCGCCTTTTCTTGAAATCAAAGTCCCTTATACTTAACCTAAAACTTTCAAAAACTCAAGGAAACATAATTATAGAACTAAAACAAGAATATATGCAAGGATAACCATGGGAATGCCTCCCAAGAGCGCTTGTTTAACGTCGTTAGCTCGACTTTTCAAACCTTTTTAGGCAAGAGTGGGATCTTGAAGAGAACATGAGCTTGCCTCTTCCTTAGACTCATTCACGAAGTATGGCTTGACCCTATGGCCATTGACTGTGAAACTCTTCCCATTCTTCCCAGTCAAGGTGATGGCTCCATAAGGCAAAACTTCTTGAATCTCAAAAGGACCTCCCCACCTTGACTTGAGCTTACCCGGGAACAACTTCAATCTTGAATTGTAGAGAAGGACTTTGTCACCAACACTCAGCTCTTTCCTCACAATCCTCTTGTCATGGAAAGCCTTGGTTCTCTCCTTGTAGATCCTTGAGCTTTCATAAGACTCAAGCCTAGTCTCCTCAAGCTCTTCGAGTTGAATCAATCTCTTCTCTTGGGCTGTCTTTATGTTGTAGTTGAGAAGCTTCACAGCCCACAAAGCCTTGTGTTCAATCTCCACTGATAAATGGCAAGCTTTCCCATACACAAGATTGAAAGGAGACCTTCCAATTGGTGTCTTGAAAGCTGTTCTATAAGCCCACAAAGCATCATCAAGCTTGATTCCCCAATCCTTTCTTGTTATACCCACAGTTTTCTCTAGAATAGCCTTGATCTCACGGTTTGAGACTTTCACTTGACCACTAGTTTGAGCTACCTTATGATTGACACCATGCTTGCTCAATAACCCTTCAAAGACCTTGTTGATGAAATGGCTTCCACCAACACTAATCACAACTCTTGGTACACCAAACCTTGGAAAGATTATACTCTTGAACATGTTCACCACAACCTTGGAGTCATTAGTGGGACTAGCAATGGCTTCCACCCATTTGGAGACATAATCAACAGCTACCAAGATGTATTTGTTTCCATAAGAAGATGGGAAGGGTCCCATGAAGTCTATTCCCCATACATCAAACAACTCCACTTCTAAGATTGGGTTTTGGGGCATCTCATCTCTCTTGATTATGTTCCCCCTTTTTCGACAAGGTTCACACCACTTGATGAAGTCATGAGTATCCTAGAACAATGTAGGCCATCAAAATCCACTTTGAAGAATATTTGTAGCTGTCTTGAAAGTGGCAAAATGACCCCCATACTTGGACCCATGGCAATGAAAAATCACACTCTCAACCTCTTCTTGTGCCAAACACCTTCTATAGATCCCATCAGCACACCTTTTGTAGAGATAAGGCTCATCCCAATAGAAGTGTGATATATCTCTCATAAAATTTTTCTTATGATAGTTGTTGAGATGTGTTGGTTCTTCTTTGCACACCAAGTAGTTAACAAAATCAGCATATCAAGGCTCACCCTTGACCTCTATACCTTGAATCTCTTCAAGCTTCCTTCCAACTCCATGTGCACTAGCAATGCTCTTGATCATCATAATTTGCTCCTCCGGTAGGGAATCATTGATTGGCAAAGCATCCTCAATCCTCATCCTTGACAAATTATCAGCTACACCATTTTCCACACCCTTCTTGTCAACTATCTCCATATCAAACTCTTGAAGAAGTAAGATCCATCTAAGGAGCCTAGGCTTGGTCTCCTTTTTAGCATAGATGTGGCGCAATGCAGCATGATCGGTGTAGAATATCACCTTTGAACCCACCAAATAGGATCTAAATTTCTCAAAAGCAAACACCACAGCCAAGAGTTCTTTTTCTGTTGTTGCATACTTGGTTTGAGCATCATCAAGTGTCCTACTAGCATAGTAGATCACATGTAGCTTCTTCTCTTTCCTTTATCCAAGAACAGCCCCAACCGCATAATCACTAGAATCTGCCATGATCTCAAATGGTGCTTGCACAATAGGAACACTCACAAGGGCTTTCTTGATTGTCTCAAAGGCTTGCAAGCATTCCTTATCAAATTGAAATTCCACCTCCTTACAAAGAAGCCTTGTCATAGGCCTAGCAATCTTGGAGAAATCCTTGATGAATCTCCTATAGAACCCCGCATGCCCAAGGAAACTCCGTATTCCTTTCACATTGGTTGGTGGCGCCATCTTGACCATAACATCTATCTTGGCTTTGTCCACTTCTATACCATCTTCAGAAATCTTATGACCCAACACAATCCCTTGGTTGACCATGAAGTGGCACTTCTCCCAATTAAGAACCAAGTGAGAGTCTTCACATATTTCTAGAACCCTGCAAAGATTAGAAAGACATGTATAAAAAGAGGTACCATACACAGAAAAGTCATCCATAAAAACTTCTACCATTTTCTCAATAAGATCGGAGAAGATACTCATCATGCACCTTTGAAAGGTAGCTTGAGCATTACATAACCCAAATGGCATCCTTCGATATGAAAAGGTACCATAAGGGCATGTGAAAGTGGTCTTTTCTTGATCATTAGGATGAATGGGTATTTGAAAGAACCCACTATATCCATCAAGGAAACAATAGAAGGGATGGTTAGCCAATCTCTTAAGCATTTGGTCAATAAAAGGAAGGGGAAAATGATCTTTTCTAGTAGAAGCATTAAGTTTTCGGTAATCAATGCACATTCTATGGCCGGTGATTGTTCTAGTTGGTATCAATTCATCCTTTTCATTCTTAATCACAGTGATTCCACCCTTCTTAGGGACAACATACACCGGGGAAACCCAAGTGCTGTCACTAATAGGATATATCACATTAGCTTCTAAAAGTTTCAAGATTTCCTTTTTCACTACTTCCTTAAGGTTTGGGTTTAATCTTCTTTGGTGTTCAATTGAGAAAGCATTTTCATTTTCAAGGTGAATCCTATGAGTACAAAGTATAGGAGATATGCCCTTGATATCACTCAAAGAGTAACCAATAGCTCTCCTATACTTTCTCAACTCATTAAGGAGAGAGTTGAGCTCATCATCACTCAAGTTTTCATTTACAATGATGGGATAAGAAGAGTTAGGGCCTAAGAAAGCATACCTTAATCCAATGGGGAGTGGTTTGAGCTCCACTTTTGGAGCTTTGAGTTCACTCCAATCCTCATCAAGGTCTTTAGCCAATTCGCCATCCTCAAGCGCCTCTAGCCTTTCCTCTTGTCCTTGACTTGAAGCCTCAACCCTCATGGATCCCTTGTCTTGGTTACCTTCTTCTTTACCCTCACATGAAGCTACCAATCTTGTAAAGCTTTCCTCCCCATCTAGTGCCTTGCGTGCATCAAGCATTTGCATGTATGCTAGTGTTTCCTCATGCAAATACCCATTCTCTCCATGTGGTTTGGTGAGAGCTACACTAAGATGGTCTTCTTGAGCTATTTCCTCTAGTAACTCATCGGCCAACTCATCCATAGTCTCAATGTAGAATGCTTGACCATCAATGGTTGGCTTCCTCAAGGTCTCCTTTATGTCAAACTTCAACTCAACCCCTTTTCCAAGATGCAAACTAATCTTCCCATGCTTCACATCAATGATAGCACCAGCTGTAGCTAGGAAAGGTCTTCCCAAAATCAAAGGATCCTTTGGCTCCTCATCCATCTTAAGTACCATGAAATCCGTGGGAATGATGAAGTTGCTAACCTTGAGAGGCAAATCCTCAAGAACTCCAATAGGCATCCTCACACTCCTATCCGCAAGTATTAGAGAGATTCCACACTCCTTGTACTTGGTGAAACCAAGCTTCTTAGCTATTGAATAGGGCATGAGGTTGATGCTAGCTCCAAGATCACACAAGCAATTTTCAAACCCAAGAGGACCTAGGGCGCATGGTATAGTGAAAGAACCGGGGTCTCCAAGCTTCTTTGGTATCACATTGCTTTGAATAATTGCACTACACTCTTGAGTAAGCAACATAACTCCTTGGATGTCCCTTGCTCTTTGTGCCACGGTATCCTTCAAGAACTTAGCATATTGTGGAATCATCATAAAAGCATCCACCAAAGGCATCTTGAGCTCAATGTCTTTGATTTGCTTGTCAAACATAGCCTTGTATTTCTCCACCAATTGTTTCTTAAACCTCCCGGGGAAAGGAAGCTTAGGCTTGTAAGGTGGAGGAACAAAGGTGGACTCCTTTTGTTGCACATCCTCTTTTGGCTTCTCCTTTACCACTTCCTTGCTTCTCTTTGCAATATACACATCATCAAATGTTATAGCATCTTGAGCTTTTTCAAAGCTATCCTCCCCATCTTGGATTTCAATGTCCTCATTGATCAAAGGACTTGTCCTTGGAGGCAACTCCTTTCCACTTCTCAAAGTAATAACATTGATGTATTCCTTGGGGTTTGCCTCACACTTTCCCGGTAGAGTGCCTTGAGAGTTTGAGCTAGAAGCCTTGCCTTTCTCAAGTTGCTTGAACTTTTGTTGAAGACCCCCAATTTGAGTAGCAAGTTCATTAAGTGAAGAATCCATCCTTGTGTTAATTTCAGCAATCTTCTTTCCCATGTTAGCATCACTATTGGCTTGACCTTGAAGTATTTGTTGAAGCATAAGCTGAACATTGTCTTGTGGAGGACCTTGTGAAGTTTGATTAAAACCCGGTGGAGCATTGCCTTGGTTAAACTTTTGCCCACCAAAGTTGCCTTGGTTTCCTCCTTGGTAGTTAGGCCTTGGTGCATAACCCTTTTGTTGATTGTTGTAAGGCACAAAAGGTTTGTTTTGAGTAGCTTGTGGAGGATAGACTTGATCTCCGGGGTTGGCTACATTAGTACTTCTATAAGAGAGGTTGTTATTCCCCTTATAGTTGTTGTTTGAGTAGTTGTTGTAGCCCCCTTGGCCACCCACGAAATTTACCACCTCTTGACCCTCTTGATACTCAACTTGATCCTCACAATCCTCTTGGTTCTCTTCAACAAAATGTACATGCCTTTGATTTGAAGACATAAGCTTGTCCATCTTGTCATGTAGAGATTTCATCTCTTTCTTTGTAGACTCATACTCACTTCCCCTTGGAGCTCTATCATAGTCTTCATTGTAATTACCATCACTCAAGGCAAGATTCTCAACAAGCTCCAAACCATCTTCTACTTCTTTGCCTAAGAAGTTCCCATTACTTGCGGTATCAAGAAGCATTCTAATCTTTGGAAGGACACCTCTATAGATGGTGCTTAGGAGAGACTCTTGTGTGAAGCCATGATGAGGGCATTGCATAGTGTAGCCCTTGAATCTTTCCCATGCTTCATTGAAAGACTCATTGTTCTTTTGAGTGAAGCTAGAGATCTCATTCCTCAACTTGGCTGTCCTTGAGTTGGAGAAGAACTTAGATAGGAAAGCTTTCTTGCATTCATCCCAAGAGGTGATTGTACCTTGAGGCAAGTTTTTCTCCCATTGCCTTGCTCTATCCCCAAGAGAGAAGGGAAAGAGTCTTAGCTTGAAAGCATCCTCACTCACACCATTCATCTTGAACAACCCACAAACTCTATCAAAGTTATCCAAGTGATCAAGTGGATCCTCCATAGGCAAACCATGGAACTTGTCTTGTTGAACCATGGAGATGAAAGCTGGCTTCACTTCAAAGGTGTTGTTGTGAACTGGTGGAGGTTGAATACCATATCTATTTTGATGAATATTTGGAGCATCACCAGCCCCAATGGTTCTCCCTTGTCTAGGCGCATGCAAGGGGTTTCCATTGCCCCTTGGAGCTTGCTCATTTTCGTTATAAGCTTGGTTTGCATGCGCCATTGGTGGAGGGTGTTGATCCCTTTGTTATTCTTCCATTCTCAACCTTTCTAACCCTGCAGCCTCCCTTCTTGCAATCCTAGCAACCCTTTCCAACTGATCAATCTCTTGAAAGCCTTGAAAGTTGTTGTCTCCTTGTGATCTTAGGTGCATCCAAGGTAAACTGAAATCTAGAAAAGGAAATGGTCAATAAACACAAAAGGATTACTTAGTCGTGTTGCAATTCGTGACTTCATTCAATTAAGCTCCAAAATGTATCCAAATCTTCAATTTATCTCCAATTGTACCTGAACCTGTAAAGACTCTATATAGACTCGAAAATAACCAAAAATACTCTATAAAAACACTTATATCATGGTCTAAAAATGGGTAAAAACCATGATATATCAACTCCCCCAGACTTAGCTTTTGCTTGCCCTCAAGCAAAACAAAAACTAAATATAGAGTCGAGGTTTGAAATCCGAAAGATCCAGCTAACCTTTAGAACGCCACAAATCATTAACACTCTTGAATCCACATGCTATAGAGTTAACCTTAGGAAATGTTCAGTGTACTTACTACGAGTTTAGCAATCTCCCAGTTTGAATCCAGATCCTTTCCTTGGTAAAATTTCGAACTCTAACAGTGGTGATGCCAAAGAACTTTGCTGATTCTTTTCCCTTCCTTAATGCTTTGAACAAGACATTCTTTGTACAGCTCTCCTATTTTCTCTTCCCTTAGTTAACTTCTGCCCATTTTCAGGGTGTTCTAAGATCTTTTCATTGACTTTTCTTATTCTTTCGAAGCCTTGGAATAGTGCTGCTCTTACTTGTGTTCCTTGTGAGGAGACAGGTTCATGAGCTCTCACTAATATTGTTCCTTGTGAGGAGACAGGCTCATGAGGTTCTTTGCACTATTCCTTGGTCAGACTTCTTTCATCTTTTCTTTTCTTAAGGAAAGATCAAGGAGAGACTGCAACTAGCTTATCTTGCACATAGCTGAAAGAGGAATCAAATTCAATGTATACCTAGTTCTTATAAGGGAATCTAAACTCTCTCTGTTAGATTGATCCACTCGCAGCTTTCTACTTAGTAAGACCTGAAATTAACTACTACAGCAATGGTCCTTCAAGTGTCAACATTTTGCGGTTAGTTCCAAGAAAAGTTGAAAATTTCAACTGATTTTGACTCAATAAAACAAATTTTTTGATTGACTCTCAAAACAAAACACAAAGTCAGTAATCACCTCCCCCAGACTTAAACAACACTGTCCCCAGTGTTATCAAGCCCGAAGTTGGCTAAAAGAAAGATTAGAAACAACATAAAAGACCAAATAGAAGACTTACCTTCGTCTGTGTGTGGTGTCGATCGACAC
>JAHZTW010000001.1:14910639-14945749 GCA_020283515.1 Alliaria petiolata | reverse complement strand
ATTAGATGTTTAGAGTGTTTATCATACCATTTAGACTTGTTATTAATGCTTGTTGATTATCCTAATGCTAACACATCATTAGTTCATTAGGGTAATTAACAAAGGGATTTGAGCCACACATCATGGTCTTATCTTGATTAAGAGTTCTAGGTATAGAGTTTGCTTGATTAGTAGCTTAAATGATTGCAAGAATGTTCCCTTAAATTCCCAAATCAATGATTCCATCCCTAGGTTTCGATTTAGTATAATTGATAATCTTGCTTAGTAGTAATCCTTGCTTAGTTTCTTGATTAGCTTCAATTAAGGTTTAGTTTCTTAGCTATTGCTTAAGTAGTGTCCTTTCAAGTTGTAGCTTGCTCTTTTTACTTGTTTGTGACTTGAATTTATCCATTTTAGCTTAGCTTAGATAAGACTTTGTATTCTTAGTGCAACCAATCTCCCAAGATGGATTGATAACCTCAAGTATTGCAATGACATGAGCAATTGAGGAATTGCTTGCAAGGCTAAAAAGTCTTGTATCACAATGCGCCTTCCTCAGGACTTACACCATTGACTACCATTCTCTTGACATATCTTCTTAATGCAGGTGAAAGTTGGACTGCATCATCTATTGGTAGCTCAACCATCAGCTTACTCATCATCTCCTTGCATCTAGCTTCTTCTCTCTCATGTTTAGATCTTATGGGAGGCAGAGGATAGGGTATCTTGGGCTTGTACACCCTTTCCTCTACAATTGTTGAAGCTTCAGGCATGTTTGGCGATGTCTGGACAAGGTGTCGATCGACACCTAGCTGGTGTCGATCGACACACGACTTTGGTGTCGAACTCGTCGTGTCTAGTTTGCTCGATTCGTCGTGGATCTCCTCGGGTGTCGATCGACACAGACTAGTGTCGATCGACACTGGCTCCGCAGCATCTTCTATATCTTCAAGCTCCTTGAATTCTTCAGTACTTGGCCCACCTTTCTGCACAGGATGAAGGTTCCCTCCATTCTAGATCGTGATGGCATTCACATGGTGTCTCGGATTCGTGTCCGTCTTTCCAGGAAGAATTCCTTCTTGTCTACGAACAGCTTCTGCGGTTTGAGCAACTTGAACATCCAGCTTCTTCACATGAGAGGCCAAGCTCCCTATCTTCCCATTCAGGTCGTTGTACAGTGAATCAATCTTGCCATTGAAATCCACTGTTATCTTCTGCTGTCCTTCCAGAAGTTACTCCAGCATAGACTTCACTTTATTGTCTTGTGCAGGAGGCTTCTCGTAGGAAGAAGAACCATAAGTTCTGTTGAAGCTGTTGCTTTGAAAAGGTCTCTGGTAAGAGGACCCATAGCTTTGCTGATTGCCAAATCTTTGACCTTGAAAACCAGCACCATTGATGAAATTAATCTCTTCTTGCTCTGGCTCAAAGGTCTTTACTTCATTAGCAAACTGGACTTGCTTCTTTCCCACCAAAAGATCCAGCTTCATGTTGACTTCTGCAATTTGGCTTCCTCCATTCACCCCAGTGAGTTGTCTTCTTTCGAAGTCTGTGTTCTTGGTGCTGTTACTAGAGGCCAAATTCTCTATAAGCACCACTGCCTCTTCTGGAAATCTGGTGTTGAAGTTCCCATTGCTTGCAGCGTCTAAGGCCATCTAGTATCTCCAGTCGATCCCGCGGTAGAATATTCCGATAAGCTGCGGCTCGCTGAATCCATGATGTGGGCAGTCCCTTTGGTAAGATCTGAACCTCACCCAAGAAGCTTTGAATGCCTCAGTAGGTCCTTGAGAGAATGTAGTGATCTTCATCCTCAGCTCCTCAGATCTTGCATCATCAAAGAAATTGCATAAGAATGCATTCTTTGTGTCTTCCCATGTGGTCAAGGATCTTGGTGGTAACTGCTTCAGCCAGTATGATGCGTCTCCAGCAAGCGAGTAGGGGAAAAGCTTGCAGAAGAGATAGTCGTAGGTCACTCCATTAGCCTTGATGCTTGAAGCTAAGTCTTCAAATCTCTCTACGTGGTCCATGGGGTGTTCAGTGGGGAGACCATGGAATGGATGCTGAGAAACCAATGTGTAGCAAGCAGGTTTCAGCTCAAAATCATTCCTCTGGAATGCAGGAGGACGGATCGCAGCTCTATTCACATAGAACTTGTCTGGTCGGTTGTATTCACCAAGTGTTCTTTCACGTCTAGCGTCTGCATGTGCTCGGTGTCGATCGACACCACGGTTGTGTCGATCGACACCATCGAGCAACTCTTGTTCGACGATGACGGTGCCAGCCTCATCAAGTCTCTGTCCTTGGGCATTCCTTCTGCGTCCTTCTGTATCAACCAAGTTGCCTTCAGCGTCTCGGATCAGAACCATAAGATCAACCATCGTATCCTGCGCAGGGTGTCGATCGATGCTATTGGTGTCGATCGACACTCGTGTAGATGCTCGGTTCTTGCGTTCGAGACGACCTAGTTCCTAGTTGAGTGTGATTAGTTCTTTGTCCTTGTTGCTTCTGGTAATGCGATTAAGCATGCACCTGAAAACAAGAATAAGAAACTAAAATTAGTAACCAAAAATAAAAAATAAAAAAATAAAATAAAACCTAGACAAAATTCTAATATTAGAACTCTGTAGGTAACTAATCTCCTTCCCCGGCAACGGCGCCAAAATTTGATATGCTCTCAAATTTACCCTAGAGCTACTCTCTCAAATTAAGAGATCAGTTGTAGTACTTAGGGATCGAATCCACAAGGAAGGGATAGTCACACAGCAGTTTTCTAATTTCGAATTAAGCTAAGCGAGAATGTGAAACTAAAAGACAGAAGGGAATTAAAGACTTATTAAATTTAGGAGACGAAACGCTAGGTTCAGTGAAATTCTCAGGTGATCCAAATTGCAGGTCTAGACAGAATGTTAGGAATTATGAAGATCCGTTCTTGAACTCGAAACACAACAATAAAATCAACCAACTCTCGCTGCGAAGACTTTCTATGTCTAAACCCTAGAATTTCAAATCTCTTTGCAAATCCTATCAATTCAGACAAACATTAAAGTTCAAGTTCGATTGTTCACAAAATCCTACACCAAATCTCTTTGCGAATAGGTATTTTGCTCATCTAATATTAGTTCAGGCAATCAATAACACTCTCGTGTCTACCAATTAACCTAAGATCATATTCTAGGTCGCGAAGCTTGAATAAACATTAATCACAAATCCAGATGAAGAACTCTAATGATTTTATCCTAACAATTAAATTCAACCTAACAATTCATTAATCACCTTTGAAAAACCCTAAACCTAACAAGCAAACTACTCAGACATGATTAATAAAACACAAATCATAATTTGAATAGAAAACATAAAAGAAATCAATAGAATCAAAGGAGTTCCAAATTTGCTCTGAAGGAGACAAATTCTTCTCTCTAAAATCTCTCTAAAAGTCTCTCTTTAAATAATGTGTGTGTTATTCCTAAACAATGGCTGAAAAACTATATTTATAGACCTAGGTTCGCATCTTCAATTTCTTGGAGAATTAGGAAAAGTCTTGGAGATTTCCTTTTCTTCAAAATATGGAAACTTCTTGATTCTGGAAATTGGAAAACCTGGTGTCGATCGACACTCATCGTGTTGCAATTCGTGACTTCATTCCATTAAGCTCCAAAATGTATCCAAATCTCCAATTTATCTCCAATTGTACCTGAACCTGTAAAGACTCTATATAGACTCGAAAATAGCCAAAAAACTCTATAAAAACACTTATATCATGGTCTAAAAATGGGTAAAAACCATGATATATCACTTAGCTTGAAAGCATCCTCACTCACACCATTCATCTCGAACAACCCACAAACTCTATCAAAGTTATCCAAGTGATCAAGGGGATCCTCCATAGGCAAAACCATGGAACTTGTATTGTTGAACCATGGAGATGAAAGCTGGCTTCACTTCAAAGGTGTTGTTGTGAACTGGTGGAGGTTGAATACCATATCTATTTTGATGAATATTTGGAGCATCACCAGCCCCAATGCTGAAATGCTGGAAAATCGGTGTAAGAAGACTGCCAATGGTCTCGGGTTTGATCTTCGATCCAGCAAAAGGCTTGGTCTTCAAGGAGACCAAATGATGTGCAAACACTGCGCCAAGGTTGACGTTCTCTGTCAACCAAGACTCCTCATAGATGACAGACCAAATGGCATAGTACATCAGCACCATCTCAGAAACACGCATCTTCCCTGGCTCATGCTTACACAAGAGTGTAGTAGCGAAGAGACGAGCAAGGTATCGAAGAGTAGGATGGCGAATGTCTGTCTGTGTAGAGGTCTTCGAGTGATACAACCCATTCCCGAAATGGGACCAGAAATCATGACTATTTGGCAAGCTCTGAGGAAGATAGACTCATGTAGCATGCGGCTTCTCAAAGCCATAAATCTCGCAAAGCTCGGTAAGTGGCAGCCTGTATCCAATCCCGCGAATGAGGAAAGTCAATGTACCTTCCAAGGCATTCTTCACCACTTCGTTCCTGTAGTACACTCGAACTGTAGAAAGGAACTGGCGAACCAAGTCTGGGTAAAGGTCATACTGTTTGGTCGCCATAGTTCCCATCCCAACTCTGCTCAGTAAGTGCAGAAGGTCATCTTTGATGCCCATCTCCTTCATTGTCTTCTCACACGCAAATCTGGTAGGCCTGATATCCACATTGAGCCATGCATTGTAGAACAGTGAGTCGTAGTCATCCCAAGCTTCAGTGATATCTCTGTAGACACACTCATCTTTCTCCACCTCAACAGAAGGTGGATCTTCCCAATTCCTCGCAATCTGAATCTTCATGTTCTCACGCTTAGGCCAAGGAGGAAGAGAAGCAATATGTGCATCACTAGCAGTCCCAGAGGCGGACGCTTCAGCTTGACGTTGTCGCTTACTCACCGGAGGCATCTGCAATCAAAAATAAAAAAAAACAAAATCAAAACCCAAAGTCTGCAAATCAGAGACCAACTCGTCTGTATAAGGTGTCGATCGACACCCTAGACGGTGTCGATCGACACCATGCGTGTAAATCACGATCCTAAACCCAATGGTGCATCAATTAGCCTTGCAAACAACCCCAATATCATGAATCGACCAGAATGAAACCATCAAACCCAAAGAAAATCCCCAAATTTGTAACATGCATCACCAATTTCCAAAATTTCAAAAATTTCAATCTTATGCTATGTAAAGGATGAAAAACAGTTGGGTAATGATCTAAATCATGCTAAACAACCTAAATGAGCATCATTCAAACAAGAAATCAAGCTAAATAGGTCGAATAGATTTTTCACCTTAGGGTCGAAAATAAAATTGGGAGATTTGAAGAACATATCTGGGCAGATCGAACAAAAAGGTAATGGATTATGAAAGAGGACGAAAATCCACACGGATTAGGCTTTAGAATCACTTGATTTCGTTGAGAAACAAAGAAGTTGTGATTTGGGGAAGATGAAGTTGGAAGGTTTCAGGTTTATGAGTTTTTGGAAAGAATGGAAAAGTGTCGAGTTTATAAAGACTTACTTGTGTCCTCGCGTGGTGTCGATCGACACTGATGATGGTGTCGATCGACACGTGTGCTTGTCGAGCCTCCTCTTCTTTTTTTTTTTTTTTTTATAAGATAAAATAATATATTAGTAAAACCAAAACCAAATTAAAAATAAAAACTTACCAGTGGGTTGCCTCCCAATCAGCGCTCGTTTAACGTCAATAGCTTGATTGTTCATGTGTTTAGGCGGTTGGTGCATCATCAAAAGACACAATGTGTCCGTCTGGAATTCCGGCTTCAGCCCAATAGTGTTTCATTCTTTGCCCATTCACAATGAACTCTTCTCCCTTGGAGTTTGTCAGCACAATTGCTCCATATGGTCTGACCTCTTTGATGGTGAAAGGACCTGACCAACGTGAACGCAATTACCAGGAAACAGTTGTAAACGAGAGTTATACAGAAGTACCTTATCATTTGGTTCGAAATGTCTGGAGACAATCTTTTTGTCATGATATGCCTTTGTCCTCTCCTTGTATAGCTTCGAATTCTCATAGGCGTGATGGCGCAGTTCGTCAAGCTCATTAAGTTGCACTAGGCGCCTTTCTGCAGCTGGCCTTAAGTCGAAGTTCATCTTCTTGATAGCCCAATGTGCCTTGTATTCCAATTCCACTGGAAGATGGCAAGCTTTGCCATAAAGTAGCTGGAATGGTGTAGTCCCAAGTGGCGTCTTATAGGCAGTCCTGTAGGCCCAAAGTGCATCATCCAGTTTTGCAGCCCAATCTTTCCTTGTCTTGCCCACTGTCTTCTCCAGAATCTGCTTGATATGTCTGTTGCAGACTTCGACTTGTCCACTTGTTTGGGGGTGATATGGAGTAGCCACACGATGTTGAACACCATGCTTCTTTAGCAGCTTGTTGAAAATTTTGTTGACAAAGTGAGAACCACCATCACTTATAACAATCCTAGGCACTCCGAATCGCGGGAAGATGATGGTCTGGACCAGCTTAAGAACCACAGAAGCATCATTGGTCTTAGAAGCAATTGCTTCCACCCACTGAGAGACATAGTCCACATCAACCAAGATGTACTGCATTCCATAAGATGGATGAAAAGGGCCCATGAAGTCAATACCCCAGCAATCAAAAATCTCGACTTCAAGAATGAAGTTCTGAGGCATCTCATGTCTCTTGCTGATCTCCCCTCTCCTTTGACAGACATCACATTGAGTGATAAACAGCTGCGCATCCTTGAACATAGTAGGCCACCAAAAGCCTGCTTGAAGAACTTTGGACACTGTCTTGAAGGTTGCAAAGTGTCCAGTATACTCATAACCATGACAATGGAACAGCATATCTCGAACTTCACTCTCTACTATGCATCTTCTGTAAACATTGTATGAACAATGCTTATACAAGTGAGGCTCATCCCAGTAATATCTCCTAAGTTCCCTTGTGAACTTCTTCTTCTCATAGTTTTTGAGATGTTTGGGCTCAAAGTCAGCAGCCAAGAAGTTCACAATGTCAGCATACCACGGCCTGTTTGCATCAGATATAGCAAAGATAGGTTGTCGAAACAACTCATCGAAGATCTTCAGAACTGAGGCAACTGTATGCGTATGGTGTCGATCGACTCTCGAATCTCGTCGTGTTCTCGTATCGATCAGAGGTTAATCGCGAATCGTCTCCAAGTCTGCAAAGAGGGAGTCGATCGACACCCGCCTGGTGTCGATCGACACTAGGCTCGCATCTGCAGCAGCTTGCAGGTTCTACGAACTCTTGTCTTGAAAACGAGTTTCAACCAAGTAGACATTATCTTCAGGCAAAAAATCATCAATAGGGACGTCATCTTCGATCCTAATCCTTGAGAGATGATCAGCTACTCCATTCTCAACTCCTTTCTTGTCCTTAACTTCAATGTCAAACTCTTGGAGAAGTAGAATCCATCTTAGCAATCTTGGCTTTGTATCCTTCTTCTGCATCAAGTACTTCAATGCATAATGATCTGTATGAACAATCACCTTTGAGCCAACGAGATACTGGCAAAATATCTCAAAAGCAAAGACCACAGCGAGCAATTCTTTTTCAGTAGTTGCATAATTCTTCTGAGCATCATCCAACGTTCTGCTGGCATAGTAGATAGCGTGCAGCTTTTTATCCTTCTTCTGTCCTAACACAGCTCCTACTGCGAAATCACTAGCATCACACATTACCTCGAAAGGTAAATCCCAGTCCGGTGGTTGAACAATTGGAGTACTAACCAAGGCTTGCTTGATTTGTTCAAAGGCTGAAAGGCATTCTTCTGTGAACTCGAACTTCACGTCCTTACAGAGGAGGGTAGTGAGTGGTCTCGCGATCTTGCTGAAGTCTTTGATAAATTTTCTGTATAACCCAGCATGTCCCAGGAAACTCCTCACTGATTTCACAAAATCAGGTGCTTGCAAAGTCGTCATCACTTCAATCTTAGCGCGATCCACTGTGACCATGAAATGACACTTCTCCTAGTTCAGGACTAAGTGTTTCTCTTCACACCTCTGCAGTACTGCGCACAAGTTCTCCAAACAGTCTTTAAAAGATGACCCATAAACAGAAAAGTCATCCATAAAGACTTCCATGAACTTCTCAATTATATCAGTGAATATGGACATCATGCATCTCTTGAAGGTCGCGGTAGCTTTACAAAGTCCAAATGGCATTCTGTGATATGCAAAAGTACCATAGGGACATGTAAAAGTGGTCTTCTCCTGATCATCTGGATGGATGGGGATCTGGAAGAATCCTGAATAGCCATCAAGGAAGCAGTAGTAAGGATGATTCGCCAATCTTTCCAACATCTGCTCGATGAAAGGCAAAGAAAAGTGATCCTTTCTGGTCGCGGCATTCAGCTTCTTGTAGTCTATGCACATCCTGTGTCCAGTCACAGTCCTTGTAGGAATCAGCTCATTCTTCTCATTCTTCACCACTGTGACTCCTCCTTTCTTAGGAACCACATGAACTGGACTGACCCAAGCACTGTCTGAAATGGGATAGATGATCCCAGCTTCCAAGAGCTTCATGATCTCCTTCTTGACTACTTCCTTCAGGTTCGGATTCAGCCTCCTTTGATGTTCAATTGATGACTTCGTCTCATCCTCAAGGTGAATCCGATGCATGCACAAGTCTGGCGAGATACCTGAAATGTCATCAAGAGAATAGCCAAGAGCTTTGCGATACTTGCGCAGCTTGCTTAGCAATAAAGTGAGCTCTGCGTTGTTTATGGAAGCATTCACAATAACAGGATAAGTCGAATTAGGACCAAGAAATGCGTACCTTAGCCCGGCAGGGAGCTGTTTAAGCTCAACTTTAGGTGCCTTGACTTCGCTCCAATCCTCTAACGTTGCAGGTGTCGCAGTCTTCGCAGGGTGTCGATCGACACCAGTCCTCTCGGGCGACTAATTGCAGCACTTGCTCGCTAGCATACATCATCTTCGCATATCCAGCAGCAGCATTGTCTAAGTCCTCAACATCTGTTGTAGAAGTCGTCAAGGCTCTTTCCAAAGGATCTATAGGATGATCTTCTTGGAAAATCTCTTCAGCATGGTTGGTGAGTGAATCGACATAGAAGGTATGTCCATTAATGGTAGGTCTCTTCATCAGCTTCTCCATGTCAAAATTCATCACTAAGTCACCAACATTCAGCGCAATCCTTCTTTTCCGGACGTCAATAATTGCTCCAGCAGTAGCCAAGAATGGTCTACCAAGAATGAGAGGATCTTTGGGTTCTTCATCATAAGCTAGAACCACAAAGTCTGTGAGAATCAAACAATCTCCCACTTTCATAGGAACATCCTCCAAAACACCCTCAGGGATTCTCACAGAACGATCAGCCAGGACTAAGGAGATTCTGGTGGCCTTGAAGTCTGTCATATCCAGCCTAGGAGCAACTGAAAAAGGCATCAAGTTTACACTTGAACCCAAGCCGCATAGAGATCTCCCAAACTTGTCTGAAAAGATGGAGCAATCAAGAACAAAGCTTCCTGGATCGGAGAGTTTTTCTGGTAGCCTGTTCTGAATGACAGCACTAACTTGCTCTGATATCATCATTACTCCTTCCTCCATATCCATATTCTTGGTCATCATCCACTTCAGGTATCTCTTTATCACTGGAGTAGTTCTAATGGCATCCATCAAAGGAATTTGAACCACTAGTCTATCCATGATAGCCTTGCATCTAGCGTCCAGTAGCTCCTTCTTAGACTTCTTTGCTATCAAGGGGAAAGGGATCTTTGGTTTGTAAATTCTTTCCTCTGCAACTTTTGTCGTCTTAGGGTCATCTAGTTTTGTCTGAGAAGAGCGTCGATCGACACCAGGAGGGTGTCGATCGACGCTTGACTTTGGTGTCGAGGTCTTTGTGTCGAGTTTGGTCGACTCGTCGTGTTTCTCCATGGGTGTCGATAGACACTCATCAGTGGTGTCGATCGACACTGGCTCCGTAGTGTCAATCTCTTCATCTTCAATGTCCTCAAGCTCCACAAGTTCGTCAGTACTAAGCTCCTTTCTTTGCACAGGCTGAAGTTTCTTCCCATTCCTCAATGCAATGGCATTCACGTGCCGTTTGGGGTTTGTATCAGTCTTCCCCGGAAGAAATCCTTCTTGCCTGTTAACAGCTCATGCGGTTTGAGCAACCTGAACATCCATCTTCTTCACATGAGAGGCCAAGCTCTCTATCTTCCCATTCAGGTCCTGGTACAGTGAATCAATCTTGCCATTGAAAACCATTGTTATCTTCTGCTGTCCTTCTAGAAGTTGCTCCAGCATAGACTCCACTTTATTGTCTTGTGCAGGAGGCGTCTAGTAGAAAGATGAACCATAGTTCCTTGTGTAGTGGCTGCTCTGGAATGGGGGCTTTGTAGTGTAACCAGAAGAGTTCTGATTTCCTGTGTAGGAACTCTTCTGGTAGTTTCCGCTGAAATTCATGTTTCCTTGCTGGTTCCCAAACTTTTGCCCTTGAAAGCGACCTCCATTAATGTAGTTGACATCCTCTTCTTTGCATCCTTCATCTGGTTCGAATGTTTCCACTTCATTAGCAAAGTAGACCTGCTTCTTTCCCACCAAGAGATCCAGCTTCATGTTGACTTCAGCAATTTGGCTTCCTCTAGTTACTCTTGCGTTTTGTCTTCTTTCGAAATCTACGTTCTTAGTGTTGTTGCTAGAGGCCAAGTTCTCTATAAGCACTACTGCGTCTCTTGGGCATCTGGTTGTGCGTGCTGGATTTCATACAATAGATTACCTGTTCAGAAATTCAAAAGAGGACGCAAAGATTCTAAGGTAAAACCGAAACAAAGATCCAAAGATGGAGTTTTATTAGATTTGCTGCGATAAGCTTTTTTGGGGTACAAGTCTTTTTGCTAGGTAAAATTCCCGATCTCTTACAACTAAAATCTGAATCCAATTTATACATCTTTCTCGTAATCTATCCGTGAATCTCGGAAAATTTTCTCGTAGATTTTCCTTCCTTTTTCTTCTGACGGCGCTCTTCTCCACGAACCTTATTCTTCCAGGGTAAAAGTCACTTCGGTCTTTCTTCGTGGGCTTGGGCTTGTACGCTGCTTTGGGCCTAAGGTTACTTCGTAAATTCGTTGCTCGGGCCATCAAAAGAAAAAGGTTGGTCTGGTTTATGCATGTCCCGGTTCGGCTCGGACTATGCACAGTTTATGTACGAAACGAGTCACCTCGGTTTATGCACGGTTTGTGCACCGAGGTGGTTTACTTCGGTTTGTGCACGTTTTGTGCACCGAGGTGATTCACTTCGGTCGTGCACGTTTTGTGCGCCGAGGTGATTCACTGCGGTCGTGCACGTCGTGTACACCGAGGTGATTCACTTCGGTCGTGCATGTTTTGTGCGACGAGGTGATTCACTTCGGTGTCTTGTGTGCGAATCAAGCATGGTAAAGAAATTACGTTCCATACTTAGCATTTTCTTTGATTGATTTCGCCTGGGTGGAAACCGACCCCAACAGTTAGCCCCCCAACTCGTTAGTTTCAGAGATGAGGATGACGAGTTGTAAAGATAGGCGAGATCAACGTCCCGAGGTGTTCCCACTTCGTCCCCGAAATGTTCTGATCAAAGACGAAGTGGATAGTTTGGCGCCGAGGTGTTTATATTTGAGCGCTGAGGTGAACGGCTTGACGTCAAATACCGAGGTGATTTTTTTTTGTTTTTTTTGTTTTTTTTTGCTCAAATGCCGAGGCGAGCATTTTTTTTATCTGCCGAGGCGCAAAGTTTAATGTCAAAGCGTTCTCAGCGAGACGTTAGAGTTTCGTCGGGTGTTCTTCCCGTCTATGCTGGATATTCACCTCGGTCCCACCTGTAGGAAACTGTTTTTGCCTCGGCGCTTTACACACTTCGCGACACTTAGATAAATTTCGGTTTTTATCACGTTGGACTGTGATCTGGGCCTGTGATGACACCCGCTTGGGCCTGTGTTCTTCCCTCGGAGGCCCATTATTTGTTTGCGAAGAGTCGGTCCGTCTCGGAAGTGAAAGCGTCTCGCGTGTTCCCGAGGTGACGCGCCCCGACGCGCGAGCTCTTCTATAAATATCGAGGTTTCTCCCAAGTCCTTCATTATCTTTCTTCCCCTAAATTTCTCAAAGGTTCGCTCTCTCTCTCTCTCTTCTCTGCTTTCTCTCTCTTGTTTATGTTTAGATATTGGTTAGGGTTCTTCGAATTTCTACCGAGCCGCCGCCATCCGCCCTAGTTTTCCGATCGATCTTCAAACTTTCCGTTTGTTCTTCAACCTTTCCGATCCATCTTCCCGCTCGCAAAATTTTCGAGGTCAAGGTGATGTCTTCCTCTTCCACTCCCCGAACCGAGGTGATACCTGAAGAGTCAACGAATGAGCCCTGAGGTGGTTTGGGTTCGGACACTGCTTCTATTACTTCCCGAGGTGGGACAAGTGTTCATGTAAACTCTTTCCGAGGTGACCCGGAGTCTAGAGCCTCTTCCTGTGACCGAGGTGAATCCGCCCTTGAGGACTCCGTTGGCTCCGCGGTTTCCCCGACGTTGTTGTGACGAAAGATAATTCCGTCGTCTGCTGATCGTTCGGATGGACCTTGTGCAGCAAGTCCTGCCGAGGCGAACAATTCTGAACTGATGCATCTAGCCGAGGCTAGTAGTTCTAGACTCGCCGACGTGAAGCCCGAAGATGAGGATTGGGATTGGGACCTAGTTGCTGCGAGGCAAGAGCTGGATCAACTGATGTTGCTTCAGAAGGGAAAGGCTCCCAAGCGCCAGAAGAAAAAGATAGTTGCTGACCCACCTGGTTCCTCTCTCTCAACACCCGTCTCTTTGGCGGACATTCGTACTCGCTTCGGAGTTAGCGAGGGACTGGAATTTGAGCTTCCTTCTCCCACAGACCAAGCCGACAAGCCTCCTCCAGGTTACTTCACAGTATACGAGGTCTTTCTCTCCGAATGCTGGTTATGGTTTCCAATCCCTTCGCTTATTTCGGAGTACTTATGGATGTGGGGTCTCGCCTTAGCTCAATTAACACCCCGGGCTCTGCGACATCTGGTGGGGCTGTTAACCTTGAGCTACGAGTGCAGAATCGAGCACTCCCTTGATCACCTCGAAATTCTCCTAGACATTCGTCGTAAGCCAAAAACCGAGGTGTTCTATATCAGTAACATGAAAGACCGAAGAGTCATAAGAGATTTCTAGAGCAAAGACCAGGATTGGGAGAAAAGATTCTTTTATGTCCTTGTCAACGATTCTTCTGTGTCGGAGGATTGGATCGAGAAAACTAGGACGGAATGGAGCAAAATTGGTAGATGACCGAAGTGAACCTTGGGGATATTTTATGTGAATCAAGGCTCGATCTGAATATGCTGACAAATCTTTTCTTACTTGTAGTTCGTCGAATTTTACTTCGGTGTCCAGAGAAAGTTTGGGAGATTATCGAGGTGTTCAACCGAAGAAACGTTCGTTGGGAAAAGACGTTTTCCTTTCAGCGAATCGAACGTGCTCGCGCTCTCTACCTTAGCGGCTATCAAGCAGGAGATTCTGAACCATCCGGTGCTTCCGAGGACTCAAGGATAAAGATGGCGCAGAGATTAACTATTCGTGAACGACAAAAGCTGGAGGCAAAAAGGGTTGCCGAGGAGAAAGAGACAATGGGGGCGAAATCCCGGGGGCCTGTTCTTGAGAAAAGTACCGAGAGAGCCCCCGAGCCGAGGAATAAAGAGGCAGCCCCTGAAGAGAGAAAGAGGGCTTCTAGAGACCCAACTTCAACGGCGGGCTCCGACCATCGGCTGGAGACTTCGAGCGGAGCTAAGCAGGTAGTGATTGGTCTCGAGTCTGGAACGAGGCCCAAAGAATCGGTTCTCGCGGGGCATTGCGGTGGAGATAGAGCCGCGACCAAAAAAGATAACAAGTCTGGGAAAAGACTTGCTACTGATGCGTCTTGCGCTCCCGAGGTGAAGAAGTCCAAAACGACGAAACGGCCAATAGCGGATGCTAAACAGACTAGCATTCCCGAGGACGATCCTAGGACTACCGAGGCGTCCTACAATGACTCCGAGGTTGCCGCCACACTCTTCTCTAAAATCCTTGCTCCCGACAGTCTCTTCCCTCCTCCGGACACGCTTGTGAAGCGGAAGAAGTATGCGCAGATGGCTCTCAAGGGGACTAAGGTAAGATCTAATCTTCAATTTCGTTATTGCCGCGGCCAATGAGGTTGTTCTCGGATATGAGATGGATGCCCGAGATGACCAGAGACGCGTTGAGAATGCTCGACGGGTCGCTGCTTCCCTGAAGACGGAGCTCGAGGAAAAGGAGGCTGATCACGCCAGGAAAGTGGAGGAATTCGCAATGCGCTACAAGGCCCTAGAAGCCAAAAGGGATGACCTTAAGCGCAAGCGTGATGCGGCGGAAAGGCATGCCACCCACTTGTCCGATCAGAAGGTTCGGCTGGAACCGACCTGGCTTCTCTACATCGCCAAGTTCATTCCGAACGGGAGATGCGCGAGGCGAACCTCGATCAGGCCTGCAAAAAGGCGAACCGCGAGCTCGTGCGCAAATATCAAGACAGGGTCCTGCGTGCCGAGGCTAAATTCGACTTGCTCAAGGGAGATGCTCGGGAGAAAGTCGCCGACCTGGCCGAAATCGAGGGAAACCTCCAATTCATCAGTGTCCTCCAAGGTCCCGATCCTTCTACTTTGGAGGATGAGAAAGCGAGGTTAGCCGAGCTCAAAGCGCAGCTTGTGGGTGCTTATGAGCATTTCGAGCGACTTGCGACGGATCTTCGCGAGGACCTGATGCCTTCGCCGGTGTCGTCGGACGTGCCTCCAGCCTTCCGGGGGGATAATTTAGATGTCTCGGCTTCGAGAGCTGAGGTTACGCATCCGTCCGGATCGAATACTGACACTCCGCGAGTGAGTGAGATATTCTCCGAGAGAAGATCCGGAGAACTTGCCTCAAAGGACGCTGCTATTGAGGTTGTCGAGCCGAGCTCTGGCGCAGCTTGATTTTTATGACTTAGCTCCCTTCGTTGTTAGTTTTATTATTGAATGCCAATTTGATTTTTTGTACAACATGTCTGGACGGCTTTATCCACGACATTATTTATGGATTTGGTTTTATGACTTGTTTTGACTTGAGTAATGTTTATGCCAAAGCGTCTTCGGTTTAAGTAATGTTTATATCGAAGCGAGCCGTTTAATTGCTTATGATTTAAGCGAATATGACAAGTAAATAAGTCGGCTGTGAATATTGGGACTTGTGTGCCCGAATTGGCATTCATCTAAGTCCTGATTTGGACCGACGTTGCTCGAGGTTGAACTGTTTGTCGGGTTTTAGTCGATGACCAACGTTATGCAAGAGTTGGGGTTTAGGTGTTATTCCAGGTTGGGATTTGTGTACCCGTTTCGAGAACAGCCGTCAGAATATTTTTTGGGGTATACCCAAGAGATATTGGACCGAGGTATACTCGGTTTTAATTTATATAGCGCGCTTTAAATCCGTGGAGGATGTCGAGAACCTTTTGCGAAGGTTAAGATCCCGTTTGGGATGTGAGAGTTTCGTGTGTTGTGGCCAACAACGTACGAAGTGAAAAGAGTTGTAAAAGAAGTAGGCTAGGTAAACTTTTATTCGAAAATATTTATAGTTTACACAGCGTGGGAGTATATAAGTATACGTACCCCACTCCCCCCTCCTTTTTTTGGTTGGGTGCAGTTGAACTCGTCGCGTGACGAGCTGCCTACGTACCCCTTTCGATGATCAAATCGCCCCGTAGTTCATGCTTTGTGATTAGTACTTAGAAGTAGTACTTCTTAAGATGCATTGCGTTCCAGGATCGTGGTATGGTAACACCTGTTGAGTGGTTGACGAGTTCGTATACTCCCGGTCGGACCACTTTGGTTATTCGATATGGTCCTTCCGAGTTAGCTCCCAGTTTTCCGGCATTCCGCTCCGCTGTGTTTTGAAAAACCTTGCGGAGAACCAGCTCTCCTTCGTGGAACCGCCGACTTTTAACATTGGAGTTGTAGTACTTTGCGGTAGCCTGTTGATAATTTTGAATGCGGATGAGCGCTTGATCGAGTCTCTCGTTGATTAGGTCTGCTTCATCTAAGAGCATGAGATGGTTGAGGCCCTCTTGCCCCGGGAGGAGCCGTCGCCGTACTCCCGGAAATTCCACTTCGAAGGGAATAACACATTCCGTTCCATATACAAGTGCGAACAGTGTTTCGCCAGTCGCTCTCCTCGGAGTCGTCCGATGCGACCATAGGACTCCTTCCAATTCGTCAGCCCATCTACCCTTTTTGGCGTCGAGGCTCTTTTTCAATCCATCGAGTATAGTCTTGTTTGCTGCCTCAGCTTGCCCATTGCTTTGTGGGTACCGCGGTGTCGACTTGCTTAGTCTGATCTTCCATTTTTCACAAAAAGATTCGAAACGTGTTGAAATGAATTGTGAACCGTTGCTTGTCACGATTTCGTACGGGACTCCGTGCCGGCAAATGATGTTCTTCCAGACGAAGTTCTCGACCTGGACATCTTTGATGTTGGCGAAAGAATCTGCCTCGACCCATTTCGAAAAGTAATCCGTCAGAACCAGCAGAAATCTCTTCTCCTTGGAACGATGCAGCGGGCCGACGATATCCATCGACCATCGCATGAATGGATACGGAGACGAGATCGAGGATAGCAGCTTGGTGGGCTTATGAATCGTCAGGGCGTGGCGTTGACATTTTTTGCATTTTCGCGAGAAAATTTCGTAATCTTTCACCATGGACGGCCAGTAATACCCGTGACGTTTTATCTTTATTGCTAAGGATTTTCCGCCACTATGGTTTCCGCAGGACCCTCCGTGGACTTCCTCCATTATTTTTCGTGCTTCTTTTCCTTCCACGTAGGTCATTAATGGTCTCGAGAATCGCCATTTGAAGACTTCTCCATCGAGTAGGATGTATCGAGCAGCCTGGGCCTTGAGTTTGCGGGCTGCCCACTTATCCGTGGGGACTTCTCCGTCCATTATGTAAGTTCGAATTGCTCCCATCCACTCTTGGTCGCATCCGTACTCGTTCTGCTGATCTTCCGTCACGACCGTTTCTTGTTCGTCGCCGGGATTCTCAGCATCTTCAGCTAGCTCGATCAGGTTGATGATCTCTGAACTTTCGATACTGGGTCGTTCGATGAATTCTACCGGGATTACTCGTTTGAGGCCGGGGTCGGACGACGAGGTGAGGGCTGCCAATGCGTCGGCTTGAGCGTTTTTACCGCGGGGAATTCTTCTGAGCTCGAACTCATTAAATTCCTTTGAAAGTTTGTGGACCACGCTCAACTATGCTTCCATCCTATCGTCTCTTGCCGTGTATTCCCCATTGAATTGGTTAGTGAAACAAGACTTTTTAATCTTGCTAGCAATTCCTCAATTGCTCATATCATTGCAATATTTGAGGTATCAATCCATCTTGGGAGATGATTTAATAAGAATGCAAAGTTTGGTTTAAGCTAAGCTAAATTAAAAGGTTTAAGGTGACAAGGAGCAATTAAAAAGTAATTACAACCTAAGAGATACACTACAAGTTCAATAATATGAAACTAAATCTTAATTACGACTAATCAAGCACTAATGACGCAATTAACTACTAATCAAGATTGACAAAATATTAAAAACGAAACCTAGGGATGGAATCATTGATTTGGGAAACTAAATGGACAATCTTGCAATCATTTAAGCAACTAATCAAGCCATCTCTATGCCTAGAACACTAATTAAAGACTAATCCATGATGTGTGGCAATAATTCCTTCACTAATCACCCTAATGAACTAATGATGTTTTAGCATTAAAATGATCAGCAAGCATTAATCACAAGTCTAAATAGCATGATAAACATCCTAGGCAACTAATGATGTTTTAGGCTAGGTATGTAAATCTCTTATAAAGTTGGTTCAAGCATTTCATCAAACACTTGGTAGGTATATGAAATGCCTATGATCCAAGATAGTAAAGATTAGCTATTTGGCATTAGAAACTACTTTATAAGAAGAGAGATGAAAGAATCTATCCTAGATTGCAAGATTGAACCATTAGAAATCCCTAAATCTAACCCATCCCCAAGTTCCTAAAGAACTACTAAGTAATCATAGTTAAACCCATCAAATCAAAGATAAGAGAAAGGTTAATCATGATTAGAGAAAAGATTAATAGAAGTTCAAGATAGATATTGCATAAAACTTAAAGATCCAAAGCAAATACAAGGTTTTCTCTCAAAGAGGCTAAAAGTTTATGACAAGACAAGAGAGAATAAAAGTTGAGATAAAAATTAGGTCTAAAGAGTATTTATAGGAGGGACCCATAAAAGTGACAAGGAGGATTCGTCTGTGTTCGGATCGACCAGGCTCGTCAATCCAACTGGTCGATCCGAACATCTGGATGTTTGGTTCGACGTGTGTTGGTCGATCCATGTCGTCGATCCGAGCTCTTGTCGTCCGGCTTCTTCTTGACGTCTTGGTTCGGTTCGACGTAGCTCGTCGATCGGTGTCGTCGATCCAAACCCCTGGATTTGTGGTTCGACGAGCTACGTCGATCCGTTTGCTCGATCCATCGTCCTGGAAGTTTGGATCGACGTACTCGTCGATCCAACTCGTCGATCCAGCGCGAGAAATCTTCTCCTTCATCTTCTTGGTGACTCCTTTCTCCTCCAAGTGCTATGCAATCCTTCTCCAGCTCCATCCACGCCTCCATAATGTCCTTTTCACCTGATCAAGACTCCAAATGCACCAAAACATGCAAAAGAACATGAAAAGAGATCCTAGACTCTAAATGATCGAAATGCAAAACAATGATGCTAAATAAAAATCGTAAATGATGACAAACTTACACTAAATGGAGAGAAATATGATGCAAAATATAGACATATCAGTTAGCAACGAGTTGAGAGTCGCAGAAGGCCCGAATTTTTTGAACCTTGATTCCCCGTGCTAGTCTGAGTCCGGCGATTAAAGCTTCGTACTCGGCCTCGTTGTTCGAGGCGTGAAGGCCGGTTGGGGATGTCAGGAGAATTCCGATCCCTGAGCCTTTTTTTGATGACGAGCCGTCTACGTGGAGCATCCACATGGAATCTTCGGTCGGTTCGTCTGTTCCGTAGATCGAAAGTTCTATCAGGAAGTCGGTGAGGACTTGGGATTTGGCGCAGGTTTTGCTCCGGTATTCGATATCGTATTCACTGAGCTCAATTGCCCATTTGGCTAGTCTTCCGGATTGGCTCGGGCTGTGTAGTATAGCTTGCAGCGGGAAGGACGTCAGGACTACGATGGAATGTGATTGGAAATATGGTCTTAGCTTCCGTGCTGACAATACCACAACGAGCGCCAATTTCTCCATTTGCGGATACCTTTTTTCTGCATCTGCCAGTGTCTGACTCATGTAGAAGATTTGACTCTGTTCTCCTCGTTCTTCTCGGACAAGTACTCCGCTGATTGCGGTGTTGGAAACGGCGATGTATAAGTAGAGGGGTTATCCCTCCACTGGCTTCGCGAGCACTAGTGGGGTAACTAGATACTGTTTCTGCTCTTGGAAAGCCGCCTCGCACCTTTCTGTCCACTCGAACTTTTTGTTGCCTCGGAGTGTGTCGTAGAAGGCTAGACACTTGTCGGTTGATCTTGAGATAAAGCGATTTAAGGCAGCGATGCATCCTGTCAGCCGTTGTACTTCTCGTTTTGTTTCTGGGCGAGGCCATTTGGATTAACGCGTCGATTTGCTTTGGATTTGCCTCGATGCCTTGGCTCGTTACTAGATATCCGAGGAATTCTCCGGATGTCACCGCGAACCTGCACTTCGCCGGGTTAAACTTCATGTTGTGGTGATTAAGGCGTTTGAAGCACTCCGTTAGATGGGTGATGTGGTCGCTTACTTCCAGTGATTTTACCAGCATATCGTCGATGTATACTTCCATCGTCTTTCCTATTTGGTCGGCAAACATTTTATTGACCAATCGCTGATACGTGGCTCCGGCTTTCTTCAATCCGAACGGCATCACTTTGTAACAGTAGATGCCTCGGTCGGTTATGAACGCTATTTTTTCTCGGTCATCGAGGTTCATCAGGATCTGATTATACCCGGAAAAGGCATGCATAAACGAGAGAAGCTTATTTCCTGCAGTCGCCTCGACAAGGCGATCAATGTGAGAGAGAGGGAAACTATCCTTTCGACATGCCTTGTTCAAATCGGTGAAGTCGATGCATATACGCCATTTTCCGTTTTTCTTTTTTACGACCACCGGGTTCGCCAGCCAATCTGGATATTTCGCCTCGGTGATAGACTCGACTTTAAGTAATCTGTCCACCTCGTCATTCACCGCTTTAGCTCGTTCGGGTCCGAGTTTTTTTCTTTTCTGCTTTATAGGTTTGAAAGTTGGGTCCACGTTGAGCTCGTGGCATGTAACGTTGATGTCGATCCCGGGCATATCTTCTGCGGACCAAGCGAAGGTGTTGATATTCTTCTTTAAAAAGTCGATCAGCTCGATTCTGATCGTGTCATCCAGCTCGGCTCCCACTTCTACACATTTCTCCGGGTTTTCGTCGTCCAAGCATATGGATATCACCGGGGCGTACCGCAGCTGGTTATCCTCGGCCTGCTCGGTCTTCTGTAATTGCTACAAAAGTTTTTTGGTACCGGCCTTCGCTTCCCGGTTAGTTTTTATTTTCTTATGGACGGTTTCCCCTTTGGCTTCGGTTTTGGAGTTTCTTAGTTTGTGCTCGGTCATGAAGCATATTCGCGATTCCTTCTGATTTCCCCAAATCGTTCGGATCCCGTTGGCTCCGGGAAATTTCAAACAGAGATGGTAAGTCGAGATTACGGCTCTCGTCGAGTTAATCCACAGCGTTCCCATGATAATATTGTAGACCGGGGGACCTTCGGTTACCGAGAAGTTGAAGATTTTAGTCACGTCTTCTGCTAGGACCGGCAGTCTGATCGTTCATATCGTCATGGTCATTTTTCCAGAAAATCCAGTCAAAGGGCTTGGGATCGGTATTATTTCTGACATATCGATTCTCATTTTAGTTAAGGTCTCTCTAAAAATGACGTCCACCGAACTCCCGGTATCGATCAGCATTCGGGCTACTTTGTGGTCTTTTACTATCAGCTCGATTACCAGGGGGTCGTTGTGCGGTCTGTCTATGCCTGTGGTCTCTCTTTCTTCGAATGTGATTACATAGTTGGGATTCCTGCTCGGAGTGGACCAATTGATACTAGCTTCGGCTTTTCGCTGAAAAGCTTTGATTGCGGATACAATGTCCCTGCAATATTTCGATCCCCCCATTATCATGTTTATTCTCTGGCGAGAACCGCCTGACTCCGAGGTGCCATTGTTTCTCCTTCCCCGCTTCGGCGGGCCACCCGGTCGAGCTTCTGACACGGGTCGTTCTTCCTGCTCGTGCTCGAGATCCTTCAGACTGATTGAATTACCGAGCTCTCCGGCTAAGAATTTCGCCCTAAGTTTGTCTCCCAAACTTCGGCAATTGGCGGTTAGATGCCCGTATGTCTTATGGATTTCGCAGTAAGCCTTCTCGTCGTATGAATTCGAGTTCCTAGTCCACTTGTTTCCATTCGTTCTTCCTCGGCCTCGTCCAGCCCCTTGATCGGTGCTGATCTGGTAGTTGTGCGCTCCGCTAAAGCTCGGTCCCTCGTGATGGACATAAGTGCTGCTCGGGCGATTTCTTGGCTGGCTCGGCTGATTCGGTATCACTTGATTCTTGTTTGCCGACTTCGCTGATCCGAAGCGTTGGTCTAAGATTCGGAATTCCTCCTCCTCGAGTATGAAATCTGATGCTCGATGCATGGCGTCTTGGATGGTTTGGGGTTTGTTGCGCCAGATCTCTTTCCGAAATTCTGATTTGTACCACAGAGATTTCTTCAAAGCTTCGAGTGCTCCTTTATGCTCACGTCTCCTACCTTGGACATTACCGCTTTGAAGAGCCCCATGAATGTCCTCAATGGTTCAGTCGGTCCTTGGGATAACGTCCAGAGGTCGGCGTCGGAAACGCCTCGGTTCATGAACATGGAATACTGCTTCATGAACTCGGTGAAGAGGTCTTTGAAGTTACCGATTAAATTACGCTCGAGTCTAGAAAACCATTCGAGAGCCGGTCCTCGGAGATTTTCGACGAACAGGAGACAGTATCCCGCATCCCGCTCGTTTTCTTTGAGTGTGGATCGCGCCATCGCCGTACGGAAAGTTCTAATATGTTCCTTTGGATCAGTCGTTCCTTCGTAAGTTGGGAGGCGAACCTTTCCGGGGTCCGATACTCCTTCTTCGGTGATACGCGCTGTGAACGGCGTCATCTTAGCTTCATTTAGCATAAGGTCGATCTCGGGCGCCGCGCTCGTTGCCTTGTATACCTGCGATCGAATTGCTCTCACCTCCGCGTTTGCTGTGGCCAGGTCAGCTCGGATCACTTCAAGGGCGTTGCCTCGGCTTGCCGAACTAGGTTCGGTAATCCCACCTTGGTTTCCAGCTCGGGGCTCGTCTTGGTATTGTGTCTGTTCGACCCACAGGAGATTTTCCTCTTCCTCAGTCAAGGTTTGATCTAGCTCCGAGCCGAGGACGTCTCCCGACGTTCCATCTTGCAGTACCTTGGCGATGGTCGCATTATGTCGTGATGTCGGCGCTTCAGCTACCTCACCTCTGGTTTCCGTGGTGGCCGCCAAACTGTCGGTAGGCCCGCTTAAGCCTCTGTCGCCGACTCTTCCTCGGATTAGACGTGGTGGTTCGGTGATGTTGGGCCTTGTGGCTGCGGGAATCCGTTCTCCGGAAAGGTACTGCAACTGGAAGTTTCCCGAGCCTCCTGCTCGGCTGTTGTTCACTCCTGGGGTTGCAAAGTTGAGCGCCGTCGGGTTGAGGCCGAGCCGTCTGATCCTAGTAGATGGATTCAACATGGGAGTCAGGCTCCCGATTCGCTGGCTTTGAGCTAAACTCTCCGTTGTGAGGTCTTCGAGAGTTTTGCCTTGCTCCGCCGTCTTTTTCGCCAACTCCGTCATCATCTCTTTCATCTCCGCCAAGGACGCAGAGATCGTCTCTGCTTGCGCCGGTGCTTGCTGAGTAGCGTTGAGCGCTCCGTCTCCTGCGGGAAGATTCGCTCCGGTTCCGTCAGTGATGTTCCCCGATGCGGTGGTGTTGTCGGCGTCGATGGCTCTGGTGGTCATCTCTTCGGATCTGGGTCGTCTCGGTTCTCGGTGTAAGAATTCTCTTTTGCTCCCCTCCTTCTAGCGCCAAATTGTGCGTGCTGGATTTCACACAATAGATTACTTGTTAAGAAATTCAAAAGAGGACGCAAAGATTCTAAGGTAAAACCGGAACAAAGATTCAAAGATGGAGTTTTATTAGATTTGCTGCGATAAGCTTTTTTTGGGGTACAAGTCTTTTTCCTAGGTAAAATTCCCGATCTCTTACAACTGAAATCCGAATCCTATTTATACATCTTTCTCGTAATCTATGCGTGAATCTCGGAAAATCTTCTCGTAGATTTTCCTTCCTTTTTCTTCTGACGGCGCTCTTCTCCACGAACCTTATTCTTCTTGGGTAAAAGTCACTTCGCTCTTTCTTCGTGGGCTTGGGCATGTACGCTGCTTTGGGCCTAAGGTTACTTCGTAAATTCGTTGCTCGAACCGTCAAAAGAAAAGGTTGGTCTGGTTTATGCATGTCCCGGTTCGGCTCGGACTATGCACATTTTATGTACGAAACGAGTCACCTCGGTTTATGCACGTTTTGTGCACCGAGGTGATTCACTTCAGTCGTGCACGTTTTGTGCGCCGAGGTGATTCACTTCGGTCGTGCACGTTTTGTGCGCCGAGGTGATTCACTGCGGTCGTGCACGTCGTGTACACCGAGGTGATTCACTTCGGTCGTGCATGTTTTGTGCGACGAGGTGATTCACTTCGGTGTCTTGTGTGCGAATCAAGCATGGTAAAGAAATTACGTTCCATACTTAGCATTTTCTTTGATTGATTTCGCCTGGGTGGAAACCGACCGCAACATTGGTGTTGAAGTTGCCATTGCTTGCTGCGTCCAAAGCCATCTGGTACATCCAGTCAATCATGCGGTAGAAGATACCAAGGAGATGCGGTTCGCTGAAACCGTGGTGTGGGCAGTCTCTCTGGTAAGCCTTGAATCTCACCCAAGAAGCCTTGAATGCTTCAGTGGGTCCTTGGGAGAATGCAGTGATCTTGGTCCTCAGCTCTTCGGACCTCGCGTCATCAAAGAAATTGCATAAGAATGCATTCTTTGTGTCTTCCCAAGTAGTCAAAGATCCTGGATCTAGCTGCTTCAGCCAGTAAGATGCATCTCCAGCAAGCGAGTAGGGGAACAGCTTGCAAAAGAGATAGTCATATGTCACTCCATTGGCTTTAATGATGGATGCCAAGTCTTCGAATCTCTCAATGTGATCCATAGGATGCTCGTTGGGAAGACCATGGAAAGGGTGCTGAGCTACGAGCGTGAAGTAAGCAGGCTTCATCTCGAAGTCGTTCCTCTGAAATGCCGGAGGACGGATCGCAGCTCTATTGGCATATAACTGGTCTGGGCGGTTGTACTCTCCTAATGTTCTTCCACGTCCAGCTTCTGCAGGGGCGAGTTGTATGGCTGGTTCGACGATGACGGCGCCAGCCTCATCAAGTCTCTGTCCACGATTGTTTCTTCTATTGCCGTCCAAGTCCCTGAAGTTGCCATCCCCATCACGAATCATAATCACAGGTTATGCCATCTCGGTCTGCGTAGGGTGTCGATCGATGCTCTCTGTGGTGTCGATCGACACTAAAGGGTATCGATCGATGCTTGAACTGGTGTGGATCGACACTCGTGCACTCTTGCGGTTTGTACGTTCGAGACGGCCTAGTTCCTGGTTCAGTGCGATTAGTTCCTTGTCCTTGTTGCTTCTGGTATTGCGATTAAGCATGCACCTGAAAAACAAAAATTTGAAACTAAATCAGTAACCAAAATTAAAAACAAACACTAGTCAAAATCCTAATAATAGATTCCGTAGGGAGCTATTACTTCCCCGGCAACGGCGCCAAAAACTTGATAGAAGTCAGGTTTTACCCTAATAAAACTACTGCAAGTGCACAACAAACGCAGTTGAAGTATAAGGGGTATCGAATCTCAAAGGAAGTATGCTACACTAGAGTTTCTAAGTTCAGATTAAGCTAGATCAATTAGTTCAAAGTAAATAAAACTAAGCTAGGCGAAATAGGTAAATGAGATTAATTCGGATTAAAGTTCAGGAGACGAAGGCGCTAGGCAAGGATGATTATCAGGATGAATCAGAGAATGCAGATATTATTTTGTCACGAAATAAATAAGAAACGTCTAGAACTCGAAACGCTAATTTAAAACAAATCAACTCTCGTTGCAGAAGTTATCTATGCCTAAATTCCCGAAAACCAAATCTCTTTGCGAGTTCAAACAATTCAGACAGGCATTAATGTTCAGGTTCGATTTGTTCACAAAATACCTAAACCAAATCTCTTTGCGAATAAATATTTTGCTCATCTATGATTAGGTCAGATTATCAATAATGCTCTCGCATCTATTAAACAACCTAGGGTTTGATTTCTAAGTGATCAGTTTCAGAAATCAAGTTAAGCACAAATCAAGATGAAGATCCAAGTGATTTTCCTAACAATAATAATAATTCTACAAACTCATCATCAACCCTAAATCACCCTAACCTAACTAGCAAACTACTCAGACATAATTATGAAAACACAAATCATGACTTAATTAAATTTCATAAATAATGAAAAGAGAATGATACTGGGTTCGAAATCTGGCTCGGATGAGTTATAATTGTCTCCCCAAAAGCTCAAGTTCAATCTCTCTCTAAGTTTCAAAAACAATAAATTATGAAAAGGTATGTGGCTAAACAATGCCTGAAGTCTATTTATAGAAGAGGATTTTTCGTCCAGGGGCAGTCTTGTAATTTCTTCAAGGTTGAGACAATTTCCTTTTTCTGATGGAAATCTGAGTGCTCTTGTCGGCTTCATTGGTGTCGATCGACACCAAGGATAGTGTCGATCGACACCCTTCGTGTAAATCAGCTCCGACTTCATCAGCTTCGCCTGCTTCTCCAAAAATGCTCCAAAAAGTGCTGGAATCTCCTATTTAGCTCCAAATGCTCTCCATCCTGTAAAAACTCTAATATGACTCTAAAAACACCAAAAGACTCTATAAAAACACTTACATCATGGTCAAAAAACGGGTAAAAACCATGATATATCAACCTCTCTCTTGGATTTGTCATGTTCATTTGCTTAAGGGGAAGCAAAAGGCAAATTTGGGGGAGTTGATAAGCAAGTTTTTTCACGGTTTCTTAATCAAAACCTAAAGCCTCTTTTTGCAGTTGTAATACTTTAGGTGTCAATCCAAATTGGGGTGAGAGATACTAAGAATACAAGAGTTCAATTGAAACTAAGCAGAATTCGGGTTAATTGGTGAACAATCCTAAAACAATCACTTGCGGTTATTAAACAGACACGAAAACTATTTTAAAATCCCTACTGAAGGGTTATACAACTATTAGATGACTTCTAAACAATAAAACAACCGATCTACTAATTTAGTAAAATCCAAATCTAAAACCGGATTAACTAGACAATTTGATGGTGAGTAGCAAGATTTTCAAAAACTATTTCTAAAAATCAAACAACTACCAAATCAACACCAGACAGGAAAATAGGACTCTAAGCAAATTCTAGAATACTAAAAATAGTAAAAACACAATTTCACAAATTTGTAAAAACTCTATTGCATAATTAAGCTAATCTAGAGAGTTTTAGAGAAAACAATTAACTTTGAACAGAGATAAAATGATTTTAAGTTTCGAAAGATTAAATCAAGGTTGGGATTCATTCTTAGGGAGGTTGAAAATTCGAATTTATAAAAATGAAAACATATTTTTACACTTTTTAGTGCTATCTCTAAGGCTTAAGAAGCCAAACTAGATTTACCCATGGTGTATGGTGTAAATCCTTTCTTCACCCTTTCCTCCTAACCCATGATGTGTGGTGGAAAGATAAGGTGAAGAACATTAAGCATGGATCTTAAAAAATGGCTTAACTAGCTCCCTAAGCATCCATGATGTTTGGGAAAGGATGAGCTAGTCTCTTGGATTTGGTTTTAAGGGATTTTCTAAGTCTTTTTGAGATAAGGAAATCCCTAGATAAAAGAGATCTCCATCGAGAATCTCTAGATCTTAAAACCCCCAAATCCAAGAAGAGAATTAGATGAAGAACAAGAAAATACCCAAAATCTAGTTTTCAACCCCCTTAATCATCCCAACCCCAAACCTTGGTGGTTTACTCACAAATCATGTTCATGCCTCTCTTAAACATAAGTTTAGAGCTGATGAACATAATCGGTTTTTAACAAGAAGAAAGATTTGAATTAGAAGGACAAAAATACTTGAATCACATACAAAATACAAGAGTTTTAACAAAAAAAAAACAAACAAGAAACAAACAAGAACTAGTAAGATCAAGGAAGAACAATGAAGAACACTCAAGAACAAGGTAAGAACTCTATGCTTTCTCTCTCTCACGCCTCACTTAGAATATGACAAGTGATTGTGTAAAAAAATCATAAGTGGTGATCAGTGTGTATGAAAGTCCTCCTCCTCTTTGTCATAAGGTGAAAACAATTAAGAAATTGTCCACCCTTTCCCTAAAACAAGGGCTGCTTGTCTCTTAGGAGACTTTCATGCCAAGGTGGTCCCCTCACTAGAAGACAATCACTCAAGTTGAGAAGAGGTTGCTGCGCCTGACTTGTGAGATCGAGTCAGACCACTCGATCGTGGACTCGATCTACGTTTAGTTCGGGTTGGCCGGTCGATCGTCTACTCAATCTCTCCTAGATCGATCTTCCTCTCGATCTTAGTTGAATCAACTTGGCTTGGTCGATCTACCAGTCGTTATCTCCTAGATCGAGTCAGTCCAGTCGATCTGCTCCTCGATCTTTGCTCTTCTGCTTTTGTCTGAGTTCTCCTAAGTGGTTCTACAAATCTCCAAGCTGTCCTTTAAACCTTCTTGAGCTCTAGCCATTCTCCACATCTTTAAGTACTCTAAACAACCTGAAAAAGATGCAAATATGCAAGAAACCATGCAAATGCTAATGCAAAGTCTTCTAGGACTTAGAATGAGATAAATGATGCAAACTAGCCTATTATGAATGATGAATGCATGAAAACCTATTCTAAATGCATGCTAAATATGCGAAATATATGAGTATATCAACTCCCTCAAACTTGCCTTTTGCTTGCCCTCAAGCAAACAAAATTCAAGCTAGGAAGAGATGATTAAAAACGGGGGCTCAAATCCAAAAGTGTTTTTCAAATGTATCAATTCGAAGGTCCTAGTTCTCAATTCTAGGATGCAGTACACAAGCATTTACTCAAAAGGACTTAGCCATAATCATCACTTATGAAATTTCAATCATGACTTGTTTATTCCAAGCAATCCAAGAATTCTAACCTTTAACATTCGTTAAGCTCAAACCGTGAATCAAACTTGTGCTTTTTAAAACAGAATACATTTGGCAAGGGACAAGGCTATGAGATAAAAATGAACTCATCCAAGTGGGTACTCCAAGCATTGGTTTCTCTTAAAAAGATTTGAACTTATGCATAATGCTAAAGGTAAAAGGCAATGTATGCATACATGACTAGACTCACATCTACCCAAGTATACTAACAATGATCCTAATCCCTTTCTCATTCATTTCTTTTTGATTTCCAAGCTCACTCACCCTCTAGAGACTACCCAAATCAACGAGGTTAGACACGCCAAGCATAATCCCACAAGAACTCCATCAATCACAATTACTTTTAGGGAAACATCTTCTACCTTGCTTATAGCTAGTGGTATGGTCACATAAATATTAGCTCTTTTCTTTCTTTAGATAGCCCTTTTCTCAACAATTTTCTTTTATGCATTTGTCCTCTAGGGCTCTTTTTCTTTTCTTTTAACTTGAGCTTTTTTTTTTCTTTTCAATAATATAAATCAAGACCAACACTTAGAACTATTTATCCCTTTTTCATTCATTTCCTCAACACCTTTTCTTTCAAAACCGTGAACTCCCAATCCCAAATCAAGCATAAAACTAGCTTAATATGCAAAGCCAGCATCATCATGAGAGCTTAAACATGTCGCCCCAAACCTAACACTTTATGCCAAGTTCAAACAGGAAATAATGCCTCACAATTTGTAAACACACAAGAATTTTGGCTTGAAATAAGGCAAGGGTCAAGGTGTGGTATTCTATTTAAGCTTACAAGAGAGTGGTGAAGTGAATAAGAAAGCCTAAATATTTTTTGTAATCCATATATTCTTTTCCAAATGCACAAGTATGATAATTAGATATTCATGTTAAGGTTCCGATTTTTATGAAAGATTCAATTCATGCTTGTTTCAACTTTAAGCCAAGAAAATCAAATCAAATGATCCAAGTATGGTTAGAACTTAATTTCAGAGTTGAGCAAAGCATCAAAGAACTACTAACTAGGGTCTTGAACCAATACATGAGCTTAAAACACTTTTTAAGGAAAACATTTCATCATTGCCCCCTATGCATATGAATGATGCAACCTATATGATAAAAATCTAGACTCAATCCTACAATTTTTTGACAATGCAAATGCAAGCTATATGAATTTTGTTTTGAAATTTTTAAGAGTTTTTCTGTTTTTTTTTTTTTTTTTCTATGCAAAAATTTTTTTATGCATGAAGACTCAAATATGCAAAAGCAAAATAAGATCCAAATAAAAATATGTCAGAGCACACATTCTCCCCCAAACTTGAATGACAACGTCTCGGTGTCAAACAAATTCAAGAGGAGATAAAAATTCACAAAGCAAAAATTAAAAATGCATGTTATTTACAGAGGTTGGAGTTTTTTGTACCTTGTATCTAGAGATGGCCGGAGCTTGAGGTTGCTCTGGTCCTCCTGCTCTTTCGTGGAGTGTCAGGGAGGAGTCCCTTGTCTTTGTTCGCAGTTGGACGGTCTTGGAGAGAAGGACGTCCAGCTTGATAATCTTGGGGCTGACAGATCTCTATCCCTCCGGTTGAGTGTCTTCCCACCGTTTCGCCTACTTGGTCGTCTTCATCACTCAATGTCATTTCTGAGGAGCTTCTCCCTTGTAGAACCTTGACCTTCTTCACCAGCTTCTTGATCATCTTGCCTTGCCATTTGTTAACCTTGCGTTGAATCTCCACAACCGAGGCAAGAAACTTTTCATCTTTGGTGCGCGGCTCATAGTCCATCTTTGGGAGCTCAAAGCTTGATGGCATTTCAGCATCTGTGGGAGGAGATTGCGGGGATGATTGGACAGGCTGGGGTGCTGTTGCCACGCCTCCAAAAGGTGCATTGCATTCCTCATCAGTCGGCAAGAACTCAATGTTGCCGACGCTATCAAGTAGCGTTTCCTCCGGGTTGGGTAGGATGCAGGTCTTCTGCTCACGGTTCTCATTGTAGAACAAGTATGCATAGTAGCCTGGAGCTGGAGAAGGTCCCAAGGAGTCTGTGTTGATCATGTAGACTTGATCCATGTATGCATGGTCCGCGCAAGGTGTGAATTCAGCAAGAGGCACACCCGCTTGTACAAACAGTGGCGTGAGGAAGCCTCCAATGAGTGCTGATGTTGCCTTGTACTTCATAGCCCAGGCTTTGTACTTGACCAAGGATGTGGCCAGGATGCACCCATAGTTCACGTCATCTCCTAGATCATCCACCATCGGTTCATCATTCGCCTCGCTATCGCATAGAACGTTTTTAACTCCTTGAAAAAGGAAGCATAGCTCGTTCTTGGTCACTGTTGCTGTCGTAGATCTCCCACTGAATGTGTTGGCTAGCAGCTTGAGAGTGTATCTTAGCAAGGGATTTAGCACCTTCTTGATTTTGGCGGTGTTGGATTTGTAATCTCCATCGCTAATCAAATCCCATAGATCGCTTGCGGATTTGAATTGTGGGAACTCCACAAGGCTTGCTGCAGCATTGAGACCGTAAGCTTGGCATAGCTCAGGGATGGATAGGCGGTAGGCTTGCTTCCTTATTTTGAACGTGACAAGACCCTCGGTTGGAGTTGGAATGCTTGGATCTTCATATGCGAAATCCAAGCGTGGCTTCAGGGTAGGTGGGACAATCCTTTCGTGAAAGGCATGCAAGCCCCAGGTCTCTGAGCAGCTCATCAAACCCCTCCAACAATCCTAGCTTTTGCAAGAGCTCCCTACTTGCAAATTTTGTGGGCTCAAACCGCAACCTCTCTAGCTTCCTCTTTGTTTTCTTCTCTTCCTTGCTCCATTTAACTGCATCTTCAACTTCTTGTTGTGTCTCCTCTTGTGTAGCCATAGCTCTGCTTCTCTTCCTTGGTGCCATAGTACCTGAAATCCAAAATCTCAAGGAGGAGATGAGAATAGGTGGCGGCTAAGAGAGAAATACAATGCCAAGAGAATAGAGCCTTAAAAACGTTTTTGCACAAGCCCTAGATTTTTGGGCAAAGTTTAGGATTTTATCAATAAATATTAGATGAAAATCTCTTGAGATAAAACTAAATCAAGAAATTTTCCCTAATATCTAGATATTTCTAAAAACTAATCCTTATCCCTTAGCAAATAATCAATCATGCTTCAAAAAATTCGAAATACCTTTGCAAATTGGGCGAATATTAAGCTCTCCTTCTTTTCAAAACCAGAAACTCACACTCTCTCTCTTTGTTAATGAAAAATCAGTTTTGTGTCTAAGGAATGAGAGAGTGTGTGGGGTTTATAAAGAAGAATTATTTTGGACAAGCATGCAAGTGGGAATTTTAAATTGTGGTCAAAGCACAGTTATCTATGGTCAAAGGAGCCTCATTTGACCACAATTCAAATTCAAAATTTAGAGGGAAAGAAAAAGAGGGGGAATTTTGAAAACTTCCCTTGGCGCAAGATCGAGTGAAACGGGTCGATCTATCACTCGATCTCACGGCCATTTTCCTGTGATCGAGTGGCTTGCTCGATTGGCTGGTCGATCTAAAATGGATCGAGTGTTGAATCGACCTTTGTTCTCGTTTAAGGATCTTTCCGGTCGCGATCGAGTGAATTGATCGATCCTTTGGTCGATCTTAACTCCACGATCGAGTGTTTCCACTCGATCTCTTAGTCGATCGTCCGCCTCTGCTTTTCCTTTCTTTGCTTTGTCCTTTCCACGAACATGTTCCTTGGTTCTTACTCCCTTGTACCTACACACTAAAAGTAGAAAGCATAAAATTGAAACAAAAATATATACAATGATAGTCATGAAAGGCTTTGGTCCTTTCCTTTGTAAATCTTGGCGCTCTCATAGGCATCCATCCTTATCTCATCAAGCTCTTGAGGTTGTACCAACCGTTTCTCCTGGGCGGTCTTGAGATTGTAGTTGAGTTGCTTCACAGCCCAAAGAGATTTGTGCTCTAATTCCACAGGAAGGTGACAAGACTTGCCATAGAGGAGGTTGAAAGGCGTGGTTCCAATGGGAGTTTTGTAGGCTGTTCTATATACCAAAGAGCGTCATCAAGCTTGCTAGACCAGTCCTTCCTTGTAACTCCTGCGGTCCTCTCTAGTATAGTCTTGATTTGTCTATTTGAAACCTCCACTTGACCGCTTGTTTGAGGGTGATAGGGCGTGGCCACCTTTTACTTAACACCATGTTTTCTCAAGAGACTTTCAAAAATCTTGTTGATGAAGTGGCTGCCTCCATCACTAATCACCACTTTAGGAACTCCAAATCTTGGAAAGATGATTGTCTTGAAGAGTTTAACCACCACCTTTGAATCGTTTGTTGGTGAAGCTATGGCTTCCACCCATTTAGACACATAGTCTACTGCCACAAGAATGTACTTGTCGCCATATGATGATGGAAATCGGCCCATAAAATCGATTCCCCACACGTCAAAGATCTCTACTTCAAAGATTGGTGCTTGTGGCATTTCGTTTCTTTTGGTGATGTTCCCGGCTCTTTGGCATGCTTCACATGACTTGATGAATTCATGTGCATCTTTGAAGAGTGTAGGCCACCAAAAGCCAGCTTGGAGAACCTTTGTAGCAGTCTTGAAACTCGCAAAATGACCTCCATATGTTATACCGTGGCAATGTAGAAGTATGTCTCTCCCTTCTTCTTTTGTAACACACCTTCGGTACATGCTGTCCACACACCTTCTGTACAGGTAAGGGTCATCCCAAAAGTAGTGTGAGACGTCTCTCATAAATTTCTTCTTGTGGTACCGGTCCAAATGAGTAGGCTCTTCTCCACAAGTTAAGAAGTTAACAATATCCGCATACCAAGGGAGATCTTCTTCCCTTAGACTCAAAACTTCTTCAATCTTTTCCTCTAGCATTGGACATACCACGGTGTTGACCATCATAAGTTTCTCTTCAGGGAGAGAGTCGTCTAAAGGTAAGACTTCTTCCACTCTCATCCTAGAAAGATGATCCGCCACACCATTCTCTATGCATTTCTTATCTTTGATCTCCATATCGAATTCTTGCAAGAGAAGGATCCACCTCAGTAGGCTTGGCTTGGTATCCTTTTTGGAGTAGATGTACCTCAGTGTTGCATGATCAGTGTATACAATCACCTTAGAGCCCACCAGGTATGACCGGAACATCTCAAATGCAAAGACAATCACAAGGAGCTCCTTTTCGGTGGTTGCATATTTTACTTTTGTATCGTCCAAGGTGCGGCTAGCATAGTAGATAACATGCAACCTCTTGTCTTTCCTCTGCCCCAAGACAGCTCCTACAGCATAGTCACTAGCGTAACACATGATTTCAAAAGGAAAGTCCCAATCCGGAGCTTGGACTATCACTCCTTTAATGGTTTTGAACGCTTGGTGGCATTCCTCATCAAAGTTGAACTCAGCCTCCTTGCAAAGTAGCCTAGTGAGAGGACGTGCTAGCTTGGAGAAATCTTTGATAAACCTCCTGTAGAAGCCGGCATGCCCCAAGAAACTCCTTATCCCTTTCACGTTAACCGGAGGCGTCAAAGTGACCATCACTTCCACCTTTCCTCTATCCAATTCAATGCCTTTTCCCGAGATCTTGTGACCAAGGACAATCCCTTCTGTTACCATAAAATGGCATTTCTCCCAATTGAGCACGAGATTGGTCTCCTCATACCTCTTGAGTACCCTGCACATATTAGACAAACAAACACCAAAGGAAGAGCCATACACAGAGAAATCATCCATGAATACCTCAACCATATCCTCAATCAAGTCAGAGAATATAGACATCATGCATCTTTGAAATGTGGCAGGAGCATTACATAAGACAAAAGGCATTCTCCTATATGCATAAGTTCCATAAGGACAAGTGAATGTTGTCTTCTCTTGATCATTAGGGTGAATCGGGATTTGAAAGAAGCCATTATAACCGTCTAGAAAACAGTAATAGGGATGGTTGGCTAATCTTTCAAGCATTTGATCTATGAATGGCAGTGGGAAGTGGTCTTTCCTAGTGGCCTTGTTAAGTTTCCTATTGATATGTCTATATTTTGCATCCTTTTAGCATCCATTTAGTATAGGTTTCTCATCATTTAGGAGTCTAATATAGCATCATTGTGTTGCATTGTGAGTCCTAGAGTGTCTTTGCATAGTCCTTGCATGTTTTGGTGCATTTGGAGTCTTAATCAGGTAACATGGATGCTGTGGAGGCAACAATGGAGTTGGAGAGGAATGGCACATCACTTTGAAGAGCAAGAAGTTGCCAAAAAGATGGAGAAGAAGAATCCTGAAGAAGTTTCGACCAGAAGTTTCGACGTAGCTGACCGAAACTTCTCTCCAGGACGATGTTTCGACCAGAAGTTTCGACGTAGCTGACCGAAACTTCTCTCCAGGACGATGTTTCGACCAGAAGTTTCGACGTAGCCGGCCGAAACTTTCCTCCAGGGTGAAGTTTCGACGAGTAGTTTCGGTGAACCTCGTCGAAACTTATCCAGACGCGTGAAGATGATCGACGCTTGAAGACCCGTTCGACGAACCTCGTCGAAATTCTCCCAGACGAATCTTCTTTGTCTACCCTTTGGGTCCCTCCTATAAATACTCTTTAGACCTAATTTTTTATCCCAACTTTTATTCTCTTGTTCTTAGC
>JAHZTW010000001.1:14784528-14809480 GCA_020283515.1 Alliaria petiolata | reverse complement strand
TTGGATCTCGCGAGAGAAGTTCGAGTAACTTCGTTTCTGTCCGAGTTTCTACCGAGAGAAACGTTTCTGAGGTGAGTGCGTGACTGTGGCTAGCTTCTATGGATTGAAAGATTGCTAGGGATTTCTGATATGTGTATTGATCGCTTGTGTAAGTAGGGTTTAGGCTTAGCAAGGTCAATTGTTTATGTGATTGTATTGCGGATTGGTGACCGTGAGTTTATGTGATTGTTTAGCTAACTTGTGGCCGAGGCAGGATCGCTTTCTCTCGATTAGGTGATGTGTGATTCACGCTAAGGAGAAACCGAGTCCATAAGACTAGATGGTCAGAGCTAGGCTAGGTGGTCATGCGTACTGTTTGGTTGACTGTTGCTTGCTAAGTGTGTTGATATCGTGTTAGAATTGTTAGCATGAAAGCGTGATTAGTTGCTGGCTAAGGTGTTACGGGATGACCGTATTCACTAAGCATTTATGGAATGCTTATGCCTCTCTTATGTGTTGAGTGTGCAGGTAAAGAAGTTATCCGGGACGTTTAGTCTTGAAGGCGGACTGGAAGGCAGTGAAGAAAGAAGTGGATTAGGACTGGGAATTGGGGTTTTTATTTATCATAAGTTGTTGTTGGAATTATCTGGCTTTGGGTTTCTGGTTTTATAACTTAGGTCGAATTTGGCTAAGTTAGTTTTCTATTTATGAACCTCGAATTTATGTATTGGAATTGGAATATTATGCAATGAGAATGAATGTTTTAAAGAATCAAGTCGTGTTTAAGTTAATGAGAAAGTTTGAAAATTCCGTGTAATGCCGAAGTTGGCCGTAGGTTGTTCAAGGACGGCCGGCCTGGTTAGGATTACTGGGCCGGGTCGCCTCAGGAACTCTCGCGTCTTTAGGCGGGTACGTGCTTATGTCCTCATCAACTAGCTCCCTAAGCATCCATGATGTTTGGGAAAGGATGAGCTAGTCTCTTGGATTTGGTTTTAAGGGATTTCCTAAGTCTTGTTAGGATAAGGAAATTCCTAGGATTAAAGAGATCTCCATCGAGAATCTCTAGACCTTAAAACCGCCAAATCCAAGAAGAGAATTAGATGAAGAACAAAAAAAGACCCAAAATTCTAGCTTTCAACCCCCTTAATCATCCCAACCTCAAACCTTGGTGGTTTACTAACAAATCATGTTCTTTCCTCTCTTAAACATAAATTTAGAGCTGATGAACATGATCGGTTTTTACAAGATGAAAGATTAGACTGTAAGAAAACAAAGATACTTGAATCAAATCCAAAATACAAGAGTTTTAACAAAGGAAATAAACAAGAAACAAACAAGAACTAGTAAGATCAAGGAAGAACAAGGAAGAACACTCAAGAACAAGGAAAGAGGCTTTCTCTCTCTCACGCATAGAATAGAATATTACAAGTGAAAGTAAATTCTGATAAGTGGTGATAAGTGTGTGCATAAAAATCTTCTCTCTTTTGTCATAAGGAGAAAACAATTAAGAAATTGTCCACCCTTTCCCTAAAACAAGGGATGCTTGTCTTGTAGAACCCTTTCATGCCAAGGTGGTCCCCTCACTAGAAGACAATCACTCAAGTTGAGAAGAGGTTAATGCGCCTGACTTGTGAGATCGAGTCAGATCACTCGATCGTGGACTCGATCTACGCTTGGTTCGGGTTGGACGGTCGATCTTCCAGTCGATCACTTCTTGATCGACTAATGTTTCTCGATCTACGTCTCGATCTTGGTTGAATCGACTTGGCTTGGTCGATCTTCCGGTCATTCTCTCCTAGATAGAGTCATTCAACTCGATCTGCTCCTCGATCTTGGCTCCTTTGCTTTTGTTCGTGTTCTCCTAAGTGGTTCCACAAATCTCTAACCTGTCCTTTGAACCTTCTTGAGCTCCAGCCATTCTCCACATCTCCAAGTACTCTAAACAACCTGAAAAAGATGCAAATATGGAAGAAACCATGCAAATCCTAATGCAAAGTGTTCTAGGACTTAAAATGAGACAAATGATGCAAACTAGCCTATTATGAATGATGTATGCATGAAAATCTATTCTAAATGCATGCTAAATATGCGAAATATATGAGTATATCAACTCTCCCAAACTTGCTTTTTGCTTGCCCTCAAGCAAATAAAATTCAAGCTAGGAAGAGGTGATTAAAAACGGAGGCTCAAATCCAAAAGTGTTTTTGAAATGCATCAATTCACAGGTCCTAGTTCTCAATTTTAGGATGTGATAAGCAAGTTTTTTCATGGTTTCCTAATCAAAACATAAAGCCTCTTTTTGCAGTTGTAGTACTTTAGGTCTCAATCCAAATTGGGGTGAAAGATACTAAGAATACAAGAGTTCAATTGAAGCTAAGCAGAATTCGGGTTAATTGGTGAACAATCCTAAAACAATTACTTGCGGTTATTAAACAGACACGAAAACTATTTTAAAATCCCTACAGAAGGGTTATACAACTACTAGATGACATCTAAACAATAAAACAACCGATCTACTAATTTAATAAAATCAAAATCCAAAACCGGATTAATTAGACAATTTGATGGTGAGTAGCAAGATTTTCAAAAACTATTTCTAAAAATCAAAAAAATACCAAATCAACAGCAGACAGTAAAATAAGACTCTAAGCAATTTCTAAAATACTAAAAATAGTAAAAACACAATTTTACAAATTTATAAAAACTCTATTGCATAATTAGGCTAATCTAGAGAACTTTAGAGAAAACAATTAACTTTGAACAGGGAGAAAATGATTTTAAGTTTTGAAAGAATAAAAACAGATTCAAGGTTGGGATTCATTCTTAGGGAGGTTGAAAATTCGAACTTGGGTTTTGAAAACATATTTTTACACTTTTTAGTGCTATCTCTAAGCCTTAAGAAGCCAAACTAGATTTACCCATGGTGTATGGTGTAAATCCATTCTTCACCCTTTCCTCCTAACCCATGATGTGTGGTGGAAAGATAAGGTGAAGAACATTAAGCATGGATCTTTACTAAAAATGGCTTAACTAGCTCCCTAAGCATCAATGATGTTTGGGAAAGGATGAGCTAGTCTCTTGGATTTGGTTTTAAGGGATTTCCTAAGTCTTTTTGGAGAGCTGGTCCTCCGCAAAGTCTTCCAAAATACAGCAGAACGCAACGCTGGGAAACTGGGGGCTAACTGGGAAGGACCGTATCGAATAACCAAAGTGGTCCGCCCAGGAGTATACGAGCTCGCCAACCATTCAACGCTTCGGTACCACGATCGTGGAATGCGATGCATCTGAAGAAGTATTACTACTAAGTAACTCTTCACAAAAACACGAACTACGGGGCGGTTTGATCCCCGAAAGGGGTACGTAGGCAGCTCGTCTCATGACGAGTTCAACTGCCCCCCTCCCTAAAAAGAGGGGGGGGGAGTGGGGTACGTATATCCATATACTCCCACGCTATGTAAACCAAAAATATCCTTGAATAAAAGATTCCTTAGCTCATTCCACCAACTTTTATCACTTCGTTTGCTGTTGGCCACAGTACACGAACATCTACATCCCAAACGGGGTCTCAACCTTCGTATTCGCTACGGATCGTAAGGTTCTTTACATCCTCCATGGATTAAAGCGCGCTATATAAATTCAAACTGGGTATATCTCAGTCTAATATCTATTGGGTATATCCCAAAAGATATCCTAATAACTGTTCTCTAAACAGACTCATAAGTCGACTAACACGCCCAAGTACTAAGCTAGAAGAACACCTAAAACCCAACTCTTAGATAACGTTGGTCATCGCCACCTCGCGAACATTGGACAGCGCAAACCGAGGTCTAACATCAGGACTTCAGTAGACACCGAATCAGTTCGGCGTAAACCCAAAACAAGAAACGCCCAAACTCCCGACTAAGACATCTCGCAAACGTCGCACTAATTCAAGAAGTTGTCGCGAAGTACGAGATAAGAAAGAGTGTTCGGCAAGTTGCCTACAAGCAAACATTGAGCGGCTTATTTAAAAGTAACTCGGTCTTTCGAATTCCCTCGATTCGACGAAGTCACAAGTTAAGAGAAATTTCAGCAGGATATAAAACCAGAATCGCACAATAGTAGTTATGGATAAAGCCGTCCAGGCACGTTGTTCAAAAGATAAACCAAAAAAAAAAAATGTCCCAAACAACAACGGGACCTAGCTTCGTGTCTTCGACATCACCTGTTCTCTAATTAAGATCGGTCGAATCCCCTTCGAAAAATCTATCAAGAACGTTGGAGGCTTCAAATCTCCTCGAAGGCCCATCGTAAGCCGCTCGAACTCCTCGTGGGCGCCCATTAGCGCCGATTTTTTTTCAATCAACCTTGCTTTCTCGCTCTCCAGACTAGGGGGATCGGGACCCTGTAGAATAGGAGTCAGCTCGAGGTTACTATCGACCTCGGCCAGCTCCATAATCTTATCTTGGGCAACCCCTTCGAGCTGAGCCACCTTCGCTTCGGCACCAGACAGCTTCTCTCCGTACCGGTTAGCAAGTTCGCGCCTCGCCCCTTTGCATGACCTTTCAAAGATTGCCTCGCGCGCTTCTCTCGCCGATGAAATTTGCTGCTGCAAGGAAGAGGTGTCGGCCTCCCACCGAACCTTCTGCTCCGATAGATAGGCCGACATTTTCTCGGATTCTTCGCACCTGCGCTTGAGATCATCCCTCTCGGCCTCCATAACTTCGTAGCGCCTCGTGATGTCCGCCATCTTTTTGGAATGTTCGGCCTCTCGACCTCGTTGAGCCTTTTCCTCAAAAAGACCGCCTCCCCACGGACAGTTTCGATTTGCCTTTGGCCGCTTCGGATATCGGCCTCGTAGCCCGAAACGACCTCATTGGCCGCGGCGATAAACTAAAAAGAATAAGAGGGTATAATGTAAAAAAAAAAAAAAAAATCAGAGCGGGCAAGGCAAGATAGGCAACTACCTCGGCTCCCGAGAGTCTTGTCCGATCATGCGTATTCCATGTTGCCAGGGCGTCCGTGCGAGGAGCAAGAGAACGAAAGGTTGAGGCCTTCACAAAAGCCTCTTCTTCAAAAGATGCCCAGGTTATCTCGAGACTGGCATCGCGAACCGTCGTCCTAGAACGGATCGGCGGACCTTGCGAGGGTCCTTGCGGCTCGCTTGCCTTGGGAACATCAGGCACGTCGGCGACGAGTCCTTCCTCTGCATACTTCCTCTTGCTGCCCCGAGTCACAATTCTCTTGCCACCTTGGTTGGGAAAGACGGATTCCCCAGGTCCTGTCCTGGCTTTAAGGCCAAGCACGATTTCTGAACCCTTCGGAGGAATTCCGAGCCGAACAGATGATCCTGGCGCCATTGTCTCACTACCGGCAGTCGCGTCGGAGCTCAAGTTTCCGACTCTCCAAGGATCTCCGTCTTCTCGCTCGGATGTTCGGTCAACAAGAGGGGATGACTTCCGGAGTTTCGAGCTCTCCCTCTCTTCATCCTCGATGGCCCTTTCGGCCTCTTGCGCTTGGCCATCATTAAATGTTAAACGCAGTAGTGTTCCCATCTGAAGGACATCAGGCGAGCAGGACGACTCGCGTTCCCTTGCTTCGTCACCACTAAGATGAGAGACCCGAGCATTATCAACCCGAATGAAAAACTACTCTGCCACGAGACTCGTCTGCGATTAAAAATCTCGACAACGCTCTGAATATCATCAGGACATCGGAGTGCCGAGCGACGAACTGCGAAGCAAATGTAACAAAGAAAAACGTTAATGGCTCGGTACGTCGATACAAAAAAGATCTCCAGCATTTGTTTCGGTTTTTTTACCTATTCGGCCCCATTTTGTCTTTGTTCTCCCGATCCAAGACTCCGAGACGGAAGCATCGTTAATAAGAACATAGAAGAATCGGCTCTTCCAGTCTTGATCCCTATCTGGAAAGTCCTTGACTACTCTCCTATCCTTTTTGTTCCCTATATAGAACATCTCGGTGTTAGGCCTGCGCCTAATCTCTATAAGGTTGTCGAAATGACAAAGCGAAAGCTCCACCTCGCATTCGAAGCTCAGAGTCAGCAACCCCACAAGATGTCTTATCGAACGCGGCGTGAGTTGAGCAAGGGCTAACCCGTACGACCACAGGTATTCCGAGATCAGATATGGGATCGGGAACCACAGCCAGCATCCGTCGAAGAGGACCTCGTACGCCGTGAAGTAGCCTGACGGGGGCCTTTGAGCTCGGTCCGTTTCAGAAGGGAGCCTGAGCTTGACCTTCTCTTTGATTCGAAAATGAGCTCGCAACTTCAGCAGAGACCTCGGGTTCCCGTGAAAGATGAAGATGGATCGGAAAATCGACGAACGGCCGGAATAGGTGTTCCGTCAAAAATCAAGGCGGCAGAGAAAAGAGGAGAGGAATCTGAAAATTACTCTTCGACAAATTTTTAAGAAGAGGAGATAATGAAAAAACTTGGGGGGGGGGGGGTCTCCGTACTTATAGACGAACCCGCGCGTAAGGGCGCGTCGCCTCGGGAACATGCGAGATGTTTCCACTTCCGAGATGGACCGACTCTTCGCGAGAGAATAACGGGCCGTCAATGGGACTAACACAGGCCCAAGCGGAAGACACCATCGGCCCAAATCACAATCAGACATAACGAAAACTAGAGTTTTCATTAAGTTTCGCAAGGCATGTAAAACACCGAGGTGGAAGCAGCTTCTCGTAGCTAAGAGCGAGGTGAAAATTCAGCGCAGACGGAAAGAACGCCCGACGAAACTCAAACGGTTCGCTAACTCCGAAAACACCTCGGTATGAAGCCCTTCGCCTCGGCACTTGACCGAAAACACTTCGGAACTTAAATAACTTCGGCACAAGACTATTCGCTTCCACCTAAACAAGATATTTTGGTAGCGAAGTAGAAAAATAAAAGAAGCCTCGGAACATTGATCTCGCCTATCCTTGCAGACTAACGAGCTGGGGGGCTAACTGTTGGGGTCGGTTTTCACCCAGGCAAGATCAATCAAAGAAACGACTAAGTATGAAAGCTAATCTCCGAACCGTGCATGGTTTGTGCATAAACCGTGCCAAACCGAGGTGAACCACCTCGTGCACGAACCGTGCATAAACCGAGGTGAACCACCTCGTGCACGAACCGCGCATAAACCGAGGTGAACCACTTCGCGCAGGAACAGTACATAAACCGAGGTGAACCACTTCGCTCACGAACCGTGCGTATACCGAGAAGGACCATCTCGTGTATAATCCGAGCTGAACCGGAATATACATAAATCGAACAACCCTTTCCTTTGACGGCCCCAGCCACAAACTTACGAAATAGGCCGAGTTCAAAACAACGACTGAGCCCAAGCCCACAAGGAGAGGCCGAAGTGATTGTTGCCCTAGAAGAATAAAGTTCGTCGGAAGGAGCGCCGTTAAAGAGAAAAGGAAGGAATATATACGAGAAGATTCTCCGAGATATACGCGGAAGTTATGAGAAAAATGTATAAATAGAATTCTTAGTTCATTCATAAGGGGATCCACGTTTTTACCTAGGAGAAAGAGTTGTACCCTAAAAGCTTATCAAAGCAGCTTGAATAAAAATCCCGTCTTCGGATCTTCGCGTCGTGTTTAACTTAGAATCCTTTCGTCCTCTTTTGTTTTTATTAACATATTATCTATTGTGCGAAATCCAGCACGAACAGTAGTCTTGGCTTGGTATCCTTTTTGGAGTAGATGTACCGCAGTGTTGCATGATCAGTGTATACAATCACCTTAGAGCCCACCAGGTATGACCGGAACTTCTCAAATGCAAACACAACCGCAAGGAACTTCTCCTCACACCTCTTGAGTACCCTGCACAAATTAGACAAACAAACACCAAAGGAAGAGCCATACACGGAGAAATCATCCAAGAATACCTCAACCATATCCTCAATCAAGTCAGAGAATATAGACATCATGCATCTTTGAAATGTGGCAGGAGCATTACATAAGCCAAAAGGCATTCTCCTATATGCATAAGTTCCATAAGGACAAGTGAATGTTGTCTTTTCTTGATCATTAGGGTGAATCAGGATTTGAAAGAAGCCACTATAACCGTCTAGAAAACAGTAATAGGGATGGTTGGCTAATCTTTCAAGCATTTGATCTATGAATGGCAGTGGGAAGTGGTCTTTCCTAGTGGCCTTTTTAAGTTTCCTATAATCAAAGCACATCCTATGGCCGGTGATGATCCTAGAAGGTATTAGTTCATCATTCTCATTTTTTATAACCGTGATACCCCCCTTTTTAGGCACGACATGAACCGGTGAGATCCACGTGCTATCACTTATGGGGTATATCACGTTGGCCTCTAAAAGTTTTAGGATTTCTTTCTTAACCACTTCTTTTAAGTTCGGGTTCAAGCGTCTTTGGTGTTCTATTGAAGAAGTGTTCTCATCATCTAAATGAATCCTATGAGTACAAAGTAATGGTGAAAGGCCTTTGATGTCACTAAGAGAATACCCAATGGACTTTCTATACTTTCTCAAATCCCTAAGGAGTGAGTCTAACTCATCATCATTCAGGCTATCATTAACAATGACCGGGTAATTCTCATTCGGTCCTAAGAAAGCGTACCTTAGCCCATTTGGTAGCTGCTTAAGGTCCACCTTTGGGGCTCGCAGCTCACTCCAGTCCTCCTCTTGGCATGTGTTGAGGTTGCTTTCCTCATTAGCTTCCTTAGACAAAGAATCATGAGCTTACAAGCTAAATTCTTAAAACGTTTGTCCAGCAGAGATCAAGTGGATTAGTCGATCAAACACTCGATCTAGGAAAGATAGAGTAGACTCACTCGATACAATAAGACGTTCTACATTAGATCAGGCAGGAGATCAAGTCAGGTAGTCGATCTCTTCTTTGAATCGAGTAGAAAGGACGATCGGACTATAGATCTGATCATCGAATCGAGTCAGCGGCTCGATCTGGCAGTCGATCTCATTGACAATTTTACGAGAATCAAGGATGCAAACATACTCTTGGGTCTGATCACTTAGGTAGCCATACTCTCCACTCTCCTTTGTCAGTACAAGCAGTAGATGATCCTCTTGACACAATTACTCTAGCAATTCATCAGCAAAAAGATCCATAGCTTCTATGTAGAAGACTTGTCCATCAATCGTCGGTTTCTTCAAAACCTCATTGATATCAAAGTTAAGCTTGATGTCTTTGCCCAGGTGCAGCGAAATCTTGCCATTCTTGACGTCTATTATGGCTACAGCAGTTGCCAAAAAAGGTCTACCAAGAAATAGTGGATCCTTAGGTTCTTCATCCATTTCAAGAACAACAAAATCCGTGGGGACATTCAAGTTGCTTATCCTCACGGGTAAGTCATCAAGCACTCCTACCGGGAGTCTTACACTTCGGTCAGCCAAGATCAGTGAGATCCTGCATTCCTTAAACTTGGTGAAGCCTAGCTTCTTTGAAATGGAGTAGGGCATTAAATTATTGCTTGCCCGTTAGTCGCACAAACAATTGCTAAACTTCAACGGCCCTAGCGCACAAGGTATGGTGAATGAGCCTGGATCTCCTAGCTTCTTAGGTGCTATCTCATTGTGGATGATTGCACTGCACTCTTGACTAAATACCATGACCTCTTGACAACCTTAAGCTGTCTTGGAAAGAGTATCCTTCAGAAACTTGGCATACTTCGGTACCATGGCCAAACAATCAAATAAGGGCAATTTCAGCTCAACATTTCTCAAATGTTTTTCAAACAAGGCTATGTGCTTCTCAACCAGCTGTTTCTTGAAGCGTACAAGGAAGGGCAGCATTGGTTTATATGGTGGAGGTACGAAAATATATTTTTCCTTGCTTGTTTCCCCCACTTGTTTTTCCATAACTGCTTCTTTGCCTCTTTTTGCCCTTTCAATGTAGACATTGTCAAAGGTGATCTCTTGATCATTTGGAAGATCACTCTCCCCCTCTTGAACCACAATATCCTCATTTTCTTTATCTGTAGGCCGTGGTGCTACCTCCTTTCCACTCCTTAGAGTGATGACATTCACATACTCCTTTGGATTTGTTTCACATTGGCCGGGCAAAGTACCTTGGCTACTTGTACTGGCTTTGCCTTTCTTCAGCTGTTGAATCTTGTTGTTTATGTTGCTGATCTGAGTAGAGACCTCAGTAAGAGAGGAGTCCAGGCGGTTGTTGATATTCACAAATTTTTGGTTGTTAGACGCTTGGCCTTGAAGTATTTGTTGAAACATAGCTTGTACCGAATCTTGAGTTGGTGGTTGAGGTCGCTGTTGGTGTGGCACGAAACCAGGAGGGTACGGTTTGTTCTCTTGCTGTTGGTGTCCTTCGTAGGGGCCCTGTCTTTGTCCTTGATATCCACTGTTTTGTTGAAATCCTCCTTTGTTCTAGGGAACAAACGGTTTGGCTTGATTTGCTTGTTGTGGAGGGTACACTTGGTCTTTTGGATTTTCCACATTGGTGTTTCTGTAAGACAAGTTGTTGTTGTTCCCTTGATACCATGGAGCATATCCCTATGGCTTAGGATAGTCTTGGACACCAACCCAATTTGCTTCCTCAAACTCCTCTCCATGTCGGTCTTGGAACGAATCCGCGGCTTCACCAACGAAGTGGACATGTTTTTGGCCAGCAAGCATCATTTTGTAAATCTTTTCATGGAGTGACTTCAGCTCCTTCTTGTGTGCATCCAGATCGTGGCCTCTTGGTGCTCGGTAATAGTCTTCAGAATAGTTACCGTCACTCAAAGCCAAGTTTTATATCAGCTCCATGCCGTCTTGCACATCTTGTCCAAGGAAGTTTCCTTTGCTTGCCGTGTCTAGTAACATGCGAATATTTGGAAAGGCTCCACGGTATATTATGCTCAAGAGTGTCTCCTCAGTGAAGCCATGGTGAGGACAATGAATGGTATAGTCCTTGAACCGCTCCATTGCTTCACTAAAAGTCTCATTTTGCCTTTGTGTGAAACAGCATATTTCACTTCTTAGCCGAGCCGTTCTTGTGCTTGAGAAGAACTTTGACAGGAAGGCTTTCTTGCATTCAACCCAGGACGTGATGGTGCCTTGAGGTAGGGTCTTCTCCCAATGTCTGGCTTTGTCCCCAAGAGAAAATGGGAAAACTGTAGCTTGAAGCTCTCCTCCGAGATGCCGTTTATCTTGATCATTCCACACACTTGTTCGAAGTTGTCCAAGTACTCCAGGGGGTCTTCCATTGCCAGGCCATGGAACTTGCTGTTCTGGACCATAGAGATAAATCCAGGCTTGATCTCGAAGTTGTTGTTTTGAACCGGTGGTGGCGTGATGCCAAAGTGATTTGTGTGGGTGTTTGGTGCATCACCCGCACGAATGATTCGCGGCGGTCTTGGTAGGTGGTATGGGTGTCCAATGCCTCTGGCAGGTGCAGCATGTTGAGGCGGGTCCTCCACTTGGTCGTGGTCAGCCATTACCTCTTGAAGGTATTCTTCAATTTCTAGGAGTAGTCTTTCCCTCCTATGTCTTGCGCTTCCAAGCTGTTGGATGTTGTCTAGTGGCGGGAGTAGGTTGTTGTTGCCTCTAGACTTCAGGTTCATGTACCTGAAAACACAAGTAGACTAGTAGAAAAATTAGTAACCAAATACAAAATGAAAACTTAGTCTCCACTAAGCTCCAAATCCTAATACTTTCACTTAAGACCCAATTTTGGCAACGGCGCCATTTGATAAGCATGTTTTTTCACGGTTTTTTAATCTAAACCTAAAGCCTCTTTTTGCAGTTGTAGTATTTTAGGTGTCGATCCAAATTGGGGTGAAAGATACTAAGAATACAAGAGTTCAATTGACGCTAAGCAGAATTCGGGTTAATTGGTGAACAATCCTAAAACAATTACTTGCGGTTATTAAACAGACACGAAAACTATTTTAAAATCCCTACAGAAGGGTTATACAACTACTAGATGACATCTAAACAATAAAACAACCGATCTACTAATTTAATAAAATCTAAATCCAAAACCGGATTAATTAGACAATTTGATGGTGAGTAGCAAGATTTTCAAAAACTATTTCTAAAAATCAAACAAATACCAAATCAACAGCAGACAGTAAAATAAGTCTCTAAGCAATTTCTAAAATACTAAAAATAGTAAAAACACAATTTTACAAATTTATAAAAACTCTATTGCATAATTAGGCTAATCTAGAGAACTTTAGAGAAAACAATTAACTTTGACCAGGGAGAAAATGATTTTAAGTTTTGAAAGACTAAAAACAGATTCAAGGTTGGGATTCATTCTTAGGGAGGTTGACAATTCGAACTTGGGTTTTGAAAACATATTTTTACACTTTTTAGTGCTATCTCTAAGCCTTAAGAAGCCAAACTAGATTTACCCATGGTGTATGGTGTAAATCCTTTCTTCACCCTTTCCTCCTAACCCATGATGTGTGGTGGAAAGATAAGGTGAAAAACATTAAGCATGGATCTTAAAAAAAGTGGCTTAACTAGCTCCCTAAGCATCCATGATGTTTGGGAAAGGATGAGCTAGTCTCTTGGATTTGGTTTTAAGGGATTTCCTAAGTCTTTTTGGGATAAGGAAATCCCTAGATTAAAGAGATCTCCATCGAGAATCTCTAGACCTTAAAACCCCCAAATCCAAGAAGAGAATTAAATGAAGAACAAGAAAATACCCAAAATCTAGTTTTCAACTCCCTTAATCATCCCAACCCCAAACTTGGTGGTTTACTCACAAATCATGTTCATGCCACTCTTAAGCATAAGTTTATAGCTGATGAACATAATCGGTTTTTAACAAGAAGAACGATTTGACATTAGAAGGACAAAGATACTTGAATCATATACAAAATACAAGAGTTTTAACAAAAGAAACAAACAAGAAACAAACAAGAACTAGTAAGATCAAGGAAGAACAATGAAGAACACTCAAGAACAAGGTAAGAACTCTATGCTTTCTCTCTCTCATGCCTCACTTAGAAAATGACAAGTGATTGTGTTAAAAAAATCATAAGTGGTGATTAGTGTGTATGAAAGTCCTCCTCCTCTTTGTCATAAGGTGAAAACAATTAAGAAATTGTCCACCCTTTCCCTAAAACATGGGCTGCTTGTCTCTTAGGAGACTTTCATGCCAAGGTGGTCCCCTCACTAGAAGACAATCACTCAAGTTGAGAAGAGGTTGCTGCGCCTGACTTGTGAGATCGAGTCAGACCACTCGATTGTGGACTCGATATACGTTTGGTTCGGGTTGGCCGGTCGATCGTCCACTCGATCTCTCCTAGGTCGAGTCATCTTGCTCGATATTCCTCTCGATCTTAGTTGAATCGACTTGGCTTGGTCGATCTACCAGTCGTTCTCTCCTAGATCGAGTCATCTTGCTCGATCTTCTCCTTGATCTTTGCTCTTTTGCTTTTGTCCGAGTTCTCCTAAGTGGTTCTACAAATCTCCAAGCTGTCCTTTAAACCTTCTTGAGCTCCAGCCATTCTCCACATCTTTAAGTACTCTAAACAACCTGAAAAAGATGCAAATATGCAAGAAACCATGCAAATGCTAATGCAAAGTGTTCTAGGACTTTAAATGAGATAAATGATTCAAACTAGCCTATTATGAATGATGAATGCATGAAAACCTATTCTAAATGCATGCTAAATATGCGAACTATATGAGTATATCAGGATGCAGTACACAAGCAATTACTCGAAAGGACTTAGCCATAATCACCACATATTGAAATTCAAATCATGACTTGTTTATTCCAAGCAATCCAAGAATTCTAACCTTTAACATTCATTAAGAGCTTAAACCGTGAATCACACTTGTGCATTTAAAACCGAATACATTTGGCAAGGGACAAGGCTATGAGATAAATATGATCTCAATCAAGTGGGTACTCCAAGCACTGGTTTCTCTCAAAAAGGTTTGAACTTATGCATAATGCTAAAGGTAAAAGGCAATGCATGCATACATGACTAGACTCACATCAACCCAAGTATACTAACAATGATCCTAATCCCTTTCTCATTCATTTTTTTTTTCTCTTCCAAGCTCACTCACCCTCTAGAGACTACCCAAAACAACAAGGCTAGACACGCCAAGCATAATCCCACAAGAACTCCATCAATCACAATTACTTTTAGGGAAACTTCTTCTACCTTGCTTATAGCTAGTGGTATGGTCACATAAATATTAGCTCTTTTCTTTCTTTAGATAGCCCTTTTCACAACAATTTTCTTTTATGCATTTGGCTTCTAGGGCTCTTTTTCTTTTAACTTGAGCTTTTTCTTAACACAATTCAAGACCAACCACTTAGAACTATTTATCCCTTTTTCATTCATTTCCTTAACACCTTCTCATTTTCAAGCCCGTGAACTCCTAATCTCAAATCAAGCCTAAAACTAGCTTTAATATGCAAAGCTAGCATCAATATGAGAGCCTAAACATGTCGCCCTAAACCTAACACTTTATGCCAAGTTCAAACAGAAAATAAGGCCTCACAATTTGCAATCACACAAGAATTTTGGCTTGAAATAAGGTAAGGATCAAGGTATGGTATTCTATTTAGGCTTACAAAAGAGTGGTGAAGTGAATAAGAAAGCCTAAATATTTTTTTTTTTGTAATCCATGTATTCTTTCCCAAATTGCACAAGTATGATAATTAGATGTTCATGTTAAGGTTCCGATTTATAGGTAAGGATTCAATTCATGCTTGTTTCAACTTTAAGCACCGAAAATCAAGTCAAATGATCCAAGGATGGTTATAACTTAATTTCAAAGCTGTGCAAATCATCAAAGAATTACTAACTAGGGCCTTGAACCAATACATGAGCTTAAAACACTTTTTAAGGAAATTTTTTCATCATTTCCCCCTATGCATATGAATGATGCAACCTATATGATAAAAAATCTAGACTCAATCCTACAATATTTGACAATGCAAATGCAAGCTATATGAATTTTTTTTGAAATTTTTAAGAGTTTTTCTGATTTTGTTTTTTATTTTTCTATGCAAATTTTTTTTTTTTATGTATGCATGAAGACTTAAATATGCAAAAGCAAAATAAGATCCAAATAAAAATATGTCAAAGCACACATTCTCCCCCAAACTTGAATGACAACGTCTCGGTGTCAAACAAATTCAAGAGGAGACAAAAATTCACAAAGCAAAAAATTAAAATGCATGTTATTTACAAAGGTTGGGGTTTTAGCTACCTTGGAGCTAGATATGGCCGGAGCTTGAGGTTGCTCCGGTCCTCCTGTTCTTTCTTGGAGTGTCATGGAGTACTCCCTTGTCCTTGTTCCCGGTTGGACGTTCTTGGAGAGAAGGACGTCCAGCTTGATAATCTTGTGGCTCATGGATTTCTATCCCTCCGGTTGAGTGCCTTCCCACCATCTCGGCTACTTGCTCGGCTTCATCACTCAAGGTCATTTCTGAGGAGCTTCTCCCTTGGAGAACTTTGACTTTCTTCACCAACTTCTTGATCATCTTGCCTTGCCACTTGTTTACTTTGCGTTGAATCTCCACAACCGAGGCAAGGAACTTCTCAGCCTTGGTCCGTGGCTCATAGTCTAGCTTGGGGAGATCAAAGCTTGATGGCATTTCAGCATACGAGGGGGGTGATTCCGGGGAAGATTGGGCAGGTTGGGGTGCTGTTGCCACGCCTCCAAGAGGTGCATAACACTCCTCATCAGTGGGCAAGAACTCAATGTTGCCCACGCTATCAACTAGCGTTTCCTCCGGGTTTGGTAGGATGCATATCTTCTTCTCACGGTTCTCATTGTAGAACAAGTATGCGTAGTAGCCTGGAGCTGGAGTAGGTCCCAAGGAATCCGTGTTGGTCATGTAGACCTGATCCATGTATGCACGGTCCGTGCAAGGTGTAAATTCTCCAAGGGGTACTCCCGCTTGTACGAACAGTGGCGTGAGGAAGCCTCCAATGAGAGCTGAAGTTGCCTTGCACTTAATAGCCCAGGCCTTGTATCTGACCGAGGATGAGGCCAGGATGCACCCATAATTCACGTCGTCTCCAAGATAATCCACCATTGGTTCATCATTCACCTCGCTATCGCATAGAACATTTTTAACTCCTTGGAAAAGGAAGCATAGCTCGTTCTTGGTCACTGTTGCTTCCGTGGATCTCCCACTGAATGTGTTGGCTAGCAGCTTGAGAGTGTATCTTAACAAGAGATTTCGCACCTTCTTGATTTTGGCGGTGTTTGACTTGTAGTCTCCATCGCTAATTAAGTCCCATAGGTCGCTTGCGGATTTGAATTGTGGGAACTCCACAAGGTTGGCTTCTGCATTGAGACTGTACGCTTGGCATAGCTCAGGGATGGATAGGCGGTAAGCTTGCTTTCTTATCTTGAACCTGACAAGACCCTCGGTTGGAGTTTGAATGCTTGGATCTTCATATGCGAAATCCAAGGTGGAGAGGAAGTGAAGCGTGGCTTCGGGGTAGGTGGGACAATCCATCCGTGAAAGGCATGCAAGCCCCATGTCTTTGAGCAGCTCATCAAACCCCTCCAACAATCCTTGCTTTTGCAAGAACTCCCTACTTGCGAATTTTGTGGGCTCAAACCGCAACCTCTCTAGCCTCCTCTTTGTTTTCTTCTCCTCCTTGGTCCACTTGACCGTTTCTTCAACCTCTTCCTGTGTCTCCTCTTGTGCATACATAGCTCTGCTTCTCTTCCTTGGTGTCGTAGTACCTGAAATTCAAAATCTCAAAGAGAAGATGAGTATAGGTGACGGCAAATAGAGAAATACAAGATTAAGAGATTAGAGCTTTATAAAAATTTTCGCTCAAGCCCTAGATTTGTGGGGAAAGTTTTGGATTTATCAATAAATATTAGATGAAAATCTCTTGAGATGAGAATAAATCAAGAAAATTTCCCTAATATCTAGATATTTCTAAAAATTAATCCTTATCCCTAGCAAATAATATTCATCCATGGAAATTAAAAGGTAATTTCTCAAAATCAGAATATGCCATGTAAAAAATTCGAAATACCTTTGAAAGTTGATGGGAATAAGATGCTCTTCTTCTTCACAAAACCAGAAAAACTCACACTCTCTCTCTATTTTGTAGAAATCGATTTGTAGCTAAGGAGTGGAGAGAGTGGATGTGTGGTTTTATAAAGAAGGAAAATTTTGGACAAGCATGCAAGTGGGAATTTAAAAATGTGGTCAAAGCACAGTTATCTATGGTCAAAGGAGCCTCTTTGACCACAATTCAAATTCAAAAGTGAGAGGGAAGGAGAAAGAGAGGGAAATTTAAAAACTTCCTTTGGCGCGAGATCGAGTGAAATGGGTCGATCTATCATTCGATCTCAAGCCCATTTTTCAGTGATCGAGTGGCTAGCTCAATTGGATGGTCGATCTGGAATGAATCGAGTGTTGGATCGATCATTGTCCTCGTTTCAGGGTCGTTTAGGTCGCGATCGAGTGAACTGGTCGATCCTTTGGTCGATCTTAGCTCCACGATCGAGTGACTTCACTCGATCTTTCAGTCGATCGTATGCTTCTGCTCCTCTTTTCTTTGCTTTGTCATTTCCACGAACATGTTCTATGGCTCCGACTTCCTTGTACCTACACACTCAAAGTAGAAAGCATAAATTTGAAACAAAAATATGTACAATGATAGTCATGGGATTGCCTCCCAAGCGCGCCTGTTTTAAGTCTCTAGGCTTGACTTTACTTGCTTAGGCTAGTGGGGGGTCTTGGAGAGGCAATGTGGTGCTCTCCTTGTTGCAGTCACTCGCCATGTATGGCATGACTCTATGCCCATTCACTGTGAAATGTTCTCCATTCTTCCCAACCAAAGTTATAGCTCCATATGGTAATACTTCTCTTATCTCAAACGGCCCGGACCACCTAGACTTGAGCTTTCCAGGGAACAGCTTCAATCTTGAGTTATAGAGTAGAACCATGCCTCCCTCTTTGAGCTCCTTGTGCACCAGCTTCTTGTCATGAAAGGCTTTGGTCCTTTCCTTGTAAATCTTGGCGCTCTCATAGGCATCCATCCTTATCTCATCAAGCTCTTGAAGTTGTATTAATCTCTTTTCTTGGGCGGTCTTGAGATTGTAGTTGAGTTGCTTCACAGCCCAAAGAGCCTTGTGTTCTAACTCCACAGGAAGATGACAAGACTTGCCATAGAGGAGGTTAAAAGGCGTGGTTCCAATGGGAGTTTTGTAGGCTGTTCTATACGCCCATAGAGCGTCATCAAGCTTGCTAGACCAATCTTTTCTAGTGACTCCCACGGTCCTCTCTAGTATAGTCTTGATTTGTCTATTTGAAACCTCCACTTGGCCACTTGTTTGAGGGTGATAGGGCGTGGCCACCTTGTGCTTAACACCATGTTTTCTCAAGAGACTTTCAAAAACCTTGTTGATGAAGTGGCTGCCTCCATCGCTAATCACCACCTTAGGGACTCCAAATCTTGGAAAGATGATCGTTTTGAAAAGTTTAACCACCACCTTTGAATCGTTTGTTGGTGAGGCCATGGCTTCCACCCATTTAGACACATAGTCTACTGCTACAAGAATGTACTTGTTGCCATATGATGATGGAAACGGGCCCATAAAATCGATCCCCCATACGTCGAAGATCTCTACTTCAAAGATTGGCGATTGTGGCATCTCGTTTCTTTTGGTGATGTTCCCGGTTCTTTGGCATGCTTCACATGACTTGATGAATTCATGCGCATCTTTGAAGAGTGTAGGCCACCAAAACCCAGCTTGGAGAACCTTTGTAGCAGTCTTGAAACTCGCAAAATGTCCCCCATAGGTCATACCGTGGCAATGTAGAAGTATGTCTCTCGCTTCTTCTCTTGTGACGCATCTTCGGTACATACTGTCCACACACCTTTTGTACAGGTAAGGTTCATCCCAGAAGTAGTGTGAGACGTCTCTCATGAATTTCTTCTTGTGGTACCGGTCCAAATGAGTAGGCTCCTCTCCACATGCTAAGAAGTTAACTATATCCGCATACCAAGGGAGATCTTCTTCCCTTAGACTCAAAACTTCTTCAATCTTCTCATCTAGCCTTGCACATACCACTGTGTTGACCATCATAAGTTTCTCTTCAGGGAGAGAGTCGTCTAAAGGTAAGACTTCTTCCACTCTCATCCTAGAAAGATGATCCGCCACGCCATTCTCTATGCCTTTCTTATCTTTGATCTCCATATCGAATTCTTGGAAGAGAAGGATCCACCTCAGGAGCCTTGGTTTGGTGTCCTTCTTAGAGTACATGTACCTCAGTGCTGCGTGATCAGTGTATACAATCACCTTAGAGCCCACCAAGAATGACCGGAACTTCTCAAACGCAAAGACAACCGCTAGGAGCTCCTTTTCGGTGGTTGCATATTTTACTTGTGTATCGTCCAAGGTGCGGCTAGCATAGTAGATAACATGCAACCTCTTGTCTTTTCTCTGCCCCAAGACAGTTCCTACAGCATAGTCACTAGCGTCGCACATGATCTCAAAGGGAAAGTCCCAATCCGGAGCTTGGACTATTGGCGCGGTTACTAGCGCGTCTTTGATGGTTTTGAACGCTTGGTGGCACTCTTCATCAAAGTTGAACTCAGCTTCTTTGCATAGTAGTCTTGTGAGAGGACGTGCTAGCTTGGAGAAATCCTTGATAAACCTCCTGTAGAAGCAAGCATGCCCCAAGAAGCTTCTTATGCCTTTCACGTTAACCAGGGGCGCCAAAGTGATCATCACTTCCACCTTTGCTTTATCTACTTCAATGCCTTTTCCTGAGATCTTGTGACCAAGGATAATACCCTCTCTCACCATGAAGTGACATTTCTCCCAATTGAGCACGAGATTGGTCTCCTCACACCTCTTGAGTACCCTGCACAGATTAGACAAACAAACACCAAAGGAAGAGCCATACACGGAGAAATCATCCATGAATACCTCAACCATCTCCTCAATCAAGTCAGAAAATATAGACATCATGCATCTTTGAAATGTTGCAGGAGCATTACATAAACCAAAAGGCATTCTCCTATATGCATAAGTTCCATAAGGACAAGTGAATGTTGTCTTTTCTTGATCATTATGGTGAATCGGGATTTGAAAGAAGCCACTATAACTGTCTAGAAAACAGTAATAGGGATTGTTGGCTAATCTTTCAAGCATTTGATCAATGAATGGCAGTGGGAAGTGGTATTTCCTAGTGGCTTTGTTGAGTTCCCTATAGTCAATGCACATCCTATGGCCGGTTATAACTTTAGTAGGAATTAACTCATCTTTGTCATTTCTTATAACCGTGATGCCCCCTTTCTTAGGTACCACATGGACTTGAGAGACCCACGTGCTATCACTGAGAGGGTATATCACGCCAGCCTCTAAGAGTTTTAAGATTTCCTTTTTTACCACTTCTTTAAAATTTGGGTTCAAACGTCTTTGATGTTCAATTGAAGAAGTGTTCTCATCATCTAAATGAATCCTATGAGTACATGATATGTCTATATTTTGCATCATATTTCTCTCCATTTAGTGTAAGTTTGTCATCATTTAGGATCCTTATTTAGCATCATTGTATTGCATTTCGATCATTTAGAGTCTAGGATCTCTTTGCATGTTCTTTTGCATGTTTTGGTGCATTTGGAGTCTTGATCAGGTGAAAAGGACACTATGGAGACGTGGATGGAGCTGGAGAAGGATTTCATAGCACTTGGAGGAGAAAGGAGTCACCAAGAAGATGAAGTAGAAAATTTCTCGCGCTGGTTCGACGTGTTGGATCGACGAGTACGTCGATCCAAACTTCCAGGACAATGGATCGAGCAAACGGATCGACATAGCTCGTCGAACCACAAATCCAGGGGTTCGGATCGACGACACCGATCGACGTAGCTCGTCGAACCATATATCCAGGAGTTCGGATCGATGACACCGATCGACGAGCTACGTCGAATCGAACCAAGACGTCAAGAAGAAGCCGGACGACAAGAGCTCGGATCGACGACATGGATCGATGTAAGTCGTCGATCCAAATTTCCAGATGTTCGGATCGATGAGTTGGATCGACGAGCCTGGTCGATCCTAACACAGACGAATCCTCCTTGTCACTTTTATGGGTCCCTCCTATAAATACTCTTTAGACCTAATTTTTATGATAACTTTTATTCTCTCTTGTCTTGTCATAAACTTTTAGCCTCTTTGAGAGAAAATCTTGTATTTGCTTTGGATCTTTAAGTTTTATGCAATATCCATCTTGAACTTTCATTAATCTTTTCTCTAATCATGTTTAACCTTTCTCTTATCTTTGATTTGATGGGTTTAAATATGATTAGTGAGTAGTTCTTTAGGAACTTGGGGATGGGTTAGATTTAGGGATTTCTAATGGTTCAATCTTGCAATCTAGGATAGATTCTTTCATCTCTTTTCTTATAAAGTAGTTTCTAATGCCAAATAGCTAATTTTTGCTATCTTGGATCATAGGCATTTCATACACCCACCAAGTGTTTGATGAAATGCATGAACTAACTTTATAAGAGATTTACATACCTAGCTTAAAACATCATTAGTTGCCTAGGGTGTTTATCATGCTATTTAGACTTGTGATTAATGCTAAAACATCATTAGTTCATTAGGGTGATTAGTGAAGGGATTATTGCCACACATCATGGATTAGTCTTTAATTAGTGTTCTAAACAAAAAGATGGCTTGATTAGTTGCTTAAATGATTGCAAGATTGTCCATTTAGTTTCACAAATCAATGATTCCATCCCTAGGTTTCGTTTTTAGTATTTTTTCAATCTTGATTAGTAGTTAATTGCATCATTAGTGCTTGATTAGTAGTAATTAAGGCTTAGTTTCATATTATTGAACTTGTAGTGTCTCTCTTAGCTTGTGTCTTTTTTTTAATTGTTGCTTGTCACCTTAAACCTTTTAATTTAGTTTAGCTTAAACCAAACTTTGCATTCTTATTGAATCATCTCCCAAGATGGATTGATACCTCAAATATTGCATTGATATGAGCAATTGAGGAATTGCTAGCAAGAATAAAAAATCTTGTTTCAGTACAAAGTAATGGTGAAAGGCCTTTGATGTCACTGAGAGAATACCCAATGGCCGCCTATACTTTCTCAATTCCTTAAGGAGCGAGTCTAACTCATCATCATTCAGGTTGTCATTAACAATGACCGGGTAAGTCTCATTCGGTCCTAAGAAAACGTACCTTAGCCCAATGGGTAGCTGCTTGAGGTCCACCTTTGGGGCTAGCAGCTCACTCCAGTCCTCCTCTTGGCTTGTGTTCAGGTTGCTGTCCTCATTCGCTTCCTTAGACCCCGAGTCATTGGCTTCCAAGCTATCTTCTTCAAATCTCTGCCCCGCATAGATCGAGTGGATGGGTCGATCTATCACTCAATCTGGGCTGGATCGAGGACGGTCTCTCGATTCACTCAGTCGTTCTTCATTAGATCGGGTGGCAGATCGAGTAAGTGGGTCGATCTCTTCATTGGATCGAGTAGATTGCTCGATCGGTCTATCGATCTGTTGCTCGGATCGAGTCAGTGGCTCGATCTGGCAGTCGATCTCTTTGACAATTTTGCGAGAATCAAGGATGCAAATATACTCTTGGGTCTGATCACTTAGGTAGCCATACTCTCCACACTCCTTTGTCAGCGCCAGCAGTAGATGATCCTCTTGACCCAATTGCTCTAGCAATTCATCAGCCAAAAGATCAATAGCTTCTATGAAGAAGACTTGTCCATCAATAGTCGGTTTCTTCAAAACCTCGTTGATATCAAAGTTAAACGTGATGTCTTTGCCCAAGTGCAGTGAAATCTTGCCATTCTTGACGTTTATTATGGCTCCAACAGTTGCCAAAAACGGTCTTCCAAGGATTAAGGGATCCTTGGGTTCTTCATCCATTTCAAGAACAACAAAATCTATGGGGACACTCACGTTGCTTATCCTCACGGGTAGGTCTTCAAGCATTCGTACCGGGAGTCTTACACTTCTGTCAGCCAAGATCAATGAGATCCTGCATTCCTTAAACTTGGTGTAGCCTAGCTTCTTTGCAATGGAGTAGGGCATTAAGTTAATGCTTGCCCCTAAGTCGCACAAACAGTTGCTAAACCTCAATGGCCCTAGCGCACAAGGTATGGTGAATGAACCTGAATCTCCTAGCTTCTTTGGTGCTATCTCTTTGTGGATGATTGCACTGCACTCTTGACTCAACACCATGACCTCTTGACAGTCTTTAGCTGTCTTGGCGAGCGTGTCCTTAAGGAACTTGGCATATTTCGCCACCATAGCCAAACAATCAAGCAACGGCAGTTTCAGCACAACATTTCTCAAATGCTTTTCAAACAAGGCTCTATGCTTCTCAACCAGCTGCTTCTTGAAACGTCCAGGGAAGGGGAGCTTTGGTTTATAAGGTGGAGGTATGAAAATATTTTTTTCTTTTCTTGCTTCCCCCACTTGTTTTTCCAAAACCGCTTCCTTGCCTTTTCTTGCCCTTTCAATGTAGACATTGTCAAAGGTGATCTCATGATCATTTGAAAGAGCACTCTCCCCTTCTTGAATCACAACGTCTTCATTGTCTTTAGTTGTAGGCGGTGGTGCTACCTCCTTCCCACCCCTTAGATTGATCACATGTTCATATTCCTTGGGATTGGTCTCACATTGGCCGGGTAAAGTACCTTGGCCGCTTGTACTAGCTTTGCCTTTCTCCAGCTGGCGAATTTTGTTGTTGATGTTGCTGATCTGTGTAGTGACATCATTAAAGGAGGAGTCCAGCTGGATGTTCATATCAGCAAATTTTTGATTTGTAGATGCTTGGCCTTGAATAATTTGTTGGAGCATAGTTTGTACCAGATCTTGAGGTGGCGCTTGATTTTGGTGTTGCTGAGGCACGAAACAAGGAGGGTAAGGTTTGTTTCCTTGCTGTTGGTGTCCTTGTGATAAACAGGATTTTAACCAGTTTGATAATCAAAACCTAAAGGTCTTTTTGCAGTTGCTACTACTTTAGGTGTCAAACCATCCTTGGGGTGAAAGCTACTAAGATTACAAAACTTATATGAAGCTAAGCAAAATTCGAGTTAAATGGGTGAAGAATTCTAAATTAATTACTTGCGGTTTGTAAATAGACACGAAAACTATTTTACAATCCCTACAGAAGGGTTATATAAGTACTAGATGACTCTAGAATAATAAAACAACAGATCTACTAATTTAATAAAATATAAATCTAAAACCGGATTTATTATAAAGACTTGATGGTGAGTAGCAAAATAATAAGAAAAACTATTTCTAAAATTCAAACAATTACCAAATCAACAACAGGTAATAATACAAGACTCTAAGCAATTCCTAAAAATAATAGAATGATAAAAACACAATTTTATAAATTTATAAAACTATATTGCATAATTAAACTATTTAATGGAAATTTAATCAAGATAAACAAACATAAAACTAGAGGAAAATGGTTTTTTGGTTGTAAATTATTAAAAACAGATTCTAGGTTGGGAATCATGCTTAGGGAAGTTGAAGATTCGAACTTGGGGTTTAAAAACATAAATTCTTACTCTTTTAGTTATTTCTCTAAACCTTAAGAAACCAAATTAGATTTATCCATGATGTGTGGCATAAATCCTTTCTTCACCCTTTCCTCCTAACCCATGATGTTTGGTGGAAAGAAAAGGTGAAGAACATTAAGAATGGATCTTAAAAAAAATGGTTTAACTAGCTCCCTAAGCATCCATGATGTGTGGGAAAGGATGAGCTAGTCTCTTGGATTTGGTTTTAAGGGATTTCCTAAGTCTTGTTAGGATAAGGAAATCCCTAGATTAAAGAGATCTCGTTAGAGAGTCTCTAGACCTTAAAACCCCCAAATCCAAGAAGAGAATTAAAATGAAGTACATGATGAAAACAAACCAAGTTTTTAGTCTCCAACTTCCTTAATCATCCCAACCTTAAATCTTAGGCGGTTTACTCACAAATCATGTTCTTATCTCCTTTAAACTTAAGTTTAGAGTTAAGGAACATGACCAATGAGGTTT
>JAHZTW010000001.1:14727957-14765075 GCA_020283515.1 Alliaria petiolata | reverse complement strand
GAACCCCTGCCGAATTGGTTCGATGTCGTTCGTCGATCCAAGTCATCGATCTGTATCCTTGTCTCTCGGCTTCTTCTTGTTGGCGTTTGGGTGGTTCGACGTAGTTCGTCGATCCGTTTCATCGATCCGAACCCCTGGAAGTTTGGTTCGACGAGCTACGTCGATCCGTTTCATCGATCCGAACTCCTGGAAGTTTGGTTCGACGAGCTACGTCGATCCGTTTCATCGATCCGAACTCCTGGAAGTTTGGATCGACGTACTCGTCGATCCATCTCGTCGATCCAGCGCGAGAAATCTTCTCCTTCATCTTCTTGTTGACTCCTTTCTCCTCCCAGTGCTATGCAATCCTTCTCCAGCTCCATCCACGCCTTCATAGTGTCCTTTTCACCTGATCAAGACTCCAAATGCACCAAAACATGCAAAGAGATCCTAGACTCTAAATGATCGAAATGCAATACAATGATGCTAAATAAGGATCCTAAATGATGACAAACTTACACTAAATGGAGAGAAATATGATGCAAAATATAGACATATCAGTTCGCGTCTGGATGTTAGAAAGGCAGAGTTGGAAAAGCTTTGGCAGATGCTTGGTAATGGGAGTTACAAGACCGGGAGAGTCAGGAGTAAGATGATCCGTCACCCCGCGATTTGCTATGCTCAAAAGGTGCTAGCTCACACTTTCTTTGCTAAGAAGGAAGCGTGATTATAACTACTGAAGAGTGGGAGATGCTAGATGTTGGCCTCAAGAGCATCATTCGTTACCTCGATAACTACGAGATGCGAGGTGATGCGACGGGAAATGGTATGGTGCAGATTTGGGTGGCTCATGCGGCAAGTTACTATGGTAGAGCTACAACCAAGAAGAAGGATCGCTCACATCAACTAGCCATTGGAGGCATGATCACTCCTATTCTTGAGGAAGTTGGCATCAACTTAGGACATCCCTCTGCCGAAAAGCAGTACATAGACTCCTCCTACCTCCTTAAGGGTCAGTTCTTGGTGAAGTCGGCAAATGGCTACAGGTACAAATTCAATGTTGGAAGGCTCAAGGAGGCTACAATCCGACTTCCTTGCATTCACCTCACAAGCCTTAGAGAAAAATCAAACGCTGCCTTCACTGCATCCGACGAACATCTAGGCGACATAGAGACCTTCCCGATAGCTCCATGGGACACTGATCAAGAGCCTTATCAAGCTCCTCTAGTCTATGGTAGTGATAAGTACAACTTTGAGCCTTATGAAGGAGCTAACCAAGGAGAACCCTCTAGACAAGCTCACCAACACATCAAGCTTCTCCAAAGATGGAACAGATGACAATATAAGACCATTAGGAAGCTTGTGAAGACTATCAAGGAAATGAAGATGCAAATTAAGGACCTCACGACCAAGGGTGAAAAGGCTCCCTCCTCAAGACATCAAGAAGAACAGCATGAGGATCAAGAAGGGGACAACCATATGGTAGAGAGACGCCACTCTTTTCAAGGAACCCCAAGTGCACAAAGCCATGAAGATGAGCCACGCCCCTCCTCCTATGAGACAAGGAGGCGTGGGAAGAGAGTCATGCGATCCCCCACTCCTCAATCAAGCAATCCATCATACACCATGGACTCATACTCCTCCTCCTCCATGCGTTTTTGATCAAGGTACCACTCTAAAACCATTGTAAATACAGCTTAGTTTTTATTTTTATTTTTATTTTTGCATGTTTGAAATCTTCTCCACGGTTGGATTACACAAGAGACTGTGTAATTTAAATTTGAGGGAGTATGGTATTTGACTTTGTGTTTTGTGATCTTATTTGTCTTTAGAATGCATATTTGAGTCTAATCTAAGGCATAGAAAAACAAAAAAAAAATGAAAAAAATTACGAAAATTTTAAAAAAACAAATATCATTTAGTTTGCATTTGCACTTGTTAACATTTTAGGATTGAGTCTAGAATTTTTCTCATTTAGATTGTTTGCATATGCATTGGGAGCAATGATGAGCCTATCCTTGTAGATTTTTAACTCTTGTAATCAATTCAATACCCTAGTTAGTAGTTCTTTAATGCTTGTGAATGAATTTGAAAGTAAGGAAGAACCATGCTTGGACCACCTCATTTGTCACTAGTTTTTGGTTCAAATATGGTCTTGAATTTGACAGCCAACTCTACATACTTAAACCGAATTTGGACATTTAATTATCATGCTTGCATTGAAAGTGAATTCATGGATTGAAAATACTTGAGCTTTCTTACTCACTTTGCCACCCTCTTGCTAGCTCAAGTAGAACTCCTACCAAACCTTACCTCCTTTGAAGCCAATTGTTTTTGTGTGACTACTTGTGAGGCCTTTATTTCGATTGAACTTAGCATAAAGTGTTAGGTTTGAAACGACAAGTATAGACTTTCATGTAGATTCTAACCTTGCATTTTGAGGTTAGCTTTAGGCTTAGGATTTGGGGGTTTAATTGGTTGTGATAATACTTGATGAGTTGTGGAAAAGTTGGGAAGAAAGAGATGATGGATAAAAGGGTTGGTGGAAAGTAAGGGGAAGAATGGTTTGAAATGGAGAGTCTTGGGTTTTAAAAAAGAATAGCTCTAAGTAAATAAAAAGTGTTAGGTGGTCTTAAGAAATCAAAAGAGCCAAAGGGCCAAAAGAAAAAAAATATATATAAATATATGCAAGGCCACCTAGAAATCAAAAGAAGAGCTAAGTTAATAAGTGTAGACTACTCCATTCACCGAAATTGCTAAGTTGAAGAAGTTCCCCCTTAAGGCTTTAAAAAGAGAAAAATGTTCGAAATTCAAAGGGTTTAGCAAGGCACAAAAGCCTTGATGAAAGGGTAGATTCTAGAGGGTTGAGTGAGCTAAAAAATGAATGAGAGGGGTGTAGGATCATTGATAGTATTTCGGGTAGATGATAGTCTATCCTTGTATGCATCACTTGTTTCTTACCTTTAGCATTATGCATATGGTTCAATCCTTTTGAGTGTTACCCTTACTTAAATGCAAAACCGGATGAATTGGGATCATTTTTATCTCAAAACCCAGTCCTTAAACCAAATGAATTCACTAGCCTTGCAATGTCATGATTCATGGTTTTGATCTTAATGAATGTTAAAGAGTTGGTTTGATAGGGAGACTTGTTTTGATTAAATTCTTAGTACACTTGAATGTTGAGATGGGCATGGCTAACTCTTTTGGAGTAGGAAGTATTCACATGCATTCTAGAATTAAGAACTAGGATATTGAGTTGATTATTATTGTTAACTATCTTGGATATTGAGCTCCCACTTTCAAACCTCTCTCCTTAGCTTGTGTTTCATTTGCTTGTGGACAAGCAAAAGGCAAGTTTGGGGGAGTTGATATGTCTATATTTTGCATCATATTTCTCTCCATTTAATGTAAGTTTGTCATCATTTAGGATCCTTATTTAGCATCATTGTATTGCATTTCGATCATTTAGAGTCTAGGATCTCTTTGCATGTTCTTTTGCATGTTTTGGTGCATTTGGAGTCTTGATCAGGTGAAAAGGACATTATGGAGGCGTGGATGGAGCTGGAGAAGGATTGCATAGCACTTGGAGGAGAAAGGAGTCACCAAGAAGATGAAGGAGAAGATTTCTCGCGCTGGATCGACGAGATGGATCGACGAGTACGTCGATCCAAACTTCCAGGAGTTCGGATCGATGAAACGGATCGACGTAGCTCGTCGAACCAAACTTCCAGGAGTTCGGATCGATGAAACGGATCGACGTAGCTCGTCGAACCAAACTTCCAGGAGTTCGGATCGATGAAACGGATCGACGTAGCTCGTCGATCCAAACTTCCAGGAGTTCGGATCGATGAAACGGATCGACGTAGCTCGTCGAACCAAACTTCCAGGAGTTCGGATCGATGAAACGGATCGACGTAGCTCGTCGAACCAAACTTCCAGGGGTTCGGATCGATGAAACGGATCGACGAACTACGTCGAACCACCCAAACGCCAACAAGAAGAAGCCGAGAGACAAGGATACGGATCGATGACTTGGATCGACGAACGACATCGAACCAATTCGGCAGGGGTTCGGATCGACGAATTGGATCGATGAACACGTCGATCCGAACCCAAACTATTTCTTTTTGTCATCCTCATGGGTCCCTCCTATAAATACTCTTTAGACCTAATTTTTATGTTAACTTTTATTCTCTCTTGTCTTGTCATAAACTTTTAGCCTCTTTGAGAGAAAACCTTGTATTTGCTTTGGATCTTTAAGTTTTATGCAATATCTATCTTGAACTTCTATTAATCTTTTCTCTAATCATGTTTAACCTTTCTCTTATCTTTGATTTGATGGGTTTAACTATGATTAGTGAGTAGTTCTTTAGGAACTTGGGGATGGGTTAGATTTAGGGTTTTCTAATGGTTCAATCTTGCAATCTAGGATAGATTCTTTCATCTCTCTTCTTATTAAGGTGTTCTTAATGCCAAATAGCTAATCTTTTGCTATTTGGATCATAAGCATTTCACACACCCACCAAGTGTTTGATGAAATGCTTGAACCAACTTAATAAGAGATTTACATACCTAGCCTAAAACATCATTAGTTGTCTAGGGTGTTTATCATGCTATTAGACTTGTTATTCATGCTTGCTAATCATTTTAATGCTAAAACATCATTAGTTCATTAGGGTGATTAGTGAAGGGATTATTGCCACACATCATGGATTAGTCTTTAATTAGTGTTCTAGGCATAGAGATAGCTTGATTAGTTGCTTAAATGATTGCAAGGTTGTCCATTTAGTTTCCCAAATCAATGATTCCATCCCTAAGTTTCGTTTTTAGTATTTTGTCAATCTTGATTAGTAGTTAATTGCGTCATTAGTACTTGATTAGTAGTAATTAAGGCTTAGTTTCATATTATTGAACTTGTAGTGTCTCTCTTAGGTTGTAGTTGCTTTTTAATTGTTGCTTGTCACCTTAAACCTTTTAATTTAGCTTAGCTTAAACCAAACTTTGCATTCTTATTGAATCATCTCCCAAGATGGATTGATACCTCAAATATTGCAATGATATGAGCAATTGAGGAATTGCTAACAAGACTAAAAACTCTTGTTTCACCTTGCATTTTGAGGTTAGCTTTAGGCTTAGGATTTGGGGGTTTAATTGGTTGTGATTATGCTTGATGAGTTGTGGAAAAGTTGGGAAGAAAGAAACGATGGATAAAAAGGGTTGGTGGAAAGTAAGGGGAAGAATGGTTTGAAATGGAGAGTCTTGGGTTTTAAAAAGGAATAGCTCTAAGTAAATAAAAAGTGCTAGGTGGTCTTAAGAAATCAAAAGAGCCAAAAGGTCAAGTAAAACCAAAAATACATATATATGCAAGGCCACCTAGAAATTAAAAGAAGAGCTAAGTTGATAAGTGTAGACTACTCCATTCACCGAAATTGCTAAGTTGAAGAAGTTCCCCCTTAAGGCTTTAAAAAGAGAAAAATGTTCGAAATTCAAAGGGTTTAGCAAGGCACAAAAGCCTTGATGAAAGGGTAGATTATAGAGGGTTGAGTGAGCTAAAAAAAAGAATGAGAGGGGTGTAGGATCATTGATAGTATTTCGGGTAGATGATAGTCTATCCTTGTATGCATCACTTGTTTCTTACCTTTAGCATTATGCATATGGTTCAATCCTTTTGAGTGTTACCCTTACTTAAATGCAAAACCGGATGAATTGGGATCATTTTTATCTCAAAACCCAGTCCTTAAACCAAATGAATTCACTAGCCTTGCAATGTCATGATTCATGGTTTTTATCTTAATGAATGTTAAAGAGTTGGTTTGATAGGGAGACTTGTTTTGATTAAATTCTTAGTACACTTGAATGTTGAGATGGGCATGGCTAACTATTTTGGAGTAGGAAGTATTCACATGCATTCTAGAATTAAGAACTAGGATATTGAGTTGATTATTATTGTTAACTATCTTGGATCTTGAGCTCCCACTTTCAAACCCCTCTCCTTAGCTTGTGTTTCATTTGGCTGTGGACAAGCAAAAGGCAAGTTTGGGGGAGTTGATATGTCTATATTTTGCATCATATTTCTCTCCATTTAGTGTAAGTTTGTCATCATTTAGGATCCTTATTTAGCATCATTGTATTGCATTTCGATCATTTAGAGTCTAGGATCTCTTTGCATGTTCTTTTGCATGTTTTGGTGCATTTGGAGTCTTGATCAGGTGAAAAGGACACTATGGAGGCGTGGATGGAGCTGGAGAAGGATTGCATAGCACTTGGAGGAGAAAGGAGTCACCAATAAGATGAAGGAGAAGATTTCTCGCGCTGGTTCGACGTGTTGGATCGACGTAGCTCGTCGAACCACAAATCCAGGGGTTCGGATCGACGACACCGATCGACGTAGCTCGTCGAACCACATATCCAGGGGTTCGAATCCTCCTTGTCACTTTTATGGGTCCCGCCTATAAATACTCTTTAGACCTAATTTTTATGATAACTTTTATTCTCTCTTGTCTTGTCATAAACTTTTAGCCTCTTTGAGAGAAAACCTTGTATTTGCTTTGGATCTTTAAGTTTAATGCAATATCAATCTTGAACTTAAATTAATCTTTTCTCTAATCATGTTTAACCTTTCTATTATATTTGATTTGATGGGTTTAACTATGATTAGTGAGTAGTTCTTTAGGAACTTGGGGATAGGTTAGATTTAGGGATTTCTAATGGTTCAATCTTGCAATCTAGGATAGATTCTTTCATCTCTCTTCTTATAAAGTAGTTTCTAATGCCAAATAGCTAATCTTTGCTATCTTGGATCATAAGCATTTCATACACACACCAAGTGTTTGATGAAACGCTTGAACCAACTTTATAAGAGATTTACATACCTAGCCTAAAACATCATTAGTTGCCTAGGGTGTTTATCATGCTATTTAGACTTGTGATTAATGCTTGCTAATCATTTTAATGCTAAAACATCATTAGTTCATTAGGGTGATTAGTGAAGGGATTATTGCCACACATCATGGATTAGTCTTTAATTAGTGTTCTAGGCATAGAGATGGCTTGATTAGTTGCTTAAATGATTGTAAGATTGTCCATTTAGTTTCCCAAATCAATGATTCCATCCCTAGGTTTCGTTTTTAGTATTTTGTCAATCTTGATTAGTAGTTAATTGCGTCATTAGTGCTTGATTAGTAGTAATTAAGGCTTAGTTTCATATTATTGAACTTGTAGTGTCTCTCTTAGCTTGTGTCTTGTTTTTAATTGTTGCTTGTCACCTTAAACCTTTTAATTTAGTTTAGCTTAAACCAAACTTTGCATTCTTATTGAATCATCTCCCAAGATGGATTGATACCTCAAATATTGCATTGATATGAGCAATTGAGGAATTGCTAGCAAGAATAAAAAATCTTGTTTCAGTACAAAGTAATGGTGAAAGGCCTTTGATGTCACTGAGAGAATACCCAATGGCCGCCTATACTTTCTCAATTCCCTAAGGAGCGAGTCTAACTCATCATCATTCAGGTTGTCATTAACAATGACCGGGTAAGTCTCATTCGGTCCTAAGAAAACGTACCTTAGCCCAATGGGTAGCTGCTTGAGGTCCACCTTTGGGGCTAGCAGCTCACTCCAGTCCTCCTCTTGGCTTGTGTTCAGGTTGCTGTCCTCATTCGCTTCCTTAGACCCCGAGTCATTGGCTTCCAAGCTATCTTCTTCAAATCTCTGCCCCGCATAGATCGAGTGGATGGGTCGATCTATCACTCAATCTGGGCTGGATCGAGGACGGTCTCTCGATTCACTCAGTCGTTCTTCATTAGATCGGGTGGCAGATCGAGTAAGTGGGTCGATCTCTTCATTGGATCGAGTAGATTGCTCGATCGGTCTATCGATCTGTTGCTCGGATCGAGTCAGAGGCTAGATCTGGCAGTCGATCTCTTTGACAATTTTGCGAGAATCAAGGATGCAAATATACTCTTGGGTCTGATCACTTAGGTAGCCATACTCTCCACACTCCTTTTTCAGCGCCAGCAGTAGATGATCCTCTTGACCCAATTCCTCTAGCAATTCATCAGCAAAAAAATCCATAACTTCTATGTAGAAGACTTGTCCATCAATAGTCGGTTTCTTCAAAACCTCGTTGATATCAAAGTTAAGCTTGATGTCTTTGCCCAAGTGCAGTGAAATCTTGCCATTCTTGACGTCTATTATGGCTCCAGCAGTTGCCTAAAATGGTCTTCCAAGGATTAAGCGATCCTTGGGTTCTTTATCCATTTCAAGAACAACAAAATCTGTGGGGACATTCACGTTGCTTATCCTCACGGGTAGGTCTTCAAGCATTCCTACCGGGAGTCTTACACTTCGGTCGGCCAAGATAAATGAGATCCTGCATTCCTTAAACTTTGTGAAACCCAGCTTCTTGGCAATAGAGTGAGGCATGAGGTTTATGCTAGCTTCAAGATCACACAAACAATTGTTAAACTTCAATGGCCCTAGCGCTCCTTTAATGGTTTTGAACGCTTGGTGGCATTCCTCATCAAAGTTGAACTCAACCTCCTTGAATAGTAGCCTAGTGAGAGGACGGGCTAGCTTGGAGAAATCTTTGATAAACCTCCTGTAGAAGCCGGCATGCCCCAAGAAACTCCTTATCCCTTTCATGTTAACCGGAGGCACCAAAGTGACCATCACTTCCACCTTTGCTCTATCCACTTCAATGCCTTTTCCCGAGATCTTGTGACCAAGGACAATCCCTTATGTTACCATGAAATGGCATTTCTCCCAATTGAGCACGAGATTGGTCTCCACACACCTCTTGAGTACCTGCACAAATTAGACTAACAAACACAAAAGGAAGAGCCATACACGGAGAAATCATCCATGAATACCTCAACCATATCCTCAATCAAGTCAGAGAATATAGACATCATGCATCTTTGAAATGTGGCAGGAGCATTACATAAACCAAAAGGCATTCTCCTATATGCATAAGTTCCATAAGGACAAGTGAATGTTGTCTTTTCTTGATCATTAAGGTGAATCGGGATTTGAAAGAAGCCACTATAACCGTCTAGAAAACAGTAATAGGGGTGGTTGGCAAATCTTTCAAACATTTGATCTATGAATGGCAGTGGGAAGTGGTCTTCCCTAGTGGCCTTGTTAAGTTTCATATAATCAATGCACAGCCTATGGCCGGTGATGATCCTAGAAGGTATTAGTTCACCATTCTCATTTTTTATAACCGTGATTGCCCCCTTTTTAGGCACGACATGAACCGGTGAGATCCACGTGCTATCACTTATGGGGTATATCACGTTGGCCTCTAAAAGTTTTAGGGTTTCTTTCTTAACCACTTCTTTTAAGTTCGGGTTCAAGCGTCTTTGGTGTTCTATTGAAGAAGTGTTCTCATCATCTAAATGAATCATATGAGTACAAAGTAATGGTGAAAGGCCTTTGATGTCACTGAGAGAATACCCAATGGCCTTTCTATACTTTCTCAATTCCCTAAGGAGTGAGTCTAACTCATCATCATTCAGGCTATCATTAACAATGACCGGGTAAGTCTCATTCGGTCCTAAGAAAGCGTACCTTAGCCCATTTGGTACCTGCTTAAGGTCCACCTTTGGGGCCAGCAGCTCACTCCAGTCCTCCTCTTGGCGTGTGTTGAGATTGCTTTCCTCATTCGCTTCCTTAGACCACGAGTCATGAGCTTCCAAGCTCCCTTCTTTAAACGTTTGTCTCGCAGAGATCGAGTGGATTGGTCGATCCATCACTCGATCTAGGTTGGATCGAGTAGACTCACTCGATCCGTCGTTCTCCATTAGATCGGGCAGGAGATCGAGTCAGGTGGTCGATCTCTTCTTTGAATCGAGTAGAATAGTCGATCGGCCTATCGATCTGCTCTTCAGATAGAGTCAGCGGCTCGAACTGGCAGTCGATCTCTTTGACAATTTTTCGAGAATCAAGGATGCGAACATACTCTTAGGTATGATCACTTAGGTAACCATACTCTCCACTCTCCTTTGTCAGTGCAAGCAGAAGATGATCCTCTTGACCCAACTCCTCTAGCAATTCATCAGCCAAAAGATCCATAGCTTCTATGTAGAAGACTTGTCCATCAATCGTCAGTTTCTTCAAAACCTCATTGATATCAAAGTTAAGCTAGATGTCTTTGCCCAGGTGAAGCAAAATCTTGCCATACTTGACGTCTATTATGGCTCCAGCAGTTGCCAAAAAAGGTCTCCCAAGAATTAGTGGATCCTTAGGTTCTTAATCCATTTCAAGAACAACAAAATCCGTGGAGACATTCACGTTGCTTATCCTCACGGGTAAGTCTTCAAGCACACCTACCGAGAGTCTTACACTTCGGTCAGCCAAAATCAGTGAGATCCTGCATTCCTTAAACTTGGTAAGCCTCGCTTCTTTGCAATGGAGTAGGGCATTAAGTTAATGCTTGCCCCTAAGTCGCACAAACAGTTGCTAAACTTCAACGACCCTAGCGCACAAGGTATGGTGAATGAGCCTGGATCTCCTAGCTTCTTTGGTGCTATCTCTTTGTGGATGATTGCACTGCACTCTTGACTCAACACCATGACCTCTTGACAATCTTTAGCTGTCTTGGCGAGCGTGTCCTTCAGGAACTTGGCATATTTCAGCACCATAGCCAAACAATCAAGCAATGGCAGTTTCAGCTCAACATTTCTCAAATGCTTTTCAAACAAGGCTTTATGCTTCTCAACCAGCTGCTTCTTGAAATGTCCAGGGAAGGGGAGATTTGGTTTATAAGGTGGAGGTATGAAAATATTTTTTTCTTTGCTTGCTTCCCCCACTTGTTTTTCCAAGACAGCTTCTTTGCCTTTTCTTGCTCTTTCAATGTAGACATTGTCAAAGGTGATTTCTTGATCATTGGAAAGATCACTCTCCCCCTCTTGAACAACAATGTCCTCATTGTCTTTAGCTGTAGGCCGTGGTGCTACCTCCTTGCCACTCCTTAGAGTGATCACATGCGCATACTCCTTTGGATTGGTCTCACTTTGGCCGGGTAGACTGGCTTGTCCGCTTGTACTGGCTTTGCCTTTTTCTAGCTGGCGAATCTTGTTGTTGATCTTGCTGATCTGTGTAGAGACCTCAGTAAGAGAGGAGTCCAGGTGATTGTTGATATCAACAAATTTTTGATTGTTAGATGCTTGGCCTTGTAGAAGTTGTTGGAACATAGCTTGTACCGAATCTTGAGGTGGCGGTTGAGGTTGTTGTTGCTGTGGCACGAAACCAGGAGGGTACGGTTTGTGCCCTTGCTGTTGGTGTCCTTGGTATGGGCCCTGTCTTTGCCCTTGATACCCATTGTTTTGTTGGAATCCACCTTTGTTGTAAGGAACAAACGGTTTGGCTTGATTTGCTTGTTGTGGAGGGTACACTTGGTCTTTTGGATTGTCCACATTTGTGCATTCAAGAAATGATTGATTAAGCGTGATTGATTGATTGGATTGATTGTTTGGATGCGATCTTATTAATGTGGCTAAGTGGCGACGGGATGACCGCCTCACTAAGCAATTCGTTTGATTATGTCTCCTTTGTAGATGCAGGTAAGGAAATAGTTCGTGAAGGGAACTGATCTGTTTGGCTGCCGCATGATGATGGCAGGAAGGAAGGGATGTAAATGTACTTGGGTAGAATAGGTCGGATTTATGCAATGTAATAGCTTATTAGAAAACGTTCATTGTATGACTCGAACCTCAACTTTCTATCCAAGTTATTTATGCTAAAGTGCTTGTCAAAATCGCTCAAAATCTCTAAGTCCTTGTAAAAATGCGAAAATTTCACTAAGTATGGAAAATGTTAGAAATGCCCAAGGCCGGCCAGGAAGTGGCCGAGCCAAACTGTACCGCGGTACATAATTTTTGGGCTAGGACACTTCAAATTGGTATCAGAGCGTGGTCGGTTCTAGGATAGTCTTTAGCATAAATGGGTAAGTGGGTATCCATCCTTCAAAGCATGATGTGCCGCGGTAAGTCTTGTTTCTGTGAAAACTAAGTTGGTGTGGCAGACTTAGTTAACTGTTCCGAACCTTGCAGATTGCTAGGAGTAACCGTGCTGCTAGGAGACTCGCGAGGGAAACTGGGGAAAACTCGATTAACGGAGCTGATGGTAATGTTGCTCGGAATGCTGAAGTGAACAATGTTGGGACATTGCTGGGAACAATGTTGCTGCGGCAAATGGTTGAATTGGGAGTGTGGCGGCCAATGATGTGGCTGCTGCTGCGGCTGCTGCAGCTCCAGTAGGATTGGATGCGGTGTTGGTCATGCTTGCTCAGGTTTTGCAGAGATTGCCAGCTGCTGCACCTGTTCAAGTGGAACCGCCGCGAGTGGTTGAACCGATTGTGCAAGTGGAACCAGTGCTGGCTGGGGCAAGAGTTCCATCGTACCTGAAGGTGATGGAACATATGCAGAAGCTGAGTGCTAAGTTTTTCACTGGCGGTTCTAGGCCAATGGAAGCGGATGAGTGGATCGGTCGTTTGGGAAGGAACTTCGATTCCATTCGTTGTACAGATGTGTACAAGGTGGATATCGCGGTCCACTACTTGTAAGGGGATGCACACACTTGGTGGAACAGTGTGAGGACCCGGTATGAGGAACGGATCATTTGATGGAGAGTTTTTCGTGAGGAGTTCAAGAAGAAGTACTTCCCACGGGAAGCTTTCATTAGGCTGGAAAGTGCTTTCATCGACCTTCAGCAAGGGTCAATGACCGTGAGGGAATATGAAGCTGAGTTTAATCGGCTCAAGAAGTATGGTGGACGTGACTTGGAAGATGATGAGAATCAGGTCCGTCGGTTCATGTGCGGGTTGCGTGTGGAGATCAGCACTCGCTGCAAGATTCGGGATTACGGTACCTTGGCCGAACTGGTTGAGAAGGCTGTCGAGCAGGAAGCTGGTATGGCCGAGGAAGCAAGACTTCTTGGTCAGGTGGTGCCGGTTAAGTCCGGGAGTGTTGCTGGAAAGAATCAAAAGTTTGGAAAGAGTGCACCTTCGGGCAAGCCGTCTGGTGGACGCCGTGTGTGCGTGACTTGTGGGAAGATGCATGATGGTTTGTGCAGGAGGGCTTCCGGTGCATGTCACCGTTGTGGAAGGGGGGACCACATGATTCGCGATTGTCCTGAGCCGGATGTGAGGGCTAAGAGTGCGGAGTAGGACACAGTTCAAAGGGTTTGTTACAATTGTTCTGAAGCTGGGCACTACTGGAACCAGTGTCTGAAGCTGGCACAGCAGAGTGGGAAGCGTGCGAGTGATGGTGAGAACCCGGAGGCAAAGAGGCAGGCTGTTATGCCGCGGATTTACACCATTGGTGAGGATGCTGCTGGGGCAAGCACTTCACGCCCGATCACCGGTAAGCCCTATCCCTTACCTTAGTATTTTTCTGTGTGAAAATGCTTGTTGTTGGTTAGTCTAGGTTCTTAGCATTCAGATGAATGTGTAGGGACCTTGACTATGGGTGGTGTGGCGACTCATGTGTTGTTTGATTCAGGGGCATCGCACTGCTTTGTTAATTTGAACATGGTTGGAACCGGCGAGTTTCTGATGGAACCCGGTCACGACTATGTGATGGTTCAAGCAGCTGGCGGCAAAGTGATATTTACCTTGGAAAATGTCCGGATCATCTCTGTGATGATCAGAGAGGTGAACATGCCGGCTGACTTGGTGATTTGTCGGGTGAAGTCTTTTGATGTGATCCTTGGAATGGATTGGCTTGGGAAGTACAAGGCACATCTGGACTGTTACCGTGGCCGTGTTAAGTTTGAGTCGGAGAAGGGGAAGCTGGTGTATCAAGGAATCTAACCGACTGTTGGAGCAAGTTTAATCAAACCTAAAGCATAGTTCTTTTGTTGTTGTAGTACTTTAGGTTTCAATCCAAATTGGGGTGAAAGATACTAAGAATACAAGAGTTCAAGTAAAGCTAAGCAGAATTTGGGTTAATTGGGGAATAATCCTATGAAAATTACTTGCGGTGATTATACAGACACAAAAACTATTTTAAAATCCCTACAGAAGGGTTATACAACTAGTAGATGACATCTAAACAATTAAACAACCGATCTAATAATTTTATAAAATCAAAATCTTAAACCGGATTAACTAGACAATTTGATGGTGAGTAGCAAGATTTTTAAAAACTATTTCTAAAAACCAAACAACTACCAAATAAAAACCAGACAGTAAAACAAGATTCTAGACAATTTCTAAAATACTAAAAATAACAAAAACACATTTTTACTAATTTAGAAAACTCTATGCATAATTAAGCTATCTAAGAGGATGTTTTGGAAAATAAATAAACTTTAGATAAGAGAAAAATGGTTTTTAGTTTTCAAAGATTAAAAACAGATTCAAGGTTGGGATTCATTCTTAGGGAGGTTGAAAATTCGAACTTGGGTTTTGAAAACATTTTTTTTTACACTTTTTAGTGCTATCTCTAAGCCTTAAGAAACCAAACTAGATTTACCCATGATGTGTGGTGTAAATCATTTCTTCACCCTTTCCTCCTAACCCATGATGTGTGGTGGAAAGATAAGGTGAAGAACATTAAGCATGGATCTTAAAAGATGGCTTAACTAACTCCCTAAGCATCCATGATGTTTGGGAAAGGATGAGCTAGTCTCTTGGATTTGGTTTTAAGGGATTTCCTAAGTCTTGTTAGGATAAGGAAATCCCTAGATTAAAGAGATCTCCATTGAGAATCTCTAGACTTTAAAACCCCCAAATCCAAGAAGAGAATTAGATGAAGAACAAGAAAAGACCCAAAATTCTAGTTTTCAACCCCCTTAATCATCCCAACCCCAAACCTTAGTGGTTTACTCACAACTCATGTTCTTACATCTCTTAAACATAAGTTTAGAGCTGATGAACATGATCGGTTTTTACAAGATGAAAGATTAGACTTTAAGAAAACAAAGATACTTGAATCAAATCCAAAATACAAGAGTTTTACACAGGAAATCAACAAGAAACAAAACAAGAATAATCAAGAACTTGCAAGAACAAAGTAAGAACAAGGAAAAATACTCAAGAACAAGCAAGAACACGCTTAGGATAGATTATTACAAGTGAAAGTGATCAGATATGATATGTGTGTGTGTAGTGGATGATCATGAACAAAAGTCTTCCTCCCCTAGAAGTTATAAGAAAAATAATATGAAAATTTCCACCCTTTCCCTAAATCAAGGATTCATGTCTTGTAGAAGACTTTCATGCCAAGGTGGTTCCCTCACTAGAAGACAATCACACAAGTTGAGAAGAGGTTGCTGCACCTGGCTTGGAAGATCGAGTCGGACTTGTCGATCGCCTGGTCAATCTTCTTCTCGGTTCTGGTTGTACGGTCGATCGTCCAGTCGATCACTTCTGGATCGAGTCAGCTGGGTCGATCGCCCGGTCGATCAGTTCTGGATCGACTCAGTTTTGTCGATCACCCGGTCGATCTTGCCTAGATCGAGTCATGCTGCCCGATCGGCTGGTCGATCTCGGTCTTCTTTGGTTTTTTCCGAGTTCGCCAACTCCTATGCTCTTCTTTCATCTTCTTGTCAATGCTCAGCATCCATCACATCTCCAAGTACTCTAAACAACCTGAAAATGATGCAAATATGCAAGAAACCATGCAAATGCTAATGCAAAGTGTTCTAGGACTTAAAATAAGACAAATGATGCAAACTAACCTATTATGAATGATGTATGCATGAAAACCTATTCTAAATGTATGCTAAATATGCAAAATATATGAGTATATCACGCTGCCAGAGGGGAGAACTAGGAACCTACAGCTACTACTACTCCGGCAGACCCAGAACTTTGTGGAATCTCAACATCCGCCAATGACAATGTTTGGGAGGTATGCTTCCCTATTCTGAAACCCCCAAGTCCCATGTACCCCGTAAAGGAGGTCCCACCACGTAACTGAGTATGCCATAAATGTTTTTATATGGGCGGGAGTACGGGTGGAGGACCTTTTTCCCCAGAAGTGGGAGAGTCGCCAGGAGATAGTATGGCGGTTCATGCGGAGGAAGAAACTTATCATGCGGTAAGTGATAGGAATGGTGACGTGGTGCAGGCAATATAAGCGATGCATAGGAAAATTTAAATCTCTGCCATTATGACTTCCAAATAACGTCCTTTACTAATTTTAGATGGGCGGCATTACGGGTGGAGGACCTACTTCCCCAGAAGTGGGCGCCGCGACAGGAGATTGTCGGCATGTTCAGGCCGAGGAAGGTTATTTCCCTGCGGTAAGTGATAAGCATGGTGACTAGGTGCAGAAAACTGCCACTTTGCATACGAAAAAAAATAATCTCTCCAATTATGACTTCCAAATAACGGCCCTCATATCTTGCTAGCCTTTTGGTTACGCATAAAGGGCTGTGAAGAATAGACAACTGAAGTAAGTTACGGGGATGGGAAAACGGAGGCGGAAGCTAAGGCGGCAGAGGAGAAACGAGAATGGGAGGAAAAACAGTTGCACAGCGCGCAAGTAAAAGTGCGGGAACTGTTAAGTCTGGAACGCGCGTCGCGAAGCAAAACGCAGCGCTTTCAGTAAATGGACGGTTCCGGACGGTTTTGAAGCAATTATCGACTAAATCCGTCTAAGTGTAGAAAGCCATCATTTTTCACGAAGAGAAGAACAGAAAGACTTAGCGAAAAACAGAGACAATCCGAGAGAACGATTCTATCCGAGAGAAAGAGAATTATCCAAGAGATTGATAATCTTGATTGCTTGATTTAATCCGTGAGTATTTACTGTTTGATTCATTCTCTGCAAAAATGGTAAAGGCTCGTAAGCCATGGTTCAGGGCTCGTCAGCCATAATTGAAGGCTCAGAAGCCAAGTAAGGCCTGTAGGCCATGGTTAGGCTCGTGAGCCGAACTGATTGATTAAGCGTGATTGATTGATTGGATTGATTGTTTGGATGCGATCTTATTTATGTGGCTAAGTGGGGACGGGATGACCGCCTCACTAAGCAATTCGTTTGATTATGCCTCTTTTGTAGATGCAGGTAAGGAAGTAGTTCGTGAAGGGAACTGATCTGTTTGGCCGCCGCATGATGATGGCAGGAAGGAAGGGATGTAAATGTACTTGGGTAGAATAGGTCAGATTTATGCAATGTAATAGCTTATTAGAAAACGTTCATTGTATGACTCGAACCTCAACTTTCTATCCAAGTTATTTATGCTAAAGTGCTTGTCAAAATCGCTCAAAATCTCTAAGTCCTTGTAAAAATGCGAAAATTTCACTAAGTATGGAAAATGTTAGAAATGCCCAAGGCCGGCCAGGAAGTGGCCGAGCCAAACTGTACCGCGGTACATAATTTTTGGGCTAGGACACTTCAAATTGGTATCAGAGCGTGGTCGGTTCTAGGATAGTCTTTAGCATAAATGGGTAAGTGGGTATCCATCCTTCAAAGCATGATGTGCCGCGGTAAGTCTTGTTTCTGTGAAAACTAAGTTGGTGTGGCAGACTTAGTTAACTGTTCCGAACCTTGCAGATTGCTAGGAGTAACCGTGCTGCTAGGAGACTCGCGAGGGAAACTGGGGAAAACTCGATTAACGGAGCTGATGGTAATGTTGCTCGGAATGCTGAAGTGAACAATGTTGGGACATTGCTGGGAACAATGTTGCTGCGGCAAATGGTTGAATTGGGAGTGTGGCGGCCAATGATGTGGCTGCTGCTGCGGCTGCTGCAGCTCCAGTAGGATTGGATGCGGTGTTGGTCATGCTTGCTCAGGTTTTGCAGAGATTGCCAGCTGCTGCACCTGTTCAAGTGGAACCGCCGCGAGTGGTTGAACCGATTGTGCAAGTGGAACCAGTGCTGGCTGGGGCAAGAGTTCCATCGTACCTGAAGGTGATGGAACATATGCAGAAGCTGAGTGCTAAGTTTTTCACTGGCGGTTCTAGGCCAATGGAAGCGGATGAGTGGATCGGTCGTTTGGGAAGGAACTTCGATTCCATTCGTTGTACAGATGTGTACAAGGTGGATATCGCGGTCCACTACTTGTAAGGGGATGCACACACTTGGTGGAACAGTGTGAGGACCCGGTATGAGGAACGGATCATTTGATGGAGAGTTTTTCGTGAGGAGTTCAAGAAGAAGTACTTCCCACGGGAAGCTTTCATTAGGCTGGAAAGTGCTTTCATCGACCTTCAGCAAGGGTCAATGACCGTGAGGGAATATGAAGCTGAGTTTAATCGGCTCAAGAAGTATGGTGGACGTGACTTGGAAGATGATGAGAATCAGGTCCGTCGGTTCATGTGCGGGTTGCGTGTGGAGATCAGCACTCGCTGCAAGATTCGGGATTACGGTACCTTGGCCGAACTGGTTGAGAAGGCTGTCGAGCAGGAAGCTGGTATGGCCGAGGAAGCAAGACTTCTTGGTCAGGTGGTGCCGGTTAAGTCCGGGAGTGTTGCTGGAAAGAATCAAAAGTTTGGAAAGAGTGCACCTTCGGGCAAGCCGTCTGGTGGACGCCGTGTGTGCGTGACTTGTGGGAAGATGCATGATGGTTTGTGCAGGAGGGCTTCCGGTGCATGTCACCGTTGTGGAAGGGGGGACCACATGATTCGCGATTGTCCTGAGCCGGATGTGAGGGCTAAGAGTGCGGAGTAGGACACAGTTCAAAGGGTTTGTTACAATTGTTCTGAAGCTGGGCACTACTGGAACCAGTGTCTGAAGCTGGCACAGCAGAGTGGGAAGCGTGCGAGTGATGGTGAGAACCCGGAGGCAAAGAGGCAGGCTGTTATGCCGCGGATTTACACCATTGGTGAGGATGCTGCTGGGGCAAGCACTTCACGCCCGATCACCGGTAAGCCCTATCCCTTACCTTAGTATTTTTCTGTGTGAAAATGCTTGTTGTTGGTTAGTCTAGGTTCTTAGCATTCAGATGAATGTGTAGGGACCTTGACTATGGGTGGTGTGGCGACTCATGTGTTGTTTGATTCAGGGGCATCGCACTGCTTTGTTAATTTGAACATGGTTGGAACCGGCGAGTTTCTGATGGAACCCGGTCACGACTATGTGATGGTTCAAGCAGCTGGCGGCAAAGTGATATTTACCTTGGAAAATGTCCGGATCATCTCTGTGATGATCAGAGAGGTGAACATGCCGGCTGACTTGGTGATTTGTCGGGTGAAGTCTTTTGATGTGATCCTTGGAATGGATTGGCTTGGGAAGTACAAGGCACATCTGGACTGTTACCGTGGCCGTGTTAAGTTTGAGTCGGAGAAGGGGAAGCTGGTGTATCAAGGAATCTGACCGACTGATGGGAGTTTTATAGGCTCGGCTATCCAGGCAGAAAGAATGATCGAGAAAGGATGTGAAACTTACCTGGCCACGATCAATACCGTGGAAGTTGGTCTGGATGCTGAGATAAGTAACATTCCGGTTGTGAGTGAGTTTGGGGATGTGTTCCAGTCGTTAAGTGGGCTACCTCCGGGACGGTCAGATCCATTCACTATCGAGCTGGAACCTGGTACGGCCCCAATCTCTAAGGCACCGTATCGGATGGCTGATAACTAGCTTTTTTATGGCTTTAATCAATCCTAAAGCTTAGCATTGTCATTTTAATACTTTAGGTATCAATCCAAAGGGGTAGGGATTAAAAACACTAGGAATGCATGAAACTATCTAATCTAAGCCATTTTCGGATTAATTGGGGAAACAAAACTTTAAAAACTACTTGCTGCAACTAAATGACTACGAAAACTATTTTAAACTCCCGACCAAGGGGTTAAACAACTAGAAAGCTACTTCAAAGGATTTACAAAGCTCGACTACTAATTTTAGAAAATAGAAATCTAAAGACAGACAAAATAGGAAATTTCTAGGAACCTAGGAAGAATTTTAAAAACTAGAAATAAAAATCTACTGACTTCTAACTTCTACCAGGGTGCGAAATAAGTTACTAGAGAATTTCTAAAATACTAATAAGACCAAGAACACAACTTTATGAATTATGAGACTCTAATGCAAGCATTAAGCAAATGGGCTAAACTCAAGGAAAGAAAGCTAAATTCGAAATATGCAATTAATAAAGCCAAGGATTCAAAGATGGGGTCATTGAATAAGGAGATTAAGATTTAGCTAACTTGATGTTCATACTTCAACCAATCTCATTCTTAGACTTAAGGGTCTCACTTAGTTTTTTCCCATCTTAGGTGGTACTAATCTCAATTGCAAACCTAGACTTTCCCAACTTCGGTGGTACTAATCTAGTGTTAATCCTCAACCCAAAGCCTAATTCTCATTAGTAAAGGGGAAGAATTGCAAAGGTGGAGATCCTAATCTTCATTTAGTTGGTTGGGGCATTTCATCAAACACCTTGTGCGTGTGAAATGCCCTTGTGTTTGGATTGCATAATTTATGCTAATCTAACACTAGAACCACTAAATGAGAATGGGTTTCATGAAATTAAGTCCTAAACACCAAGCTTTCCAAATAAATCTCCCTAATCTAACCCATCTTCAAATCCAAGAAAGACTACTCACTAATCATGTTTGAACTCTCACAAATCATGGGAGAAGGAGAGCTAAACATAATTAGCTAAGCAAAGAAGAAAGATTAAAGCATAAAACGAAATACTTAAATTAAAATCAAGGTTTTTACAAGAAAATCCAAGCTTAAGGTTAATCTACAATGGAGATGAATCTAAAATGGGAAAAGTGATGATAATTTTGTGGCTCCCTCTAAAAATTAGGGTAGAAGAGTTTATATAGGACCACACAAATGGTCCCCTCACAAAAAGCCAAAAAACAGTTGGCAAAAGCAAAAGAAGGGAAAAACAGATAGACGGATCGACCATGGCTAGTCGATCTGTGGCTCGATCCAAGGCTGATCGACTGGGTTCGGTCGATCTTCAGCTCGATCCAAGGCTGATCGACTGGGTTCGGTCGGTCTTCAGCTCGATTTCAGGGCTGATCGACTGGGTTCGGTCGATCTTCAGCTCGATTTCAGGGCTGATCGACTGGGTTCGGTCGATCTTCAACTCGATTCCAGCTCCACTTCTTTTGGCCGAGCTTCCCCTTGACTCCCATCAACTCCTAAGCCTTCTTCTCCATGCTCAGCATCCACCAAAGCTCCAAGTACTCCATATAACCTGAAAATGATGCAAAGATGCAAGAAATATGCAAATGCTAAAGCAACATGTCCTAAAACCTAAAATGGAACAAAAACTACAATAACTCTAAGTATGAGTGCAAAAGTGAGTGCACAACTATCCTAAATGAGTGCTAAAATATGCTAAATTATGGGTTTATCAATGGCTCCTGCCGAGATGGCTGAGTTAAAGAAGCAATTGGATTACTTGATGGAAAAGGGTTTTGTGCGGCCGAGTAGTTCACCTTGGGGCGCGCCAGTACTGTTCGTTAAGAAAAAAGATGGTAGCTTCCGGCTATGCATCGACTACCGCGGGTTGAACCAAGTGACTGTGAAGAAAAAGTACCCTCTTCCAAGGATAGACGAGTTGTTGGACCAACTCCGAGGTGCTACTGTGTTCTCTGAGATCGATTTGGCTTCAGGTTATCATCAGATTCCTATAGCCGAGTCGGATGTTCGGAAGACAGCCTTTCGAACAAGATATGGGCATTATGAGTTCGTGGTCATGCCCTTCGGATTGACTAATGCACCGGTTGCATTCATGAAGCTGATGAACAGTGTGTTCAGAAACTGCTTGGACGAGTTTGTGATTATCTTCATAGACGACATCCTGGTTTACTCAAAGGACTCGAAAGATAATACAAGACACTTGGCTACGGTCATGGCCAGATTAAGGGAGCACAAGCTATTCGCCAAGCTTAGCAAGTGCAGTTTTTGGAAAAGAGAGATCAGGTTCTTGGGCCATGTGGTCTCGGATAAGGGAGTGTCCGTGGATCCGGAAAAGATCACGGCTATTTCAGAATGGCCGAGGCCTAGGAATGCATCCGAGATATGAAATTTTATGGGACTGGCTGGATACTACCGGAGATTTGTGATCGTGGCGCAGCCAATGACTCGACTGACAGGGAAAGATGTTCAGTATGAATGGTCGGTCGAATGTGAGAAGAGTTTTGCTAAGATTAAGGACATGCTTACGAGCATGATATACTCATATATTTCACATATTTTGCTTGCATTTAGAATACATTTTCATATTTATAACACTCATAATAGACTAGTTTGCACCAATTGTCTCATTTTAGGTCCTTAGGCACTTTGCATTAGCATTTGCATGTTTCGTGCATATTTGCATCATATTCAGGTTGTTTTGGACACACTGGAGCTATGGAGGTTGCGTGGATCTGCTAAGGAGCAAAGAGGAGTCTATGGACGCTTAGGAGAGTTCGATGCATGTAGCAAAGTACGCGAGGATCGAGCTAGGCAGGTCGATCTAGACGGGATCGACCACAAGATCGAGTCACGAAGTCGTTCCAAGGAAATAGATCGAGTCCAGAGATCGACCGAGATGATCGAGCACAAGCACGGACGCAATGGAAGAACGAGCGAAAAGATCGAGGGCACGACTCGATCGCTAAAGGATCGACAAGACGATTGATGGAAGCACTCAATCTACCCAACTAGATCGAACCGGAGATCGAGCTAAGGAAGACGTTCCGTGCGCAAGATCGAGAGAGAGATCGATGAAGCCTCATCGATCTCGAGCCTTATCCGACAGCTTGCAAGAATTTGGATTTTAGTGAGGAGACCATTACCCTTTTTGTATAAAAGGCCTTAAACCTATTTTTGGCCATCTATCACTTCTTTATCCTCAGTTTTCGTTTTGCCTCTATTCCTTTAAGGAAAGAACGCCATTTTTATGTTTTGAAGCTTTTTCATTTTGTAAAACCTTAATCTTTAGCTTTTAATCTAAGTACTTCTCTTAATCTTGCTTACCATTAGTTTCATTTCTGTTTAAACCCAAACCGAGCATGTCGAATCTCTCAAAACCTGTGTTTATGAGTGATTCGAACATGAGGAGAGAGTAACCCTCCAAGGTTTTGCGGTTTGGGGTGATTAAGAGGGTTTAAGGGTTTAAAGCTTTGGTCTTTCTTGCTCTTAACCCATTCTCTTCTTGGATTTGGGTTTTTAATGCCTAGAGGATCTTGAGAAAGACCTCTCTGTTTTCAGGAATCTCTTTGTCCTAGAAAGATTTAAGAGATTCCTTAAAACCAAATCCAAGATACTAATCTTTCCCTTCCCACTCGCCATGGATGCGAGGGGGATTAGTAAGGGCACTTTTTAGGATCCATGCTTCCTGTTCTTCTCTCTGTTTTTCCACCACGATCCATGGGTTAGGAGGATGGATTGAGGAAAGGCTTTACACCACAAACCATGGGTAAAGCTAGCTCAAGCTTCATGGGTAAAGCTAGCTCAAGCTTCCTAAGGCTTAGAGAAAGCACATAATGTGTAGATCTATGTTTTTAAGAACCAAAGTTTAAATCTTGAACCTCTTAAGCATGATCCCCAAACCGTGAATCCATCTTTAGCATTTGAAAAAATAAAAAGCATCTTCCTTTAGTTTAAAGTTTCAATCTTTTAGCTTAAAAATCATCTAGTTGCTTATTTATTGCTTTAGAATTTTATAAATTCATAGAATTGTTTTCTTGGCCTTGTTAGTATTTTATAAATTCCATATTATCATGTTTCGCACCCTGGTAGAATATAAGAGTCAGTAGAATTTTATTTCTAGTTTTTAAAATTAGTTTTATGTTTCTAGCAATTTTTTTCTGCTTTGTCCGGTTTTAGATTTCTATTTCTTAAAATTAGTTTTAGCGCCTTTTAAATCCTTAGAATTAGCTTTCTAGTAGTTTAACCCCTTGGTCGGGATTATAAAATTGTTTTCCAGTCATTTTAATCATTGCAAGTATTTTATTTTTATTTGTTCACCAAATTATTCAGGATTTCACTTAGCTTTGCATATAGCTTTTGCATTCTTAGTACTCTTCAAACTCCCCCAGGTTGGATTGACCCTTAAGTATTGCAATGACATGAGCATGCTAAGATTTTGTTTAACACAAAAATAAACTGTTATCAAATGGCGCCGTTGCCATCTTGGGATTAAGTTTGAAGCTATTAAGATTTGGAGCTTAATAGAAACTAAGTCTTTACTTTTTATTTTGAATACTAATTTATCTACCTTCCTATTTGTGTTTTCAGGTACATGAATTTGAGATCTAGAGGTGACAACAACCTTTTACAGCCTCTAGATTATATTCATCAACTTGAAAGTGTAAGACTTAGAAGGGAAAGAAATCAAGCAACTGAGTTTGAGGAAGTGGATCGAGCAGATATGGCCGATCAAGATAATGTTCAGCCTCAACCTGGACCAGCTGGTGGGGGTAATGGAAACCCCAACAATCCTCCAAGGCTGCCAAGGATCATAGGTGCGGATGATGCACCAAACACTCACCATAATCGTTTTGGCATCACCCCTCCTCCGGTGCAAAACAACAACTTCGAGATAAAGACGGGCTTTATCTCCATGGTTCAGAACATCAAGTTCCACGGTCTTCCATTGGAAGATCCCCTAGAGCATTTGGATAACTTCGAACAAGTGTGTGGGATGATAAAGATCAATGGCATCTCCAAAGACAGCTTCAAGCTTCGGTTGTTCCCTTTCTCACTTGGAGACAAAGCAAGGCATTGGGAAAAGACTCTGCCTCAAGGGACTATAACCTCATGGGCTGATTGCAAGAAAGCATTTCTGTCCAAGTTCTTCTCAAGCACAAGGACAGCACGCCTACGAAGTGAAATCAGTGGCTTTGCTCAACGGCAGAATGAGTCATTTAGTGAAGCTATGGAGAGGTTCAAATACTACACCATTGCTTGTCCTCATCATGGTTTGACCGAGGAGACACTTCTTACCACTATCTATAGGGGAGCTTTGCCCATGATCCGTACTACTTGAGACCGCAAGAAAATGAAACTTCCTTGGATAAGAAGTAACCGCGGGAATGGAGCTAATAGAGAACTTAGCATTGAGTGATGGCAACTGAAAAGAAAACTTCCTTGGACAAGAAGTAACCGCGGGAATTGAGCTAATAGAGAACTTAGCATCAAGGGGTAATGAGCTGGAGTCGCACAAGAAAGAGCTGAAATCACTTCATGACAAGATTGACAAAATGATGCTTGCAACTCAAAAGCAAGTCCATTTTGTAGTAGAAGCCGCAGAAGCATTTGGAGAAGGTTGTCAAGCTGACTTTGAGGAAGCTAATTGGGTAGACTACAACAAGCCACAAGGGTATAACCAGAGGTTTCAAGGCAACAATAATCTGTCATACCGCATCACCAATGTTGAGAACCCAAAGGATCAAGTCTACCCACCACAACAAGGAAAACCCTTTGTTCCTTTCAACAAGGGTGGGTTTCCTCAAAACAGTGGTTTTCAAGGGCAACATCAAGGCAACTTCCAAGGCCAACAACAACAAGGAAACAAGGGATATCCACCTGGTTTTGTGCCTCAGCAACAGCAAGTTCAAGCACCACTTCAGGATACGGTTTTAGCTACGTTTCAACAACTTCTACAAGGACAAGCCTCTATGCAAGCAAGCAACAATCAGAAGTTTGTGGACATCAACAACAGGCTTGACTCTTCTCTCACTGAGGTCTCTACAAAAATCTCCAACTTGAACAACAAGATGCGTCAGTTCAAAAAAGGAAAAGCAAGTTCAAGTAACCAAGGTAGCTTACCCGGCAAGTGTGAGCAAAACCCGAAGGAATATGCTAATGCAATAACCTTGAGGAGTGGAAAACAGCTGCCACCAAGGTCTACACTTGAAAACAATAAGGACATTATAGTTCAAGAGGGGGAGAATGATCAAGAGATCACCTTTGACAATGTCTACATTGCAAGACCAAAGAAAGGGGGTGAAGCGGTTTTAGAGAGTAAAGTAGAAGAAGCTAGCAAGGAGAAAGAAGCTTTCATTCCTCCACCATACAAAACCAAACTTCCTTTCCCAAGACGTTTCAAGAAACAGTTGATTGAGAAGCAGAAAGCCTTGTTTGAGAAACACTTGAGGAATGTTGAGCTGAAGTTACCATTGGTTGATTCTTTAGCAATGATGCCTAAATATGCAAAATTTTTGAAGGATACTCTCGCTAAGAAGGTTAAAGAAGGTGAAGGAGAGGTTATGGTACTTAGTCAAGAATGCAGTGCCATCATCCACAAAGAAATAGCCCCAAATAAGCTGGGAGATTCGGGATCATTCACTATCCCATGTGCTTTAGGCCCTTTGAAGTTTGAAAACTGTTTGTGTGATCTTGGAGCAAGCATAAATCTTATACCTCACTCCATAGCCAAGAAACTAGGCTTCACCAAGTACAAGGAGTCCTGAATCTCACTGATTCTGGCAGACCGAAGTATAAGACTCCCAGTAGGCATGCTGGCCGCGGGGTTTATTTCACTTCAAGTTTTACCCCTAAGATAGCTGCAAGTGCACAGCAATCACAGTAGTATATTAAGGGATCGAATCCACATAGATTGTTGTTTTGCGAAAGTCCTAAGATTTCTAACTTCTTTAAACCAAATGGAACTTGGGGATAGAGTTTGTCACGGTTTGTAGCAATAATATCAAGCAGCAAAAGAGAATTAAACGGTTGTAAATCAATAAATAAAAGGCGTTGGGTTCAGGGATATTCTCCGGGGTTCATGGATCGAATTAAACAAGCAACATGATAGGTTCTAAATGATTTAATAAGCTAGGTTCTTAAACTGAAACGGTCGACTATGACTACCCCGCTTTCACGGATCTAGCCACCTGCGTTTGTCCCTCACTGCGAGTATGATCTCTCATCCCACAATGCAAGACAACCGCGCATACGTATCATTCACCTATTTGTAAACACTCACAGTGCGGTCCGTCGATATGCCTAAACATCCTACGGTGCGATCCGCTCGTTAACCCCTAGATCGAGACAATAGACCACATTTTCATGTATCTAATCATCCTAGAATCAGTTGCTAATTGATCAGAGAAGCAAACATGCAATAAGAACGAGACATCAACGAAGATACCTAAAAGGAACTCTATCTCTATCAACCTAACGAAATCAATCCATGATTAAACCCCTTCGAAAATCCCCTTAAAAACCCAACTAGATGACTACTCGTTCATGGGAACGAGAGACATCTGATAGGGGTCAGGTTTTATCCTAAATAATCTACTGCAAGTGCACAGCAAACGCAGTTGAAGTACAAGGGGTATCGAATCCCAAGAGAAATAGATACTACACTATGATTTCTAATTTTGGATTATGCTAAGTCAAATAGGTATTAATGTAAATTAAACTATACGATTTAAGTAAATGTGATTAAAGCGGTTTTAGAATTCTAAGGCGCTAGGTGAGGGTAAATTATCAGGTTGAATCAAAGAATGCATATATTATTTTTATTAGGGATTTATTAAGAACCGTCTAGAACTCGAATCACTAAGTTAAAACCAATCAACTCTCGTTGCAAAAGTTATCTATGCTTAAATTCCAGAGAACCAAATCTCTTTGCGAGTTCAAACAATCTAAGCAAGCATTAATGTTCAGGTTCGATATGTTCACAAAATACCTAAACCAAATCTCTTTGAGAATAGTTATTTTGCTCACCTATGATTAGTTCGAGTTACTAATAATGCTCTCGCATCTATTAAACAACCTAAGGGTTTGATTCCTAAGTGATAAATTCAGAAATCAAGTTAAGTTCAAATCAAGGTGAAGATCTAAGTGATTTCCCTAACAAAGATAATAATTCTACAGGCTTTTCATCAACCCTAAATCACCCTAACCTAACTAGCAAACTACTCAGACATAATCATGGAAACACAAATCATGGCTGAAATAAATTGCATAAATAAATAAAAGAGAATGATACTGGGGTTCAAAATCTGGCTCGGAATGAGTTAGAATTGTCTCCCCAAAAGCTCAGGATCAATCTCTCTAAGTCTTAAAAACTCTAAAAATATGAAAGTATGAAAAAAGGTCCTTTGGCTAAACAATGCCAGAAACTATTATAGAAGGGGATTTTTCGTCCAGGGGTAGATTTGTAATTCTTCAAAACTTGAGCTCTTTCCTTTTTTTCTGATGGAAATCGATGATCTTTGCCGACTCTGACTTGGTGTCGATCGACATAGATGGTGTCGATCGACACTCAGCTCGTAAATCCACCCATCTGACTTCATCACTTCAGCTGCTCGTACAAAATGCTCCAAAACGTTCCAGATTCTCCTATTTAGCTCCAAGTGCTCTCCATCCTGTAAAGACTTAACTAGGACTCGAAAACTAATAAAAGACTCTATAAAAACACTTATATCATGGCTTAAAAATGGGTAAAAATCATGATATATCAACATCTTCGAGATATGAAAGGTGCGAATCGTATTAATGAAAAGAGCAAAGTGAGAAAACTTCTTTAAAGGGAAATCGATTGAACAGAGGTTTTCTTAAAGTATTCAAAAGTAAAGAACTAAAAACGAAAGATGAAAGGGAAAAGAAGGAAGGATAGGCGGCTGCAGAAGAATTCTCTCTCGAGATCCTCGACTCCGGGGCCGTCGAACTTTCTCTCTTCTCCTCTCTCTGTGCGACGCAGATGTGTCTCGTCGTCTCTTCTATGTGTGTGGCGTCACCCCCCTTCTCTGAAACCTTAAGACTCCTTTATATAGGTTTCCGGTCTTCAGAAAGTGGGCTTCACGTTTTAACCTCGGGAAAATATTGGATAAGTGCAAACGGGCTCGGGATGGGCCGGAGTGGTGTGGCCGCGCGAGCGACCAGGCGTGGCGCGGCCACTGGTCTTCTGAGGATCCGTGGCGCGGCCGGCCTTCTACTGGGAATGTGTCTGACGGGCCTTCTTGCTTCCTTCGTAACTCGAGATCCAACCGTGGGATTGCTCTCAAACCACTTCGAGGTGAAAGACAGCTGATTAGGCTACCTTGTCTCCAAATATGAGCTTGATCTTGTGGTGGGAAGGTCGTCATCTGATGCTGAACTTATGGCTCCGAGCACATGTCCTTCGAAGTTCCCGTTTTGCTCCAAAATGTGTCCTTTTTGTCCAATTTTCCTGAAATGACTTTTAAAACTAGAAAACATGGAAATCGCCTTAAAACCGTTGAAAACCGGATCAAAACACTTATAAACGATCTCCAAATAATAGGTTTTAGGAGTAAAATATGAGTGTTATCACATGCTTGAAGACCTACCCGTGAGGATAAGCAATGTTAGTGTACCCACGGATTTTGTAGTTCTAGAGATGGACGAAGAACCCAATGACCCACTAATCCTTGGGACACCGTTTTTAGCAACTGCTGGAGCAATCATTGATGTGAAAAATGGCAAGATTTCTCTGCACCTGGGGAAGGACATCAAGCTGAACTTTGACATCAATGAAATCTTGAAAAAATCGACCATTGATGGGCAAGTCTTCTACATAGAAGCTTTAGATGCATTGGCTGATGAGTTGCCGGAAGAGTGGAGACAAGAGGACCATCTACAGCTGGCCTTGACAAAGGAATGTGGAGAGTTTGGATACCTAACTGATCAGACTAGAGAGTACGCCCGTCTCCTTGACTCGCGCAAGATTGTGGATGAAAATCAAAGCCTAGAGATCGACAGTGAGATCGACCAGATGACTCGATCGGAGAGGACGTTCGAAAGGACAATCGACGAGAAAGACTCGATCTGCTCGGAGAACGACCAAGGGAATCGATCTCCCACTCGATCCGTTTCTGAACGACCAGCTGGATCGACAGAGGATACTCGATTTAATCAGGATCGAGTGAGCAATCGACTAGTAGACTCGATCTCTGCGGTATCTGCGGTTGAAGAAGGCAGTTTGAAAGTGCATGACTCGGGATCAAGAAGTATAACTGAGGACAGCAACCTCTACATGAGTCAAGATGGAGATTGGAGCGAGCTACTAGCCCCAAAGGTGGACCTCAAACAGCTTCCCAATGGGCTAAGGTAAGCTTTCTTAGGGTCCAATGATACCTATTCGGTCATTGTAAATGAAAATCTAAGTGATGATGAGTTGGACTCACTCCTTAGGGAGTTGAGGAAGTGTAGAAAGGCCATTGGGTACTCACTCAGTGACATCAAGGGCCTTTCACCAATGCTTTGTACTCACAGGATTCACTTGGATAATGAAAACACTTCTTCAATTGAACATCAAAGGCGTTTGAACCCAAATTTGAAAGAGGTGGTCAAGAAAGAAATTTTAAAACTTTTGGAAGCTAACGTGATATACCTTATCAGTGACAGCACATGGGTCTCTCCAGTCCATGTGGTACCAAAGAAAGGAGGTATCACGGTTATAAGAAATGATAAAGATGAGTTGATACCTTCTAGGACCATAACCGGTCATAGGATGTGTATTGACTATAGAAAACTTAACTTGGCCACCAGAAAAGACCACTTCCCTTTACCTTTCATTGACCAAATGTTAGAAAGATTAGCCAATCACCCATACTATTGTTTTATTGATGGCTATAGTGGTTTCTTTCGAATCCCAATTCACCCTAATGACCAAGAGAAAATCACATTCACATGCCCTTATGGTACCTTTGCATATCGAAGGATATCATTTGGGTTATGTAATGCACCAGCAACCTTTCAAAGATGCATGATGTCTATTTTCTCTGATCTTATAGAGGAAATGGTTGAAGTTTTGATGGACGATTTTTCCGTATATGATGCATCGTTTGGTGGCTCTTTGTCTAACCTTTGTAGGGTTCTCAAGAGATGTGAGGAAACCAATCTTGTCCTCAACTGGGAGAAATGCCACTTCATGGTCAGAGAGGGGATTGTCCTTGGTCATAAGATATCAGAAAAGGGTATTGAAATTGATAGATCCAAGATTGAGGTAATGGTTAGCTTGGCACCTCCGGTGAATGTGAAAGGGATTAGAAGTTTCTTGGGGCATGCCGGTTTCTATAGGAGATTCATCAAGGATTTCTCCAAAATAGCACGTCCACTTACGAGGCTATTGTGCAAGGAAACCGAGTTCATCTTTGATGAGGAATGTCTACAAGCATTTAAGACCATCAAGGAAGCCTTAGTCACCGCGCCTATAGTGCAAGCTCCAGATTGGGAATTACCCTTCGAGATTATGTGTGATGCAAGTGACTATGCCGTGGGAGCTGTCTTAGGACAGAGGAAAGACAAGAAATTGCATGTCATCTATTATGCAAGTCGTACCTTGGATGACACGCAAGTGAAATATGCAACCACCGAGAAAGATCTTCTAGCCGTGGTCTTTGCTTTTGAAAAGTTTCGGTCTTACTTGGTGGGTTCTAAGGTCATAGTGTACACTGACCACGCTGCCCTGAGATACACATACTCCAAGAAAGACACCAAGCCTAGGCTACTTAGATGGATCCTTCTCTTACAAGAGTTCGATATGGAGATCAAAGATAAGAAGGGTATAGAGAACGGTGTAGCGGACCATCTATCAAGGATGAGGATTGATGAAAACTTGCCTATGGATGACTCTTTCCCCGAGGAACAGTTGTTGGTGGTTAACACCATAGTATGTGCTAAGCTAGAGGAGAAGTTTGAAGAAGACTTGAGTCTCGAGGAAGAATTGCCATGGTATGCGGATATTGTAAATTATTTAGCATGTGGAGAAGAGCCTTCTCACCTGGATCATTACCGTAGAAAGAAGTTCATGAGGGATGTTTCTCACTACTTTTGGGATGACCCTTACCTATACAAGAGGTGTGGAGACAGCATTTACCGAAGGTGTGTAACCAAGGAAGAGGCGAGAGACATACTCCTTCATTGCCCCGGTATGACATATGGAGGTCACTTTGCTAGTTTCAAAATGGCTACTAAGGTTCTCCAAGCCGGATTTTGGTGGCCAACACTATTCAGAGACGCACATGAGTTCATCAAGTCATGTGAGGCGTGCCAAAAGTCCGGGAACGTCACCAAGAGAAACGAGAGGCCACAAGTGCCTATCTTTGAAGTGGAGGTGTTTGACGCTTGGGGGATTGACTTTATGGATCCGTTTCCATCCTCATATGGCAATAAGTATATTCTCGTGGCAGTAGACTATGTGTCTAAATGGGTTGAAGCCATAGCATCACCAACTAATGATTCAAAAGTGGTGATCAAGCTCTTCAAGACAATCATTTTCCCATGGTTTGGAGTCCCTAAGATTGTGATTAGCGACGGGGGAAGCCCCTTCATCAACAAAGTTTTTGAGGGCCTATTGAGAAAGCATGGAGTTAAGCACAAGGTTGCCACGCCATATCACCCTCAAACAAGTGGACAAGTGGAGGTTTCAAATCGGCAGCGGGTGTTACTAGAAAGGATTGGTCAAACAAACTTGACGATGCTCTTTAGGCATATAGGACAGCCTTCAAAACACCAATAGGTACGACGCCTTTCAACCTCCTCTATGGCAAGTCTTGCCATCTGAAACAAGCGTTTTTTACACTTGTTAGCAATTCCTCAATTGCTCATATCATTGCAATATTTGAGGTATCAATCCATCTTGGGAGATGATTCAATAAGAATGCAAAGTTTTGTTTAAGCTAAGCTAAATTGAAAGGGTTTAAGGTGATAAGCAACAATTTAAAACAAACAACTAGCTAAGAGAGACACTACAAGTTCAATAATATGAAACTAAGCCTTAATTACTACTAATCAAGTACTAATGACGCAATTAACTACTAATTAGGATTATCAAATTACTAAAAACGAAACCTAGGGATGGAATCATTGATTTGGGAAACTAAATGGACAATCTTGCAATCATTTAAGCAACTAATCAAGCCATCTCTATGCCTAGAACACTAATTAAAGACTAATCCATGATGTGTGGCAATAATCCCTTCACTAATCACCCTAATGAACTAATGATGTTTTAGCATTAAAATGATTAGCAAGCATGAATAACAAGTCTAATAGCATGATAAACACCCTAGACAACTAATGATGTTTTAGGCTAGGTATGTAAATCTCTTATTAAGTTGGTTCAAGCATTTCATCAAACACTTGGTGGGTGTGTGAAATGCTTATGATCCAAATAGCAAAAGATTAGCTATTTGGCATTAAGAACACCTTAATAAGAAGAGAGATGAAAGAATCTATCCTAGATTGCAAGATTGAACCATTAGAAAACCCTAAATCTAACCCATCCCCAAGTTTCTAATGAACTACTCACTAATCATATTTAAACCCATCAAATCAAAGATAAGAGAAAGGTTAAACATGATTAGAGAAAAGATTAATGGAAGTTCAAGATAGATATTGCATAAAACTTAAAAGATTCAAAGCAAAATACAAGACTTTTCTCAAAGTGGCTAAAAAGTTCTTGACAAGACTAGAGAGAATAAAACTTAACATAAAAATTAGGTCTAAAGAGTATTTATAGGAGGGACCCATGAGGATGACAAAAAGAAAAAGTTTGGGTTCGGATCGACGTGTTCATCGATCCAGTTCGTCGATCCGAACCCCTGCCGAATTGGTTCGATGTCCTTCGTCGATCCAAGTCATCGATCCAAGTCCTTGTCTCTCGGCTTCTTCTTGTTGGCGTTTGGGTTTGGTTCGACGACTTCGTCGATCCATGTCGTCGAACCGAACCCCTGGAAAACTGGTCCGACGTACTTCGTCGATCTGTTTCATCGATCCGAACCCCTGGAAGTTTGGATCGACGAGCTACGTCGATCCGTTTCATCGAACCGAACTCCTGGAAGTTTGGATCGACGTACTCGTCGATCCATCTCGTCGATCCAGCGCGAGAAATCTTCTCCTTCATCTTCTTGGTGACTCCTTTCTCCTCCAAGTGCTATGCAATCCTTCTCCAGCTCCATCCACGCCTCCATAGTGTCCTTTTCACCTGATCAAGACTCCAAATGCACCAAAACATGCAAAAGAACATGCAAAGAGATCCTAGACTCTAAATGATCGAAATGCAATACAATGATGCTAAATAAGGATCCTAAATGATGACAAACTTACACTAAATGGAGAGAAATATGATGCAAAATATAGACATATCAACTCCCCCAAACTTGCCTTTTGCTTGTCCACAAGCAAATGAAACACAAGCTAAGGAGAGAGGTTTGAAAGTGGGATCTCAATATCCAAGATGGTTAACAATAATAATCAACTCAATATCCTAGTTCTTAATTCTAGAATGCATGTGAATACTTCCTACTCCAAAAGAGTTAGCCATGCTCATCTCAACACTCAAGTGTACTAAGAGTTTAATCAAAACAAGTCTCCCTATCAAACCAACTCTTTAACATTCGTTAAGATCAAAACCATGAATCATGACATTGCAATGCTAGTGAATTCATTTGGTTTAAGGACTGGGTATTGAGATAAAAATGATCCCAATTCATCCGGTTTTGTATTTAAGTAAGGGTAACACTCAAAAGGATTGAACCACATGCATAATGCTAAATGTAAGAAACAAGTGATGCATACAAGGAAACACTATCATCTACCCGAAATACTATCAATGATCCTACACCCCTCTCATTCATTTTTTAGCTCACTCGACCCTCTAGAATCTACCCTTTCATCAAGGCTTTTGTGCCTTGCTACACCCCTCTCAATTTGGAACATTTTTCTCTTTTTAAAGCGTTAAGGGGAACTTCTTCGCAATTTTGGCGAAAGGAGTAGTCTACACTTATTAACTTAGCTCTTCTTTTGATTTCTAGGTGGCTTTGCATATATATTTTTCATTACTTGGCCTTTTGGCTCTTTTGATTTCTTAGCACTTTTTATTTACTTAGAGCTATTCCTTTTTAAAACCCAAGACTCTCTATTTCAAACCATTCTCCCCTTATCTTCCTCCAACCCTTTTAACCATCATCTCTTTCTTTCCAACTTTTCCACAACTCATCAAGTATAATCACAACCAATTAAACCCCCAAATCCTAAGCCTAAAGCTAACCTCAAAATTCAAGGTTAGAATCTACATGAAAGTCTATACTTGTCGTTTCAAACCTAACACTTTATGCTAAGTTCAATCGAAATAAAGGCCTCACAAGTAGTCACACAAAAACAATTGGCTTCAAAGGAGGTAAGGTTTGGCGGGAGTTCTACTTGAGCTAGCAAGAGGGTGGCAAAGTGAGTAAGAAAGCTCAAGTATTTTCAATCCATGAATTCACTTTCAATGCAAGCATGATAATTAAATGTCCAAATTTGGTTTAAGTAAGAAGGGTTGGCTTTCAAATTCAAGACCATATTTTAACCAAAAACTAGTGACAAATGAGGTGGTCCAAGCATGGTTCTTCCTTACTTTCAAATTCATTCACAAGCATTAAAGAACTACTAACTAGGGTATTGAATTGATTACAAGAGTTAAAAAACTTCAAGGATAGGCTCATCATTGCTCCCAATGCATATGCAAACAACCTAAATGAGAAAAATTCTAGACTCAATCCTAAAATGTTAAGAAGTGCAAATGCAAACTAAATGATATATTTTTTTATTTTCGAAATTTTTTCATTTTTTTGGTTTTTCTATGCCTTAGATGAGACTCAAATATGCATGCTAAAGAAAAAATAAGATCACAAAACACAAAGCCAAATACCATACTCCCCCAAACTTAAATTACACAGTCTCTTGTGTAATCCAAGCCTGGAGAAGATTTCAAAGATGCAAAAATAAAAATATAAATAAAAATAAAAACTAAGTGGTATTTACAATGGTTTTAGAGTGGTACCTTGATCAAAAAGGTATGGAGGAGGAGGAGTATGAATCCATGGAGTATGATGGATTGCTTGATTGAGGGGTGGGGGATCGCATGACTCTCTTCCCACGCCTCCTTGTCTCATAGGAGGAGGGGCGTGGCTCATCCTCATGGCTTTGTGCACTTGGGGTTCCTTGAAAAGAGTGGCGTCTCTCTACCATATGGCTGTCCCCTTCTTGATCCTCATGCTGCTCTTCTTGATGTCTTGAGGAGTCAGCCTTTTCAACCTTAGTCGTGAGGTCTTTGAGTTGCCTCTTCACCTCCTTGATAGTCCTCACAAGCTTCCTAATGGTCTTATCTTGCCATCTGTTCCATCTTTGGAGAAGCTTGATGTGTTGGTGAGCTTGTCTAGAGGGCTCTCCTTGGTTAGCTCCTTCATAAGGCTCAAAGTTGTACCTATCACTACCATAGACTGGAGCAGCTTGATAAGGCTCATGATCAGTGTCCCATGGAGCTATTGGGAAGGTCTCTATGTGATACAAGCTTTTTATGCTTGCAAGCAATTCCTCAATTGCTCATGTCATTGCAATACTTGAGGTTATCAATCCATCTTGGGAAATTGGTTGCACTAAGAATACAAAGTNTGACTGTTGACTGAGTTGACTTTGTTCATTGTTAGCTGACTCCCTCCTCTTGCGAAAGTACGCTTGATGAATCTTATCAGTCTCACACAAGGACCTTAGGAATTTTCTATCTCCACATAAGTACGAAAACTTAAGGAAGAAGGTAATTCTTGAGAACAATTTAATTTCATTACAGATTGTCTACTAAATCAGAAATCATTTTCCTACGTTTTATCCCCCTAATACTTTTCAATAACAGCTTAACCAAGGCATTTTCCCAGATTTGCTGACTTGCCTAGAAGGCATCATTGGAAACACATTAAGCTTCCAAATCAAGGTGACAACCTATAATCATTCTCCAAAAACTCGCAGTTTCACAGTTACAAGGATAACTAACAATACAGACCATGCACAAGTGAGTTTCCCACTCTCTCAATGTTACCAAAATCATCTTCTATTGTTACATAGAATGTAAATCAAACATTCTTTAATAATTAACAGCTAACTTTCTCAACGATGACCGTGCGACAAAACAACGCTGCAGGTACTACTGTAACACCCTGACTGCCCCTACCAGCGAGTCACCCATCCCTCCGCCGGGCTCGTGGGCCCCGCCCCAGTCCGACAGTCGGTGTGTTATTTTTCTCGGACCCCAACCGACTGATTTACTTGTTCCTGCAATCACCACGTCACCTTTTCCCGTGTTTTGACCTCACTCACACGGTTCCGCAGAGGACTTCCCGGAAGGTCACCCATCCTATTGCTACTCCAGCATAAGCACGCTTAACTCTGGAGTTCTCTTAGGGTAAGTGACCGGAAAAGGTAAGTGCACTTTGATGACATAGGTAGGCAAATCAATCCATTTAAACTTATTCAAATGGGTCGGGCCCGGATCGTTACAATT
>JAHZTW010000001.1:14694257-14726874 GCA_020283515.1 Alliaria petiolata | reverse complement strand
AGAATTGGAAGCATTGATTTGGGCTATGCATTGCATGCTTGATGCAAGACGATTTGCGGTGGCCTTCGTCACGGACTGCTCCGAGCTGGTGAAGATGGTGTCTAAACCAGAGGAATGGCCGGCTTTCGCACTACACCTAGAGGAATACGAGAGAAGCAGGAAGGAATTCTCATTCTATTCTATCTCGCATATCCCACGCGCTCAAAATACAAAGGCAGACAAGTTAGCACGGAGTGCTCGAGACTACCTTTCTTATTTGGATTATGTAAACTCAACTCCCCCGGTTTGGATTTCTGAATCGTTCTAAGAGTTGAGACTGTTGACAAAAAAAAAAAAATTAGAAAACATAAAAGAGCTTTTTTAACCCTTATTCCAATTTACTTTAGTATATTATATTTATTTTTTACCTTTTTGTTACTATAGTAACAGATCATAATACTTTTTTAATCTAATTAGAAAATGTAAAATATATACTTAGTATATTTACATTTTCATTTAAACTAGAATAGGATCCGCATATATGCGGGTTTTTAATAAAATATTTTAAAATCCATATAAATAAATTGAAAATAAAATTGAATAATCCGTAAAAAAAATATCTTTATTAATATTTCCAGATATATATGTTTTAATACTCTTATATGAATTATTTTTATTTCTAATGCTTTATCTATAGATATAGATTTATTTATTTATTCTAAAATTTTGACGAATTAATTATCCTTCTTTTATCATAATTATATTTATCATAATTAAAATCTAAATTAGGATCGTATATAAGCAGATTTATAATAATAAAATTTAAAAGTCGTTAAAATATTTTTTTAAGAACATAGAAAACAAAATCTGATCACTACTTAAAAAATATATGAAAAACACAATTTTGAAACCTAAGAATTATTTATTTATTTTAATTCTAAGTTATTTTCAATTAGAATATCCAAAACACAGAATCTGTTGCGGGTCCTAAGCAACATTAACCCTACTTCTCATATAGTTCACACACTTTATCAACTATCTTTTTCTTTTCCGCTGCGTTAAAAACTTGTATATACAATTCGAGTCTTTCGAGTATGTTAACAATCTCCCCATTAACTCTCTTCAAACGAATAAAGTCTTGAGAAGCATAACTTCTATTCAAACAAACAAATATGAATAAGATAAAATAAACTTATTATTTACCTTTTTAATTTTTTGATTTTCCTTTTTGTATTAGTAATTGATCTTACAATTTCTTTAATTTAAATAAAAAACATAAAAGAAACTTATTTTGCTTTTTCTTATTTACCTTTTTCATTTTATTATTTTCTTTTTGTATTATTAATTAAAAAAGAAACTTATTTTCCTTTTTATTTTTAAAACTAAATTTTATATTTATGCAAATATTATGTTAAAATATAATTGGTTGAATTTTTTTAACACGTGTCAAAATCTAACCGATTAACTTGACACGTGTTTCGATCATGTTAATTAGTAACTTTGACGCATCCTACTTTACGCTTTTATTTATATAATAAGATTTTATTTTATTTTCTTAAATTGAAATATATCATAGTTAATATTATTTTTTGTAATCTAAATCGATAAATTTGACGTTTTTATTTTTTTTAAACCGTAGCTAACAAAACGGATACCCAAAATAGTTAAATCTTTTCTAACAATAAAAAATATAAAAAGAACTTAAATGAAAAACATAAAAAGAAACTTATTTTCCTTTTTCTTATTTACTTTTTTGATTTTATTATTTCCTTTTTGTATTAGTAATCAAAAAGAAAACTTATTTTTTTTTTTTTTTTTTTTTTTTTGGGGTAATTCAGGGTAAATTCTAAGCCTATGGAAGGGCCCATACTAATCTCTAGGGAAGATGCAGCCCACAGATAGACCCTCTCTCCGGGTATGCAAATGAGCCGAAAGCAAGGGTCCATATCCGTGTGGGTGCCCAAAGCAATGTGTTTTAGTTTTTCGCAGCAGGTAGATCGAACTTGAAACATGTTGGTGTCCCAATCCCGTCTCCTTACCACTAGACCACAAGGCCCGGGACAAGTAATAGTCTTTTGTTCGCAAAGAATATAATAATAGTAGGGCCACAACAATAATACACTTTTATCTGAATTTTATCGTTCGGGACATAAACTATTCCAATATACAGACTCATAATGGATTATATATAGAGAAATATGAATGTCTAGTATTTTGTAACATCAAAATTAAATAGATATGACCGATAATTTTTATTTAGGTGAACAACAAAAAAAAAAAAAATTAAGTCAATTATACCCTTTACTTTATATATTCTTCTTTCTTTCTCTTTAACAAATCTCCGACGTCTATTCGAGGACGTGATCGTAGCCACCGGATTATGTTCACTCTACCGTTCCAGCATGTTTGAGGCATAGAAGAAACTTCACCACCATCTTGTCGTCCATCGGAGCTTCCACCACCCCATCAGTTTCTTTAGAGACGTTAATTTCATCGAAATCTTCATTGATGAAATTCAAATACAGAAGCGGTGATAGTGAATAAGAAGGTGAAGAGAGAGAGAGGAAATTGGATGGCGATTGTTCAGACAGAGGAGGAGGTGAAGGATGGAGGAAAATTGACGGAGTTTGACCAGATGCAGATGGAAAAGTTCGAGAAGAAATGGCGTGAACCCTACAAGATTCTCTTAGATTTCAACTTCGGGTGTTAATATCAAACAAATTACTTAATGTATTATCATGAATTATTAACATGAATCTACACAAAATATATATTTTCTATGTTAATTTAACAAATTATCATTATATATAATACTTTATTTAATAAGTTATCACATTATTTCACAATTATCACATTTTTTTCTTGAATAATCTGTCATAACAACACATGTATCATATATTATATCATGAAAAATAATATGTTAAACGTTAACATAAATATTATATGATATACATAATTTCAGAGCATGTTACAAATACATTTAGAGAAATTGCTTAGAACGGCACCAAAAGAAGTTTTTTGTTCAAATTTAGCCACAAAAATATTAATGGTCAACTATAGCATTTGTAGTAGGAGATAAAGACAATTGTATCCTTCTAAAATTAAAATAAAAAAACGAGTAGAAGATAGGGACGAAGATGACGGACAGATTACAGAGATTAAAGACAATGACGGAAATTGCAGACGACGACGGAGATCGAAGACGACGGCAGAGATCAAAGATAACGCAGAGATTGACGACCGAGAGCGGAGATCAAAGACGATGACGGAGATCGCAGACAACGGCGGAGATCGAAGACGATGGCAGAGATCGACGACGCATAGATCGAAGATGAACTGATTTTCAATTTTGAGGTTGGTATCTATTTTGCTTTTCCCTTTACACAAATTCTCGTTACTGACACTACATTTTTCTCTCATTTCTAAGATACACAGATTGAACAATTGGTTGATACTTCAAAACAGATGAGAGGAGAAAAAGTGCAAGGAAAGGTCAAGCATGAGATGACCTCTGGTGTTAAGAAGATTACATCTGTTTTGGCGAAGAAGAAAAAAGATGGGAAAGTGGTGGCATCAAACGGTTCCGCTGCTCCAATCGCAAAGTCGGTAAAGTCTCCAAAGAGCAAATCGCTCAATAGTAGAGAGGTTACTAGTTTCTCTCTTGTAACTTTGTTTGATAACTAGTGATTAGCTATGTCTCATTATAGCTGAAAGTTTTCTATGATCTTGCCATTTTCTCATAACTCATCATGGAAAGAATGACTCTACAGAAGCTGAAGAAACTCATCATGGGAAGAATGACTCTACAGAAGCTGAAGAGACTAGTTCTGGAGGATTCTGAAACTCTGATTCTCAGAAGCTGCCAACACCAAAGAGCAACAACGGATCGCGTGTGTTCGACGGGAGCAGGTCTTTCTTATGAGCATCTGTTTTACCAAGTTCAGAGGAAGAACGCATGTCACTCCTAGACTTTTCTAATGAAGCTTACTAATCCTAATGATGTAATTTAATGTACTATTTGTTGTACTTGTGAACAAATTCACATACATAAATCGTTATAGGAAGACCTTCCTGAATGAATATTCAAGCAAGCTTCTTAATTTAGGAATGATTCCTACAATAAGAGATATCTGACCGATTATAATCAGCCATTTGCAGGCCAAGAGGTAACTATGATTGTGATAGAAACTTATAAATTAATGAAAGATCTTTCTTTTCATATACAATAATTAGAAGACATTTTCAATACAGAGATAGAGGATTCATTGTTCTCATATTCTTTAGCCTCAAACTTGACTTGTACTAGATTTACCTATTCAACCTCTTCTCCTAACAAAATCTAAAATTAATGTAAGTTGCTTTAAGAAAAAAAAAAGGTTGTAACTTTGTAATTGACACAAGTTTCTTTGTCATTTATACAGCAGTTCAACTCTTTAAGAAATCATTCTACACATTTAGGAAAGTCTTCTTAAAACAAAGGAAGATCTTTCTAAAACAATTAAATAAGAACTTTTGGTAGAGTGATTAGGAAACTCTTCTACACATTTAGGAAGTCTTCTTTGTTTTTTGTTTTATTCTTAGAAAGACAAACAAGTAACAAACTAAAAATAAATAAAATAATATCTCGGAAGCCCTTCCTAAACATATAGAACTCCCTAAAATATTTAGGAAGGTTTTCCTAACACGTATAAATGAATTTTGTTGTGTACTATTTAAACAACAACTCAAATTTAGGATGGCGTTATACACATTTAGGAAGGCTTTCTTAACACGTAAAAATCAAATTTTTGTGTACTATTTAAACAACTCAATAAGATGTCATTATACACATTTAGGAAGGCTTTACTAATACGTATAAATGCAAACTTTTGTGTCTATTTATACAACAACTCAAATTTGGTCAGATATGTCAACTCAAAGTGAAAACTAAAAAAACAAATTATGTTTACTTGAATGATTATAAAGTTTTTAAATGGTCAAATAATTCATCATGAAACGTGTAATGTGAACTTTAGGAAGCCGCTAAACGCATTTAGGAAGGCTTTCCTAACACGTATAAATGCAAACTTTTGTATCTATTTAAACAGCAACTCAAATTTACGAAGCCATTATACACATTTAAAGCTTTTCTAACACGTATAAATGAAGTGTTTGTACACAATTATAAAACAATTTACTAAAAATCTACAAAAATTCAAAAACTCAGATTTATGAAGCGTTTGTACATATTTTGGAAGGCTTTCCTAATTCATATAAATAAAAACTTTTCTTGCTTCCGTTTGATGAATGACATCTAAGGGACCGACTTGAGACAATTTATAGTATACGACAATAAAGAAATTGAATAGATCCTTGTTTTGTTTCATGGTGAGTGACACCGAGATTAACCTGCATCTCAAGTGGCCAGCTTCTTGTATGCTAGCTCTCTCTATCACTTGTGCCAACATAGTAGGAGTAGATGAAACAGTTGGAGCCAGTGGCGGATCTAGTTTTTTTTTTAACTGGGGGCACAAAACTATAATTATAATGTATAATCTAAATACATAATTAACACTAAAAATCAATATATATAGCTATATAATAGCAACATAATAATATTTAATTTCAAATTAATATACTATATTTTGTTTTTGTAAATCGACCTTTTTTGACAAAAAAGTATTTATATTGTTTTAGAAAACATAATTCAATAAAAAGATAAATTGGATAATAACATGAATTAGTTAATGTATTCAAGTACATAAAAAGAAAGAAATAAAATAATCTGCATACTGATATTAATTAAAATAAAAAGGTATAAAGTAAAGAAATAAAGGAAATGAGGAAGGCCCGTTAGAAAGAAAATAAAAAAAATAGGAGAAATAAATTTCCAATGGGGCATCGAACCTTGAACACAGGAGGTATACGGAGTCATTCATTGCAAGTGAGCTACATAATATATTATATCCATTGTAAAAACCAAATTATATATATTTAGACGGGCGCACGTGCCCCCGTACCTACTAGAGTGGATCCGCACCTGGTTGGAGGATCAATGAAAGTTATAACAAAAGCTTCAATGGGTTTAAGAGCCGTTCTTCTTGCCCCCATCTAAGCTAATGCTTTTTGATTTGCTCTTCAATGAAGAAGGTCCTACACGTTTAGGAATGTCTTTCTAAAATGTATAAATGAGAATTTTTATGTATATTTATACAATAATTTAAAATTTGGAAGCTATCTTACATATTTTGGAAGGTCTTCCTAAAACGTATAAGTGAGAATATGTGTGCATAAATTTATACAAAAGCTCAAAGTTAGGAAGCTATCCTACACACTTACGAAGAATTTCTTAAAACGTATAAATGATAACTTTTGTGTCCATTTATATAACAACTCAAATTTGGTCATATATGTCGACACAATATGAAAACTAAAAATAGTTTTATGTTCTCTTACTTGAATGTTTAGTAAGTTCTTAAATGGTAAAGTAATTTATCTTAAAATGTGTAATTAAAACTTTTGTGTCTGTTATACATCCACTCAAATTTAGGAAGCCGTCATACACATTTAGGAATACCTTCCGTTAAACATTTAAAATATTTTTTAAAGAATATATGAATGTCTTATAATAGTCAATGAAAATCTCTTAAAAATCTAAGAAGACTAAGAAGCTTTTTTAATAATTTTGAAAATTTTCTAACATTTTAGCAAATCTTTCTAAACATTTAGGAAGTCTTTCTAACCATTTAGGAAGCTTTTATGCAAACTTAGGAAGACATTTCTAAATATGTATGAATCATTCCTAAATAAAGAAGTTTTCTTGAATATTTCAACCTTAGCTTCTGTCTCATACATGTTTCTATCTCATTCTCCATTTAATGCTGAAAAAGATTTCCAATTTATGAAATCGATCAAGCGATTCACAGTTCATTATATAATTGCGAACTTCTCCAGAATTCCAAGTGAATTCTATTGATATTTTGGTGATTATAGACAACATTTGCATGTGTGTGAGTGTGTAACAATAACAAAGCCCGTTCCTCGAAGAAGATTAATCTAAAGAAGAATTCCAGCAATAGAGAGAGAGAGAGAGCTACAAAATAATTTAGCAAGAAAGCATCAAAAGATCTGCGCTGAAACGAGATACTAATTGTTTATTGTTGGAACTTGGAACATCAAAAACGAGAAAAAACAGAACAAAAAACAAGCTCTTTCGATAAACAATTTATCTTCTTGAGTACAGACGGCTTTGCTAATTAGAATCTGATTCCGAATCTGATTCACTTGCGTTGTAACCTGAGAAATCATGCAAACCAAAACAAAATGTTAATATCCAATAGCAAAAGGAGCATTTTTGTCGATAAACAACAATTTAGTTGTGATAATTAAGCCAGAAAACCAAGGATGTGAGCTGTCGAATCATTGGTCTCATCTAATCTCCAGAGGCACCTGTAGAGAAATGGCCATGTCTCGAACAAAATCCGGAGCCGAGTACGAAGTGAGAGGAAAGCAAGGGAGAGAGTTTGCTCTGACGAAGTACGGCGAATCAATCGGCGCCCTATTTTGTAATCCAAAGAGATCTAAAGATTTCCAACCTAGATTGATGTCGTCGCCGTCGATGTCGAGTCGTCTCGCCGTTGCTGTCGTCTCGCTGTCAATTTGTCGCAGATGTCGCTACCGTCTCGCCGTCGATTTGTTCGCCTGAGATGCTCGTCGGGGGAATTAGGTTTTTGTGAAAATCATCTCTATCGTGAAATGAAGAAGAAAATTCTGTTTCTGAAAAATTTCATTAATTTGTAAAAAGGGTATAATCGTCAATAGCCATTTAATGAAGGCTAGTTTTGAATCATTTTTGGTGTGTGTGCTTTGAACCTAAAACTTAATTTGGTGCTATATAAGAGAATTGCCCTAACATTTAACTCGTTATTATTATTGTTGTCTTTGTCAATTTACAAATAACTATATTTATAATTGTTTTCATGCTAATCATATAAAACAAAATACTATTTTTTCTGGTTGAATTAGTTTACCCATAAATATCAAAACATTAAACTATATATTTAAATTAATATTCATGTTTGTAAGATATAATAACTTATTTAACACTCTACAAATTTGTTAACATGTACAATGTTATTTATCATGATAATAAAATAGATAACAATCCAAATTTTATCATGTTCTTTGACAGATAACAGTGTTGCTCGTATATGATGAACAATGTCCGTAGAATCTGTGAACAGTATTACTGACATCATAACATCGGATATTCTTTTTTTCAATAATGGCATTTTTGTAATTAATTTAAATAAAAGGATCACGCAAATTTTTCTCTCTGTTAGAAAACCAAATAATTGGTCAACTGTGTTACAAACTTAATAAACTGATTAAGTGGGGTTTTTGAACCAAACAACACTTATATATATCTAAATTTAAAAACAATAAAAAACACTTTCGAAATTATTGATATTTTAACCTATATTAATTTTTTACATCGGTTTCGCTTACCTCAACGAGATTTGATCCAGTTGCTTCCCAAGGGTGCCTCTACTAAATTTTGAAACATATATAAGATGGTTTAAAAAAAAAAAACGAATCAAACAAAAAGAATTTAAAAGGAGTTACTTGAGGGAAGACATAGATACATCTGATATTCTAAAACCTAAAATAAATATGATGCAAAGAGTTGGAGAAGATGAGAAAAGTTTAAGTGCTTTCACGCACATCCTCACCAAACATATTCAATATAAGCCTGTAATTTGTATTTTATCAACCATATATGTATGGAGGAAAATTGACGGAGTTTGACCAGATGCAGATGGAGAAGTTCGAGAAGAAATGGCGTGAACCCTACACGATTCTCTTAGATTTCAACTTCAGGTGTTAATATCAAGGTTAGACAATAACAAATTACTTAATGTGTTATCATGAATTATTAACATGAATCTACACAAAATATATATTTTCTATGTTAATTTAACAAATTATCAATATATATAACACTTTATTTAATAAGTTATCACATTATTTCACAATTATCACATTTGTTTCTTGAATAATCTGTCATAACAACACATGTATTATTATAGCATGATAAATAATATGTTAAACGTTAACATAAATATTATATGATATACATAATATCAGAGCATGTTACAAATACATTTAACTCGTTATTATTATTGTTGTCTTTGTCAATTTACATATAACTATATTTATAATTGTTATCATGCTAATCATATAAAACAAAATAATAATTTTTTCTGGTTAAATTAGTTTACCCATAAATATCAAAACATTAAACTATATATTTAAATTAATATTCATGTTTGTAAGATATAATAACTTATTTAACACTCTACAAAATTGTTAACATATACAATATTATTTATCATGATAATAAAATAGATAACAATCCAAATTTTATCATATTCTTTGACAGATAACAGTGTTGTTCGAATTTGATGAACAATGTCCGTCGAATCTGTGAACAGTATTACCAAAATCATAACATCGGATATTCTTTTTTCAATAATGACATCTTTGTAAAATTTAAATAAAAGGGATCATGCAAATTTTTCTCTTTGTTAGAAAAGCAAATAATTGTTCAACTGTGTTACAAACTTAATAAACTGATTAAGTGGGGTTTTTGAACCAAACAACCCTTATATATATCTAAATTTAAAAACAATAAAAAACACTTTCGAAATTATTGATATTTAACCTATATTAATTTTTTACATCGGTTTCGCTTACCTCAACGTGATTTGATCCCGTTGCTTCCCAAGGGTGCCTCTACTAAATTTTGAAACATATATAAGATGGTTTTAAAAAAAAAAACGAATCAAACAAAAGAATTTAAAAGGAGTTACTTGAGGGAAGACATAGATACATCTGATATTCTAAAACCTAAAATAAATATGATGCAAAGAGTTGGAGAAGATGAGAAAAGTTTAAGTGCTTTCACGCACATCCTCACCAAACATATTNCCGTTGTTTCCGTAATTCACGTTCTGGAACTTGTTCTAGTAGGGTCTTCCTTGAGGTGGATACACTTGATCTCGCGGGTTCTCCACGTTTGGGTTCCGGTATGAAAAGTTGTTGTTGTTCCTGAAGTTGTTGTTGAATCCACTGTTGAAGTGTCTGTTTGGATATGAATTATGTCCTCCTATGAAGTTAATCTCTTCTTCCCGCGTGTAGGACTCGTCTCCATCGTCCCCCGGGCTAGATTCTTCTCTTTCCGCCGCGGTATCACACGCACTGATATTGCGCTGCTGTCCTTTGAGCAGCTGGCACATCATATTCTTCAGCTCGGCTATCTGCTTAGAATCGGAGTCTCCGGTTCTTGGATTCCTATCGTAATCCGGACAGTTATTGCTATTGCTTACAGCGAGTTTCTCGATGAGTGCGCGTCCTTGTCGCTCTATCTTTGTCGTGAAATCTCCATTGCTGGCTGTGTCGAGCGAGAGTTGGTATCTAGCTTGCAGTCCACGGTAGAACGTATTGAGCAAGCTGGCTCCGGAGAAACCATGGTGAGGGCAGTCGCGCTCATAGTCCTTGAATCGCTCCCACGCCTCAAAGAATGATTCGACCGGTCCTTGTTGAAAGACTTGGATCTTGTTTCTAAGCAAGTTGGATCGGGACTTAGTGTAGAAGTGATTGAGGAAAGCCGACTTGCATTCCACCCAGTTAGTGATCGATCCTGGTGGTAGAGTCTTCAGCCATCTATGAGCCTTGTCGCTCAAAGAAAATGGGAATAGCTTACACTTCAGATAGTCGGGAGGGATACGGTTCGTCTTCGTGGTGCTGTAGATTTCCTCGAATAACTCGATGTGGTCCATCGGGTGCTCGTTTGATAGTTCGTGAAACTGGTTTTGCTTCACCAAAGAGATGATTTGCGGTTTGATCTCCAAATCGTCCTCATGGGGGACGTTAACTTGAATCGCTGCTCGATTATAGAAGTGCTGATCAGGAGTATCGTGATCGGCTATGGTACGGTTCCTAGCTCGCCTCGGAAGGTTGGCTGGCGGGATAGGTCGGACGGCATCTCGGTCATCCGGTCGGACAATGGGGTTTGCTTGGTTCGCTATGTTTCCGATGATCGGATTGTGTCCTCCTTGCTGCAAGGCAGGATCGCGTTCTTCTTCGTCCGAGTCAGCCTCGGGATTGGTGTTGATAGGGTTTCCATTGTTGTCGAGCTGTGGCTCCCCATCTCGTAAATCGTTAGGTGCTCGACCAGTGTTGCGAAGAACTTCTTCGCGGTTTCGTTGAGCTTCAAGAGCGGCCTCGTTCTCGGCCATGCTGATCTGTCTTCTTAACCTTCGGATTTCTTTTTCATGCCTGTCGATCTCGATGTGTCGGGGTAAGACGTTGGAAGCGTTCCTCCTAGTGGTCATACACATGAAACATGAGAAGTAAACACAAAAAAATCGTGAGCAATGAACGGAAAAGCTTGAAAATCAACGTGGTCCAAAAGACAAATTAGAGACTGAAAATTCACAAAAGCAAACAATCCCCGGCAACAGCGCCAAAAACTTGACCGCGGGGTTTATTTCACTTCAAGTTTTACTCCTAAGATAGCTGCAAGTGCACAGCAATCACAGTAGTATATTAAGGGATCGAATCCACAGAGATTGTTATTTTGCGAAAGTCCTAAGATTTCTAACTTCTTTAAACCAAATGGAACTTGGGGATAGAGTTTGTCACGGTTTGTAGCAATAATATCAAGCAGCAAAAGAGAATTAAACGGTTTTAAATCCAACTAGATGACTACTAGTTCATGGGAACGAGAGACATCTTCGAGATATGAAAGGTGCGAATCGTATTAATGAAAAGAGCAAAGTGAGAAAACTTCTTTAAAGGGAAATCGATTGAACAGAGGTTTTCTTAAAGTATTCAAAAGCAAAGAACTAAAAACGAAAGATGAAAGGGAAAAGAAGGAAGGATAGGCGGCTGCAGAAGAATACTCTCTCGAGATCCTCGACTCCGGGGCCGTCGAACTTTCTCTCTTCTCCTTTCTCTGTGCGGCGCAGATGTGTCTCGTCGTCTCTTCTATGTGAGTGGCGTCAGCCCCCTTCTCTGAAACCCTAAGACTCCTTTATATAGGCTTCCGATCTTCAGAAAGTGGGCTTCACGTTTTAACCTCGGGAAAATATTGGATAAGTGCAAACGGGCTCGGGATGGACCGGAGTGGTGTGGCCGCGCGAGCGACCAGGCGTGGCACGGCCACTGGTCTTCTGAGGATCCGTGGCGCGGCCGTCCTTCTTCTGAGAATGTGTCTGACGGGCCTTCTTGCTTCCTTCGTAACTCGAGATGCAACCGTGGGATTGCTCTCAAACCACTTCGAGGTGAAAGACAGCTGATAAGCTACCTTGTCTCCAAATATGAGCTTGATCTTGTGGTGGGAAGGTCGTCATCTGATGCTGAACTTATGGCTCCGAGCACATGTCCTTCGAAGTTCCCGTTTTGCTCCAAAATGTGTCTTTTTTGTCCAATTTTCCTGAAATGACTTTTAAAACTAGAAAACGTGGAAATCGCCTTAAAACCGTTGAAAACCGGATCAAAACACTTATAAACGATCTTGAAATAATAGGTTTTATGAGTAAAATATGAGTGTTATCAGAGTTTGACATTGAAGTCAAGGATAAGAAAGGAGTTGAAAACGGAGTAGCTGATCATCTTTAAAGGATTAGGATTGAAGATGACGTGCCAATAGACGACTTTCTACCTGAAGAGAATGTTTATCTCGTTGAAAGTCGTTTCCAAGCTGAGAGTTCAGAGCCTACGAGCCTAGTGTCGATCGACACTAAGGGAGTGTCGATCGACACTCCGTCCGAAACGATGATCGACAACTCTTGTGCCCGAGTGTCGATCGACACCACCTGTGTCGATCGACACCCGATGCGAGCTGCACTTCGCAGGATCTTGGATGAGGTGATTCGGCAGCCAATCTTTGCCATTAATGCTGCGAATCGACCATGGTATGCTGACATTGTGAATTCACTTGCTGCTGACATTGAGCCCAAGCATCTCAAGAACTATGAGAAGAAGAAGTTCATGAGAGAACTTAGGAGATACTATTGGGATGAGCCTCACTTGTACAAGCATTGTTTAGACAATGTTTACAGGAGGTGTATTGCAGAGAGTGAAGTTCGTGATGTCATGTTCCATTGTCATGGTTCTGAGTATGCTGGACACTTTGCTACCTTCAAGACGGTGTCCAAAGTTCTTCAAGCAGGCTTTTGGTGGCCTACTATGTTCAAGAATGCGCAGCTGTTCATCATGTAATGTGATGTATGTCAAAGGAGGGGAAAGATCAGCAAGCGACATGAGATGCCACAGAACTTCATCCTTGAAATTGAAGTCTTCGATTGCTGGGGTATTGACTTCATGGGCCCTTTTCCTCCATCTTATGGAATGCAATATATCTTGGTGGCTGTAGACAATGTCTCTAAGTGGGTGGAAGCAATTGCCTCCAAGACCAATGATGCTGCGGTGGTTCTCAAGCTGTTCCAGACCATCATTTTCCCGCGATTCGGAGTGCCTCGGATTGTCATAAGTGATGGGGGTTCTCACTTTATCAACAAGGTATTCGACAAGCTGCTAAAGAAGCATGGTGTTCAACATCGTGTAGCCACTCCGTATCACCCTCAAACGAGTGGCCAAGTCGAAGTCTCCAACAGACAGATAAAGCAAATCCTAGAGAAGACAGTGGGCAAGACACGGAAAGATTGGGCCGTGAAACTGGATGATGCACTTTGGGCCTACAGGACTGCCTACAAGACGCCACTTGGGACTACAACATTCCAGCTACTTTATGGCAAAGCTTGCCATCTTCCAGTGGAATTGGAATACAAGGCGCATTGGGCTATCAAGAAGATGAACTTTGACATGAAGCCAGCTGCAGAAAGGCGCCTAGTGCAACTCAATGAGCTCGACGAACTGCACTATCACGCTTATGAGAATTCGAAGATCTACAAGGAGAGGACAAAAGCATATCATGACAAAAAGATTGTCTTCTGACATTTCGAACCAAATGACCAGGTACTTCTATACAACTCTCGTTTGCAATTTTTTCCTGGTAAATTGCGTTCACGTTGGTCAGGTCCTTTCACCATCAAAGAGGTCTAACCATATGGAGCAATCGTCTTGACAAACTCCAAAGGAGAGGAGTTCATTCTGAATGGGCAGAGGGTGAAACACTATTGGGCTCAAGCCAAGATTCCAGACAGACACATTCTGTCTCTGGATAATGCACCCACCGCCTAAACGCATGAACAGTCAAGCTATTGACGTTAAACGAGTGCTGAGTGGGAGGCAACCCACTGATAGGTACTTAGTTTATTTTTTTTTCATTTTGATTTTGGTTTTACTAATTATTTTGGCTTTTATATAAAATAAAAAAAAAAAAAAAAAAGAGGATGCTCGATCATGCTTAGTGTCGATCGACACTATATGTGTCGATCGACACCCACCACGGGACCAGGTAAGTCTTTAAAACCCGAAGACTTGTTCTTTTTCTTCATCTTTGTTTCAAAATCGAAAATCTTCCCAAAATCACCAAATCCTCAATTCTTCACCAAATTGAGTGATTCTTGAGCCTAATTCGTGCGGATTTTCATCCTCTTTCATAATCTATTACCCATTGATTCGATCTGCAAAGGTATGTTCTTCAAATCTCCCAATTTCATTTTCGACCCTAAGGTGAAAAACTTCGGATTCGGCCTATTTAGCTTGATTTCTTGCTTGAATGATGCTTGTTTAGGTTGTATTTCATGATTTAGATCATTACCCAACTGTTTTTCATCCTCTAATTTGCATAATTTGAAATTTTCGAAGTTTTTGAAAATTGATGATGCATGTTGCGAATTTGAATTTTTCTTTGGGTTTTATGGTTTATACTTGGTCGAATCATGATATTGGAATTGTTAGAGTTGCTATTTGATGTTGAATTGAGGTTGAAATCATCAGTTTTTGGTCGACTGCGATTCCACGCAGGGTGTCGATCGACACCCTTTGTGTCGATCGACACCCGACCACCAGCGACACTATGATTGTCATTTGTGAGATTTTGGATTGATTTTGGGTTTTCTTTTTGCTTGCAGATGCCTCCTAGGACTAAGAGACCAAAGGAAACTAAAGCATCCGCTTCTGGGACTGCTCATGACGAAGCGATTCCAAACTCATTCTTAATAACACTGGGGACAGTGTTGTTCAAGTCTGGGGGAGGTGGTTGCTAACACTGTGTTTTGTTTTGAGAGTTTGTTTTTTTAGTCAAAAATCTGTTTTATAGAGTCAAAACCAGTTGAGACTTTCAGTTTTTCTAGGAACTTAACAGCAGATTGTTGACACTTGATGGACCATTGCTATAGTAATTGATTTCGGCTCTTACTAAGTAGAAAGCTGCAAGTAGATCAATCTAACTGGACGAATTCAGACCCCCTTACAAGAACTAGGTATGCGCAAAACTTGATTCCTCTTTTAGCTTTGATAAGATTGGAAATCTGCAGACTCTCCTTGATCTTCCCTTGAGAAAAGAAAAGAAATAAAAAAGTCTGATCAAGGAATAGTGCAAAGAACCTCATGAGTCTGTCTCCTCACAAGGAACAATATTAGTGAGAGCTCATGAACCTGTCTCCTCACAAGGAACACAAGTAGGAGCAGCGCTATTCCAAGACTTGAAAAGATTAAGAAAAAGTCAATGAAAAGATCTGTAGAACACCCTGAAAATGGGCAGAAGTTGACTAAGGGAAGAGAAAATAGGAGAGTCTGTAGAAAGTATATCTTGTTCAGGTACTAAGGAAGGGAAAGAATCAAAAAAGTACTGTAGCATTACCACTGTTAGAGTTCGAAATTATGCCAAGGAAAGGATCTGGATTTGAACTGAGAGATTGCTAAGCTTGTGGTAAGTACACTGAACATTACCTAAGGTTGGTTCTAAAGCATGTGGATTCAAGAGTGTTAACATCTGTGGCGTTCTGAAAAACTACTCGAAAGTTCCTGTTTTCAAACCTCGACTCTATACTTAGTTTTGATAACTAGCTTTTTTCTCAGTGATTATCAAATCCTAAGCATAGTCATGTCATTGTAATACTTTAGGATGTCAATCCAACCTTGGGGTGAAAAATAATAAGAATACAAGAAATTTATGAAGCTAAGCAAAGTTTGAGTTAAATGGGTGAAGAATTCTAAAACAATTACTCGCGGTTTTTAAACAGACATGAAAACTATTTTACAATCCCTACAGAAGGGTTATACAAGTACTAGATGACTCCTAAACAATAAAACAACCGATCTACTAATTTAATAAAATTCAATTCTAAAACCGGATTAATTAGCAAGATTTGATGGTGAGTAGCAAGATTTTAAAATAAACTATTTCTAAAAATCAAACAATTACCAAATCAACAACAGATAATAAAATAAGATTCTAAGCAATTTCTAAAATAATAAAAATAGTAAAAACACAATTTTACAAATTTATAAAACTATATTGCATAATTAAACTATTTATGAGAGATTTAATTAAGATAAATAAACACAAAACTAAAGGGAAATGGTTTTTGGTTTGTAAAATATTAAAAACAGATTCTAGGTTGGGAATCATTCTTAGGGAGGTTGAAGATTCGAACTTGGGGTTTAAAAACATTGATTTCACTCTTTTAGTAATTTTTCTAAACCATAAGAAACCAATTTAGATTTATCCATGATGTGTGGTATAAATCCTTTCCTCACCCTTTCCTCCTAACCCATGATGTGTGGTGGAAAGAAAAGATGAAGAACATTAAGAATGGATCTTAAAAGAAATGGTTTAACTAGCTCCCTAAGCATCCATGATGTGTGGGAAAGGATGAGCTAGTCTCTTGGATTTGGTTTTAAGGGATTTCCTAAGTCTTGTTAGGATAAGGAAATCCCTAGATTAAAGAAATCTCCATGGAGAATCTCTAGACCTTAAAACCCCCAAATCCAAGAAGAGAATTTAAATGAAGAACAAGATAAAAACAAAACCAAGATTTTAATCTCCAACCTCCTTAATCATCCCAACCTCAAACCTTAGGCGGTTTACTCACAAATCATGTTCTTATCTCTTTTAAACATAAGTTTAGAGTTAAAGAACATGATTGATGAGGTTAAGAAGAAAAAGTTTGAAATCAGAATTATTTAGATACTCGCTATAAAAATACAAGAGTTTTTACAAAGATCTAAGTAAGAATTAAGAAGAAAGATCTGACATTAGAGTATCTTAAACACTTGATATATAATAAAAATAAGGATTTTAACAAAAGGATTAAACAAGAATTAAGAAGAAAGACTTGACTTTAGAATAACTTAAATACGAAATATATATAATAAAAATAAGAGTTTTTAAAGAACTAAATAAGAAGAACTATAGAACTCAAGAACAAAGGAAAGCTTACAAGAACACTAAGAAGACTTTGAAAGTGAGAATATAAAGACTTGATTGAAAACTTGATGAAAAACTGAATGAATTTTACAAGCACATAAACACCCCTTATATAAAATTTTAAACATGGCTCTTGGCCTTAAAAGAGGGGTTAAGGGGCAAGAGACAAGGGGCAAGAGATAAGGGACCTATCTAATCCCACTAACTTAAAGCATAAAAACTTTTATGACTCAGCTTCCTCATTGTTCGCGTGGTTGGGTCGATCGGTCAGTCGATCGGTCTTGGATCGAGTCAGTTGGTCGATCTTTGACTCGATCAGTGTTTAGTTCGGGTGGTACAGCCGATCGGCTAGTCGATCTACTTCGGATCGGCTCATCTTGGTCGATCATGCGGTCGATTTATTCCTAGATCGAGTAGTTCTGCTCGATCTGCCTCTCGATCTCAGCTGGATAAAATGGTCTTGGTCGATCTTGAAGTCGATCTTTGCTCCTTCTCTTTTGTCCAAGTTTCCTTTTGATTCCTGCCAACTCCTATGCTCTTCTTTCATCTTCTTGTTAATGCTCAGCATCCATCACAGCTCCAAGTACTCTAAACAGCCTGAAAAAGATGCGAATATGCAAGAAACCATGCAAATGCTAATGCAAATTGTTCTAGGACTTAAAATGGTACAAATGATGCAAAATAGTCTATTATGAATGAGGTATGCATGAAAAACCTATTCTAAATGCAAGCTAAATATGCGAAATATATGAGTATATCAAGTTTCTGTTTTTCTTGAGGGCAAGCAAAAGTTAAGTTTGGGGGGGTTGATATATCATGGTTTTTACCCGTTTTTAGACCATGATATAAGTGTTTTTATAGAGTCTTTTGGTGTTTTTAGAGTCCAAATAGAGTCTTTACAGGATGGAGAACAAATGGAGCTAAAAAGAAGATTCTGATGCTTTTTGGAGAGATTTGGAGAAGCAGCCGAAGTGATGAAGTCAGGAGAGTAAACTTACACGCAGAGTGTCGATAGACACCCTGGGTGTGGATCGACACCAAGTCATAACCACCCAAATTCGCGACTCCCATTGGAAAAAGGAAAGAGGCCAAGTTTTGAAGAATTACAAGTCTGCCCCTGGACGAAAAATCCTCTTCTATAAATAGATTTCAGGCATTGTTTAGCCAAACATACTTTCATAATTTAGAGTTTTTGAGACTTAGAGAGAGATTGATCCTGAGCTTTTGGGGAGATAATTCTATCTCATCCGAGCCAGATTTCGAACCCCTGTATCATTCTCTATTCTTTTTATGCAATTTATTTCAGTCATGATTTGTGTTTTCATCTCTATGTCTGAGTAGTTTGCTAGTTAGGTTAGGGTGATTTAGAGTTTGATAATGAGTCTGTAGAATGATTAAGTTGTTAGGAAAATCACTTGGATCTTCATCTTGATTTTTGCTTATATTGATTTCTGATTTGATCACTTAGAAATCAAACCTTAGGTTGTTTAATAGATGCGAGAGCATTATTGATAATCTGACTTAATCATAGATGAGAAAAATATTTATTCGCAAAGAGATTTGGTTTAAGTGTTTTGTGAACAAATCGAACCTGAACATTAATGCTTGCCTGAATTGTTTGAACTCGCAAAGAGATTTGGTTTTCTGGAATTTAGACATAGATAACTTCTGCAACGAGAGTTGATTAGTTTTAAATTAGCGTTTCGAGTTCTAGACGGTTCTTAATAATTTCCTAACAATTTAACTTCTGCATTCTCTGAATCAGCCTGATAATCATCCTTGCCTAGCGCCTTCGTCTCTTGAACTTACAACCGCTTTAATCACATTTACTTAATTCGCATAGTTTAATTTACTTTAATACATACTTAACTTAGCATAATCTGAAATTAGAAACTCTAACTTAGCATCTACTTCCCTTGGGATTCGATACCCCTTATACTTCAACTGCGTTTGCTGTGCACTTGCAGTAGTTTTATTAGGGTAAAACTATACCCCTATCACCTAGGATTGTCATAAGTGATGGTGGTTCTCACTTTGTTAACAAGGTATTTAAAAAGCTGCTGAAGAAGCATGGTGTTCAACATCGCGTGGCTACTCATTATCATCCCCAAACAAGCGGACAAGTTGAAGTCTCCAACAGACAGATCAAGCAAATTCTGGAGAAGACAGTGGGCAAGACGAGGGAAGACTGGGCTGCGAAGTTGGATGATGCACTTTGGGCTTATAGAACTGCCTATAAGACGCCGCTTGGGACTACACCATTCCAGCTACTTTATGGCAAAGCTTGCCATCTTCCAGTGGAATTGGAATACAAGGCGCATTGGGCTATCAAGAAGATGAACTTTGACTTGAAGCCAGCTGCAGAAACGCGCCTAGTGCAACTCAATGAGCTCGACGAACTACGCTATCACACCTATGAGAACTCGAAACTCTACAAGGGGAGGACAAAGGCATATCATGACAAAAAGATTGTCTCCAGACACTTCAAACCAAATGACCAGGTACTTCTATACAACTCTTGTTTGCAATTGTTTCCTGGTAAATTGCGTTCACGTTGGTCAGGTCCTTTCACCATCAAAGAGGTCAGACCATATGGAGCACTTGTCCTGACAAACTCTAAAGGAGAAGAGTTCATTGTGACTGGGCAAAGAGTGAAACACTACTAGGCTGAAGCCGAGATTCCAGACGTACACATTGTGTCTTTCGATGATGCACCAACCGCCTAAACGCATGAACAGTCAAGCTATTGACGTTAAACGAGCACTTGGTGGGAGGCAACCCACTGGTAAGTATTTATTTTAATTTGGTTTTGGTTTTACTAATATTTATTTACTTTATAAAAAAAAAAATAATAAAAAAAAAGAAGAAGAGGGGACTCGACAATGTTCAGTGTCGATCGACACCACGCGAGGACACATGTAAGTCTTTATAAACCCGACACTTTTCCTTTTCTTCCCAACCTTCAAATTCGCGAACCTTAGAACTTCATCGTCACCAAATCACAACTTCTTTGTTTCTTAACGAAATCAAGTGATTCTAAGGCCTAATTCGTGCGGATTTTTTCTCTTTCATTATCCATTGTCCATTCATTCGATCTGCCAAGGTATGTTCTTCAAATCTCCCAATTTTATTTTCGACCCTAAGGTGAAAAATCTCGAATTCGACCTATTTACCTTGATTTCTTGTGTGAATGAAGCTCATTTAGGATGTTTACCATGGTTTCAATCATTACCCAACTGTTTTTCGTCCTTTAATTTGCATAAGATTGAAATTTTCGAAATTTGGAACTTGATGAAGCATGTTGCGAATTCGGGGGTTTTCCTTGGGTTTGATGGTTTCATTCTGGTTGATTCATGATATTGGGGTTGTTTGCAAGGCTAATTGATGCACCATTGGGTTTAGGATCGTGATTTGAGTTCGGTTTGAAGTCACACGCGTGGTGTCGATCAACACCATCTAGGGTGTCGATCGACACCTTATACAGACGAGTTTGGTCTTTGATTTGCAGACTTTGGGTTTTGATTTTGGTTTATCTTTGATTGCAGATGCCTCCAGTGAGTAAGAGACAGCGTCAATATGAAGCATCCGCCTCTGGGACTGCTAGTGATGCACCGATTGCTTCTCTTCCTCCTTGGCCTAAGCGTGAGAACATGAAGATTCGGATTGCGAGGAAGTGGGAAGAACCACCTGATGTAGAAGTGGAGAAAGATGAGTGTGTTTTCAGAGATATCACTGAAGCTTGGGATGACTATGACACATTGTTCTACAATGCATGGCTCAATGTGGAAATTAAACCTACCAGAGTTGCGTGTGAGAAGACGATGAAGGAGCTGGGCATCAAAGACGACATCCTGCACTTGCTGAGCAGAGTTGGGATGGGGACTATGGCGACCAGACAGTATGACCTGTACCCAGACTTGGTTCGCCAGTTCCTTTCTACAGTTCGAGTGTACTACAGGAACGAAGTGGTGAAGAACGCCTTGGAAGGTACATTGACTTTCCTCATTCACGGGATTAGATACAGGCTGACACTTACCGAGCTTTGCGAGATATATGGCTTTGAGAAGCCGCATGCTACAAGAGTCTACCTTCCTCAGAGCATGCCAAATAGTCAGGATTTCTGATCCCATTTCGGGAATGGGTTGTATCACTCGAAGACCTCTACACAGACAGACATTCGCCATCCTACTCTTCGATACCTTGCTCGCCTTTTCGCTACTACACTCTTGTGTAAGCATGAGCCAGGGAAGATGCGTGTTTCTGAGTTGGTGATGATGTACTATGCTATATGGTATGTGATCTATGAGGAGTCTTGGTTGACAGAGAACGTCAACCTTGGAGCAGTATTTACTCATCACTTGGTCTCCTTGAAGACCAAGCCTTTTGCTGGATCGAAGATCAAACCCGAGACCATTGGCAGTCTTCTTACTCCGATTTTCCAGCATTTCCGCATTGACACTAGCACTTCATCCATTGTGACTCCCCCTTCTTTGGTTGATATGGACTATTTGAGGAAGGCTCATTGGGTGAAGCCAGAGAGGTTATGGGTTTTCAGCGATGCGCAGAGAGTGCAGCGCACTGTGCAGTTACCTGACAAAGACCTCACTCGAATCACCTCTGATCCTGGCCGCCTAGCTTTTCAGCCTAGTCCGAGCAAGCTGAGGACTGCTTCTATCACCAGACGCAGAAGCACTTCATCACGAGCCGCGCCTACATCCGCAGAGGACGCACCAGTTGCGGATTCTCCACGAGCTTCATCTTCGAGGCGCAGCAGAGCACCTGCCACTTTGGAGCCTATTGGTCCTCATCACCTCCCAGTTGCTCTTGAGATTCCTATGGAGCCAGATGTTTTTCAGAGATACGTGGTTCATAGCTTCCAGGCCATTTGGAACGCCATCACAGTTGTGTCCAACTGTGGCTGCGTCCGACCTTCCACGCCACCACGTTCTGATGACGACGAGTAGCATCTCCATTCCTGGTTTTATTTTTCTTTTCCTTTGAGTCAGTTTTTCATTTTTCTTGAGTCAGCTTTTGTTTCCTTTGCTTCAGTACTTTGTTTCAAAACTTGTTGCACTCTTTGCGTTTATGGATTATCTTGTGCTTTTAACGTTTTGTATGAGTTTTCTAACAGTTTGGATGACTCTAACAACATTCTGACTTAGCAACATTCATGTTTGAGTCGTGACTTTCTGATTGCGGGCAGAGTGTCGATCGACACTCCTTAGAGTGTCGATCGACACCATCATCACACAGCAACGATCGACACCATCATCACACAGCAACGATCGACACCATCATCACACACCAGGTTCAGGTAATCCGATTTCCCTTGGTGCTAAAACAGTTTCTTACTACCTTTTTCTGTCCAAACTCATTCTTAATAAAACTGGGGACATTGTTGTTCAAGTCTGGGGGAGGTAGTTGATATATCATGGTTTTTACTCATTTTTAGACCATGATATAAGTGTTTTTATAGAGTCTTTTGGCTATTTTCGTGTCTATATAGAGTCTATGCAGGTTCAGGTACAATTGGAGATAAATTTGAGATTTGGATGCATTTTGGAGCTTAATTGAATAAAGTCACGAAGTGATGAAGTCAGGAGCGGATTTACACGCAAGGTGTCGATCGACACCACCTAGTGTTGATCGACACCAGGTTTTCCAATTTCCAGAATCGAGAAGTTTCCATATTTTGAAGAAAAGGAAATCTCCAAGACTTTTCATAATCCTCCAAGGAATTGAAGATGCGAACCTAGGCGTATAAATAGAGTTTTTCAGCCATTGTTTAGGCAGAACACACACATTATTTAGAGAGAGATTTTTAGAGTGATTTTAGAGAGAAGAATTTGTCTCCTTCAGAGCATATTTGGAACTCCTTTGTTTCTATTGATTTCTTTTATGCAATCTTCTTTATTCATTATGTTTTCTTCATTCACCATGTCTGAGTAGTTTGCCTGTTAGGTTTAGGGTTTTTCAAAGGTGATTGATGAATTGTTAGGTCGAAATTAATTGTTAGGATAAAATCATTAGAATTCTTCATCTGGATTTATGATTAATGCTTATTCTTGCTTCGCGACCTAGAATTTGATATTAGGTTAATTAATAGATGCGAGAGTATTATTGATTGCCTGAACTAATGTTAGATGAGCAAAATACTTATTCGCAAAGAGATTTGGTTTAGGATTTTGTGAACAATCGAACCTGATATTAATGCTTGTCTGAATTGTTTGAATTTGCAAAGAGATTTGAAATTCTAGGGTTTAGGCATAGATAATCTTCGCAGCGAGAGTTGGTTGATTTTACATTAGTGTTTCGAGTTCAAGAACAGTGCTTAATAATTCCTAACATTCTGTCTAGACCTGCAATTTAGATCACCTGAGAATTTCCCTGAACCTAGCGTTTCGTCTCCTGAATTTACTAAGTTTTTAATTGCTTTCTGTCTTTTAATTCCATCTTTTTCTTAGCTTAATTCGAAATTAGAAAACTACTGTGTGACTATCCCTTCTCTGTGGATTCGATCCCTAAGTACTACAACGGATCTCTTAATTGGAGAGAGTTGCTTTAGGGTAAATTTGACCCATATCAAATTTTGGCGCCGTTGCCAGGGAGGGGAAGGAGATTAGTTACCTACAGAGTTCTAATATTAGGATTTTGACTAGGTTTTGTTTTTAATTTTTGTTTTAGGTTACTAATTCAGTTTTTTAACTTTGTGTTTTAGGTGCATGCACAATCGCAGTACCAGGAGAAACAAGGAAAAGGAATTGATCGCACTCAACCAGGAACTCACTCGTCGTGAACGTACTGACCGTCGATCTGCCCGAGCATCGATCGACACAAAGAGTATCGATCGACACCCGACCAGAGCATCGATCGACACACTTAGCATCGATCGACACTCTTCGCGAGTACAGATGGCTGGAATGATGGTTTTGATCCGCAACGAGAATGGTGACTTGGTTGATGGCGAGGGGCATAGGAGGAATGCCCAAGGACAGAGACTTGATGAGGCTGGCGCCATCATAGTCAAACCAGCAAGACACCAAGCACCTGCAGAAGCTGGACGTGGAAGAACATTAGGCGAGTACAACCGCCCAGACCAGTTCTATGCTAATAGAGTTGCGATCCGTCCTCCTGCATTTCAGAGGAATGATTTCGAGCTGAAGCCTGCCTACTACACACTTGTAGCTCAACATCCTTTCCATGGCCTTCCCAATGAGCATCCTATGGACCACGTAGAGAGATTCGAGGACTTGGCATCAAGCATCAAGGCCAATGGAGTTACATTTGATTATCTCTTCTGCAAGCTTTTCCCCTATTCGCTTGCTGGAGATGCATCATACTAACTGAAGCAATTGCCACCAGGATCCTTGACCACATGGGAAGACACAAAGAATGCATTCCTTTGCAATTTCTTTGATGATGCGAGATCGGAGGAGCTGAGAATGAAGATCACTACATTCTCTCAAGGACCTACTGAGGCATTCAAAGCTTCTTGGGTGAGGTTCAGATCTTACCAAATGGACTGCCCACATCATGGATTCAGTGAGCCGCAGCTTATCGGAATATTTTACCGCGGGATCGACTGGAGATACCAGATGGCCTTAGACGCTGCAAGCAATGGGAACTTCAACACCAGATTTCCAGATGACGCAATAGAGCTTATAGAGAACTTGGCCTCTAGCAACAACACCAAGAATGCTGATTTTGAGACGAGACAAAACGCAGGAGTAGCTGGAGGAAACCAAATTGCTGAAGTCAACAAGAAGCTGGACATCTTGATGGGAAAGAAGCAGGTCCATTTTGCTAATGAAGTAGAGACTTTTGAGCCTGAGGAAGAAGAAGTTAACTACATTAATGGAGCTGGTTTTCAAGGACAGATATTCAACAATCAACAAAGCTATGGTTCTTCCTACCAGAAGCCTTTTCAGAGCAACAACTTCAACATAACTTATGGTTCTTCTTCCTACCAGAAGCCTCCTGAGCAAGACAATAAGATGGAGTCTATGTTGGAGCAAATCTTGGAAGGACAACAGAAGCTGACAGTGAATTTCAATGGCAATATTGATTCACTTTACCAAGACTTGAATGGAAAGATTGAGAGCATAAACTCTCACATGAAGAAGCTGGATGTTCAAGTTGCTCAAACCGCAGAAGCTGTTCATAGGCAAGAAGGATTCCTTCCTGGAATGACGGACACGAATCCGAGACACCATGTCAATGCCATCATGACAAGGAGCAGAAGCAAGCTGGAACCAGAGAAGAAGAAGAATCTAAGTGCTGAAAACCTTGTGGAGTTGGGGAAAATCGAAGAAGAAGCTCCAGACGCCCCTGCAGATCCAGTGTCGATCGACACAGAAGAAGAGTGTCGATCGACACCCGAAGAACATCGCGAAGTCGAGAGCTCGAGCCCGTGTGTCGATCGACACAAGGCTGGTGTCGATCGACACCATTCCCAGACTTCACCAAATCGACCTGAAGCTTCAACAACTGCAGAGGAAAGGGTGTACAAGCCCAAGATACCTTATCCCTTACCTCCCAGAAGATCTAAACAGGAGAGAGAGGAAGCTAGATGCAAGGAGATGATGAGTAAGCTGATGGTTGAGCTACCCTTAGTTGATGCAGTCCAACTTTCACCTGCATTAAGAAGGTATGTCAACAAAATGGTAGTCAATGGTATAAGCCCTGAGGAAGGAGCATTGCTTACCAGAGACATGAATGCAATTCTCTTGAACATAGTTCCAAGGAAGAAGAAGAAGGTGTGGGGTTTCTGAACAAGTCAGCGCTGTGATTCAGAGAAGGATTCCAGAAAAGTTACCTGATCCAGGAAACTTTGTGCTAGATTGCTCAATTGCAACAGGAAGATTTCCTCATTCCCTCTGTGATCTAGGCTCAAGTATCAACTTGATACCATACTCTGTTGCTGTTAGACTTGAAATGACTGATTTCAAGCCAAGCAGAATCTCTCTTATCCTGGATGATCGATCAAAGAGAATCCCAGAAGGTGTTCTAGAAGATGTTCCCTTGAAGATTGAAGGCTGCATTATTCCCACAGACTTTGTGGTTTTGAAGTATGATGAAGAACCTGCAGACCCTCATATTCTGGGAAGATCATTCTTGGCTTCAGCTGGTGCCATCATTGATGTGAGAAGAGGGAAAATGGAGCTTGATTTGGGTGACGTTATCATGAACTTCGACATGGAAAAGTTAAGAGGACCATCCACCATCGATGGTCAAGCTTTTTCAGTAGAGATGTCCATGGATGACGGTCCAATCCTGGAAGATGCCTATGATATTACTGCTGAGTATGTCAATGAGCTTGATACTGAAAAGCAAGAGGACAAGCTGGTTATTCAAGAGGCATTGGCTGGGAATTTTAAGAAAATTGTGGAGCTTGAAGACTGGGGTGGAAATGATCATCTCTTCAAGACTATGAGCAGAGAAGATGTTCAAATCAATGACAAGCCGATGGAGGAAGACGTTTTCATCATGGAAGCAGGGATTGCGGAGCTGAATTGCAGAAAAAGTGCAGAGATTCGAGCTGCAACCTCAGTGTCGATCGACACCTCAAGCATCGATCGACACCCTCCGGGAAGCAAACCACGAGCCACTAAAGCAAGTTCATCAACTGATGTCAAACAGATGCCTCCACATCCTACATCCCAGAAATCTCGGAGAAAGCAAAGGTACACATTTCCTGGAATGAATTCCAAACCACCTGATCTTGTCAATAAGAACTTTAAAGGTTCAAAAGATGCTGCGCACTTATCCAAGCCACGAGATTCTCGTAGAAGGCTTGGTGTTTCTTTTGATGATGCTGTAGGAAAAAGGAGTATCCCACCCGAACTAAAGTCCCCCCCTGCTGCTGTTCCTCATTTCATTGGTCGCTCCCATGCACCTAATGCTTATACACCACCTTGGATGAGAAGACATTCGTCTGGGAAGCACTCGATGCCACCCTCTGATCCACCAGACGTCTGACCCGACACAGTCAATCCAATGACTGAAAACGAACGCTGAGTGGGAGGCAACCCACTGTTAGGTTCGTTTTTATTTTTATTTTGTTTTGGTTTTACTAAGTCCTAGTTTTAGTCAGTTGAAAAAGGCGACATTGGATTCGACTTAGACCAGTGTCAATCGACACCACTATGTGTCGATCGACACCACGCGCAGACGAAGGTAAGTCTTCTATCTGGTCTTTTATGTTGTTTCTAATCTTTCTTTTAGCCAACTTCGGGCTTGATAACACTGGGGACAGTGTTGTTTAAGTCTGGGGGAGGTGATTACTGACTTTATGTTTTGTTTTGAGAGTCAGTCAAAAACTTTGTTTTATTGAGTCAAAATCAGTGAAATTTTTAGTCTAAGTGTTAACACATTAAAATTCAAGAGGATTACTTATGCAACATGGGAAAACAAGGTTAAAGAAACCAATTTTGAAAATTTGAACATCAATTAGGCATAAACATGAATTTTCGCAACCCTTGAAAATACTATAGAAAAAGTGTTCAAAAATCAAAATTTTCCCATGTATTTCCTTAGAAATCTTCAACAATCATCACACATAACAATATTCAACCATAACCAACTCAATCAATCCATACAAAGTCTACTTATCAATCCCAATCTATAATTCATTCTCAAGGAGAAGTCAAAGATTAAAAGAGAGGATGAGAAGACAAACCTTGGTTCCACGCAAGTGCAAGGCCGAAATCAACTAAGGAATCAATATTAGCACAGAATTTCGAAATTATAGCACTTGAAATCAAAGGATTTGATGAAGAATTGAGAGAGAAAAGTGAAAAACAAGTTCTTGTTCTTATGAAAGCTTAAATTTCGTGGGTGAGATAGATTTTGGGGAAGAAGAAGTCTTAAAATCCCCAAAAGTCGGTCTAATCTAAGGGAGGTTTGATTCGCTGTACCAAGACCTGAATGGAAAAATTGAGAACTTGGCCTCTCATATGAAGAAGCTAGATACTCAAGTTGCCCAAACTGCAGGAGCTGTTAACAGGAAAGAAGGATTTCTTTTGGGAAAGACGGATACTAATCCCAAACGCCCTGTGAATGCCATCACATTGAGAAGTGGGAAGAACCTTCAACCTGTGCAGAAAAGAGGTCTTAGTGCTGAAGAATTCGAGGAACTTGAAGATGTTGAAGATGAAGAAATTGATGTTGCGGACCCAGTGTCGATCGACACCACTGAGGTGTGTCGATTGACACCCATGGAGAATCACGACCAAGCCATCGAGCTCGACACGAAGAGCTCGACACCAAAACCAAGTGTCGATCGGCACCAGGAGGGTGTCGATCGACGCTCTTCTCGGATAACACCAGATCAGCTCACATCAACAAAGGTTGCAGAAGAAAAGGTGTACAGACCGAAGATCCCTTTCCCCTTGATACCAAAGAAGTCCAAGAAGGAGTTGCTTGATGCCAGATGCAAGACTATCATGGATAGACTAGTGGTTGAAATCCCTTTGATGAATGCCATTAGAACTACTCCACTGATAAAAAGATACTTGAAGTGGATGATGACCAAGAACATGGATATGGAGGAAGGAGTAATGATGATATCAGAGCAAGTCAGTGCTGTCATTCAGAACAGGCTTCTAGAAAATTTCTCTGATCCTGAAAGTTTTGTTCTTGATTGTTCCATCTTCTCAGCCAATTTTGGGAGGTCTCTCTACGACTTGGGCTCAAGTGTCAATCTCATGCCTCTTTCAGTTGCTCTTAGGCTGGACATGACGGATTTCAAAGCCACAAGGTTCTCTTTGGTTCTTGCTGATCGTTCTATTAGGATTCATGAAGATGTCTTGGAGGATGTGCCTATCAAAGTGGGAGATTGTTTTATTCACACAGACTTTGTGGTTCTAACTTATGATGAGGAACCTAAAGATCCTCTCATTCTTGGCAGACCATTATTGGCTACAGCTGGAGCCATCATTGATGTGAGAAAAGGAAGAATTGCGCTGAATGTTGGTGATTTGGTGATGAATTTTGACATGGAGAAGCTGATGAAGAGACCAACAATCGATGGACATACCTTCTATGTCGATTCACTCACCAACCTTGCTGAAGAGATATTCCAAGAGGACCATCCTACAGACCCTTTGGAGAAAGCATTGACGACTTCTTCAACGGAAGCTGAACACTTAGACGATGCCGCTGCTGGTTACATAAAGATGATGGATGTTAGTGAGCAAGTCCTGCAATTGGTTGCATAAGAGGAACTAACCTGCACATCTGCGAAAGCTGCCATGCTTGGCGACTGGAGTGAAGCTAAGGCTCCAAAAGTTGAGCTAAAACAGCTCCCTGCAGGGCTAAGGTACCCTTTTCTTGGACCTAATTCTACTTATCCTGTTATTGTGAATGCTTTCTTGAACAATGCAGAGCTCACTTTATTGCTAAGCAAGCTGTGAAATTTTCGCATAGCTCTTGGCTATTCTCTTGATGACATTTCAGGTATCTCGCCAGACTTGTGCATGCATCGGATTCACCTGGAGGATGAGACAAAGTCATCAATTGAACATCAGAGAAGGCTGAATCCGAACCTGAAGGAAGTGATCAAAAAGGAGATCATGAAACTCCTGGAAGATGGGATCATCTATCCCATTTCAGACAGTGCTTGGGTCAGTCCGGTTCATGTGGTTCCTAAGAAAGGAGGAGTCACAGTGGTGAAAAATGAGAAAAACGAGCTGATTCCTACAAGGACTGTGACCGGACATAGGATGTGCATAGACTACAGGAAGCTGAATGCCGCGACCAGAAAGGATCATTTTCCATTGCCTTTCATTGATCAGATGCTGGAAAGATTGGCGAATCAGCCCTACTACTGCTTTCTTGATGGCTATTCAGAGTTCTTCCAGATTCCAATCCATCCAGATGATCAGGAGAAGACCACGTTTACATGTCCTTATGGTACATTTGCATATCGCAGAATGCCATTCAGACTTTGTAATGCTCATGCGACCTTCCAGCGATGCATGATGTCCATCTTCACAGATATGATTGAGAAGTTTATGGAGGTCTTTTCTGTTTACGGGTCATCTTTTAAAGGCTGCCTGGACAACTTATACGCGGTGTTGCGGCGATGTGAAGAGAAGCATTTGGTTCTAAACTGGGAAAAGTGCCACTTTATGGTCAGAGATGGCATTGTACTTGGACACAAGGTTTAAGCAGAAGGGATCGCAGTGGACCATGCCAAAATTGAAGTAATGACAACTTTGCAAGCACCTGATTCTGTGAAATCAGTGAGGAGTTTTCTGGGTCATGCTGGGTTCTACAGAAGTTCATCAAGGATTTCAACAAGATTGCAAGACGACTCACTGCTCTTCTCTGCAAAGACGTGAAATTCGAGTTTACAACAGAATGCAATTCAGCATTCGATTGTTTAACCTCCGGACTAGGATTTACCTTTCGAGGTGATGTGTGATGCCAATGACTTTGCGGTAGGAGCTGTGTTGGGACAGAAGAAAGACAAGAAGCTTCATGCTATCTACTATGCCAGCCGAACATTGGATGATGCTTAGAAGAATTATGCAACAACTGAGAAGGAACTTTTGGCTGTCGTCTTTGCTTTTGAGAAATTTCGACAGTACCTTGTTGGCTCCAAGGTAATTGTTCATACTGATCATTCTACATTAAAGTACTTGATGAAGAAGAAGGATGCAAAGCCAAGATTGTTGAGATGGATTTTGCTTCTCCAAGAGTTTGACATTGAAGTGAAAGACAAGAAAGGAGTTGAGAATGGGGTAGCTGACCATCTCTCAAGGATCAGGATCGAAGATGATGTTCCCACTGATGATTTCCTGCCTGAAGAGAATATCTATTATGTTGAGACTCGTTTTCAAGCCACAAGCTCGGAGTTTTTACAAACTTTTTCAGAAGAAAACCTTGTGTCGATCGACACCAACATGGTGTCGATTGACACCCCGTCCAAAAAATTGAGGACTCGCGAATCATTCGACACGAGCTTGGAACCAAGTTCACTAGTGTCGATCGACACCATCTGTAGTCTCGATCGACACCCGACGCCAACATCAGCAACGGTTCACAAGCTCTTGAACGAGGTATTTCGGCAACCCATCTTTGCTATATCTGATTCCAATAGACTGTGGTATGCTAACATTGTGAACTTCATGGCTGTTGACATTGAGTTTAAACATCTCAAGAACTATGAAAAGAAGGAGTTCATGAGAGAACACATGAGGTACTATTGGGATGTGTTGGGGTCGGTTTTCACCCAGGCAAGATCGATCGAGGAAACGACTAAGTATGGAAGGAGATTTCCGAAGCGTGCAGAAACCAAACGCAAACCGGGCTTGGCTCGGTGCACAAACTGTGCAGAAACCCGAGCCAAACCGAACCGCGCACAAACCGAGCACAATCCGGGTTCAGCTCGGTGCATAAATTGTCCCGAAACCGAGCACAATCCGGGCTCGGCTCGGTGCACAAACTGTGCATAAACCGAGCCGAGCCGGACCGAGCACAAACCGAGCATGATCCGAGATCGGTTTGGTATACAAATTGTGCAGAAAATGAACCAAACCGACTCTCCCTTTGACAATCCGAGCAGCAGGCCCACGAAGTGATCCAATTCCAAGACAAGGCACGCGGCCGAGCCTGAGACAGATTGTTATGCAAATGGGCCGAGTCCTAGCCCACAAGGAAGTCGGAAGCGAGGTTCGCCCTAGAAGACGAAGCCTTGTGGATGGGAGCGCCGCGAAGGGGAGATAAAAAATAATCTACAAGAAGATTCCCGAGATCTTCACTTAGATTTACGAATAAAAATGTATAAATAGGACCCTTAACTCGTTGGTAAAGGGATCCACGTTTTTACCTAGCAGAAATAGTTGTACCGTAAAAGCTTATCAAAGCAGCTTGAATAAAAATCTCGTCTTCGGATTTTCGCGTCGTGTTTAACTTAAAATCCTTTCGTCCTCTTTTGTTTTTATTAACATATTATCTATTGTGCGAAATCCAGCACGCACAATTTGGCGCTAGAAGGAGGGGTTAATAAATAATTCTTACACCGAGACCGACGCACACCGGATCCGAAGAAATGACCATCGAAGCGGCGAACCCCGCCAACACCACCGAAGCGGCGAACCTCGCCAACACCACCGAAGCAGCAAATCTCGCCAGCACCGGTACGAATCCCCCCGCTGGAAACACGACGATCCAAGCTGTGTTGCAGACCCCGCCGCAAGTCGAGACTATCTCGGCAGCCCTGGCCGAAATGAAAGACATGATGACGGCGCT